>OZ010786.1:106011026-107211026 GCA_963932465.1 Maratus speciosus | reverse complement strand
AGTATGAGCATAAATTGCTTAAAGGTGGGTTTTAAAGGAGTTATGCATTTTTACGCTGAACTGAATTTAGTTTACTAAGAAATATTTGTGGAATATAGATAAACTGATATACAGGACCACGCAAAGAGTTGGATACATGGCCGTCTATGGGTGGTAATTTCTGGAAATGTAATTTCAGTAGTTTTAAGAATGATTTAGTTTGAATTAAATTTTAGCTAAAGAGTGGCATGTAATAAAGGTACTAGGTAAACTACAGGGCTGTACAAAAGTATTCAAGTATGTTTCCATCTATTAGTATAAATTGCTGAAAGATGAATTTCAACCTGTTATGCATTTTCTTGCTAAACTAAATTTTCCCATTATATAATATATATATCAACCTACAGATCAAATACAGGGGTGTTCAAAAGAATTGAAATACATATTTGGCTATGAACGGTAACTACTGAAATCAGTTTTTCAAATGTTTTATGCGTTTTATGTAAAACTAGCCGCCCTTGGCGACCAGTTTGGTCTCCTTTAAATCTATGCTAAGCATTGTATCATGTTACTTTTATTTATAATTGAATTTACTTGCTCAAATCGGAACATTTTGATACAGAAATCATGAACTCGGTATTTTTATGTTAGCCGAGTGCAGGTGACAAATCGCCAAACATTGTACCCGTCGTACTTTTTCTTATTTCATTAATTTCATTTAAAATATAATACTTTCACTCATTTTATTTAAAATGCATAACTTTAATTTAAAACTGAAATACTTAAAATTTATTACTCTCAATTTTCTCTTATTTCTTAAAAGAAAAAAAGAAGAAGAAGAAGAAGAGAAATAATAAATAATACCATAAACTATGACATTTAATTTCAACATCAAAGCTTTGTTTTAATTTACCTCCCGAAAAATTGTTTATGATGCTCGCATGAGATGGACTATTATAATACCGGTGATGTGATGGCGGTGGAACAATACTTATCGATTTATCACCTGCGCCTGACTAACATTAAATTACCAAATTGGCTGTTTGGCATATAAAAAGTGAAGCGGTCAGCCCGGAACTATTGATGACAGTCATATGACTTAGGCTATTATTATAGAGATGTTTACTTAGTTATCTTATTTACCTTATTTCCCTAAATAACGAAGTTTTGTTAAAACATTCAGGATGTGTTGGAAAGTGTTTCATAATCTATGCTTAAAGCATGATTTTTCTTACTTGTTTAAAATACAAAACTTTTATTTAAAATTAATGGCTTTCACTTCTTTCTTTTTTTTTTTTTTTTAAGTGAAACGAAAAGAAAAATATTAGGCACAGATATCGTATACGCACCGGGGTACCTAATTGGGGCCAAAATGGCGTTATTTTGTTTGACATGGTAACCCGGCTATTGTTGTTTATTTATTAATAAATGTTTATTTACTTTTATTTTCTTTTTTAAAATAATATAAATTGTTTTGTTCTATAGTTATTAATTATTTTTCTTATTTATTGTTATTTCATTTAAAAAATAATTTAAAAATACATATGTAACTGGTATTCGAAAATGGGGTTTTCGCCAAATTGTCGTAAAAACAAAAAATCATGCAAAACCCGGTGTGTATCTGACATCTGTGCCAAATATTAAATAATGCAACAAACCATGATATTTAATTTCAACCTCAAAGCAATGTTTTAATTTAAAACTTGAAAAAAAAAAATGCTAACTGGCGAGTTAAAAAAAAAAATAAATAAATAAATAAAGGCTATTGGCGAGATTTGCACCCGGCTAACATAAAAGTATCAAGAATTCTTTGCGATCATGATAACTTTTATGTAGTTTTATTCGTTTTTTTTTTTTTTTTTTTTTTGTAAATCAAAATGGAAACCTTTCATAAGAAAAGCGAAGGGATCAGCCCAATTGTTTATGGCGGTTACATGACTTGGACTATTATAATATAAATGAAATGATGGCGATAGAATAATATTGGCGACTTAGCACCTGTGCCTGGCTAACCTTAAAGTATCAAAATGGCACCTGCAATATAAAAAGCGATAGGTCCGCCCGGAACTATTGATGATAGTCACATGACTTGGGCTTTTATTATAGATATTGTTTTCAATTGTAAAAACAGCGCACAGAATAATATTTTCTTACGATTAAAAATTTATTTATACGTGACTATTAAAAACGGAAGAAAAAAAAAGACTTTAAAATTACTGTTAAATGAGTACGTGTTAAAAGCATGAAAATATTGAAAATTATGCCATGAAAATTGTATTTACACGTGAATATTAAAAGAGAAATGAAACTTTAAAATAATAAATACATTAATATGCGTTTAAAGCAGTAAATTGTAGTAATTACATCACATTTAAAAGGACCAAATAATAATACTGCCAAACAATTTAAATATATCTATGCGGGACTTTAATTTCATATTTCGAGATGATCTTTTTAATTAATGTTCCCAATTCTAAGACATCGCGAATAATAATATTTCTTTTCTAAAAACAAAAGTATTTTCATTTGAATGCTAAAAAGAGAAAGAAAACTTTAGTGAAACTTAGGTCAAATTTAAAAAGACTTATTTAAAATGTATGTATTGTATTATGTTAATCGTTTTATAACGCTGTTAAAAAATACCGGGAGGCGAAGACTCTGCTTACTTAATTCATTTTATTTTAGCTTCTTTTCAAATGTTTAACTGATCTTCTTTAATTAAACACGAAAACAACCATTGGATGTCTTAACAGCAACTGGTTTAAAGCCGATCAAATTAGCGTCTTTTTAGATTCTGCGGTGTCTGAACGGGGGTTGGCGAGCGCAGCTTGCAGGGGGCAGAGCCTATGGTATATATATAAAATTACTTGTAAGCGGACGATATACACAGAAATCGTACGCTTTGCTAGTGCTACCAGCTTAAATGAACACCAAACTGAGACAACAAATAGGAGCGCTATTACCCTCTCCGCAATTTTAGCATAAAACAAGAGCATCGCTATCGCGCTTACCGTGATTTTGGCCCATAACAAGAGGAGCACTATCGCGTTTCCCGCAATTTTGGCACATAACAAGAAGAGCACCGCTCCTCCGCACTCAAACGGTTAAAGACAAAACATATTACTCCCAAATCACAATGTGTGAATTGTCAATGAAATGAAAAATAAATTTTTCTAGCAATACTTAAGTAAAAAACAACTCACCATTCTTCAACGTGTGCGGCAAATAACGTTCTTACTCCCAGCTTAAAGTTTCGGAATATATCTTCAGATGGTTTATGCAATGGATGAAGCAGATTGCAAAACTGGGCCTCTAAAGCTGATAACCTAATGGTCAGTTCTACTTATCGCCTTATGCTATTAGATCATCAGCGCTTGCCTAACGATACAAGATTTATGATAAGCGGAAAGAAAACATAAAAAAAATTATAAAATATTCGCAGCAGAGGATTACTAAGATGTAATCAGCTTATCGATTTCTGTTCCTTTAGATTTATATCAATTGAGGCGGTTTCGGGTAGTAAAAAGGGTTGATTTAAATTTGTGAACATTGACAAGGCACAGTATGAACTTTACTGACATAATTTCCCCCGTTTTCGTCTAAATAATTTATATTCTGAACAATAACGTCGCTTGGCGGTGCCTGTCTCAGTTGTCCTCTTTATGAGGGTTGGAATGCTGGACAATTAGTTTGTACTCCCCTGCGAAAAAGAAATAAAAAAATAAAAAAATAGAATTTAAAATATATATATCATGTACGGGGTTGTGGAGAAAAAAGTCCCAGGTTTCAGGGGGGAACTTTTTAGATCTTCCAATGATTCCAAAATAAAAATGGAGAGCAAGTTTTCAGACTTCTTTCCATTCTAGGCCCTCCTTCAAAAATTCGGGCCTTGGAATTACAACACTGCCTCTTGCTCTTACCGAAAGAGATTATATAATACGACACGCCTTAATTCTACTTTATTATTAGTATATTAGTATTTATATAGTATTTATTATTAGTATAAGATTACAGCAAAGAAATGCATCACGAAATAAAGGGAAATGTTAAACGAAGTAAAATTCAGATGAGTCAAGTTTAAGGGAGAACAAGAAGGGCTGAACCATTGTAGCTCCCTCAAATTTCCCTATTTTGGCATTAATAATGTCTAATAAGCAAGGGCATATATTCAAGGAGAAGTTCAAGAAGTCATAATCCCCCCCACCCCCTTGCCTCCCTTGAACGAAGAAATTTTTCGCTTTAGTCTTTCAGAACAATAGATTTTTGTGTCCAAATGCAAATAAATTACTATGTTAAATTGCTTCTTTAAGAATTTGGCCGCCTCCAAAGCAGATGTGATTGGATATTGGGTCGGGTGAACCAGTTAGTTTCCGGAGTGCCGAAACTAAGGAACGTCAAATCAGGTATATAATTAATACATCTTAAGTTTGCACGAAATTCGATGTCTATCAATTTCTTTTACTTATATATATATATATGTGTATATATATACACATACATTTTTAATTAGCTGTTACTTTTTAAAAACTTATTACCATAAAAAGAAAGTCTATATCAGAGGTAAAATGTACCCTAGCAAGATTTTATCAAGAAGAAACCATCCAAGTAAATTTCAATAAAAGTAAAATAATTTTCCCATCCAGTCTATACTATCCATCCATTATAAGAGAAACCATGGAGATTGTAACGCGCAAAAACTCAATATGTATAACAATGCAGCATCATTTCACTTACCAAAAATATGGCTCGAGCTACTAAATGAGTATGAAAATAAAATAAAATAAACATCCACATAAAATAAAAATATAACGTGGATAATATGAAAGAATATATAGAAAACTGAATGATGGCGTGTCATAGACCGTGCAAATTTAGAATAGCTTTATTTATTTGTTTTTGAAAATGACTCGGGGTGAGTCGAAATATGTCAACAGTCGAAATAAACGTATTTTACTGATTTTAAAGTTTAATTTACACCTTTTAGCATTTGAAATTAATACATTATTATAAGGTGTTATTTGTTATAGATTTAGGTAAAATGTTGTTCAAAAGAAAATTTCAGGGCTGCACTGATGCCGAAACACACCGCAGTTCTACATAGAAGCCAACATAGAGGAGCATATTCTTGCGATTTGCTGTAATATAAAATCTTGCTATAATAAGTTAAAAAATATATAGTCAGCATAGAGGTCTTTATTCTTGAGTTTTGCTATAATATAAAATCAAGCATTCCGGTAATGAAAAATTTACGTGTGCATCCATGTAAAAAAAATCACAATTTAATAATTTACATATCTTAATGGGGAACCAGATGTTTAAACAATTATAGCCAGCATACATCACCATATTCTTGAGTTTTCCTGTAAAATAAAATTATGCGTTCCGGTACTGAAAAAAATTACCCCTTAACAGGGTTCGTTGATATATATCAATGGATATATATCATGATATATATCTTGATATATATCCGATATTTATTTTTAAAATATCAAGATTTTTGATATTTTCGATATTTTCAAATTCTTGATATTTATTTTCAAAATATCAAGATGTTTGATATTTTGTATATTTGATATTTATTTTCAAAATATCACCATTGTAGGTAATTTTGATATTTTCTACAGTCAAAGCAAGTGTAAATGAAATTTCCACCTGTTATTGACTGTGTCATTCTGTAGATAATGAACTTTTGCCTCTGTCAGTGACTTTTTTAGGAAAAGAAGAAAACAAATCTTTTCCAAGCTTTATGTTTGAAACTCTTATTTTTAAATGTAGAACTAATAATTATGTGAGACAGTTAATTCAGAATAGCCATTGAAAGATAAAATGTAATTTAGATAATCATTTATATACAACCTGGGTTCGGTGATATGTATCAATGGATATCTATCCAGTATTTATTTTCAAATTATCAAGATTTTTGATGTTTTCATATAGTTGATATTTATTTTCAATATATCAATATGTTTCGTATTTTCTGCATTCGTATTTTCTGCGCAAGATATTTTTGATATTTTCAGTCGTACTTCGTAATATTTCAGTGTAAATGAAATAAATTTTCAACTGTTTTTGAGTGTATGAATCTGTAGATAAAGGGCTTTTGTCTCTTCTAGATGTGACTCATTTAGTCAAAAAAGAAAACAAGTATATTTTTCAAGCTTTATATTTGAAACTTTTATTTTAAATGTTAAACTAATAATTATGTGGGACATAATTCAGAACAACTATTGAAAGATAAACTGACAAATTTAAATAACCAATTATATACAGCTTCATTAGAAAAGAATCTTTTCTCAAGCTTTGGTTCAGTTGAGTTTAAACTATACAACATGTTATAAGACATTTTATACTTACATTTATGTTAAAATTTTTCAATTAAACTTTTTTGTATTTACAATTTTGTTTTAAAAAATCTGATTTTTTTTTTTTTTTTAATACTTGATCTTGATACTGAATGCTATCGTTAGTTTTTCTTTATAAGTGTATAAAGCAAATTGTTATTGTTTTTGATTTTTTTCATCTTTAATTTTGTTCTAAGTGGAAAAAAAAAAGAAAGAAAGAAAAAAGAAAAAGAAAAATGCATTTTTAGAATATTGTTTGATTAAGTTTTCATGTTAAGTGCAATATATTTTAGTTTCTAATCTATATTATGCTCAAAAACATTTATTATTATCAGTAAGTTAGCTGCTTTGAAAATATCGGATATATATCGAAAATATCGGATATATATCAAAATATCGGATATTTTCGATATTTTCGAAAATATCATGATATTTACGAACTCTGCCCCTTAAAGAACCCTTTCAAATAATAGGTCACAATAGGTAAAATGATTGTCGTTTTAACGGTTTATATATACAAAATTCACTGGGCCTAGTTGTAGTGATTGTCGTTGTAATGATTTATAAGGCGCAAAATGCGCACAGTCTCGTTATAATAAACATCATAATAATGATATATAGCTGCAAAGCACACAGGGCCCCGCAAGTTCATCACCTTACTAACAATTTATAGACGCAAAAACGACAGGGCCCATTTACAATGATTGCTATATATCTTAGATCACCCGATTTTATTTATTTCTTCAGGAAGCTATTCCTAATTCTCTGAATTAGCACGGGCAGGACTAAGAGGATCTTTGTTGGCGCCTCATGAATAAAATTTACTATTTATGTTGCGAAATGTTTAATTTGTGTTAGTTATTTTCGTGCAATTTAAAACAAGTTGGAAATTGCTCGTCAAACGTGGCAAATGAGGTGCGTTCGTACTATAACTAGTTTTATAATTATTTTTTGCACCCCATATTGTACTGAATGTGTATTTATTTGCACTTCATAAGTGCATAGTCTGTAACATCATTAAAATGCACTTGCAATAATTTTTTCCCATTCCCCTTAATGTAACGGAAAACTTTTGACTGTCCCTGTAATTAAGCTATACATCCGATTTTCATGAAATTTGAAATGGCTCGACAAAATTTTGCAGCAATTATATATTTAAAATTTCAGCCCATTCGGAAAGCTGTAACATCATTAAAATGCACTTGCAATAATTTTTCCCATTGGCTTTAATGTAAAGAAAAACTTTTGACTGTCCCTGTAATTTAACTATACATCCGATTTTCATAAAATTTGAAATGGCTCGACAAAATTTTACAACAATCATATATTTAAAATTTCAGACCATTCGGTTGGGTAGTTTTTGCTCTATTATATGCGGACGGACGGACAGACAGACGGACGGACAGACAGACGGACTGAACGACGACTATAGGTGCTACGTATTTATATAATTACGAACGCACCTAATGATGTATTTTACTTCTATTTTCTGTTTGCATTTAAAACACATTTTGTGCGGGCCTCGAGCAAAGTACGGGTTATACGCCGAAGAAAAGAAGGCATCTGCTTCCCTTACCCTCTTACAAGCGGCCGTCTAGTTTAGACGGACAAAGACCGGCTAGTGCTTTAAATATTTGAATTAAATCTAATTTTCTCTGGATTCAGATGTTTGAAAAATAGCCAGCATACAGAACCACTTTCTTGCGTTTTCCTATAACATAAATTCATGCGCCCCTTCACTGCAAAAAACAAGAGTGAATTCCTTTCAAACAGGCCACAATCTAATTCTTTAAATATTCAAATTAATGAAAATTGTAATTAGAATTACATGTTTTCAAAAATAAGGGTCTGGTGCATTAAGCAAAATCCAGGGAGGAGCAAGATTTTGAAATATATGCGCCTGTAGTCTGATGCCTAGACTACCTTTTTTTTTTTTTTTTTTTTTTTTTTTAATGGAGACTATAAACATGATATAATATAGATTGAGAATTTTTTTTATTTAAACCTGCTGTGCAACTCAAATTTTAAACATGTCAATAGGAAAAGCAATGCATAAACATAACAAATAAGAAATATTCAAAATCCAAAAGTAGCCTTCTATCGGCTTTTTATTATTATTATTATTGGGAAGAATTGAAATGTAGTTGTTTATTATACTTTTTGTCTAATCATTTATTATCTTTTTCGTGAGAGGGGCTACGACTCCCTGAAACCAGTATTTAAAATAATTATTAAATACATGCACGTAAACAGGAAAAAACATAACTAAAAATTTTCTTTCACGGGGGTTCAAGGGGTGGTTCACACGGTGACGAGAAATCTTAGTTTGTTTTTCTCTTACTATTTTAATATTTTAAGTTACTTGAAAATAATAAATTTTATTATATTTTCTTCTAAGTTAGAGAAAGAGAAAATTTAGTTAA
The DNA here is from genome assembly GCA_963932465.1 of Maratus speciosus. Taxonomy (NCBI): domain Eukaryota; kingdom Metazoa; phylum Arthropoda; class Arachnida; order Araneae; family Salticidae; genus Maratus; species Maratus speciosus. Next base: position 107,202,283 of record OZ010786.1, on the reverse strand, counting down.
CTAGAAAACAGGAATTCTGCTTTTTCAGAATTTAGTGTCGCCCCCGATGACAAAAAAATATATGTATATAAATATAGATACAGTAGAGAGTCTGATTATCCGAGTTAATCGAACTTATACCTTTGGAATGGATCATTTTCTTCTGATGGACTGAGGGCTCCCATTATTATGAACCAGTCATTATAAATGAAGTGTTAGGTGAAGATGAAAGAGCAGTCGTAAAAAGTTAGAACTCTGATTTTCTGGTCAGAATGGAAAGAAAAAAATGGCCATATATTTTTTTTTTTTTTTTTTTAAATTATGGCCATCTTTTTTCTTCCCATTCTGACCAGAAAATCAGAGTTCTAACTTTTTACGATTGCTCTTTCATCTTCACCTAACACTTCATTTATAATGACTGTTTCATATTAATGGGAGCCATCGGTCCATCAGAAGAAAATAACTCGGTGAAAGCGGAAACTCCGATAATCGGGACTCTACTGTAACACGCGATTTTATTTTACATAAAGTGACGTCATCCACATCCGCTGAAGAATTCATCATTTGCGATTCAGTGTTAAACAATAGCTGCAGTAAAATACGCTAAAGGACGTCACTGTCGCTGAATAATACACAAATCCCCCCCCCCCCCTAAAAAAAAGAGATTTCGTCATTCAAAAAACTCGACAAAAAAATCGGCTGTCTAAAGATTCTCAGGCCTTCATTTGTTTGTATTATTAATATAGATATTTAAAATTAAATTTAGTTTCTAATTCTAATATCTCCATGTTTTACCAGAAATCCTTCATTTATATTTTTGCAAAATAGCACGTATTTTAATTTTTTTTAAATTCCGTTTTTATGGAAAAATGGCAACAAAAAGATGTAATTGCTATTTTTCTTTCACTTTCTTGAGAAATGGAGTACTTCCGTTGCCAATATTAAGCAAATGGCTCTAAAAACTACAAAAAAAATTAATATTTCAAGAATAAATGGAGATCCAGTTTTCAAACAAAATTCATTTAAGTACCTTTTTTTCCGAATACGACGGTATAAAAATCGAAAATGTGCGATGCTTAGAAGTTTAAAAAAATGCTATAGAGTATTTAATCGTACTGCTTTGTTTTACAGCAGGCTTCTGTGAGGTAACGTTATTTTTTGGAGACTACACAAAATAAACTGGGAGAAAGAAATAGCATACCGTACCGGGAGCTAATAAAATTTGAAAATTCAGAGGCCTGAAGGAAGAAAAGGATTGATGTTTATTGGAGATAGGCCCAGTTGAGAGTGAGCGTCCGCCGAAGACATAGTAGGGTCGCCGAGCGATTTTGTACGATGGAAAAATCTGACTTGGATTGCCCCTGGGCAGTGGCGTATCTAAGCGGTGCTGGGCTGATAGGGCTGCAGCCCCTTCCGGAATTTATAGAAAAACGTATTCGATACTTAGGTACTTCAAATGTCTGCTGCAAAATGAATCCAAGAATGCGAAGGGTGAGGAGGTAGAGTTGGAACGCTCTTAAATAATTTTAAATTTGCTGTTTACTTCGATTTTATTTTCTGTTTATTGAGATACATTTAGCAGATAATTTTCATTAATCCGTTTAAAAAAATACGATATAACCATGGAATTATACTCATTAATACAAAAACCTGCTCAAAACAAAGTTTTACCCAGTCCCATGCAGTTCCATCTTAACAGGGTTGATTACATAATAGAGGCGTTACATACTGTGATAAAAACCTGTTTAAAGCGGAATTTTCCCCGTTTCTTGTGTTTCACCTTAGAAGGTTTTACTGTATCTCAGCTCTCAGCCCCCTCTGAAATAAAAGGTCTAGATACGCCACTGCCCCTTGATGTGATATGACCATAATCCCTCTACAAATCAGCGGCTAAATCTACATCTACTAGTAAATCTATAAGGCTTACTTAAATTTCGGTATGCCGAATTCGTATCACTTTTTACTACATATAAAATAATTATCTAGAAGAAACCTAATAGGTCAGTATTTTCTATTATGACGTACTTAAAAATTATGGCATGAGAGTTACATTTCCTAAAATTTATATTATTAAGTTCTAATAATCATCGTTACAGAATATATCAAATCAACGTAATAGATTGGGAGACGGCAGCACAGACAATCACCTCATCGAGTTCACGGCTGAAATCCCAGAATTAATTAAAACTCGATTCGCATATTAAAATGCAATCGGTCTGTCAAGTCCTATCGTGGTGGAAAACACCTGAAAACCCGATTTTAGCGGTTAACTCGTAGATTTATCATTGTGTTTTCCTGCACCCAAAGATATGAAAACAGGGAGGACTGGGAGCAGGTAAACCTACGAGTCAACTGCTAGAATCGGGTTTTCACCAAGATATGACTTGACAGACCGATTGCGTTTTAATATGCGAATCGAGTTTTAATTAATTCTGGGATTTCAGCCGTGAACTCGATGAGGTGATTGTCTGTGCTGCCGACTCCCAGTCTATAAACTTTGTTGTTAGCCCCCGGTACGGTATGCTATTTCTTTCTCCCAGCTTATTTTGTTTATCCAAACAATAACGTTACCTTACAGAGGTCAGCTATAAACAAAGCAGATGTTTCGTTGTACGATTAAATGCTCTATAGCAATTTTTTTAATTTCTAAGCATCGCACATTTTCAGTTTTTATACCGTCATATTGGGGGGAAAAAAGTATTTTTAATTTTTTTTTTTTTTTTTGTAGTTTTTAACACCATTTGTTTAATTTTGGCAGCTCAAGTACTCCATTTCTCTAGAAAGTAAAGGAAAAATAGTTGAAAACACGATAAATAGCAATTATATCTTTTTGTTGCCATTTTCTCATAACAACCGAAAGAAAATGTAATTAAAATACGTGCTATTTTGAAAAAATATTAAACAAATAATTTCTGTTAAAACATGGAGCTGTTATAAACTATATTTGCAAACAAATGAAGACCTATGAATCATTAGATAGCCATTTTTTTTTTGTCGATTTTCTTGAATGGCGGCATCTTTTTGCTGCATTTGTGTATTATTTTGCGATAGTGCCTATGCATGCTTTACTGTAGATGTTTAAGAGTGGATCGTAAATGTGGAATTCTTAAGCGGATGCGAATGACGTCATTTTACATAAAATAAAAGTGTGTGCTTTAAGTCTTAAAATTGAAATAGGTTTTGTACTATTTATATATACATACACCTTTTTTCATCGGGGGTAAAACTAAATTCTGAAAAAGCAGAATTCCTGTTTTCTAGTTTTTAAAATATTCATTTGGCTTTGCAGGCGTATGCGTATGAGAGATTATTTCATAACCGCTCAAAACAGGCTGGTCCACAGTGTGACGAAATGATCAACATCCGCGACATTGGCCAAAATTTAAAAAATGTACAATGTATATATGACTCAAAAAACTAAATGAGCGTGTTCTATTTATTCCAGAGTTTATGAAAAAACAGCGAACAAGACAAAAATACAACATTTATCTTCAGTATAGCTGTCCACTTTATGTAATTTTGATAATTCCATCGCCCCCTGCCCTGAATACTAGACCTGAGCGCTGACACAAAAATGGCGGCTGTCGTAGGCGGATTTTTTTCAGCGTTTGTACGGTCCCTTGAATTTAGACACCAGTATTTTCCAAAAAAAAAAAATTCTTTGACTTATTTAAACTCTGAAAAATAAAGCGGAAAAAATTCAAAAAATTATTGGTATTCAAATTCAAGGGACCGTACAAACGCGGAAAAAACGACATCCGCCATTTTTGTGTCAGAAAAAATATATAGAAACTATATACCGGGTGAGCCAAAAGTCCGTTAAAGCTCTAAAAACTCATAAAAAAGGAAGGAAGAAATTGTGATAAAGGAGTGCGGTTTGCAAGAAAGGGCTCACAAGGTAGTCGGATTTTTTTTTGCAGCAGCAAAAAATATTTAGTTAAAAAATCACATGTAGAGGGCGTTGACGACCCGAAGCGCAATGAACAGGGCAACAGTTGTGTCGTAGAATGTTTTGGAGTTCATATTGAACATTTGTTATTGAAAGGACAGATAAATGGAGCGTATTGTTGTTCTGTTCATTGTGTTTCGGGTCGTCAGCGCCCCTCTACATGTGATTTTTCAACTAATTTTTTTTTTTTTTTTTTTTTTTTTTTTTTTTTTTTGCTGCTAAAAAAAATCCGACTGCATTGTGAGCCCTTTCTTGCAACCCGCACTCCTTTATCATAATTTTTTTCCTTTTTTATGAGTTTTTAAAATTTTAACGGACTTTTGGCTCACCCGGTATATAGTTTATATATATATATATATATATAATATATATATAGAAAATATATATAAAAACTATATACTATAAGAAACTATATCTATAGTTTATATATGTATAGAAACGCGTCCAGTATTGAATTTGATTTCAAAACTTTTACACATACTTTTATTCCTTTTACGTTATTGTTACATTTTTTTCTTCATATTTTTGTGAGTCATGCCCGGTGACCATCATTAAAGGGCGTGTGTTTGAAGGAGTCTACAACCTAAACTATTTGAAATATTTAAAAAATATTTGATATTTATTCAATTTAGAGCATGCGGAAATCAGTTCTGAAAAAAAAAAAAATGTATTTAGGTGACGGTGATTATTCTGTGGTTTGCGAAATTGTTTAGTTGGAGATGAAAATTGATATTTCTCTTTCAAAAAAAATTGCTTTTGTCGTTCTTCTTTATTGAATCGAATACAATTTAGTTCAAAAATGTAGTTTTTGTCGTGTTTTTTTATATTTTGTTTATAAAAATACGTGTTTTAAAATGTAACTTTTATAAAGACAGCGATTAAAAAAAATAGTTCCGCATTGTTCTGGAAAACGAGCTTTGCTGTCTTTTTTCTTAGGTATTGGATGAGAGAAATTCATAATAACCACATACGCCCGGGTTCGGTAGGCCCGCAAGCGAGTTTGACCAAGTAATCCGAAAATTCTCGATAAAATAGGCTCCTCTCATGAGTTTTACTTAAATGTTTCTTTCTTAACCATTTGGAAAAATAGTTATTGTCCTCGTCAGGATAGGAAATCAAAAGCATATCTGAAGGTTTTTATTGGTTTAATCATCATTTTATTCGTTTTCTGATTGGTCTATACAGTAATCTGTATTTCCCTTTACTCTTTCAACAGAGATGGACAACAGAGTGTTGCCACTATGACAAAAAAGTAATAAAAACTACAAAAAAAATTAATAACTCAGAAACAAATTGAGATACAGCTTTCAAACAAATTGCATTTAAAAGTACATTTTTTTCTCTATACGACGGTGTAAAAAGTAATATTGTGGGATGTTTAGAAGTTTAAGAATGAAATTTCATTTAAAATGGGTTGTCAGATTTCTTGGAAATCTGACGATGGAAAAGCCTTTTCCCGAACAGCCAATGAAATACTTGGATAATACGTAAGTTTCAGGTGGATAATACGTACGAGTCGCAGGCGATTTCTGTCGCTTGGAATTTTTACGTTTAATGCACTATTAATGTTTAATTCATGGCGTACATAATGTATGATCAACTCCGTGCTATTTTTTATGTCTTAAATTTTAGTCTTTGAAAAAATCATTTTCCAAATGGTCGTTGTAATTTGTTAAATTGCATTTTTTTTTCTTTTTTTAAGTTTCAGTCATGCAGCATATAATCATCTGAACCAATTCCGGTTTCAGTTTCACATTCCCCACCTTTAACAACATAAAGTTGCCGAATAGCAAGTCATTTCGACGTCTTTTACGAGATCTACATCCAGTGCCTGATTTACGGTAGGGTATTCGGGGCACAGGCCCAGGGACCCTGATTTTCAGGGGGGGGGGGGGCAAATGCTGCTGAAGGATTTTCAATTATTGTCCAAAATCTGTGGTAGTTTTAACATCTAATGGAATTTTACATTCCATTCTACATTGTATTTTGTTCGTATTGTATTTTTATAACATCGTATATTTTGTCTAAAATATCCATATTTAAATACCTTATTATAGTGAATATTTTCTTTTATCTTTACCACTTAAAAAATATACTGCCTTTTTAATTCTTGTTTAAATCTGTTCTCGTCATATTATTTGGTGATTGGTGAGCGTAGACCGGACGCGTCGGAGCCCACTAATATATTTTAACCAATTGTAGCTCGGTATTGCGGAAAATTTATTATTAGTTGTTGCATACTAAAGTTCCAGATATATAGACTTGCATAGGAAAAGATAATCAGCACCAGACCTTTTTTTTTTTTTTATAAAACGTCTACTCATTTTAATTTCATAATTGTGAAATAATTATTTAAAAGTAAAAAAATGATTTCAAATTTAATTTTTTAATGGATATTTTAAAGTACTAATTATTAAAGTCAACAGTGGTTATCTTAGTATATTTTTCAATATATATATATATATATATATATATATATATATTTTTTTTTTTTTTTTTTTTTTTTTTTTTTTTTTTACTCAATCCCCCTGTAAGCATCGGTCCAAGGGGGGTGGGACGTGAGCATCTGTGCCCGGGCCCCCCAAATTTGTAAATCGGTTCATATCTCTCTGTGTGACCTCCAAAAGTTAAGGTACAACAAATCTTTTGTGTCTGATTTTAAAACAAATAAATATTAAACATCAAATTTAGAAGAAAAGTTCTTTAAGCAATTATGTCTCCAATTTTACATAACTTTAACATCAAGTATGAAGAGTTGCATTTTTTCAAAAAGTCCGCTGTTTGATAAAAAAAAATATATAAATCAAGGATTTTCACGAAAAATAATCAAATAAACAAAGTTTTAATAAGGAATGTACCCAGTGGCGTAGCAAAGGGGGGGGGAGGGCAAGGGGGGCGCCGAGGCCAAGTGACGCCAAATTGAGAGAAGTTTATACCGAAATTATAACACATGGTTTGACGATAAATAAAAATTGTGGATTTTTTTTTAAAAAATTGTGTGTATTTGTGGTGAATGTTTTCTTTAGTAAGATAATTTGTTATATCCAAATAATGAAGAAAGAAAAAAGTTTCCGTAGAAAGAAAATGTTTCTAGTGATGGCTCAATGCAGTTGGTACCTAAGCTAATTTTTACCTGAATCGAGGTGCAAAATGGTTAAATAGGGGGCGCCAAATTGAGTGAGCTTTAAACCGAAATTATTTCAGTTTAAATAAGAATATAGCTTTGACAATAAATAATAATTGTTGACCTTTTCTTTTGTGTGTCTGTGTGTGACTGTTTTGAAGAAATTCGGTGAAAGTGGGGGGGGGGGGGGGGGGGATGGAGAGATACATAATTGTCGATCGCTGATGGAGGTTTTTAACTGTCTAGCCTCTAGTTTGTAAATCAAAACGCCTGTTGGCGACTTGGAATCACATTTCTGGTATCAAAAGAACATTTTTCATTTGTATACTAGATGACCCACTCGTCGAGTTTTCCAAACGAACCACGAATGATTAAAACATGTATTCATATTTTTAAAAAATCGAATCTCTCAAAATGAACCTCTAGGATAGGTGACGTGCTACGCACGCATCTCTGACCACTAAAAACCTTCATTCAAATTTATCTCTTTCAATCTCTTTCTGGCACGAGTCTCCGCTGCCTACGTCCCGTATAGTAGGCGTGCTGCGCATGCGCCAGAAAATCTGAAGAGAATCGTAAGATGAGTTGAAAGGGAAAATTCCGCAGAAATCGGGCCCCATGAAACCTCAGACAAAAATTCCCCCTGGCGGTGGAAGGCAGAATTAAAAGCTGTAAGACAATCAAAAAACAAGTTGAATGAGCAAAACACAGTTGAAATTGGGTCCATAGAACCCAAGATTAGAATGCGCCCTCAGGACTGGAAGGTGGGGCTGAAAACTGCAAGAAAATTGTCAGCTAAGTTGAATAAATCAATTCCCGTTGAAATCTGGCTCATAGAATCCGAAAAAAGAATGCGCTGTTAATGTTCGATAATGGTGGTAAAAAAAATCTATATTTTGGAAAACATACTTTGAAATGTAAATAAATGAAAGAAACATTTGTGTACGAACTCTTAATTCATATCACGAGACTCTTGCAATTGAACACACTAATAATCATCGATTAAACTGATAAAATGTTTTTAGCATTTGGCAACGTTTAATAATTAAGTCAATTGTCTACATGTCATCTATGATCCATCGATTTTCGGAAGTTAAATGGAGGGGTCGCCTGGAAAAAGATATCTTTTTAGTTCGGTTTTTAATGAATGTTCGTCCTTGTATGGTTCTTTCTCCGAACTTTTGTACTGTCGGAGTCAGTTTTTTGATAAAATTAAGAAAAATTACTGACCGATTTTCAAATATTTTATACACAAGTGTAAAATATTTTTCTAGATGTGCTCTGGAATTTTCAAAATGATATCTAAATTAGTTTTCCTAATTTTCGCCGATTAGGGAAAATTCTTAATTTCTTTCATTTCAGCTGGGTAAGTGTGCGCGATTTTACCATTTTGTGAAAAAGAATTGCTTTTTTGATGAATTTTTAGTTAATATATTATCGGCTAATTATCAAAAAATTAGAAATTTGAGCTTCATGGGCATCAGGACCTGCCTTGGACTACCCTCACCCAAATTTTCAGACTTGCACGTGTAGTAGATATTTCTAGCCATCTCTGTCACACATACACACACATAAATTGGTTTTCACGCTGATTTTTGTGCTCTTTGCATTCCATATGAATATTTTCGTGTAATGGGGCTTCTGTGATCCCATGCAAAATGGATTTAGCTGGAAGAACAAGTAAAGATATTATTTCTTCTTTATTGGGAATTCCATTTTTCCGTTGAATTGGCATCGAAAAAAGCCAAATAATAAAATGTGAGCTACCTACCCCAAATTTTCCCTTCTTGAATCATATAAAAAACAAAGTAGGACTTTTCAGTCTTCCTAGTACGACCAATACAAATGGCTGTTTTCGTAGTTCTATAAGCTAAATATTTGATATATACTTAAATTCAGCGCATATGCTTTAGAGGAAACTATAGCTACATCTACCTATGTAAGGAACAACTGGGATATTAATGTGAGAAAAGAATTTGACTCGGGAACCTCTTTGCGGACCGAACTCGTTTATTTCGTCGCTTCATCTTACAATAATCTCCATGAGTTCCATCAGAGGTCCCACGAGCCTTCCATTTACGTCAATTTCGGGACCTACATGGTCGTAGACTGTGCAGGCATCTTAAATGGGCATTTCTTGCTAATATGTTTGGGCTTGTAATATTTTCCAGCAGGGAGCGAAGGTGTCAATTTGAGAGAAACAGTTAGTTTAGTTGGTTAATTAGCTCTTGATTGACACGTGGTCAAGACCCGCAGAAATTCCCGGAATCTGTGATGTACAAGGCGATGATGATTAACCGCAAACGAAGGAAAATTGTCCAAACGTCAACATTTTCTATCTTAAGTTACTCTCTGAACGCAATAAATGTTATGCTGGAAAACAAAGTTGCAAGGGGTAAAACGGATTTTAATTTAAAATTTTGAAATTTAATTTGAATTTTAAAAGGATTTTAATTCTTATCCCTTTCATCTACATATACAGGGTGATTCAAAAGGTCATGTTCAAACGGCACATGTGAGTGTGTCAGATCATGAGGAGCAAAAATTACATAGGAACTGGGGGTCGGAAACACGATCGTGACTGTGCAATTGCATCGTCAACGTGACTCAAAGAAAAGATAACAAACGGTGTAAAAATACCTTTATTTAAAAAAAAAACAAACTTAATGAAATACAAAATACAAATGAAAAATTTTATAACTCGTTATAACTCATAACAAGTGCTCAAAATGTGCACCATTAGCCTTGATGTATGCTTCACATCGGCGCCGCATGGAATCGCGAACACGCTCCAATTGGCCAGGAATCTCGCAGACATGTGCCACGGCTTCGGAGTAGTACCATGATGTCTATGGCCGATAGAAGGGATGTCTCGTACACCACAGACTTAAGATATCCCCCAGAGGTAGAAATCCAGGTCTTTTAGGTCCGGGGATCGCGGTGGCTACGGTATAAGGCTAATTGTTACGTATTCGCGATTCCATGCAGTGCCGATGTGAAGTATGCATCACGACTAATGGAGTACATTTTGATCACTTGTTATGAGTTGTAATATTTTTCATTTGTATTTTGTACTTCGAATAAGTTTTTTGTAAAATAAAGGTCTTTTTATGCTGTTCGTTATCTTTTCTTTGCGTCACGGTCACGATGCAATTGCACCGTCATGATCGCGTTCCGACCCCCAGTCCCTGTGTAATTCTTACTCCTCATGACCAGATACACCCACACAAGACCTTTTTACATGACCTTTTGAACTACCATGTATATAGTATGTATCTGTCTCTATAGGTATCTTATCATTATTGCCATGGACTGCGCTCGTAAACCGATTTCGATGTGATTGAGCATATGTTAAGGGTTTATTAAGATCTCGACCAGATGCATTGGACATCTTGATTCGCCATGCCGTTTAAAAATAGCGGCCCCTTAAAGATTTCAAACTGAAATAAATACACAGAAAATTATAAATGCAAATTTATTTCTTGCATAATTGTTAGGTCTTGATAGAAAGATTCAAAAAAAGAAAAAATGTCCCCCTATCTTAAAAAATGGATGTGTATAGCAATTTGAAATTCTAGGGTGGCTTGCCGTTTTGAAACAGGAGATTTTTTTCCATAACGGGCGTAAGTTAGCAGTTTTAGCAAATGTGGTTTTTGAAAATTTATTTTCAATGTTGCTACTCCCTTACACGTAAAACAACAGTCATATCTGTGAACGTTCGGTTAAGTTTTTAAAATTATTCAAACTCAGTATTCACATAAACTAGAAATCTTCTTTATTGGGTTCCACACATTTTAGTTTCGTGTGTTTGAATAAAATTACATGAACCCTTAAAAACAAGAAAGATTGGAGCTGCCTTTTCCTCCCTGTACAAGCCGAAAAGACTTTTTTAGTTTTGAGGAAAACTAATGTGGTTATTTTTTTATTTGGGGGGAGGGAGGGCGCAAAATTTCTTCCTGCCCCGGGCGCCAAAATACGTAGCTACGCCACTGAATGTACCCGCTCCTACTTTGGCCACTGTATATGCCATTGGTGGCATAGACTTTTCATGCTATCGATTAAGTTGTCGGATACTGAAATGGTAAGCACCGCTTGTTCCAGCTTATTTAACGACATCAGGAGAGGCCTTACGGCAACTCACCTGTCTACTAAGGTTGTCCCAAAGATTGCTATCAGATTAAGGTCTTGAGATTGAGCTGGCCATTTCATTCGCTCCAAACCTTGATCCTCAAAATATTCACCAACAAATCTAGCTTGATGGACGGTGTGGTTGGGCGTTATCTTCTATTAGGGTGAATTCATCATCATACGGAGCAAGGTCTCATTCAGATATCTCAGAGCAAACAGAGTTTCCCCATGATACACATATAGGCTAGTGTGCCCACCTAGAGAGAGATTTCAGCCCAAATTAGTACTCCACCCCCTCTATAACTGTGTCTTCTAATAACGTTACATTGGTAGGATCTGGTGCCTTGTTCCAAAGAACCTTTGCTTGTTCTCTCCAGATTAGCACACGACAGGAATGACTCTCCAAAGTCCAAAGCAAATCGGAACTCGTCTGTGAAGAGTACAGAAGCCCGTTTCTATCTGGTCCAGGTAACGTGCTCTCTTGCCCAACGTAAACGGGCACAGAGCTTTTGATTATGAAGACGTAGTAGCATGTAGCATACCTGTTGCGATCCACAACATACAATAAGCTGAGCCACTATAGTTTTCCTCGTTCCTCCTCTTTCGGGCCGAAAGAGCTAGAAAGCGATCTTGGGTAGTGGTTGTGAAGTAACTAATGATTGGCCTGGAACAGATCTTTTTTTATGGTGAATTTTTGGATTCAATTTGATCCCTGAGTCTTAGGACGACACTATACGAGACACATTAAATCATCTAGCAGCATCAGCTAGTATAAACCTTACTTCCATCCATCCAACGGCATGCCACCTTAACGAATCTAGTAAACGACATCCCCTATACACAATAATATCTTAGTACCAACTATTGAAAACCATGAAAAAAATTCACACAAATCACAAAAGTGGGATATTCGCCTTTTCCTCCAATCCATATAAGTCTCCAATTCTTTAAAAGAAAATAGTGGTGGGTATAATTGTTTTATAAGGTTTTATATAAGTTACTTTATGATAATTCATACAAACTATTTTTTACCTTTATTTTCCTTTTTTTAATGCCAAGCGTCAAGAAACAGGTTGCACCTTAACTTTTGGAGGCCAATGTATTTAAAGTGACCAGAAAGGTTAGAAATGACGCAAATTGACTTACGTTTGATCGTGGATTAGTAAGCCTGTATTTGTTAAATCGTAAAAAACAATAACAAAAGTTTTAATATCGTATGACAAAATTAATCTTGCAAAACAACTTTTGCTACGATTTTGAAAAGAGCTAATTTCTTTAATCAGAAATGTTTTAAAACCATTAATCTGCATTGGAAAAGATTACAAATACTCAAGAAATATTTTAATTGATTATAAAGAAAAAAAAAAAGATAAAAGAAATTTCTGTGAACGCAAATATTTTTCAATCTTTCAGATCGTATCATCTGATAGAGTAGTATCTAATCAGCCTGATAGTTCCTCATAGTGTTTTTTTTTTTTTTTTTTTTTTCCTCTTCGTCATCTTCTTAACATCAGAGTGCTATTTCTTTCAATGCTGAAAGAATCGTGGGCGAAAAGGGATCAACGGAGAAGATAAAATATGATTAAGATTTAAGAATAGCTTAATAGCATAGGTTGTGCTTGGATAACAGTAGTCATAAATACAAAATTAACCCATTCAAGACCATGGGTGCATACTGCATATATATTCATCCGCAAAAACTACAGTCGTGGAAAAAAAAGTAAACACCCCCTACTAACTCCGCAACTAATTGTAATAGAAGAAAGTTACTGATACCAAACGTCTGGAAATAAAGTGTACTTTTAAATGGTGTACATAAAATTTGCTTAGGGGGCCATCTACATATCAAAACCAGACTAGGCTTTGTTTTTTTCAATGCAGCGCCCAATTTTGACAATACAGTAGAACCTCTTTTATCCGAAACTCTTCTAACCAAAACTTTCGGTTAACCGAAATCCATTTTTAAAGCTTTTTTTTTTTTTTTTACTATCACATTCTTTTTGTGCAAAATCTATTTTGAAAACTTTCTTTTTTAACTATCATATTCCTTGTGTGCAATCGGTCCTTTCCGAACTATGAGTACGTATATAAATATTTTCGTTCCCCTTTCTTAGAGTTCCTTTTAATTTAACTTGAGTACCCGTAAGTTGCGGAGTGGAACGAAGAAAACGAACAAATTAGGAATTCTGAAGCTTTTGTATGTTTTGCAAAAGGTTTGGCATGGCCAGTGGCGTAGCTACGTTTTTTGGCGCCCGCGGCAGGAAGAAATTTTGTGCCCCCCCCCCCCCTCAATAAAAAAAATAACCACATTTTTTTCCCTCAAGATGAAAAAAAAGTCTTTTTGGCTTGTACCGGGAGGAAAAAGCAGCTTCACTCTTTCTAGTTTTAAGGATTCAGATAGTTTAACTCAAACACATGAAACTAAAATGCGTGGAACCCGATTATAGAAGATTTCTAGTTTTCGTCTTTATTAAATTTGAAAGGGAATAAAAAATTTAGCAGAATGTTCACGGATATGGCTGTTGTTTTAAGCGTATGAAAGTACCAACAATGAAAATAAATTATCAAAAAAGCACATTTGCTAAAACTCCTAAATTACGCAACGACTATGGAAAAAAAAATCTCCTACTTCTAAACGGAAGCCGTCCTAGAATTTCAAATTCCTCTACTCATCCATTTTTAAGATAGAAGGGAAACTAAACATGTTCTTTATTGTATATATATATATATATATACAGTCAAACCTCGTTAACATGAACCTCAAGGGGAATTAAATTTTTGTTCATGTTATCCGTAGTCCATGCTATCAGTATAACAAAAAATTCAGATAAATAATATTGAGAAAAATACATATAGGGAGACTGGGGGCTAATTTAACAACAGGGTTTTCTCGTAAAATATAACAGTCAAAATTCATCAGTAAGTGTCATTTCCAGTGTTACAAAAGAACATACATTGAACCACTTTTTTCATTAGCTATTTGCAAAGCAAGAGGCAAGGTATATTTAAGCATCAAGATGAGTTTTTTATATTTAATACTATTTGTTTTGATCAACTATTAAATCAGCTTTTAATGATAATACCTTTTATTATGAAGCTTTTATACAATGTTTTAATTTTAATCAATATTTCGTACAAGAGATAAACAGTTAATTTACAATAAGCTTAAATGCAGTGGTAAAGGATTCAGGGACAAATATGCATTTCACATAGGGTCTAATGGGAGAAAACTTTGTCCCAGGTAGTATATTTCTATTTTAATAATTAAACTATTAGTTTTTTTTTTTAATTCATTAATAGAAAACTGTTAGAAGTAATTGTGTAAAAAACAATTCTATTCCCCCTAAGAAAAAGGAAGTTTTCACACTTTTCTAGGAATTTTCGTTCACATTAAGAGTCAAAATTTCTCATGAGGACATCGAGAATTGTTCATATTATGCGAAATTTCACGTTAAACGTGTTCATCTTAAAAGGAGAAAAAACACTAGAATCCCTATTCAATTTGACGGGGACAGAGGGAACTGTTCACGTTAAAAGTAATTCGTGTTAAGCGTGTTCACGTTAACGAGGTTCGACTGTATACGTATTTTTTTGTTTGAAATATTTAAGGGGCCGCTATTTTGAAACAGAATGGCAAATCAAGATGGCCAATGAATTTGATCGAGATCTTAATAAACCCTTAACGTATGCTCAATCACATCCAACTCGGTTTATAAATTAGCGCAGTCGCATGACACTGAACATACATCTATAGAGAGATATATATATATACTTCTATAGATGAAAAAGATAGGAATTAAAATCCTTTTAAAATTCAAAATTTAAATTAAAATCCTTATTTTTTTTTTCCTAACGTTAAATCTTATATTCTAATATCCGTTTTACCCCTTGTAACTTTGTTTCCCAGCATAACATTTTTTTCGCTCACCTTTAAAATCGGAGAAGAGAGTAACTTAAGATAGAAAAGACTGATGTTTGGACGATTCTTCTTCGTTTGCGGTTAAAGCCTCTACGTCATAAATCTCGGGAATTGTGATGTATTGACCACAGGTCAATCAAGAGCTTATTAACCAATTAAAGTAACTCTTCCCTCATTTTTTTACCTTTGCCCCATGCTCGAAAATATTACAATCCCTAAGATATTAGCAAGAATACACACGAAAAATATTAGATTTTGCCCATTCGAGGTGTCTAACCTACGACCATGTAGGTCCCGAAATTGACGTACAATAATAACTACGTAAAAGTAAATGGCTCGAAGGACATCCGATGGAACTTGCGAAGATGATTCTAAGATGCAGGGACGAAATAAACGTGTTCGCAGGGGCGTAGCCACAGATATTTTTTCGGGGGGGAGAATTCGAAAATTTCCCAACTTGAAACAAATTGCTCCAATTTTCGACTAAAATGATATGCACAACGTGTGTAATAATTATAATGATACTTTTGCATAAAAAATTCCTTTCCAAAGAAAAATTCTGAAACTGAAAACATAAAAATTCTAATTATGGGTTTGTTTACTAAAAAAATAAATTCGCTTTTTACTTTCTTCTATCTTTACAAGAAGAAAGTATTGGATTCGTGAAAAAATTCGATTTCCGGTTTCAGACTGATTTATACGTTTTAGTAAGTCCTGAACACTATTCGACTGTTTTTAGAAAATATCTGTCTGTCTATATGTGATACAAATTTTGTGGGCGCTCTAACACGAGAACTAATGCACGAAATTTAATAAAACTTTAGAGATTCACTTATACAGTCGAACCTCGTTAACGCGAACACTCAAGGGGAAACTTTTTTTGTTCGTATTAAAAGTAGTTCGTGTTATCGGAACTTAACTACATTACATACAACTGGACGGGGCAAACGGAAACAGTTCGTGTTAACGAGGTTTGACTGTATCTTGATAAAAATTGGTACTTATTTGCTTTTGGTGTAAATCGTCCAACAGGTGGCACTGCTATGCTGCATTTTTCACGATTTACATGATTTTAGCAATAATTATATTTCAAAAGCTATTGCACGGAATTTGATCAAACGTCATATTCTGTTAAACCTTGACATAATTTGATGCAGATTAGCTTTTTATGTATATCATATAGCAGGTGGCGCTGCTATGCAGCATTTTTCACGATTTTGCGATAGCTGTATCTCAAAAACTAATGCACGGAATTTAGTCAAACTTCATATTCCACATAAGTAGCACTTTCACATAAATAGATCCTTATTAGGCTTGGGTCTATACTGTCCAAAGCTATCGTTTTTGTGCACTTTGAGTAAGGAATTTTGGTTGCAGACATTTAAGAGGCTAGGTGCCAAAATTGAATGATTTGTTTGAAAAATGCTATGCTTATATGCCTTTTTAAATGCACACAATTCAACAAATCTATACCTTTAGAGTTTGTTATTATAGGCAAAGAATTGTCATTTAATTTTGGCACTGTGATTGCAAATTTTGAGGCATTAACATGTATGGAGTAGAAGAAAATTTTGGGATTGGCACATCCGACTAGTTTTCACTTAATATTAATCCTTGTGGTCTTCAAAGAAGCCCACCTGTTAATAACATCGCTTAGTTTAATAAAATGCCCTATTTCACTTTCATATTTTAAAAGCATTAGGCTGTCAATCCCTCATTGTAGCTTGCAATATATATTTTTTAAATTTTGATTTGACTAAAGATTCTTTCATTAGATGCAACGCCGTAAAGATATGCTGCTGTGAATGTTAAGGTACGAGTATATAGTTTGACGGCGTGACCTAAATAGTCTTTGAATTTCATGGCATGAGTAACAGGTTTGTTAAGTAAGTTGGGATTTGGTTTATTTCTATTTGACTCTGCAAGTCATGTACATCCGGTTTCTCATATCCAGGTGGAAACATTATTAACTTTTCCCTTACACAATTGTAATTTAAATATGGAATGCATTGCTGCAATATTCTCTTTATATAGGGAACATTGTCATTTAATCCCATTACTAAATTCCCGAAATTTAATTTTTCTTGAATTTCTTATAATTCTTTACTGTAAAACTTATGTGTATCAATGTCCATTGCTGTGCTATTATTTTTATCTATTGCCTTTGGTGAAACCGTTTTCCTACGGTGCTTTCGGAACTCAGCTTCTCCAGTCACATCCTAATATTCATAACTGTTTGTGAGCTTGTCTGTAAGGAAATCTTTATTTCTTCAAAATTTAATTCAAGTGCAACGTGTCAGTGTTACAGTGCATGTCGATTTTTTCTTCAGTTGATGGACTGCTTCCATGGTCATATTTCTGTTCCAAATTAAAATCGTCTATTTTTTACCTTTTTCATCCTCGAATGGATTTTTAGATGCTCCAAAATCTTGCACGAAAACTCTTTTCCTATTATGAAGGGTTTCTTCGTGCTGAGATTTATAGTAACTTTTTAGAACAGCTTTAAACACAGAACACTGGACTTTTGGTTTAAAATTTTATAAACGCATATGAATATAAATGAACAGGACTGATATATATTTCCGCACACAAATAAAAGTAAAATGTGACAAATTTATCTATTAAACTAACGACTTCTTATATCCACATTTGCTCATATAACGCTTTTTACTTGACAGCGAAGGGTTAACTAATTTTTGCGGCAAAAAATCACGAGAATGAGTAAAATATTGTCCAAAAATCGCAAAATTAGTCAAAAAAGTTGTGAAAACTCATCAAATCTTCTTGCCCATAGCTGTGTTTCAAGTAGGTTACTACATTCCTTTCTGTTGTGCTACAAGTGATCTCCAATTTTCAAAAGAAGCTGCGATCCCTTTGAATTAAAATAGTTGGATTCTCTTTTGGGAGGAGAAGGGAGGGTAGGGTAAAATTTTTGAGAAAGGAACAAAGTTTTGGAGAAAATAAAGGAACTGGTTAGTCAGTTACTGATGGACAGGAGTAGAGAAATTTAGGTCTGGTAGATGTACAGTATTTTTGTAGAATTGAACAATACAATGATAGATTGAGTGTGGCTGATTTCTTTTTGTATTTCTTTTGATAATTTAACTTGTTTACAGTTGCAGTACTCAAATTAATCACCAAAACAATAAAGATTTCGTAATTTTTTTACTATTACTTTAAAGAAAGAAAATGTCTCAAAAATCTAGAATTTCCCAACTCTAAGCTCAAATTTCCCAACTTCACATATATTGGGGGGGGGGGGGGAGGCTCCCCCCCCATACCCCCCATGACGACGCCCCTGCGTGTTCGGTTCACAAAGAGGTTTCCGAGTCAAATTCTTTTCTCCCATTAATCTCCCAGTTATTCCTTACATAGATACAGATATAGCTTTTTCTAATGCACATGCGCTGAATTGAGTACATATAAAATATACTATTTAACTTTTAAAATGACGAAAACAGCCATTTGAACTCGTCGTACTGGGAAAACTGAAAAGTCCTGATAATTTGATCGATTTGAGAAAGGGAAATTTGGGGGTAGATCGCCAACATTTTAGTATTTGTTTTTCTCAATGCCAATTTGATGGAAAAATGGAATTTCCAATAAAGAAGAAATAATATCTTTACTTGTTCTTCCGGGTAAATCCATTTTGCATTGGTTCACAGAAGCCCCCATTACAAGAAAATATTCATATAAAATTCTAAGAACACAAAAATCAGCGTGAAAACCAATCTATGTGTGTGACGGAGATAGCTAGAAGTATCTACCGCACATGCAAGTCTGAAAATTTGGGTGGGGTACTGGAACTGGATAGTCCAAGGCAGATCCTGATGCACATGAGGCTCAGATTTCTAATTTTTTGATAATTAGCCGAGATTATTAATTAAAAACTGTAATCAAAAACGGATCTTTTTCACAAAATGTCAAAATCGCATGCACATCTGAACCTGATTTCACAGCCGAAACGGAAGAAATTACACTAATCAACGAAAATTAATAAAACTAATTAAGATATCGATTTGAAATTTTCAGAACACATGCAGAAAAATATTTTACACCTGTGTATAAATTTTTTGGGTCGGTATTTTATCTTAATTTTTTTCAAAAAATTGACGGCGACAGTACAAATGTTCGGAGAAAGAACCATACAGGAACGAAAATACATTAAAAACAAACTAAAATGAGGTCTTTTTTTCAACCGTCCCCTCCATTTAATTTCCGAAAATAGGTGGATCAGAGATTATATGACATGTAGACGATTGTCTTAATTATAAAACGTTGCCAAATGCTAAAAACATAATTTAAAATCATTTTATCAATTTAATCGAAGATTATTATTGGGTTCTGTGGCAAGAATTCAGTGATATGAGTTAAGAGTTCGTCTACAAGGGTTTCTCTTCTTTATTTATATTTAAAAGTATGAAACGAAAGAAATTAAGAATTTTCACTAATCAACGAAAATTAAGAAAACTAATTAAGATATCCATTTGAAATTTTCAGAGTACATGCAGAAAAATATTTTACACCTGTGTATAAAATTTTTGGGTCAGTATTTTGTCTTAAATTTTTCCAACCATTGACGGCGACAGTACAAATGTTCGGAGAAAGAACCATACGGGGACGAAAATACATTAAAAACAAACTAAAAAGAGGTCTTTTTTTCCAACCGCCCCATCCATTTAATTTCCGAAAATCAGTGGATCAGAGATTATATGATCTTTAGACGATTGTCTTAATTATAAAATATTGCCAAATGCTAAAAACATAATTTAATCATTTTATCAATTTAATCGAAGATTATTATTGTGTTCTGTGGCAAGAATTCCGTGATTTTATTTATATTTAAAAGTATGTTTTCCAAAATATAGACTTCTTTTACCACAATTATCGAACATTAACGGCACATTCTTTTCCCGGATTCTATAGGCCAGATTTCATCGGGAATTGATTAATTCAATTTAGTTTACGATTTTCTTGCAGTTTTTAGCTCCACCTTCCTGCGCAGGGGACGTATTCTTATCTCGAGTTCTATGGACACAATTTTAACTAGGTTTTGCTGATTCAACTTGGTTTTTGACTGTCTTACAGTTTTTAGTTATACTTTCCATCACCAGGCGGCATTTTTATCTGAGATTTCATGGGCCTGATTTTTAATTTTTTTTCCCCGCGGAATTTCTTTCTTTCACATACGATATTTTACGATTCTCTTCAGATTTTCCGGCGCGTACGCAGCAAGCCTACTATACGGAAGCGCAGATAGCAGGGACCCGTGCCGGAGATTCCTTTGGAGAAAGATAAATTTGAATGTAGGTTTATAGTGCTTAGAGATACGTGCCACGTCATATAGTAGGTCCGGTCTACGCTGTCGAAGCAGTGGAGATACATCCCAGAGGTTCATTTTGAGAAACTCGTTATTATTATTTTTAATTTTATATGAATAGAGGTTTTAATCATTCGCAGTTCGTTTGGAAAAATGTACGGGAGGGTTAGCTACTGTACAAATGAACAATGTTTTTTTGTTACCAGAAATATGAATCCAAGTCGCCAAAAGGCCTTATGATTTATAAACTGGAGGCTAGACACTAACCTCCCTCAGCGATTGACAAATATAGATCTCTCCTTTCCTCCCACCTTCATTGAATTTCTTAAAAACATTTACACACACACAAAAGGAATTTCAACAAATCTTATTTATTTTCAAAATATGTGAAGTAATTTCGGTTCAAAGCTCCTCTCAATTTGGTGCCCCCTATTTAATTACATTGCGCCTCAATTTCGGTACGTAATTATCTTAGGTACCATGTGTGTTGAACCATCCCTTGAAACATTTACAGAAGCTTTTTCTTTTTTCATTATTTGGATATAACAAAATATCTTACTAAAGAAAACATTCACACACAAAACTAAATTTTTAAAATAAACAATTTTATTTTTTGTCAAAATATCTGAAATAATTTCGGTTTAAACTTCTCTGAATTTGGCGCCCCTAGGCCTCGGCGCAAGGGGCGGCTGCCGCCCTTGCCCCCCTTAGCTACGCCACTGTAATCA
Organism: Maratus speciosus; assembly: GCA_963932465.1. Taxonomy (NCBI): domain Eukaryota; kingdom Metazoa; phylum Arthropoda; class Arachnida; order Araneae; family Salticidae; genus Maratus; species Maratus speciosus. The sequence goes on along the minus strand of OZ010786.1, from coordinate 107,181,136 downwards.
TGATTTAGTTTTTGTTGTTGAAATTAGCACTTAACTTCGAAATCTACCTGCGCCTGTAGGCCGTGTTTTTTTTTTTTTTTTTTTTTTTTTTTTTTCCGAATCATGATTTGACACCTCGTAATATGATTGGTCAAAGCTTTCTGCGTCAAAGTGACTTTTCTTGGCAGGAAGGAATTGTGTTTGGCGAAAACCATGAAAGTAAAGAATTTAAGATAGGATGGGCGGGGAAAAGGAGAGAATCTTCTGCATTTAAATAGACATATTTCTGTATTTAAAGTGTTTATGTCTTCGGTTTGTCTAGCCGTTTGGCCGCGCTCCAACTCTCGTAAATATACTCGGATTGCCTTAAAATTTTTGGATGTTATTGACGTTTACCATAGCACGATTCCTATTTCAAATGAAGTTTGTAGCATGTTTAGTTCATTTACAGTGACAGTCAAAAGTATCCCGTTCAATTACGGCCAATGGGAAAAAATCGTTCCAAAAGTTTTTTAACGATGTTACACGCTTGCAAACATAATAAAGTTGATATGCATTTAAGAAATGCACTAAAATGTGTATTCTGTAGAATATGCGGTGCAAAGAATAGATATTATTAATTTACAGGGCAACACAAAAGAATTCCGCTACATAATGGAGGGGGGGGGGCGGCAATTGTTTGCGGCGTATTTTAATTATGTTAAACCATTTCGTATATAATGAAATTGATATACGTCGCTAATGTTAAGTTATTTCATATATAATACAAAGTGTGTACTATTTACAGGGACACACAAAAGATTTCAGATACTATATTGTATCTGAAGTACTGTATATTAGCGTCGATTGATGGAAATGCATTTTTAATTATGATAGGCACTTTTATGTTTCACTATATTTATGCATACTATATGGTGTGTATAAATGCTATAATTCATATGCAAGGGGGGAATAAGAATTGTTAAGGGTTAATGGGTATGATCGGAAATTGCGTAAAGGTGGGTTTTAAATGAGTTATGCATTTTCACGCTGAACTGCATTTAGTTTACTAAGAAATGTTTGTAGAATATAAATAAAATTATATCAGGGTCAAACAAAGACTTGGATTTCAGGGCCATCTAATATACGGCTGATATAATGATCACGGCCGTCTATGATAATTTCTGGAAATGTGATTTCAGTAGTTTTAAGAGTGTTTTAGTTTGAATTAAATTTTAATTATATAGTGGCGCGTAACTAAATAAAGGTACTAGGTAAACTACAGGGATGTACAAAAGTATTCAAGCACGTTTCCATCTATTAGTATACATTTTTGAAAGAGAAATTTCCACATGTTATGCGTTTTCTTGCTAAACTATATTTTCCCATTATATAGTATATATATCAACCTACAGATCAAATACAGGGCTGTTCAAAAGAATTGGAATATATATTTGACTATGGACGGTAGCTGCTGAAATCAGTTTTTTAAATGTTTTATGCGTTTTCCAAAATGTTTGCTTAGTTATCTTATTCCCCTAAATAATGAAGTTTTTTTTAAAACATTGAGGAAGTGTTTCATAATCTATGCTTAACGCATAATTTTTCTTTCATGTTAAAAAAATCCATGAGGTACGGTATACAGACTTTTTAATTATTATTACTATAAAAAAATAGAAGAAAATATTTAATATATATAGTATATATATAATTTTACACATTATATGTTGGAGGAAAAAGATGGCGAAGTGAAAATTTCAAAGGAGAGGAGATTTATATAATAAGATTATTTGCTGTAACTACAAATTAGCGACTTCATTAATAGTCCGGGCAATAAGGGATTTTACCAGGCAAAATTCATGGTAGTTCCGGAAATCGACTTACTTTATGTTTTTTGTGTCGCTGAATCCGAATTTGTAATTTCCTACCAAAATCCCCCCCCCCCCCCCCCGAAATTTGGTAAAATGCCCCAAAAAAAGGTTTTTATTAAAAAAATCAATTTTTTTATTGCTTTAGGGAAAAAGTATCTAGAAATTCAGAAAAAAGACAAAATTTGCAACAAATTAGATACATGACATTATGACATAGGATGAATGGGGAGGGCGGGGGGCTGCCTCGGAACATGCGCCGCGGTGCTACGTGGACTAAGTTGCGCAATTCCACTTAACCACTCACATCGTTTACGTTCGCTCTTACGTCTCCCCTCCGAACTTTCCTATAAGGTTTACTTTAAGTTTTTTGGGTAGCTGAATCCAAATTTTTAACTTCCCACCAAAATCCCCTCCCCCCCCCCCCCCACCCCCTCAAAAAAACAAATAAATAAAAATAGTTGTTTTTAAATTCAATTTTTTATTGTTTTAGGGAAAAAGTATCTAGAAATTCAGAAAGTAGACGAAATTTGCTACAAATAGGATATGCAACATTATGACGTAGGATGAACGGGGAGGGGGGGGGGGGAGGGCTGCTTCGGGACATGCACCGAGGCGCTGTTCTCAAAAACCAAATTTTTTAAAAAAAAAAACTATTTTTCGGCGGGTTTAACAAAATTTAGGGGGTTGCCGGGGGAAATTTTGGTGGGAAGTTACAAATTCGGATTCGGTGACCCAAAAAAAGCAAGTGAATCGATTTCCAGCATTAAAAAGTTGAATTTAAAAACAACTATTTGGGTGGTGGGATTTTGGTGGGAAGTTAAAAATTCGGATTCGCCAACCCAAAAAACTTAAAGTAAACCTGATAGGGAAAGTTCGTAGGGGAGACGGGAGAGCGAACGTAAACGATGTGAGTGGTTAAGTGGAATTGCGCAACATAGTCCACGCAGTGCCGCGGCGCATGTTCCCACCTCCCCATTCATCCTACGTCATAATGTCATATATCTTATTTGTTGCAAATTTTGTCTACTTTCTGAATTTTTAGATACTTTTTCCCTAAAACAATAAAAAATTGAATTTAAAAACAACTATTTTTATTTATTTGTTTTTTTGAGGGGGTGGGGGGGGGAGGGGATTTTGGTGGGAAGTTAAAAATTTGGATTCAGCTACCCAAAAAACTTAAAGTAAACCTTATAGGAAAGTTCGGAGGGGAGACGTAAGAGCGAACGTAAACGATGTGAGTGGTTAAGTGGAATTGCGCAACTTAGTCCACGTAGCACCGCGGCGCATGTTCCGAGGCAGCCCCCCGCCCTCCCCATTCATCCTACGTCATAATGTCATATATCTTATTTGTTGCAAATTTTGTCTACTTTCTGAATTTTTAGATACTTTTTCCCTAAAACAACGAAAAATTGAATTTAAAAACAACTATTATGGGGAGTGGGGATTTTGGTGGGAAGTTAAAAATTCGGATTCAGCGACCCAAAAAACATATAGTAAGCCTTTTTCCAGAACTACCATGAATTTTGTTAGGTAGAGCCCCTATACCAGAGATGGCGAACCTTTTTGAGTATGCGTGCCAAAAATTTCAAAATTATTGTGTACCAACATTCTAACGTGCCAGAAACATTTTAACTTAGATAAAATCCAATAATTAATCTTTATAGAATTTTTACTTAAATATTTTTACACTTACATTAAATTCGATTCCCAAGTTATTTATGATCCTATATTTACTCAATAATATAGCCATGTCGCATAAAATGTCGTGTTAATAATCTAAATCTTATAAATGAGTTTTTCTTTTATTGTATATACTTCCGAATCAGATCATTTTTAGTTGTAGAAACAGGTTCAATAGATACATATTATTTACAGTAACACTTAAAATTCAATTTTCAAAATTAAAACCTAAATATAATAAAACCTAGAATTACTTAAAACCTTAAACCTAAATAAAATAAATCCTAATCTGAAGTAGAAGCGTATTAGGCATATTACTTAGGCATTAGGTATATTACTATGCAAACTATATCTAAAAATTCAATTTTCAAAAACCTTTGAAATTTCATAAAGAAGCAAAATGATTTGGAAAACCCTATATGTTGAATGGTTTGGCGAGAAAATAACGCTACATGGCGCTTTCATTGAAATTTATAATACCTTAATTCATTCAAAATTTACGGATTATTTTAAAGTAAATTATATACCTGTTACACAAAACTATGCTTTTTGTTAAAAAACATGTTCTCCATAAACTGAATATAATCTATAGTTTTTTTTTCGCGTGCCAGAGAAGTTTTCTTACGTGCCAAATTCGGCACGCGTGCCATAGGTTCGCCATCCCTGCCCTATACGGTCTCTATTGCCTGGACTATAAAAAGAAAAAGAAGAAAAATTCCAAATAATTTGATAAAATTTGTTGCTTTTTTAATTTAACCTATTTTTTAATTTAAAATCTTTTATTAATTTATAATTTTATTTAATTATCAATATGATTATTGTTGTTTCAGAAACAATAAATATTTCGAATCAATATATTTCGTTTCAAAACATGCATTCAATACAGCAGTATTAAAATTTAGATTTCTGACCGAAATTGACAGCCAAATACTTTGTTGTAGGAAATTAAATTGCTTGGTGAATAAAATAGTCACATGTAAACACATTAAAAAGCATTAACTAAAGTGTCTAAATACATTGTAACTTTACAAAAAGTAATGACATCTAACAAAAACATAACTGTGAAAAAAGGGAACCAAGTTCCGTAAAAAAAAAAAAAAATTGCCAGAAAAGAAGTGATATGTAAGTGGGTGCCAAGTTCAAATACAATTCACTCAAACTTATCTACTGAAGTATTGTAGCATTGTTTGAATTGTTTAAAAATAAAAATTATTGATAGCATATTAATAATAAATCTAGCACTTGGCAAGCTTTTGATACATGTTATGCCAATTACTTTCATGTTTTAATAAAATTAGGATGATAATATTAATAACAATGTCATTGTAACAATTTGCAATATTGTAATTATATTAAACAAATGAGTCATGTTAAAGATTTGATAAACAAATGTACATACAACAGATACACTTCCGCTCGTCCTTGATTATCACATTAGCGATTTCCCCCCAACCCCCCTGAAACATCATTACAAACAGACAAAAACACAGATACATATACACTTGTCCTTGGTCATCACTCTAGAAACTCCACCCCTTTCAGGAGCCTCAATACACTCAAATTCAGGCCTTCAAACATGAAATATCAAATTTTGATATAATAATGCCATTAATAAAAATAAATGACTCGTAGGTAAAAACTTGCCAAGTTCTAGATTTATTGTTAATATCCTATCAATAATTTTTATTTTTAAGCAATTCAAACAATGCTACAATACTTCAGTAGATAAGTTTGAGTGAATTTTATTTGAACTTGGCACCCACTTACATATCACTTCTTTTCTGGCAGTAACACATATCAGTTATTCATAACGTAAAAGTAAGTGTTTAACAAAAAGTGGTGTGAAATGAATATTTTATTCCTGTAAAACATGCTGGTCCTTAATGGGTTAAGAGTGGACACCCTGTGTATTAATTCATATTTAAACATAATTTTCCATCTGAAAAAATATTTTGGAGACTCTTTTGAAAAATCGTGTTAACTCGAACCCGACTCACAAGTGTCAAAACCCATCTCGAATTATAAACAAAGCCAAACCGACCCGCAGTGATAAATGGAAGTGGTCTCGAACTGAATCGGACCCACAGTGAAAAAATAGAAATCAACCTGATCTGACCCAAACCGCGGGCTTTGTAAAATCGAGTTATCCGACCTGATGTACGATTCTAGTGAGTATGTCTGTTTACTGGAATTTACAAACAAACGATTGCACGCAGATAGACTACTGCATTTGGTCGGGGAAACCCGATTTTACACGACCCAGACTCAACCCGCCGTTTAGTTCGGGTTGCGTTGGCGATAATTTTATCTGTCACGGGCAGGATTGACCTTAAAGTAGAGATCTGCACGGGCCGAGCTCGGACCTATTTTCCTTCCCGGCACTCGGGTCAGGCCATACTTTTTTCTGAAGACTCGGGCCGGGCCGGGCTCGGGCCTTACTTTTTTCCTGATGGTTCGGGCCGGGCCGGGCCGGGCCTAACTTATTTTTCTGCACAGAGCCGGTACTGGTTTCATTCCTAATTTTGAACCAGCCTGTATGAAAATCATTATCTCGGCGTGGCCTAGTCCGTTCAAAGGTCAGTAAAATTAGGCTTGGCACAATTAAAAAAAAAAAAAAAAATGCGTACATTTTTAAATCGCCATTATTCTACAACTAAGCATTTAAATTCATCCTTTTTAAGGAATAGTAGATTTCTACGCTTATTAAAATATAGTTAAATTAAAATATAGTAAAACGTGTGAAAAAGAACCTGCCTATGACGGAATCTTGTTTTAAACTGAAAAACGTGTTGATCCATGCCAAATTAATATACTACTACGTAATAAAAGAATATATAATACATTTACACTTGCTAAGAAGGGAACTTGTCTATAACACATCATCTTTTCTCTGCAATTCTATCTTAGAAGATTTTACTGTATAGCATTTTTCAGATTTTTAACACTTCAATACGTGGAATATGGATTAACAATATTAATGATAACTGAAACATTTACATAAAAGAAATAGAGATTCATTAAAAAAATAACTATCGCACCCTGTGGCACTTCTATAAAAATGAAGATTATACACATTTTGGCCTGAACTCCTCGTACGAGACAAATTTTTAACCAAATCGACGTAAAAATCAATGTTTTGTAAAAATTCACTCGGGCCGAGATTTTAACCTTTTTTCGGGCCGGGCCAGGCTCGGGCCGAACTTTTAGCTGTTCGGGCCGGGCAGAATTTTTTTTCTTTCAGTCGGGCCGGGCCCGGGCCTGGAAATGTCGGCCCGTGCAGACCTCTACCTTAAAGGTAGACATTAGATTCAAACCCTGGGAATGACAATGTTGCCGCATGCGCATCACAAGCCCGTAGCTAGGTGGGGGCCAGGTCGGGCGTTGCCCGACCTAGCACAATTGAGTGGACACTCTGATCGACACATTACATTTCCAAACTTTCCTTTGCCTCAGCAAAAAAAAAAAAAAAAACTTTTTTTTTTAGAATAGACAGACTATCAGACATCCATCCGTAAAACTTCTCAATTAAAAAAAAAACAATTTAAACAAAAAATTCATTTGTGAAGACTTTTTTTCCTTTCTTTCATTCCAAGAGCTGTAAGGACATTTTTCGTTTTGTTGCTTTGTAGAAATTTACCTTACCGCTTCCCCCAAAGTGTCAAACTACAGATTTTAGAGAAAAATCGTGTTTAGAGGTTAACCTCGTAACTCCTTTCCTCAAACTCATTAACTGACGTCTGCGAAAATCGTTTTCTTTGTACAACTGTCGTACATGAAATTTATTGTAATCAGGTACAGGGATGGATTTTCAGTTGCAGTTGGCTACTTATTTTATGGCTTGACAGGATAGGTTCCACAAAATATGCACCTATCATGTGTTACATTCATGTGGTTTTGTGATTATTAACTTCACTATCTTACTTTTGGGGCTTTTCAACAAAAGAGTAAAATATTCTTTTAAAAGCTTTCTTGACACTATTGTAAATTATAAAGTTTGTAGAATCAGTATCACACAGAATCTCAATATCTAGAAAGTGCTTTTCATAGTAAAGGTGTTTTATAATTACATTGTTAATGTCATCTATGGTTATTTGAATTTAATATTTTATTATTTGCATTTTTTATGCTAATTAAATGATATAAATGTAATTTAGAAATGAGAATATTAAAGAAATTAATTTTATCCTTTTTAGAAGTACAAAAAGTGTTTGTTTCTTCTGGTGCTTCCCGCCCCTACGTTATTTATTCTACTTTTTACTTGTTTTGTTACATTCTTCCTACAAATATCCAAATCAGTCACATAGTTTCTGTATGAAAAAGGGGAAATAAATGTAAGATTGTGAAATGGAAATATAAATTGAAAAATTAAGAAAAATACTAAACGAGCATTAATATTTTAAAGCTATGAAATATTCATTTTTATTTAGTATTTCCTTAATTTATAGCTACAATTTACAAACAATAATCACTTAAGGCTGTTTGTAAAAAATATTTTTTTTTTTTTTTTTTTGCTCGGCTTTGCGAAATTTTATAATGTGTTCGCGGATTTATTTTTAAATGTAAAAGCATGACATTCGCAGACAAAATTATTGAAGTAATTTAGAATCGAATACCATTTTTCATTTTTTGACAAAAGCTTCGAATCTTGAGCTTTAAAGATTGTGTCTCAGTTTAAAGATCTGCACGGTTTCGGAATTTCCAGACCCGGCCCGAACGAAAACTATCTTGGCCCGGTCCGGTATCAAAATTAAAAGTTCGGCCCGAGCCCTGCACGTACAAAAATCAGTGAAAACAGGTAACAAACAGGAAAACAGTATACACTATCAAAAAAATTCGTCTTTATACGCTAAATTACTCGTCATAAAAAAAAGAAGAAAAAAAATTGTATACTCCTAGTAAACATACTTTTTAATTCTTCACAGATGTCTGAAGAAGAGGGAAAATTCCTTTTAGTCCTTGCATGCATGCGTATTGGCTGTATTAATACCAAAGTTCAAATTTATTTCTTAAATGAAAAATCGCAAATTCAATGCATTAAAATATTTAATTTATTTAAAAACAACAAAAATAATGCTTTTGAATTTAATAAGGCAGCAATTTTTTCATCCATTTAAACTTATTCGCAATTTATTTTTTAGAGTATAAAAAAATATATTCGCATGTAAAATATTTTTTAAAGGAACACGTTAAAAATAAATATGGTAGTTAAATCAAGTTAAGACACATTTACAAATTCATTTTTTAACGGAAAGATGTAAAATTGGAAAGCCTGACTATGGAAGCGATTTGGAATCGAACTGTGTTCTCTATTTTTTGATCAATAAATTACCTATTAAGGTATAAGCGATTTTGATCATGTGACAAAGTCGTTTTTCTCCCTTTGCTGACTGGTTTTTCTGCTTTTTTCGGGAACTTCGATTCAAAATGTCAACTTTGACTCTATTTTCTGAAAGATCTATTGCGTTTGCAAAAAAACGGAAAAAACAGCTCGATTACATAGTTCCTGAACAACAACACCTTCTGTTTCATGCATTTCCGAACGAAAATAAATTAATACTTATGACATAAAGTTGTCCTTTTGGATGTGAGAACAGCCTTAAAAAATTGATTTTATTCAAAAAAGAAACCATTTCTTCTAGAATTTAATTAAAAATATAATATTCATATTTTACATCTAACAATCAAATTATGATTTATTAAAAATATGTCTACTATGCAATAATTTTTATCCTCTATTATTCTATAAGTGTTAAAACACCAGCCATTATTTGATAACGACGAAATGTTCCTACAATTAAGTTTAAATTTCCAAGCTTTCTGAACAAGAAATTTAACAAGCCTTATCAAGTCCCCATTGGAAGAAATCCATATCTCCATTCTAAACTCGCTTTCTGCCAAATGCTCTCCGGCCTAGTGGATAGGGTGCTCAATTCGGGACGCTCTGGCTCGGGTTCAAATCCAAGCGGATCCACGGAAGAACGAGAGACGTATTTTTTTTAAAAAAAAAACTAGGGGGCTCTGCCCCCTACGAGCTACGCTCGTCAACCTCCGTTCAGACGCCGCAGACTCTAACAGCACGATAATTTAATCGGCTTTAAAAAGATTTCAGAAGATTGAATTATAATTTGAATCTGAGAATTATAATCTGACGTAATTTTCACCAAACTTTTCTTTTTCTTTTTAATATTCACGTAAAAATACTTTTGTTAGAAGTGAAATATTATAATAATCTTAAAATATCAAATAAATGTCTGGAGCAATTTTTAAATTTAAACTGTTTTGCAATATTATTTTTTGTTCATTTTATATAATAACTGTAATGTGATATAAATGTGACGTAAATTCTCCTATTTAAGACTTCTAACGCATGTTTATGAATTTATTATTTTACAATGTTCTGTCTCTTTTAAAATTCACGTGTAATTATAATTTTTATGACGTAATTTTCAATAAGTTCCTGCTTTTTAAATTTTCTGTTTATAATAGTCACGTGTAAAATAAATTTTTAATTTGAAGTAAACATTATTGTTTGCGCTGTTTATACAACTAGCAACAGTTTAAATTAATAACATTTTCTAAAATTTGTAAAAAATATCTCTCGAAATGCTGAAAATTTGAATTTATAATTGAAATAAAACCTCAAAACATGAGTCAAATAAGAAAAATAAATACAATCTGCACACCGGGAACTTATAACGTATAAAATGATCTAAAGATGATTAAATTCTCATGTATAGTTTTTGCTCCAATAAAACTTTTTTAATGGAACGATTTTGTCTAACTTTGGCATTAAATATCTCTTAAAATAATTCTTCGATTTGAAAACTGTCTGCATCAGCGTGTTTATCAAACATTTCTCTATAATACCACCGATTTTCATATTTTTGTATGCAACAGTTTTTTTTTAATATTAACGATGAAAGGCCATGCTTAAGCATTCAAATTGGATGTGGATCTACCCGGAATATCTACGCAGATTGTCATTAGTCCATTTCCAAATCAAAACTTTTTTTTATATATAGAAGGAAACTTCTTTTTTTAGATTACGGAAATTTTCTGTCCTAGAACGAAAAAAAAAAGAACTGAAATTTCTTCGATTCTCGGATATATACCGGCAGCAGTGTTGCCAGGAATACTTCCGTGAATCGAAGAAAGTATTTTTGAAAGTGTTTATTTTTCCGTATTTCAACAAAAAATAGATGATTCGGAATTTTAAAGCGTGCGATTTTTTTTGTTCTTATCAGACATTTAATATTTTAAAAAAGTAGTTCTTTTGCCCAAACTCTTTGAAATTTTTATGAGTCATAGATATAATGGTTTCAAGGCCTGTACACAAGATTCGTGGAAAATATTGATATTTACTGGTAAGACGCTGGTAAGACTTTTTTTCTATTGTCCAAAGTGTTTGAAATTGTTATCAGTTATAAACACATATTATGGTTTTGAAGCATGCGTAAAAAATTGGTGAAAATATATTGATATTTAGTTGTGAGAGGGTTACCTGTTTTGTAAATAAATAACGTTATTAACGTAATTAACAGGTCCTTCTTTATATTAAATTTTAAATTATCTAACATTCCATAAATTCTGTAAAACCTGCGTAAATGGAACCTGTCTATTACAAAATCATGTCTTACATGAGAGCATTTCATGGTCTCGTTGAGAGGAATATCACACAATAAGTAACGAATTCAGGGGGGTAACCCGGGAAGTGGGTTCTCCCCTGAGCATCAAAATGTCAGTCCCGGAAGCTTTGTAATTTTGCTCTATTTAAAGTTGTATAAGGGCAATTTCCATCCACTCCATACTGTTCTATCACTCTGGGAGCATCAGTAATCCCTCCCGAATAAAAGTGCCTAAATTCAACACTCCAGTTATGCCTGCTAAGATGGAAACTTGCCTGAAACGGAATATTTTTGTGGAAATTCATATTTACGAAAAATAGTTTGTGGAATGGATAGACAGCGAGATGAGGGAATATCGCTTTTTAACTACATTCGGAAGCGCTATAAACTTATACTGAATACTTAATATATGTTTTTAAAAGATCGTAAAAGACTAAAAAAATTAAGAAAAATTTTTGCCCCTCTTGGAAAAACATTTGCCCGACCTGGAAGCATCGTCTAGCTACGGGCCTGGCGCATCAGTTACTGAGACTCACAAAATTGGCGCAAGCGTATCTACAATAAATAAGCTCCTCGTGCTTTTCATCAGAATATAAACAGTGCTTTTATAGAAAGATACAAAATGAGTGTTTTTTTAATTGATTTGATTGAAGAAGCGTATAAAAAAATAAAAGAATATGAAGAGGAAAGATTTCCACCCTCTGTTACTCCAATCTACATATCTATATTTCATACATTATTTGCAAAATTTAAAGCATTTTTTTTCTTTAGCAAAATAAAATTTTTTAATATACTTATCAGCATATACTTAGCTGTCAACTATTCTACTTTTTAGTTATCACTCCTTCCGAATAGCAATCTTTGCCTAATCTTAATGTTAATTAATTACAGAATTCTGCAATTAAATATATTAAAGAATATGATTCGGAAATAGTGTTAATGCAAAAAAGGGATAGTTTGCAGCTATGCATTTTTATGGAAAAATGAATGAAATTTACAGAAATTAATATTTATATTCTAAAGAATGGAACAATGTTTTTCAATTTCCTATAAAACGTGCCTATCTTAAACTATAATAGATTCTTTTCCGCATAACAATCTCTTGTTGTGAGTCCCTGAAAATCAGATTAAATTAAAAATTTGACACCGTTATCGAAAAGATTAGATGCTTTTATAGAAAAGGAGGATATACTGTTAAATTGCTTTCTATCAGAATAATAATGCATGGCAATTATATCTATTTACAAATGAAACTGACTTCGCAAATGTGCAGAACAGTGCCTTAGCACTTAGCATGGCAGCGTTCATGGTACAAAATAAATAAAAAAAATCAATCACTAACGTGATTTTTATACTTGTGCGCACAATAGAGAACAAAAAAAAAAAAAAATAAACAAATAAATAAAACCTCAAGCTGATGCTTGTTGGCTAAAAACAGAAAAAAATTCTTTTCGGGTTAGGTATCTAAATAAAAAAATAAACCAGCCAATTAAAAATTATCCTACTGTCACAAGAGAAAATCTAACTGAAAGAAATTAATTGTTTAGTCTCTTGAGTGGTGCCGTGAAAATGTACCCAGAACGGGAATCGAAAACAGACTCTGTGGCTTTAATTGTCAATGCACTTCTAACTAAGCAATTTGGTAGATATGTCGTAGGCTAATTGAGAAATCAGGCTCTTTGCAAAGAGCCGAGCTAATTGGAGAATCATCTCCCTTTTTCCAATTAGCCTGATATTTTTCAGGCTTATTGCAAAGAGCCTAGAAAGCGTTAGGCTAATTGAAAAATGACCACTTATTATCGAATCAGGGTGATTTTTTTTTTGGGCTTATAAACCCAGAACCGGAAAAATAAATTATAACAGACCGTACACCGTTCCGAGCAAGACAAAATAATTTCAGTCTGCATGCAACCCGACCCGAACCTGAAAGTTCCATTTGAGAAAACCCCAAATATGATAACCGACAAAAATATTCTAAAGCACCATAACCCGATCCGAGTAAGACAAAATAATTTCCTTGGACACGCAACCCGAACTGAACCTAAAAATTCTATTAGATAAAACCGAAATCTGACCCCGACAAAAATATTCCAAAGAAACATAACCCGATCCGAGCAAGACAAAATAATTTCCGTGGACACGCAACCCGATCCGAATCTAAAATATTTGTTTGAAAAATTCCGAAATATGACCTGAACCAAATATGATAACCGACAAAAATATTCTAAAAAACCATTACCCGATCCGAGCAAGACAAAATAATTTCCTTGGACACGCAACCCAAACGGAACCTAAAAATTTCATTTGAAAAAAAAAAAACCTGAAATCTCGCATGAATAAAATCTGAACCCGACAAAAATATTCCGAAGCACCATAACCCGATCCGAGCAAGACAAAATAATTTCCGTGAACAAGCAGCCAGACCCGAACCTAAAAATTCAATTAGAAGAAACCAAAAATCTAATATGAACCAAATCTGAACCCGACAAAAATATTCCAAAGAAACATAACCCGATCCGAGCAAGATAAAATAATTTCCTTAGACACGTAACCCGAACCGAACCTAAAAATTTCATTTAAAAAAAAAGCTGAAATCTGACATGAACCAAATCTGAACAAATCAAAAATATTCCAAAAATCCATATCGGATCCGAACAACACAAATCATTTCCGTGGACACGCAACGCGACCAGAACTTAAAAATTCCATTTGAAGTCGACTTGAAGCCTGACCCGAACCAAATCTTAACCCGACAAAAATATTCCAAAGAACTATAACCCAATGCGAGCATGACAAAAGAATTTCCGTCGACCGGCAACCCGATCCGAACCTGAAAGTTATAATTGAACTCGATACGAAACCTGGTTGTGATCGGTTTTCGGGTTGACTTTTAATGGAACCTTTAAATTCGGATCCGGTTGCGTGTCTACGGAAATAACTTTGTCTTGCTCGGATACGGTTAGGGTTCTTTAAAATAATTTTGTAATTTTCAGATCGGGTTCTGGTCGGGTTTCAGGTTGACTTCATATGGAATTTTTAGATTCTGGTTGTATTGTGGGTAAACAGAAATTAATTTGCCTTGCTCGTATTGGAGTACGGCCTGATGTATTTTTGTTTCGGGTACTGTTCGGGTTAACTTAAAGTAGAACTTTCAGGTTCGGATCGGGTTGCACGCCGACGGAAATTATTTTGTCTTGCTCAGATCCGGTTATGGATCTTTGGAATATTTTTGTCGGATTTAGATTTGGTTTTGGTCAGATTTCAGTTTTTTTTTTTCAAATGGAATTTTTAGGTTCGGGTCGGGTTGCGTGTCAACGGAAATTATTTTGTCTTGCTCGGATCGGGTTTTGGTTTTTTTAGAATACTTTTGTCGGTTATCATATTTGGTACGGGTCATACTTCGGGTTTTTTTTTCAAACTAAACTTTTAGGTTCGGACGGGATGCATGTCGACAGAAAATTTTGTCTTGCTCGGATCGGGTTTCTTTAGAATATTTTTGTTGGTTTCAGATTCGGTTCGTGTCGGATTTTGCGTTTTTTCTAATGGAATTTTTAAGTTCGGGTCGTGTTGCATCTCCACGGAAATTATTTTGTCTTGCTCGTATCGGGTTATAGTTCTTGGGGATATTTTTGTCAGATTCGGATTTGGTTCGGGTCAGATTTCAGGTTTTTTTCAAATGAAATTTTTAAGTTCGGTTCGGGTTGCGTGTCCAAGGAAATTATTTTGTCTTGCTCGGATCCGGTTATGTTTTTTTGGAATATTTTTGTCGGGTTCAGATTTGGTTCATGTCAGATTTCGGGTTTTTTCTAATGGAATTTTTAGGTTCAGTTCTGGTTGCGTGCTTAAAGAAATTATTTTGTCTTACTCGGATCGGGTTATGGTGCTTTAGAATATTTTTGTTGGTTACCAGATTTGCTTCGGGTTTTTTTTCAATTGCAACTTTCAGGTTCGGGCCGGGTTGCATGCAGACTGAAATTATTTTGTCTTGCTCGGATCGGGGTACGGTCTGTTGTAATTTATTTTTTGAGTTCGGGTCGGGTTATGGGTTAATAAGCCTAAAAAAATCACCCTGATTGGATAATAAGTGGTCATTTTTCAATTAGCCTAACGCTTTCTAGGCTCTTTGCAATAAGCCTGAAAAATATCAGGCTAATTGGAGAAAGGGAGATGATTCTCCAATTAGCCCGGCTCTTTGCAAAGAGCCTGATTAGTGATGGGCGATAACGAGATGTTTTTCTCGATTTTCTCGATTGTATGGACATCTCGATATTTTTCGATTGTGTAAATTTTTCCTCGATGACTACAGTTTGCAAATTTCTTTTATAAATCATATATTATGTATTATATACGTCATACATTTATCAAGAATCGTCTGCGGGTGAACTGGAATGAGTCGATGTTAATAAAGACTGGGTCGATGTTAACTTCGACCGCTAGCGGGACCCTCCTTTAATCGGGGCCCCTAATTTATACGTAATCTTGTAATATGAAATCACGAACAGGTTACCCGCTATATACGGCACTGATATATGATAGCAGGCGGGTGTGGTGTGCACGCACTACAAAATCTTGTAAAAAATATAATATCGAAACGAATGAACGTCGGACCAGATCTCTTGGGGGAGGTGTCAAAGCGAGCGGAGGGGCACAGCAGCTGCATAATATGATTAAGTCGTCACAGGTCTTTAGGTCTTTCCAACCATATGTCACATGAGAAGTCTGGATCTGAATTTATAAAAATACCCTCCCCGTGGAGGCAAAGGGGGGAGGGGTGCGGGAGGTGGATAACATGAGTAAGTGGTCATAAGCCTTTCCAACAATATGTCACATGAGGGGTCTCGGCTAAATTTAGAAAAACACCCCGGTGGGGGAAAAGTGGGGACGGGCGGTCACCGGAGGTGCATTACATCAATAAATAGTCACAGACCTTTCCAACGATATCTCACATGTGGGGTCTTGGCTAAATTTGGAAAAGTGTCCCCCGGGGGGGGGGTCAAAATGGGGGATGGACACCGGAGGAGCATAACATCAATAAGTAGTCACAGACCTTTCCAACGATATCTCACATGAAGGGTCTTGGCTAAATTTGAAAAAGTGTCATACCCGGGAGGGGCAAATTGGGGGACACTGTCACCGGAGGTGCATAACATCAATAAATAGTCACAGACCATTCCAACGATATCTCACATGAGCGGTCTCGGCCAAATTTGGAAAAGAGCCCCGGGAAGGGCAAAGAGTGGAGGGGGACTGTCACCGGAAGTGCATAACATCAATAAGTAGTCACAGACCTTTTCAACGATATCTCACAAGAGAGGTATTGACTAAATTTGAAAAACTGTCCTCCGGGGGGGGGGGCACCGGAAGTGCATAGCATCAATAAGTAGTCACAAACCTTTCTAACGATATGTCACACGAGGGGTCTTGGCTAAATTTGGAAAAGTGTCCTGAAATTTCATATATTATAAATAATATTTAGCGGAGGGCTCCATAAAAAAATCCGATCTAAAATGATAAAAGCGGAAAAAACTACCCTCGCAGTGGGGGCCAAATTGGGGAGGGGAGGAAGAAAGTCTCATAATATGAAAGAGTCATCCGAGAGCTTACCGATGACATACCACATGACTGGTCCAAAAAAAGTTTGAAAATTGCTCCCCCTCTCTGCCCCCGTGGGCCCACTCTTTCGTTCCGGAATTCACACAGCCGCCACTTTAAAATTTTTATGTTCAATAAATAATATTTACCGGAAGACAGCATAAAAAACCCATATCTAAAGTGATATTTAAATTTATTATAGAAATCGGATACGGTTTTAAAAATTTGTTCGCCCCTTCCCCACCCCCCTTTGGGCGAAGAAAGGTTCATAGTATGAATGAGTGGTCAAAGGGTTTTTCTATTATATGCCACAGGAAGGGTTCGGTAAAATTTTTAAAATTGCACCCCGCATGAGTCCACTCTCACGTCCTCCTCCCTCGAAATCACCCGACCCACCTTCCTCTTTGAAAATTTTATATTTAATAAATAATTTTTATCGGAGGGTTCCAGGTATGTGACATCTTGGTAGGGCTAAAATAAGAGAAACTTTGAAAATTAGGGCTTCATTTCACAGCTCAATTTCATGCCTTTTTCTCTATCTCGTCCCTTGGTACTCTCGATAAATTTTCTTACTTTTCTTCTCTGCCGAGGACGAGAGAGATCCTCGAAAAGCTTCTCATAGCGAAATGTTGAAAAGCGCGAGAGAAATCCTCGAAAGGCTTTTCATTGGGAGATTTCGAAATGGACGAGAGTAACAAGCGAGAGGCTTCCCATCGGGAAAGGTTGAAAAGGGCGAGAGGAAACTCACGAGAGACTTCCCATCCCGAAAGGTTTAAAACTGCGAGAGAACCAACCATCGAGCACCTTGCCATCTGGAAGCGTCGAAATGCTGGAAAAATCATCGAGATGAGATTTGCCGAAATGCGAGATGGAAATGAAGCTTTCAGAGTCAAACTTACCGCATTTCTGGTTTAAGTCATAATTTCTCAAAGGAGTCCATCTGCTTATCCAATCTCTTTTTAGCTCACAGGCTATCTAAGCCTGTGAGCTAATGTAGCTAATGTACCCGTCGGTTCTGTGTGTATGCATGTACTGTTCGTACGTACGTACGTATGTATGTACGTAACGCGATAACTCTTGATTAAAATGTACGATTTGCTTCAATTTTTTTTATGTTCATTCTGATAAGGCGTTCCGCTGATTAGTTTTGACGGTTCATTGGTTAAGGATAAAGGGAGAGAAGGGGGGCTGGTCCCCCCCCCCCCTCCTTAATTTAGATAAATAGGTTTTTCATGCAGAATTCTTCGATTTGCTCCAAATTTCGTATACCGGTTTATTATGTTAAGGAGCTTCCCTGATTAAACGTGGAAGTTCATTAATTAAGTATGAAGGGGGGAAAGGGGGTAGACCCCCCCCCTTAATTTAGATAAATGGGCTTTTCATGCAGAATTATTCGATTTGCTCCAAATTTGGTATACCGGTTTATTATGTTAAGGAGCTTCCCTGATTAAACTTGGAAGTTCATTAGTAAAGGATGAAGGGGGCTGGTCCGCCCCCCCCCCTTAATTTAGATAAATGGGTTTTTCATGCAGAATTATTCGATTTGTTCCAAATTTGGTATACCGGTTTATTACGTTAAGAAGTTGCCTTGATTAGATTTGGAGGTTTACGGGTTAAGTATAAAGGGGGAGAAGGGGGGCTGGTCCCCCCCTTAATTTAGATAAATGGGCTTTTCATGCAGAATTATTCGATTTGCTCCAAATTTGGTATACCGGTTTATTATGTTAAGGAGCTTCCCTGATTAAACTTGGAAGTTCATTGGTTAAGGAAAAAGGGGAGAAGGGGGGCTGGTCCCCCACTTAATTTAGATAAATGGGTTTTTCATGCAGAATTACTCGATTTGTTCCAAATTTGGTATATCGGTTTATTATGTTAAGGAGCTTCCCTGATTAAACTTGGAGGTTCATTAGTTAAGTATAAAGGGGGGAAAGGGGGTATACCCCTCCTTAATTTAGATAAATGGATTTTTCATGCAGAATTATTCGATTTGCTCCAAATTTGGGATACCGGTTTATTATGTTAAGAAGCTGCCTTGATTAGATTTGGAGGTTTATGGGCTAAGTATAAAGGGGAGGGCTAGTCTCCCCTTAATTTAGATAAAAGGGTTTTTCATGCAGAATTATTGGATTTGCTTCAAATTTAATATACCGATTTATTCAGATATGGCGCTTCCTTCATTAGATTTGGAGGTTCATTGGTTAAGTATACAAGGGCGAAAAGGGGGCAAGTCCCCTTCCCTTAATTTAGATAAATGGATTTTCATGGATCGCTTTAATTTTTTTTTCTATGTTCGTTCTGATAAGGAGCTTTCCTGATTAGATTTGGAGGTTCATTAGTTAAGTATAAAAGGGTTAAAGGGGTTAGACCACCCTTAATTTATCGATATGTTTCTTTTTTTCATGCAGAATTATCTGATTTGCTTCAAATTTGATATACTGATTTATTATAGTTAAGGAGTTTCCCTGATTAGATTTGGAGGTTCATTGGTTAAGTATAAAAGGGGCAAACGGGGGATATTTCCCTTCATTTATTTTTTGAGGGACATTATTATTTGAAATAAGAGTATAATATACAGTTAGTGTTAATAACCTGTGAGCTCAATGCCATCAGTTTAGCTGGCACTTATCTTTTTATTGCTATTAACCGATGTGGGTTATGAAGCATAGTGGTTTATGTATTCAGTTCTGTATAGTCCTAGTTTCAAACTTTACTGTTAAATTTAGTGTCATTTTGCCCCGAATTTTCAATGTTTCTCTTATTTTAGCTCTGCCAAGCTGCCCCATACCTGGAGAATCAGATAAATACTATTTATTAAATATAAAAAGTTCAAAGAGGAAGGTGGGTGAATTCTGGGGGGCGCGAGAGTGCACAAAGGGAGGTTGGGGCGGGTAATTTTCAAACTTTTACCAAACCTCTCCTTGACATATCATCGGAAAGTCCTTTCACCATTCTTTCATATTATGAACCTTTCTCCTCCCAGAGTTGAATTCCGGAAGGGGCGGTGGGGGGGGGGGGAGCGGTGCGGGGGTGACTTTTTTTTTAATTGTAGAGATTTCTAAAATAAATATCATTAAATGAGGTTTTTTAATGGAGCTCTCCGATAAATATTATTTATTAAATATAAAGTTTTAAAAGTGGGGCTGCGTGATTTCCGGGTATATTCTGGGATAAAAGAGGGAATCCACGTGGGAGGGATAGATTTCAAACTTTTTTTGGACCAGTCATTTGATCTATCATCGGAAAATTTTCGGTTATCATCGCAAAATTACTCTTTCATATTATGAACCTTTCTTCTTCCCTCCCTAGTTTGACGCCCCGAGAGAGGCACTTTTCGAACTTTTTTGAAATCGTAGCGTTTTTAAACATTTTAGATCGGATTTTTTTACTGAGCCCTCCGATAAATAATTTTTAATATATGAAAATTTCAAAGAGAAGGATGGGCAGGGTATATTTCGGGGGGGGGGGGGGGGCACGATAATTGGAATCCTGGGAGTTGGGACTCTTTTCTATCTTTTGCTGACACCCCTCATGTGATATATCATTGGAAAGTTCTGTGACTACTATTTCATTTTATATATCGCCCGCGCCCCTCCCCTTACTTTGCCCCCGAGCGGGGGCACTTTTCTAAATTTAGCCGACACACCTCATGTGCCATATCGTTGGAAAGTCCTGTGACCACTTATTCATATTATGCACTTTCTTTGCCCCTCCCATCTACTTTGCTCCCCGCGGGAGTTCGTTTAATGTATTCCAGTCGAAGACTTTCTAAAAATGGGGAAATTAAAGATCCAATCTCAAATGACGTAGAAAAATCAATAAAAATTTTTGATCCCTTTTATCATCCTTTAGTTCATATTTTTGCCACTAGGGGGTGCTTTTGATTCTTATTTCTTTGGCCATTTTGGTGCTAATTGCCGAAAAATTCTAATTTTTGATACTTAAACTCCCCTTACCGCTTCATAGCTACTCGCGTTTTTTCAGCTTTTTTCAACCAGGGAAATTACTCTTACAAGACTTTTCCAGTCTTATGGCCCCTTTATAGTTTCTCTTTGGTTTGTTGTTTTTTTATTCCATCTGTTTTCAGTTACCCTATATTTAATAAAATCTGCCTTATATATATGTAAAAACAATGATTTCAATAATCGATTCTAGAACATCTCCTTTGTAGATTCTCGAAAGTAATCGATGACTGTATCGATTGTGTATTTTACGATAACGATTTTTTTCGATAGGTAAATTTTCGAGAATCGCCCATCACTAAGCCCTATCACTACTATGAAATTGTCGGCCAGAATAATAGCTAAGTTTTCCAATAACTGTTTTTAGCTTTTCTCATTATAATCGATTGTAAAACATCTCGATTGTAGATTCTATGAATTAATCGATGGCTGTATCGATTGTGATTTTTTACGATGACGATTTTTCTCGATTGTCGAATTCTCGAGAATCGCCCATCACTAAGCCTGATTTCTCAATTAGCCTACGACAGATATACCCGCTAACACAATATTCAGTCTGAAATGACCAATGGGCTGTGTGAGTGAATATTGTGTAGACTTTGGTGTTATCCAGATAACTTAAATGGTAGAGCATTTTCAATGAAAGTCAAACGTTCTGAGTTACGTTCTTGTACTGGACAAATTTTCACTCGGTTAGAAAAGTTACTACTTTTTATATTTACTTGCCAATCAGCTGATTGTGTTAAAAATAAACTGTGATATTTTTTAATCTTCTGTAATTGGGTAATCATTTTCAAACTGGATAAATAGGCATGTTTTTACATAAACAGCAAAAACAATTGTACGTGGCATTATCAGTGTTGTAGTCATAAAAATAACCCAAGAGGGACCCTAGAATCATTAAAGTTCATTGCTGGAGTATATGCTACAGTTTTATTTGAGAAACAGAAGGTATACAAAACTCGTTAAGAAAATCCAGAAGGTATACAGTGCATACCACCGTATACCCTCCACTACACCCCTACATCTTTGTAGGTTGAAAGATTTTAATTTCTTGTTCATTATCAAACACTAGAGATATCATTTCATAAAATTTTCACAAAATATGCGAACTGTGATACTGTACTTACAAATAAAATTCAATTAAATCGCATATTTCTCCTATTGGGGTACAGTAAATACTTAAAACTTATCTATGGAGGCTCCTGGATACCTTCTCCTCCACCACCCCCAAAAAATACAGTTTTATTTCTTAAATTGACATTGATACTTGAATTTTGTAGGCAGATACACTTTGAATAGTAATTCTGTTTAAGTATTCCTTTACTGAAAACTTTAAGAAAAGATAATTTAAAGATTTCTTCCCTAACAAAAAAATAGCATTTTTGATTATGTGTCTTCAAATAGTAATAGACATTTGAAATTTTGTATGTAGTTTACAAAATCGCATACAAATGCGTACAAATTTTGTATGCTCTATCACAATTTGAAGGCTCAAAAACTGAAGTGTTATTTTTATATCAGCGAATTGGAGGAGGGGGCACTCTTTGGACCCCATCCATTAAAATTTCAATTGAAGTATTTAAGTATCAACACTATTCAGGTTATATGTTCATTCAAAATTTCTAGCATCAATGACTATTTGAATGCTAAAAGATGAATATTTGTCTGTGTGTGTGGTGGGGGCTCTAGGCTATTTTGAATTTTTAAATAAAGGAGTACTCAAGTATTATGCATTCAGAATGTACCTCACTACAAAATTCAAATATCTATGACAATTTGAAGGCACATTATCAAAAATGTTTTTTTTTTGTAAGGGGGGGGGGGGAGCAATCAGTGCCTCAATATATATATATATATATATATATATATATATATATATATATATTTCATCCCTAACTAATTTTTTTATTTGGTGTATACGAGTACAAAAGTAGTAAAATAAAAACATTTATTCAAACCTCAACCGAAGAAACTCTCTGAGCTTAACTTTTTTATACGAATTATTTATTTTTCTCTTTACATTCTTTTATAATAATTGTTGTGCAGGTGCCATTTTTTTTAGTCCTGATTTGCTATAAATTTATTATTGCAAAAGCAGAATGAGAAAATAACATACTGGCTACTTATTCTTTTACTTTCAGAAATTTAATATATTTGCTAAGCTTATTTTATTTTACATAAAATAATGAATAACTTGATTAAAGGAAATTAAGACATTATAAATTATGTATTTTTATGAACTTAGTATACTTAGTGTTTTATAAGTTTAAGGAATAGTCTAAGCTTAGAAACAATTATTTAAAGCTTTTTTTTGTTTATTCATGAGGCAAAATACCTATAGAAATTTTCCAAATTATGTTCATTTTAACATACAGTTCACTCCCTCTAATCCGCGACTCTATAATCCGCAAACGCCTATAATTCGCACTATATTTCAGATGTAAACAAACAGTTAAAATCTTTTTTTAAGCAATATAACGTACATTTTGACTATAATAAAAGTTTACTAATCTGATGAATTTATTAAAAATTTTAATAAATTTTAAATGCTTTAAAAAATTTTAATGTATTTCTGCATTTATTAGAAGGAAATGTTCTGGGTCTCTTGTAAATAACTATTAGACTGCTATATTTTGAACCCATTTGTTGGCTATATAAAAGGTAAAATTGTTTTTGAAGAGAGGTTAGCTTTTTTGGATTTGTTTTAGAAAAACAAACTTTTGTTACTGATCAAGAAATCCTGATTCTTAAAAGGCTTCAAGATTAAACTGCAGAGCATAAATTAAAAGTTATAAAGCAAACTATTGTCACTGTGATATTTAAAAATTAGAAATGTTTCTATTAATTTTGTATTACTATATTACTTAAATTTATTTATAATATTGAATATAATTTTTTTTATATAAAAAAAGCAATTTTTTTTCATTTCCGTGTTATTTATTTACAGGTGATTACTATATTTGTTGATAAATTCCAAATATTAGAATGTAAACAAAGAAATGACCTATAATCCGCAAAACTCTATAATCTGCAAAACTCTTGGTCCCGACCTGTGCGAATTAGAGGGAGTGTACTTAATTTTAAACGTTATAATTTTAAACAATGATTAAAAAAAAAAAAAGTTGATTAAAGTCACGATTTAATCACCGATTTAAATCATTTGATTAAAATCGTTGACACCCTAGGTAAAATCTTTATGAATTATTTTCTTGTAGATAAAATCTATTATAATTTAAATGTTGTAGAAGTTGTTGTTTTAAATCCTATTGGGCCCGGTGAGCAGCTTTCTATAAACGTTGTAGAAGTTGTGTATTAACAGGATTAAGGTGTTTGAAAATTTTTAAGAACAGGAAATACATCAAGTTTTTAAAAAAATTAAACAGATTAATAATAGAACATAAACTTGTTTTTTTATTCATTTTTCATTTTAAGTTCTATATATATAAATATACTTTATAAAATTAAAATCTTTATTGGAAAAAACGTTGGTATTTGTTTAAAATTTGGACGAATATTCGGTATTTCGACAAAATCACTATTCCTCGCATCCCTTGTTTATGTTCGATCTGGATTTGAAGTAGACGAAAGCCAAGAGTGCAGATACGCATGCGCCAACATTGTGATTCCCAGGGTTTGAGTCTAGTATCTACCGACCTTAAAGGATGGATTCAGATGTCGGTTTTGATTCTTTCGGGCTGACCCAATTTTTCAAAGGAAAATTCAGAATATTTTTTCAGATGAAAAACTATATATTTGAAATTAATGAGTAGTCATTTTTTTTTTCTACATAGAAATAAAAATGAAAACTAGAGATATAATTGAAGAGTTCAGATGATAAAGGTGGTAAGGGACACAATCATCATTTTGAGAAAACACATTTTGAACCACTTTTATCAACTAAGCTTTTTTATTTTCAAATGCCTCCTTTATCAATTAAAATCTCTGTGAGTATTGGGTTTTCAAATAGTGATTTAACAGATGGTAGAGGATAATTATCTCATCTTGAATCATATGATTTAACTCATTTTTTTTTTTTTTTTTTAATAGTATTTAACATTTCCTAAATCATATTTTTGTTAATGTGTAATTGCAGGCCTAGGACTGATGAGCCACTCTTGAAAAAGAGAGAAAATAGACTAAATCGTAAAGCGACTAAAATGTAAAAAAATAACTAATTTTTCATCTTCCACATAAATGTTTTGGGGTTGGGTTGGGTTGATTTTTGGACGCCGATTATCTACTCGAGGGATATAGGCCCTAGGTGGAGTGCCCTCCGTGGGGGTCTTTCTAAGGGAACCTAACCCGTATTTACGCATGGAAAATCCAAGGTTTCGAAGAAAACCACGAAAACTCCGAAACGGTTAGGCCGGCGGGCGCGATTGGGTTCGAACCCAGCACTCCCGTCTACCAGCTTCAAGAGCAGAACCTCTCAGCCACTGGTGGGGCTAAACGTTTTGGGTAAACATACAAACACTACAGATTTACAGGGGTAATCCTGTTCGTAGGCGATATTTCAGGACATACTTTTTGTGATATTTCAGGACACATTTACCCGGCATACTACTTTTTTCCCAGGATCGTTTGTCGAAGTTAGAGAAAAAAAATTTCTGCAATCGCTTGCCGTTCGAGATATTTTTTCCGCGATCGTTTGCCGAAACTCGAGATTTTTTTCTGCAATCATTAATCGAAATTCGAGATTTTTTGCCCCTGCAATCGTTTGATGAAATTCAAAATTTTTTTTCCGTGAACGTTTGCCGAAATTAGTGTTTCTTTTCCTGCGATCGTTTGCTGAAATTCGCTATTCTTTTCCGCGATCGTTTGCTGAAATGCGCTATTCTTTTAAGCGATCGTTTGCCGAAATTTGCGATTCTTTTCCGCGATCGTTTGCCGAAATTTGCGATTCTTTTCCGCGATCGTTCGCCGAAATTCGCGTTTTTTTTCTCCGATCCTTTGTCGAAAATCGCGTTTTTTTCAGCGATCGTTTGCCAAAATTTGTGTTTTTTTTCTTCGATCATTTGCTGAAATCTGTGATTTTTTCCCCTGCGATCGATTGACGAAATTCTTTATTTTTTCTGCAATATTTTGCTGAAATACATAATTTTCCACCCGCGATCGTTCGCCAAAATTCGCGATTTTATTTCGCAATTGTTTCACGAAATTCTCGATTAATTCCTGCACTTGTTCGACGAAACTTGAGATTTTTTTACATGACATCTTGACGAAATCTGCGATTAATTTCTGAAGTTGTTTAAAGAAATTCGCGATTTCTTTCCTTTGACCGATTAATAAAATTTGTGAACTCTTGATGAAATTCGCGAATTTTCCGCTATTTTTTTATAATAATCACGATTTCTTACTCGAATGATTGGCTGGAATTTGTGATTTTATTCATAGACCGTTTCATGAAATTCTCGGTCTTTTTTGCGGCGCACATAAACGCAATTTTTTTTTTTTTTTTTTTTTTTTTTTTTTTTTTTTTTTTTTTTTTTTTTTACGATTCCACGAAAATCGCTGATTGATCTTTAAAATAGCAAAAAAAGTGGAAATGCGCCAAAAAGCATAAAGTGACATCCCTGCGAATTTTAGTAAATGATTGACGACATTCCCGATTTTTTTAGAGATTGGTTGAAGACTATCGCAATTTTTTTCAATGATCGATTAACAAAATTTGCAATTTTCCTTCCTGTCCGACGGACAAATTCCCGATTTTTTTTTTTTTTTTTTTTTTTTTTTTTTTTTTTTGTACGACCACTTGACGAAATTTGTGAGTTTTTCATCATCAGATAACAAAACGTTTCACTATTTTCTGACTCTCCAGCACCTATTAATTCCAAAATACTGATTTTGTGCAATTCCGCGAAAAAAAACACACCCAAAAAACAAATATATATATTCGCGAAACAATCATGACTGTTTTTGCTGTAGTACAAAACTCGCGAAATTTCAGGAATTTCAGGACATGTTACCATATTTCAGGACATTTCAGGACATTTTTTCATTTTTCAGGAATTTAAGGAATATCACGATAAAGTACGAATTCTGGATTTAACATGTGCACAGTATATTTTCAATGCATGTCAATCTGTTACGAAAACAAATTCCGAATTTCATCAATCGGTTACGAAAAAAAAAAAAATTCCGAATTTCGTCAATCGATTACGAAAAAAATCGCAAATTTCGTCAAATGGTCCCAGGAAAAATAATCGCCATATTCGCCAAACGTTCTACGGAAAATTAATCGCGTCAAATGGTCTCTGAAAAAATTGCGAAATTCATCAAATGGGTCGCAGGGGGGAGGATCTCAAAATTCGTCAAGCGACCGCTAAATTTGAAGAGCGATCACAGAAAATAACTTTAATTTTGTCAAAGCATCGTAGAAATAAATAGCGAATTTGCCGCGAAATCGATCGCGCAATCGATCGCGAAAAATATCGCAAACTTCGTCAAATGATTGCAGAAAAAAATAATAAATTTCGTAAAACTGTAGCCTCCAAAAATTCAAGACTTACGTCAATCGGTCGCGTGAAAAAAAAATTACGAATTTCATCAAATTATCTCTGCAAAAAAATTACAAAATTCGTCAAATGGGTATCGGGGAAAAAAGCAAAAATCGTCAAATTGCCTCGGAAAAAAGTCGCAAAATACTTCAAATGGTCACAGGCGGAAAAATCGCGAAATTCGTCAAGCGATCACGGAAATAAATAGCCAATTTCGTCAATCACCGCGAATAAATATCACGAATTTCCCCAAATGATTACAGAGAAAAAAAATTATTCCGTCAAACTATCACGCAAAAAATGGAGATTTCCGTCAATCAGTGGCATAAAAAATCGCTTATCTCGACAATAAGTTGCGGTAAAAAAATAACGAATTTCTTGAATAATCTCGGGGAA
The DNA here is from genome assembly GCA_963932465.1 of Maratus speciosus. Taxonomy (NCBI): domain Eukaryota; kingdom Metazoa; phylum Arthropoda; class Arachnida; order Araneae; family Salticidae; genus Maratus; species Maratus speciosus. Next base: position 107,153,555 of record OZ010786.1, on the reverse strand, counting down.
AATCGCGAAATTCGTCAAATGATTTCGGGAAAAATCGCGAAATTCGTCAAATGATCTCGGGGGAATATCGCGAAATTCGTCAAATGTTCTCTGAAAAGAATCGCGAAGTTCGTCAAACGATTCCGGGAGAAAAAAATCGTGAAATTTGACAAACGATCGCATAAAAAATCAAAAATCTGAAAAGTGCGGAAAAAATCGAAAATTTTGTCAAAGGATCGCGGAAATAGCGAATTTCGTCAATCAGTCACGAAAACATATCGTGAATTTCGCCAAATGATTGCAGAAAAATAAATGAATTTCGTCAAATTATCACCCAAAAAACATCTAGAATTTTGTCAAACGGTCGCGAAAACAACACTAACAAAACGTGAAATGCAAGGCACAAAAATTTGCAGATTTTTTGCTCCATAAGGATAAGAAATTTTTCATTAATGATTTTCTGTCTTCCTCTTCACTGAATGATCTGAACATGCAAAATTCAGAAATCCTCAAAGCCCTTGGTCCCAGGCTGTTCAGATTTTTGAGAGTTTACTGTATATATGATTTAATAAAACAGAACAAATTATAATGATTGCAGTAAATTAAAATAAAATACGACTGTAATAATGCCCTCGAACGAAAAAAAAGAAAGAATTAAGAACTTGAATTCCAAGTTCCCCTTAAAATTTGGACTAAAAAGAGAAATCTCTTTCCCTAAAATTCAATCACTTTTTCAAACCATGTCTTATTATATTTTTTATTTACTAAGGAGCTAGTTTCCCTACGAGCTACGCTCTCCAACCCCCACAAACTCTAAAAACACGTTAATTTGATCGGCTTTAAAAAGATTGAACTATAATTAAATAAAAAACTAAAGTGCCCAGTTAAACTGATGGCATTGAGTTCACAGTCTATTCCTGTATATTATACTCTTACTTCAAAGAATGCCTTTCGAAAAATAAATTAAGGGGGGATTGCTCCCCACTGTTTCACATCTTTATACTTAACCAATGAGCCTCCAAATCTCATCAGTGAAGCGCCTTATCAGAATAAACCGGTATACCAAATCTGAAGCAAATCGGATAGAAAAACCCATTTATCTAAATTAAGAGGGTATTAGACCCCCGATCCCCCCTTTATACTTAAACAATGAACCTCCAAATCTAATCGGGGAAGCGCCTTATTAGAATTAACCGGTATACCAAAATTGAAGCAAATCTGATAATTCTGCATGAAAAACCCATTTACCTAAGTTAAGGGGGGGGGGGTTAGCCCCATACCCCCCCCCCCTTTATACTTAACCAATGAACGCCCAAAACTAATCAGGGAAGCGCCTTATGAGAATGAACCTAGAAAAAAAATTGAAGCAAATCGGATATTTCTATCAAGAGTTATCGCGTTACGTACGTACGTACATACAGAACCTGCGGGCACATTGGCTCTTAAGCTTTGATATCCTGTGAGCTAAAAAACCAGTGGCGATCTCCCTGTAAACGGGTTTCTTTTCATTTCCCTTTGATTGGGAATTTTAAGGTAGGATCAGCTGCTGGCTGTTTTCGTGTTTGATTAAATAATATCAGTTAAACATTTGAAAAAAGCTAATATAAATGAACTATATAAACATAATCTTAGTCTCTTGATATATTTTTAACAACGCTTAAGAGAATTGTTTTAAATAAGACATTTTAAATGTATCGTTTTAGATCGGATGTAATTTTCACTAAAGTTTTCTTTCTCTTTTTTAATATTCACGCGTGAAAATACTTTTGTTGTTAAAAAGGAAATATTATTTGTACTGTCTTAGAATTCACAACAATAGTTAAAAAAAAAATCATCTTAAAATATGAAATAAATGTCTCGTGTAAAAATATTTTTAATTTAAACTCTTTTTACAATAATATTATTTGATCATTTTAAATATGACATAATTTCTCCTATTTACACTGTGAAATAAATGTTTCGTGTAAATATTTTTTTAAACTTAAGCTGTTTGGCAATATTATTATTTGGCCATTTTAATTATAACGTAATTTCCACCATTTATGGCTTTTAACGCATATTAATGAATTTATTATTTTAAAATTTTCTTTCTTTTTTAATATTCACGTGTAAATATAGTATTTATGGCGCAATTTTCAATATTTTCCTGCTTTTAATACGCAATCGTTTAACTCATTAAAGCAGGTTGGTAAGAAAACTTGCCATGTAAGGCGAACAAAACTTTTAAATTTAAATACCAGTATTTTAGTTTATTATCTTCATTATCTAATCTCATATTTTGAGTGATTAAATAAATCAAACTTGCAATGTGGAAAAAACCGGTGTTGAAAATCTAAAAGAAACGTAAAAGAGGCTCGTCCTTAATGGGTTAATTCTAATTTGAAAGATTTTATTCCGTTTATAATAGACACGTGGAAATAAATTTTTAAGGGGCCGCTGTGACAGGCGCGGATCCACGGGAAGGGGGGGGGGTATCGCCCCCACCCAAAATCATATAAATCCACCGATTATCACGAATTTCGACAAATGGTCGCCGAAAAAAATCAATTTCGTCAATCGTTCGCAGGTCAAAAGATCGCAAAAGAAACGCCAATTTTGTCACAGTATTGCGAAAAAAACGCGAGTTTCGTCAAGGGATCGCGAAAAACGCGAATTTCGTCAAAGAAGCGCGGAAAAACGCGAATTTCGTCAAAAAAGCGCGGAGAAACGCGAATTTCGTCAAACAATCGCGCATTTCGTCAAAGGACCCCACGAAAAAAACGCGAATTTCGTCAAAGGATCGCAGAAAAATGCGTAAATTTCGCCAAACGATTGCAGAAAAAAACGCTAATTTCGCGAAAGAATCGCAAAAAACCCGCTAATTTCGTCAATAGATCTCTGAAAAAATGCGAATTTCTTCAAAGAATCGCGAAAAATACGCGAATTTCACCAAAGAATTACTGAAAAAATGCGAATTTCGTAAAAGGGCCGCGGAAAAACGCACAATTAGCACCGGGAGGAGATTCCCCTAGGCGCGCATCCAAGGGAGGGGGGGGGGGTCGATCGGGGCAAAGAAGGGAAGAACAAATTTACCAAGTTGAAGAAATCAACACACCATACGCATTTTAGCTTTTAACTGACTAGGATTAGAACATAATCCTTTTTTGTTCATTCATCAAATACCCCTTGGAATTTATCAATGTGGCTGGCAATAACAGTACATTTTTTACACATTAGTGGCTTTCTTCAGAAAACATTAAGATGCTTGAATTTTTCAAAGGACCTTTCTTTTTCTTGTTTCTTTCTTTCTTTGGAAATTGCTATGAATCCCATTGTTTTCTCAAACAATAAAGCACTCCTCAAAAATATCGTTATACAGAAATTAGAATTGAAGCTTCTTTGAAAGAACGAAAAAGTTTCAACACTTTAAAGGGATCCGCATACCGTTGTCAATTTCTGTTGTAGAGATTCAACAAAAGGTATACGAAGTGACATCGACCCCCACCTCAACCCATAGTGTCAAAAATTATGGCGCCATATGCCTTTTGACAGGACATAATCCTTTTTTGTTCACTAATTGCAGAAACGTCAGTGAAGTTTACCACTGACACCCGAAAGTGTTTGGCTTTCGTTCGTTTGTTTGTTTGTCTATCTGTTCCGCGAAAACTGCCGTTAAAAGCGTTGGATTTATATCTTGGGGGGGGGACCGCCCGATCGATCCCCCCCCCCTGGATGCATGCCAAGGGGAATCTCCTCCTGGTACTAATTGTGCGTTTTTTTCGCGGCCCTTTGACGAAATTCGCGTACTTTTTCGCAATTCTTTGACGAATTTCGCATTTTTTCCGAGATCTGTTGACAAAATTAGCATTTTTTGCGCGATTCTTTCACGAAATTCGCGCTTTATACTGCAATCCTTTGACGACATTCGCGTTTTTTCTGCACTCCTTTGAAGAAATTTGCGTTTTTTTCCGTGGTCCTTTGACGAAATGCCCGATTTTTTGTCGAAGTTCACGTTTTTCCGTGCTTCTTTAACGAAATTCCCGTTTTTGCGCGATCCTTTGACGAAATTCGTGTTTCTTTTGCGATCTTTTGACCTGCGAACGTTTCACGAAATTGATGATTTTTGCCGACCATTTGTCGAAATACGCGATAATCGGTGGATTTATATTTTTTTTATCCAAGTGTGTGTGTGGGGAGGGGGGGGGGGGGATCTTCCACCTTCCTTGGATCCGCACCTGTGAAGAGGTATACACACCACTTAGATGACACATTTTGACTTTCAAGGATGTTAAGGCCCCTTCAGATTTCTGGAGGGGAAACTTCTTCAGAGATTATCCTCTTTCAGAAATCTGATATTAAAAAATGGATGTGATGATTGTTTTTCAGCTTTCGGTAATTGGTTCTTATGTATTTTTTACTGCTGAATCAAAAAATGACCTTCATTTTTTACCATAGCATCACGTCAGGATTTTTCACAAATCGCAGATTTTTAAAAAGTCGAAATATTGGGAAAATCTGTTACTATAAAATAGACGTAACTTTATTTCATAATAATTTATTCATTTTTTTGCTTATACTATGCACTTTTACAGTTAAACATGTAAAATATTGTGTACTTAAAATCCTTATAATTTTATTCCATGTGTGGAAGTTTCTTTGAACCGCGCATGCTCTGCTTCGCGCTTTTCCTTTAATCTTCTCTATGCAGTTCATGTCGGTATCCTCTTTCATTTTGGCGGTTGATAAGCCTGGGAAATTTGTCGCAGATGTTTGTAAAACATTTACCTTCTTTTGTTAAGGCTTTGACAAATTGCTTTGAGAGATTTTCGCTATTTTTTTTTTTTTTTTTTACTTTTTAACTTTGAAATTTACGATTTCCGAAAATCGCGACGTGATGGTTAAAAATGAAAATCATTTTCGGATTCAGTGCTAAAAAATACATCAAAATCAATTATCAAAAGTTAAAAAACACAATCATCGCAGGCTTGTATTATTAACGTTGTTAAAACTTCACTAACAAAAAATAAGATAAATAATTACCATAGTACAAGAGAAAAAAGAAAAAAAATAAGACATTTAATAAATAAATTCTGTTATAACGTTTTTAATTTTTTGACCTAATAAGTAACAATAAACCATAATTTGAGAAGAGGGCAGGGTTATATAATAAGAGAGTTGGATATCCGAGTGTTTCGGTTAATCGGATGATCAAGAGTCTGAAGTATTTTCGAATCGCATTAATTATTTCATACTTATTTAATAATTAACTGCAAAGAATGATTTGAGCAACAGAAATTATGACTAATTTGGTTATATGTCACTCGGTATCCCCCCCCCCCCCCCAAAAAAAAAAAAAAAAAAAAAAAAAAAAACGATTCTCTGGATCCGCCCCTGCGCTGTGATTGTGTCGGCAAAAGCAATTTAGTGGAATAAAAATTGTCTGCTGGAGTAGCATACTTCAATTTCCTTATGTAAATACTAATAAGCGTTAAAATAAATAGTGTTCTTACCGATTAATATTATAAAATCACATTTGAACTTGGAACTATGAAAAAAAATCTGATTTCCGAGTTCAACTTTCCAAGAAATATTCCGTTTTTCTTGATTTTCTCAATATCTATTCAGCTGGACTTGTGTGGTTATGGACGTCACGGCTTCAATTGTAATATAACCCAAATAAGTAAATAGCAAAACTAATATTTTATGAAAAATTAGATGATAATAAATATAAAGTAGTTCTTCAATGTTGAAGTTGAATGGTGAATTTAGTGATTCTTTTCATGAAACCGACGAGCTAATTTCGCGATTTTTTCTAACGATCGACTGAGATTTTTTCCTCCTGAAACCCATAGACGAATTTTCTCAATATTTTTCGTACGATCGACAAATTTCATGATATGTTCAAGTCGCCTATCAACGGATCACGCTGTGATATCGTGTTTGTAAACACCCGACCTGGAAGGCCCTCTGTAAATATTTTCGGGCAGTACAATGACCTTTTGTTGAAATAATTCTATTCAAGAGTGTGGGAGAAAGAAAATTTTAGCATTTTGTGGCAATAGGTTCGAAAGAGAGCTATGGAGCTTGCATGAAAAAGGCAAGCGATGTCATGAGCAGGTCACACTACCCGCGAGCCGCGACAATGCGTTGTTGATCGCGCGAGAAAATGACGAAATTCGCGATAATTTTCCCGCGACCCAATGACAAAATTTCTGATTTTTCCCGTGACTACCAAATTTCACTATATTTTCCTGATCGATTGGCGAATTTCGCATTTTTATCTTGTGACAAATTTGTAAAATATTTTTTATTTCCAATGTCTGACTGAAAAATTTTGCGATTTTTGCCTGCGACCCACTAATGAATTTCAAGATTTTTTTTATGTCACCAATTGACGAATTTCGTGATATTTTTGAGCGACCAAATGACGAAATTTACGACATTTTCCCTGCAAAATGCCCGCCGGACAAATTTCGCAGATTTTTTTCGACTTATCAAATTTCGTGATAGTTTGCAAAGCAAATTGGCGAATTTCGTTGTTTCATTCTGCTACAGACTGATGTAATCACAATTTTTCCACCTAATTCACAATTTTCCCACCGACCGACGAATTTTGAGATTTTTTTACGCGGCTGATTGACAAATTTTGCGATATTTTACCACAACTGATTGACGAAAGAAATTTACTATATTTTCCCCGTGATCGAGGGACAATTAAGATTAAGGGGCGATCGATGAGCAAGGAATGATCGAAAAAAACGAGAAAAGGGACTAAATCTGAAAAATACAAACTAAAATAGACAAATGCAAAAAATAACGAGAGTAGCTACCCACTCCGAGGCATGTAATTATTTACTATACAACATGCCCACTAAAGTCCCTTGCCATCCTCTTAACTTCGGAACGGCTATTGCTATATTAATAAGAGTGGTGTCTAGGTATAGTATGGTAGACATGCGCTATTGAATGAAACCGCCTATGGCACCACCTGGTGGAAAACTGCGGAGTTAGCATTCCTATCTTGAAAAACAGAAGAGATAGGGGGGAAAAGGTGATTTACAAAGTTGTAGAGCATCATCGATTTAGTACGAAAAGACAACTTGTGGACATTAATGCGAGGAATAGAACGGTTAAAATACGCATTTGTTTTTTCGTAATTTCCTACACTGTGGCAATTCTGACTAAAAAAAAAAAAAAAATTCTGAAATTCACAGCAAATTTTCTGAAAAGTTACAGCAGAGGGAGGGGGGGAGGAAAATCCACTCCTAGCACTTATGCATTTTTCCCGCGGCCTTTTGACTAAATTCGTGATCCATTGACGAAATTTGTGTTTTTTTCGCGATTTTTTGACGAAATTTGCTGTTTTTTCGCGATCTTTTGACGAAATTTACGTTTCTTCCGAGATTCTTTACCAAAATTTTCGTTTTCCCTGCGATCCTTTGACGAAATTGCCGATTTTTTCTGCAAACGATTGACAAAATTAATTTTTTTCGGTGACCATTTGTCGAAATGCGCGATATTTTTTATATCCAAATTTTCGAATTGGTGAGATTTTTTTTCTCAATTTTCAGAAATGAATGCCTTACATTTTCGGAAAATTTGGACCAGAATCTTGACCAACGCTTGAATCCAACGCTTGAAAATAGTAAAGTGTAAAATGACGCGTGAAGAGTATTTCCCTCATTTTTTTTAGATTACATAATAGATGAATATTGTTAAATATTACAGCAGTGACCATTACAAAGATAGTTTGATGAGAATAACATGAAAACAATCATCAGGCTCATTAAGAAACTGACTTTAAAGCCATATACAGTTTTTTTTTTTTTTTTTTCCAATTTTTGCTATTCTCTTAAGCAAATATATTTATTGAGAACATTATTTTTACATACAATGGATTGGAAATAAAAAGATTATTTCTGGCGATTTTTGACAATGAAACCTGAATCCATTCATCTAACAAGATTAAATATCCCCTTTGCATTCAGAATTTATCGTTATTAACAGCAACTATAGAAAGTAATTCATAATTTAAGGGGAGAAAAATGAAATAAAATAGAAATTTTGCAAAAAAAGTGTAAAAATAAGTATCCTAAGTGCAAAAGTGTACAAAATGGTCAAAAAGTGTAAATGTTACACCTAAAGTATAAAAGTTGGCAAGTCTGTATTGGTGGTACGTCATGATACTAATTTAAAGCGGGGGAGAATAGGGCCATTTGCTGTTTTCTATACAAATGATATGGTAGCAAAAATTTAAAAACAAAGAGTAGAAAGCAATGAATCAAGTTTTTATATTTATTTTCTTATGCAACATAATTTCTATTTTTCGTTTTTTCAAATAAAATACAGAAAAATTGATGTTATATGAAATATGAACCATTGTTCATAGATATCTATTTGCACTTACACCATTACTTTCATAAAGCTTTTATTCAAAGATAGTATTTATCCTATAGTCCAGGCATTAGGTGCTCAAAAAGGACAAATAGGGGAAAGTTTTGGTGTAGTTTTGATATTTGGTGCCTTTATGATTTGTGGGTTGCTGAACACGAATCTGAAGTTTGCCAACAAAATTTATCCCGGGAAACACGTTTTTTTTGGCAAAAAACGGGAAAAAAACGGGATTTTCTTTGTTTTTTTCCAAATAACTTCAAAATTATACATTTTACGTAAAAGTCCTCAATGCATAAATTGAAGAGAATAAAATTTCATACATTTTATGTATTAAAAATTTTTTTCTCTGATCAATGGTTTAGCCGTGACAACGCCATAAAAATGGGAGTGAAAATCAAAAAATTCAGAGAAAACGGGAATTACGCCACTGTACGTAGATTTAACATGAAAACTGACAATTTTACACAAGCATTGACTATAAACATAGGCGTAACCAGCCTTTTGAACGGGAGGGTGCCCAGACATTTTAGCCTGAACATGTTGGATACAAACAATATCTTATATAGTAAAACCTACTAAAATGGAACCCCATGAAACCGGTCGAATTTCCGTTTTAAACAGGTTTTCATCTTAGAAGGTATAATTGTGTGGTATTTCTTTTAAAAAGGGCTCAAACGCGATTTTTGTTTGCGTGAGTAGGGATGAGAAAGGGTTCAAAACATCAAAACTAAATGTAATGGTAAAAAAAAAAAAAAAAATATGTAAACCTTCTAGCAGCAGTGACATAAGGCAGTGACTAAGTGTGGTCACAAGTGTAAAACCTTTTGGCATCCTAACTTCTTATAAAGATTAAATAAGACCTTTAATCATGCTGGAAACTTCTATGGGCACAGGAGAACAGTGCCTGATATCTAAAATTATCCCAGTAAAAGTCTTTTAGATGAAATTTTGCCGGATGATAAATCTCAGATAATACATGCGGTACACTAGTACATACGCACGAAAGTTTTTCAGAATGTGACTCCATGACTTCTTAGGGATCACCGGAAGACACCAAGAATTTTTGTAGGAAAGTCTATATAAATAATTATTATAATATTATAAATAATTATAATATTCATTAATACCGTAATTTCCGGCCTATAATATCGCGATTTAACAAGTTAAGTTTTATGAAACAAGTTTTCTGGGTCCGAACGTAACTGTTTGGTCCGCGGATTATAGACCGAAAATTACGGTAATTCATGTTTTTACCTCAGAATTTGTCGAATATATTAGATAAAGCAGGTCATGATAATATATACTAAATTTTATCAAGATGATAAAAACTATACTATCATGATGCGACTGTAATAATAAAGATCGTTCTTGTCTGTCTCTCTGTGTGTGTACGCGCGCGCGCGCTGAACTTTGAAAAAACAATGCAGCCCGCACAGCCGAGCCGTAAGATTTGACAGGATCTGTAAGCCTGAACATATCGAAGATAATTTCTGGAATTTTTCAACTAATTTTTTTATGCGAATTTTTCGCATTTTGCGGCAATTTTTTCAAATTAGTAAAAAAGAATCCTATTTTAATATTTTATCCAGTAAACTTTGTCTTCTTTTCAATAAAGTGTTTTTGAGAATTTTTAAAAAATTTTTACTGTTATTTTTAGAGGGTTTTTTTCGCATTTCGCCGGTTTTTTTTGTTTTTTTTTTTTAAATTCCTAAAAGGAATCCGGTTTAAATCTTTCACCTAGTTAGTTAATTTCGTTCCCTGTGCTTTTTTAATCGTTTCCAAATTTTTAATGCGATTTTTAGCGGGGGTTTTCGTGCTTTGAGGATTTTTTCACTTTTTTGAAACAAAAAAAAACCTTTCCGGTAATTTTTGAAATTGCCGAGATTAAATTCGAATTGGAATAACGTCAAATCAGTTCTTATAATAAAGCTGAAAATTTAATTTTGATCGAAATAAAAAAAAAAGCAATAATTCTAGGTTCGCTTGTTTCGAGACAGAAGAGGCCGTAGCTTGCTCGGGAGTACGTTGCCGAAGGCAGCCCCTCCCAATCCTACATTTGTTTAGTTCTATGTTCGTTTTAAAAAAAAAACAACCAACGAAACTCCACTAGTAATGAAGTTTTCTTTGAGGGACAGGGTTTGAAATAACGTGCGGTATCGCGCGATTTATGCACAGAAAAGTAAAGTCCCGCATAATAAAAAATGCTGTGCAATATTTCCCCTCTCCAAATTCTTTCACAGATCTGTGATTCTTCAGTGCATATTTTAACATTTTTAAGTCCGAGATTTTTATTACTTTTATGGAATTTCTCAAAATCAATTCGTGAGTTGGTTCCGGAAAAATATGAGAATTTCTTCAAACGATCGTGGAAAAAATATCGGGAATTTCCATAAAAGAGTGCAAAAAGTAATCACCAATTTCGTCAAAAGATTGCACAAAAAAATACGAATTTCGATAAACGAGTGACGAAAACATTTTGCAAATTTCGTCAACATGTGGCGGAAAAGAGTTGAGAATTTTGTTAATTGGTACGGAAAGATATCGAGAATTTTCCCGATCGGTCGCGCAAAACTATCGCGAATTTCGACAAATGATTTCCCTGTAAAAAAAAAAAAAAAAAAAAATCAGTTTCGTCAATCGGTCGCAACAGAAAATAAATTTTGTCAAAGGACTGCGGTAAAAACGAGAATTTCGTCAAGGGATCGCAGAAAGAAAGCGCGAATTTCGTCAAAATATTACGGAAAGAAAAAGCGAATTTCATCAAAGGGTCGTGTTAAAGATATGCCAATTTCGTCAAAATATCGCGGTAAAAAATGCGAATTCCGCCAAAAGATCGCAGTAAAAAGCACGAATTTTGTCAAAGGTTAGTGGTGGAAAGTGCGGATTTCGACAAAAAAAAAAAAAAATCGCGTAGAAAGACGTGAATTTCGTCAAACGATTTTGGGAAAAAATTGTAAATATCATGAAATGATCGCAAAATAGAATCGCGAATTTGGTCAAAATTTACTGTACTGGCTACTGGGCTAAAAGATTGAAACGGGGTTCCTTTTCCTACTTTCAAAAGAATGCCGCGAAACGAGAAGAAACTCTAAAAATCGTATAAAAATTTTCAGAGGAAAAAAATTACTATAGTGATTGAAAGACTGCAACCATATTCTGTTTACGAATCCCCCCAAAAATGACCACGAAATTCAACCAACTAACAAACCTCCAGATTAATTTTCTGTGCTATTATTTTTCATTTTCAGAGGAGGCAGGGTCTGTGTACCCCACCCCCTTTCCCCCGGCTAATCGATTTTGGAATTATCGTTTCACAACTGCACTCCCTTTCATTTTTTTTTTCTTTTTGCTACTTTCTAGACCTTAAACTACGAAAGCAAGGAGACAAATAGTTTCTATTCTCGTCAAGAACTTGCGTTAATTTCTCATGAAATTGCAGAAATATGCAATAGAAAATACGGCGTTAAAAAAAATCTCCCACAAACAAAAGACGTCAAAGTGGGATTATAAAGACACCTTTTTGACTTACTATGACTCGACTGATACAGATTCTTGTAAATATTCTAGTTTTAAAAAAGATAAACAACATAATTTTCTTAAAAAAAAAGAAAAAAAAAAAAGAACGTGGGTTTCTTTTATTATCAAATTTCAAAACTTAGGCTGTTAGTTTTCAGAACTAAACTAATTGACCTGAGCTTTCACTTCTTTTTCTTTTGTAGATTTCAATTTTTTAAATAATTGTGCTTGAGTCTGCGCAAACGGGGGGGGGGGGGGTGCCCGAGCACCCAGGGCACCCCCCCTGGTTACGCCTATGATAAATTATACTAAAGATTATATGAATGACTACATTTTACAATGAAGTTGCTGATAATAAATAGGACGACTCATTATGAATCATTATTTAATTATAAATAAACATGTACATTAAAAATGTACATTTTTTTGTTAAAAAACAAAAAAAATATTATTTCCGCTTTCTTTTACTTGAGGGTCCCTGCTTTTCACCGACATCTACAGCATAGAAAATAGACGTCTAGAATTAGTGGGTGTTTTTTATTACACTGTAAAAAAAAATCTGTAGGTCTACAGATGTAAAGTTACATGCTTACTAAACTTTCAACTGTAACTGTACGAAAAAAGCTGCAAATCTACAAAACTAGTTTTTGTAAAGCTACACAAATCTGTAACTTTACAAATGAATCTGCTAAAATTTCAGTAATCTTACTAAACTTTTATTTGTAACCCTGGCTGCAGTTACATGAAAAGTTCTCGGAATCCCAGTTTCCAAAAAAATTCTTAGTAACCTTACAGATTTTTTGATTTTCGGCGGAAAAGTGTGTCTGTTACATGAAATTTTGTTGTTGCCGTTACATGAAAAGTTCTAGGAATCCCAGTTTCCTAGAAAAACTTTAGTAACTTCACAGATTTTTTTTTACAGTGTACTACCAACAGTATAAAATAAATGTTTTTTTAATAAAAAATATTTGATACCTTCTGGCATGACTTTTTCTTGATATTTTAGTTCAAATACCATTTTTTTTTTTTTTTTTAAATCAAAGACAGCAGAATTTAAGTTAGTCACATAAATATACTTTTGCACCATTATGCAACGGCAACAAGATTTAAAATGTAACGAAAATGTGAATTTGGTTCAAAATATTTTGTTTAGAAAATTACAATGAAGAGCACATGAAATTTTGCAAGAGCGAAATGTTTAAATTTATGACCAAATTTGGACAAAAATTGCCAGTTGTATGTAGATATATCGGGACAAAATCATTTAAAATATATTACTTGGTTGCAAATTCTGAGTGGTTACAAAATTGATCCAGACAAATTCTCCAAATTCAGATTTGATACAATGCAAAACATAATGTAAGCATTTTCTCATGATATATTATGATTCCCTATCTTTACATAATGTTCCTGTTAGGTTTCCTGTAAAGTTTGTGCAGAAATAAATATGAATATACAACAGAATATGCAACACAGCAATTTTCATTAATGCTGTCGAATGTTTGTCCCGTACCTTAAATTTTAGAAAAAGAAATTTTAGAATTTGTTATAATAATAGAAAAATAGTTTTATCACTTTAGCTTCCATACCGTTAAGAAAGTATCATTAAAATTATCAAGAAGAACGCAAAATCATGCGTTAATCAGATTATGGAACATTTTTGAACGCATTCGGGCTACTATAATAAAACTTCATAGTTTAATAACGCGAAAAACGATGTCTAAGTAATAATTTGTAAAACATATAACACGTTTGAAAACACAATTTCAACCAAAATCGAAAAAATAGCTGAAAATTTTGTACATCCCTGTATATGAACTATAGATTTATCATATAATTCACAATATGCTAAAATTTAGAACTGTTAGTGAACGCATAGCGCAGTTGAAAATTCCTCGTTAGCAATTTCCGGCAATAAGCGGGTATATAGATGTCTTGTGCAGCCCTATATATGATTTATAGAATTATACACGCTAAATAGTATGCAATTTTTAAAATTAAAAAAGTGTTCCACAACTGAAAATGCACTTCCATCAATTATTGTTCATACAGAGAAAAATATAACTGATTTATTTTGTGTGCCCCTGTATATGAAAGATCAATGGCACATCATATTCAATAGTAAGCATCTTATAGAGCACCTCGGAGATATATATCAATTTAAATACTTTTGAAAAGGTGTAACATGAACAAAATACACCACAAACAATTTTTCTCCATAGACCGTAATGTAACATAATTCTTTTTAATGTCCCTGTAAATGATCGATAAATATTACCCATACCATATTCTATAAGAAATCATCTTGTAGTGCACTTCATACATATGTATATAAATTTCAAAGTTTTTGAAATTATGAAACATTATTGAAAAAGAAAACACAAACGATTTTTCCCCATAGGCCGTAATATAATGAAATACTTTTGAATGTTCCTGTAACGAAATTATAACTGCTACACGCAACATTTTACAATACCTAACATTCAATAGTGAATATCAATAACATTTTTCAATTTCATGGCGATGCGACTATATTGACACCAAAAATAATTATGGCCAGCTAGAATCGGTAAATCACCCACCGTGCACTGCCGTAATTCCCGTTTTCTCAGAATGTTTTTTTCACACCCATTTTTGCGCGTTGTCACGGCTAAACCATTGATCAGAGAAAAAAAACTTTTAATACGTAAAATGTAGGAAATTTTATCCTCTTTAATTTATGTATTGAGGGCTTTTGCGTAAAATGCATAATTATGAAGTTATTTTGAAAAAACAAAGAAAATCCCGTTTTTTTTTCCAGTTTTTTGCCAAAAAAACGTGTTTCCCGGGATAAATTTTGTTGGCAAAATTCAGATTCGTGTTCAGCGACCCAAAATACATAAAAGCACCAAATATCAAAACTACACCAAAACTTTCCCCTATTTTCTACCAAATGACTGGACTACTATTCTCATTTTATTGCCGAAACGTCAGTGAAGGCTTACTGTGGAGACACGAAAAGTTTTGATTTCCGTTTGTCTGCCTGTCTATTCCGCGATAACTGCCGCAAAAAGCATCCGATCGGCTTGAAATTAATTGGGCATGTTGATGAGGTACTCGGACTTAGCTGTATAGTTTTTGGTTAAATTTGGTTCATTCGTTCGGGAAATATAGAACATTTTATTTTGCTCTGTAATGCTTGTCTATGGCAAGTCAGACGATTTTCAAATTTTCATTTGTTGAAAGAAATGGATCATATAAAAAATGGATTTAAATGGTAAATTTTGGATGCTGAAATTTTTAAATAAGATTATTAAATTATTGCAATTAGTTTGAAATTATGTCAATATATTTGCGAGATTTTTAAAATTAGGTTTATAATTTTTGGGGGAACTTTATGCATGTTTTCCAATAATATAAAGCCATGGAGGAATGAGATAGATGGAGGTGCAGTAAGGTGGCTGGGGGTGACGCCAAAAAAGTAACCCTAAAATTCGCTACAGAAAGCCCAAACAAAACCACGTGCTTTGACATGCCTATCAGTTCAAACCGGTTTAAACCTGTATTTCTTTGCTTTCATTTTTTACCGTCGGAAATTATTATTCAAGATCAGGAGCGAAGCTACTGGGGGGGGCGTAGGGGGGCGTCTCGCCCCCCCAATGTCGGCAACTTTGATCACAGTCGGCAAATTCTAGGTAGTCAGTATCGATTGATACAACTCTGAAATAATCGATTTTTTTCCAACTTTCTACATTTTTTCTTAAAACATACACTAAAAAACACCAATCCTTAGCATTTGTCTTAATGACTTTCAAAAATCCGAAGTTTGCCTCTCCTTTCTTCGACTTCACGTGACTGCTGAAAATAAATTGAGAAAGAACCAGGAGAGACTAGTTTCTCAATATTTAAAGGAGTCTTTCTGAGAATCCGCAGCGGATTAGTAGGGTTCTGAACATCTAGATGATCGACTAGCACTGAAGATGATGACGACTTCGGTGAAGGCATTCATGTTTCTCGTGGTGTATTGAAATGTGCTCGACAATTGAATCATATAGTCGATTGTTTAAATGATTGCAAGCCGATTATTGAAAAATTGACCCCATCTGATGAGTTAAGTGTTTTTTTGTTCCTTACGGAGACCATAGATATAACTGACATGGAAAAATAAAATTGTTCGTCTGTGTCAAATATTTATAGTAAGATCGTGAGAGAAATCGAGAAGAACCGTGGAGAGGTTAGCATTACAGAAAGTGGGAACAATTCCATCATTGAACATGACCCAGGAAAAAGGTCTGAAATGAAGTCAGACAATCAGAGATATATTTGATCAGTTTAGGTCCGTATCAGCCAAAACAGAGTATATCCGATAAATGGTTCCATCCCGCAAGATACACAGCGACATTTCAGCAGCGCTTGGTACAAAAGAGCATCCGTTCTTGGAATATAGCACAGAACTCAATGCTAATTTTTTTTACGTGTTTCATGAAGGACCTGGGAGAGAAAAAATGCAAAATGCTTCAGTTGAGAGTGGTGTAAACAAAAGACACAAAATGAAGAGCTTAAGGAAAAGAAAAGAACGGAAAGTTAGCACAACATTTCTCTTCCAACTCCCACCAAATTTGCTGTTTATTATTTTGACAGTTCATAATGACGCACAATCACTTACTTGACTAGAGCAAGTGCAAATAGATTATTCTGGAAGAGCAACAGCAACATCTTGCATTCAGCGCAGAAATTGTAGCAATCTCGATGGACATTACTCGAATGCTTAGTAGACAAGGTTTCGTTTGTGGAAGTGACAAAGACGAAACTAGAAACTTTTGAAAAATTCTGAAATTAATTTCCAGACATAACCCACAACTGAGGAAATGTTTGAGGACACACGTTTCAGCCCATACCATATAACTTACCTTTCCGCTTCATCCCAAAACGAGATGATTGAAATTTTTGCGACAGCAGTGCGCAAAACGATAGCCAGGGATATTCAAGAAGCATAATTTTGTGGAATTATGGCAGATATGACACCAGATGCTTCGCACCATGATCGATCAGCTGTTGGGTTGAAATATATCGACAAAGATGGAAAAACTCCGACCGTCTTTTGGAAGTTTTAAAAGAAGTCGTCAAAACGAATGTCGACCTTGGATGCTAGATATCGCAATTCCTTACAAAAAATGAGTTCGAAACAAAACAGGTAGTTTTCCAGTCATACAATTTTACAAGCAGCATGTCTGGAGAATTCAGCGTCACATAGAAGACGTTTTCAGAAATCGTGGGTCGAATTGTGCCCTATATTCCTTGTCGATGTCACAGACTCAACACTTTCGTTACGCATATCTGCAATGCCAGCAATGTTATAGGTGATGTGTTTGACGTGCTGGAAGATGTTTCTGTTTTTCACAGCAAGTACTAAACGAAAAAAACAATTAGTAGACAAGCTCAAAGAAATAGAAAATGCTCTCCTGGTGCGTAATCTTTCTAAGGCGAGATAGACTGTTCGAGCGGAATCATTGAAAGCGGTTTGGATCTCATATGAATGTATCCTACAAATTTTGAAAAAGTTGATTACTATACTTCTGATAGCAAAACAATGATCAAGCCACGAGGTATAAGAAAGAAAATGTTATCTTTCGACTTCATTGCTTCACTATGTTTCTCAAGAACGTTCAGTACAAGTTCATGTTAGTTACTGAAAAAATAAAATCGAAGACTCTTAAAACAGACGCTACGAAAATACTGAAGACTTGTATCAAATCATTGGAAACAATCAACAATGACAATGAAAATGTCAATGAGGAAATATAGAGTGCAGCTCTCTTTTAAACTAAGTAAGGTGTTGATCCATTAAATGAATTTGCTATGCAGTATTGACGAAGATTGGCACCAAAGAAGTTAGAGTTAGACGGTAATTGAAACAATCTCTTTGCTCCCAAACTTCTAATGTTCTAACGCATGGAGATTCAGAAGGTACTGATACTCACTCTTACAGTGGTAATAGCTGAAAGTCTTAGCTCTTGCATCAGAATAATCTCAACACTGGATAAAATAATGTATCCTCCCATTACAAACTAGTATGTTGTGGCCATCACAAAACTTTCTTCTATATCAATCACGTCAATTAAATTATTTAAATAGTACAAAAAATGACACCAATTTAGCACCAATTCATATCAAAGTATATCTAAATTTGATGAAAATTCGTGCATTAATTCTTGAGATAGAGCTATAGGGGAAATTCTGAAAAATGCAGCATAGCAGCGCCACCTGTTGAGCGATTTGCACCAAAACATAAACAGCACTAATTCATATCAAGGTATACCGGAATCTGAAGTTTGTTGAAAATCCAAGCATTAGTTCTAGAGATAGAGCTATTGCAGAAATCATAAAAATGCAGAATAGCAGCGCCACCTGTTGAGCGATTTACACCAAAATGTATAAAACGTCAATTCATGTCGAGGACTAACTGAATCTGAAGTTTGATGAAAATCCGTGCATTAGTTCTGAAGATTGAGCTATTGTTCAAATCGTGAAAAATGCTGCATAGCAGCGCCACCTGTCGAGCGATTTACACCAAAACATAAACAGCACTAATCCATATCCAGGTATACCTGAATCTGAAGTTTGTTGAAAACCCAAGCACTAGTTCATGAGATACAGCTATTGCAGAAATCAAAAAATGCAGAATAGCAGCGCCACCTGTTGAGCGATTTACACCAAAAGGTACAAAACGTCAATTCATGTCAAGGACTAACTGAATCTGAAGTTTGATGAAAATCCGTGCATTATTTCTTGAGATAGAGCTATTACGAAAATAGTGTAAATGCAGCATAGCAGCGCCATCTGTCGGGCGATTTACACCAAAACGTTACCAGCACCAATGCATATCAAGGAATAACTGAATCTGAAGTTTGATAAAAATCCGTGCATTAATTCTTGAGATGGAGCTATTGCAGAAATCGCGAAAAATGCAGCATAGCAGCGCCACCTGCTGGGCGATTCATACGATAAAATAATGAGCAGCAATTTACATTAGGGACTACTTGAATATAAATTTTTATTAAATTTCGTGCATTAGTTCTTGAGATAGAGCACCCACAAAAATTGGTGTCACATACAGACAGATAGACTGACTCACATAGAGACATTTTGTAAAAACATGTTTTTCGGAATCTCTGACCTCTAAAACGTGTAAATCCGTCGAAAACTGGAAGTCGAAAATTTTTACGAATCCAATAGTTTCTTCTTGTAAAGATAGAAGAAAGTAAAAAAAGAAATAAACACTAAATCTGATTAAGAAAGCGGTAAATGTCTTTCGTGAAATATTGGAAATTCCTGATATGGAAGCATTACACACAGAGCTGAAAGTTTTGTCAGACTTCTGCACAGAGGCTGAAAGAATGGATGATATTTATATGATAACAGAACCTTTGATATACATTCTACCACTTGCGAACTGTGGCAGCCGCAGAAAGGCAAGGGAGAAAATTCTTCGTTCGGAATGGCAGCTGGCCAGAGCCGTTGTCATAGCAGCGCAGACGAAAATGTTTACATTGCGTTTTTGTGTGTTCGAATACGAGGAGTGTCAGAATCGACGTTTTATCAATGTTCTACGAATAAAGGTAGTAAAGTGTTTTTAAGTGAGTGATTATATTATACGAGCGACTCACCACAATGGTGACCCGGACTGTTCTTATATAGAGCATCAGCCTTCCTAGATGAGTTGGAATGTTATCCGATCATCTTCATCTTTCAAAGAATACATCGTTCTACAGCGGCTCGATGGAAAGCAGATAAGTTCTTCTGAGTCATTTTCCTGATATTTTTTCTGTTATTTTATTAGAAAAATTTAACTCGCGAATTTATTTTGGTTTGATTGTACTATTTTATATATTTATTACCATAAATCATGTCTAGTGTCGATGCTGTTCAAATTCCATTATATAACAGATCAGATCCTGCGCTATGGTTTGTGATGTGCGAAAGCACATTTGCTTTAGCTACCCCTAAAGCAATATCAGAATCTGTTACAAAATATAATTATATAGTTTCGCATCTTCCACCCGATGTTGCATCAATCATTCGTGATATTTTAATGCAACCAGATGCTACTGACCCTTATGGTGTCTTAAAAAAGGAATTAATTGCGCGCTCAGGTGAATCATCCCAGCAAGAGATACGACAGCTCTTGTCTGGAGAAGAACTAGGAAATCGGAAACCTTCAGATTTATTACGTAGTATGAAACGTCGCGCGGAATCCCTAAATGTTCCAGACAATTTAATGTTAGAATTGTTTTTGCAACGATTACCAAATTCTGTTCAGACAATTTTAGCGGCTGTTTCTGAATTAACCCTTGATAAAGCAGCGGAAATTTCAGATCGTATTTCAGAAGTTACCCCTTCCCCAGCTTCTGCAATTGCCGTGTCCTGCTCGAATGAACAGGCGATAGAGTGTAAATTATTGAAAGAAATCGAAAAATTAAATAAGCGCATCGATCAGCTTGCTGTTTCACGTGGTCGGTCCCCATACCGCAGAAACTGGAGTAAACCTCGAGGGCGAAGTAATAGTGATAATCGGGATTCAAGTATCTGTTGGTATCATAGACGATTTGGAAAAAAATGTAGGGAAGAAAAATGCATAAAGCCGTGTTCTTGGGCGGGAAACGAAACCAGCAAAGAGTAGAGGCGACTTATTCTTTGCCTCAACAGTCACGTCGCCTGTTCATTAGAGACCGGACTACAAATGTTTCTTTTCTGGTCGACACCGGTTCGGACGTGTCAATCCTTCCTGCCAACAATGTACAAAAACGGAATCCACCCGTACAAACGCTTTTGGCTGCTAATTCTTCCCCTATAAATGTTTATGGTCAACAAACCCTTTCTCTAGATTTTAAGTTAAGACGAAAATTTAATTGGACTTTTCTAGTGGCAAATGTTAGTACACCAATTTTGGGAGCAGATTTTCTCCATAATTTCGAATTGGTTCCAGATCTCCGCCACAAATGTCTAAGAGATTTAAAAACAAAATTTGAAACAACAGGTCACATGAAATGTGCATTAATTCATTCAGTAAAAACAATCAATATTGATAATATATATAATGAACTTCTTAAACAATTCCCATCTATTACAAAATTACCAGATCCCAATCAGCCTGTCAAACACAACACAATGCATTTTATTTCAACAAAAGGACCTCCAGTTGTGGCAAAACCCCGCAGGTTGGCTCCGGATCGCCTGAAAATTGCTAAAACAGAATTTCAAAATATGATACAACTCGGACATTTAAGACCTTCACGTAGCAACTATGCATCACCTTTGCACATGGTTCCAAAAAAGGGAACTTTGGAATGGAGACCTGTAGGTGATTATCGTGCCTTGAATGCGCAAACCAAAAAAGACAGATACCCGATACCATGTATAGCTGATTTTACTGCTAATTTACGTGACACTAAAATTTTTAGTCGACTTGACCTCATCAAAGCATATCATCAAATACCAATCAATCCTGATGATATTCCCAAAACAGCGATATGCACACCTTTTGGATTGTTCGAAAGCACACGCATGCAATTTGGCTTATGCAATGCGTCTGCAACATTTCAGAGATTCATAGATGAGGTAATACGTGATTTACCAGGCGTCTATGCTTTCGTCGATGATATACTCATAGCCTCTAAAAATACCGAGGAGCATTATCATCATTTAAAAGCACTATTTTCCAAATTAGCAGAATATGGTTTGTGCATAAATGTATCCAAGTGCACATTTGGTAAACCTACCATTGATTTCTTAGGATTTCGAATATCTGAACATGGTATTCAACCACTTCCAGATAAAGTTAAATGCATAATCGATTTTCCGCAGCCCACAACCTTATCTCAACTTCGAAGATTTTTGGGTATGTTTAATTTTTATAGGTCTTTCATATATCAAGCTGCACACATACTTGCGCCTTTAGTGAAATTGTTAGAAGGCCATACAAACAAAAAGAAATCTCGTTCCCGTGTTCCTAAAACAGAACCCCTTAATTGGAACGAAGATGCTGAAAAAGCTTTCGTAGCTGCCAAAAATGCAATATCTCAGTCTGCTCTTTTACGGCACCCTATTCCAGGCGCTCAGTTGAGTATATGGGTTGACGCCTCAGATGTCGCGATCGGCGGCACCCTTATGCAGTTTTATCAGGAACGTTATGAACCTTTAGCATTTTTTTCCATGAAATTAAACAACAGTCAGCGGAATTGGTCAACATATGACCGGGAATTATTTTCTATTTATTCGGCAATAAAAAAATTTCGGCACATGCTAGAGGGGAGAATTTTTCAAATTTATACTGATCAAAAACCGCTAATTTATGCATTTAAGCAAAATCCCCATAAATGTTCGCCGCGGCAATCACGCCATTTAGATTACATTTCCCAATATTCCACTGACATTAGACATGTACCAGGTTCCGAAAACATTGTTGCAGATTGCCTCTCAAGAATTGAAATTGATTCTATTTCAAAATCTCCAATCTTAAATTTTGAGGAATTCGCAAAAGCTCAGGAAAATGATTCAGAGCTACAGAACCTGCATAATAGTACATTGCTCAAATTGGAATTGAAACCTTGCCTCATTTCTGATTGTAGCCTACTATGTGATACTTCAACAGGTACGCCTCGACCCTTAGTTCCTAGTTTCTTTCGTCGGCTGATATATGAACATTTGCACAACCTAGCCCATCCAGGCATAGCAGCTACCACAAAACTAATTTGTTCCAGATACGTATGGCCAAATATGAAACGAGATATCAAAAACTGGGTTCGTGGCTGTGAGAAGTGTCAAAGATCAAAAATACAGAGGCATACCAAAGCACCTCTTGGCACGTTCTCTCTTCCTGATGCACGTTTTTCCCAAATACATATAGATATCGTAGGTCCCTTGCCTCCATCTGACGGTTTCAGCTATCTTTTAACGATGATTGACCGATTTAGCAGATGGCCAGAAGCCGTACCTATATCTGATACACAAGCTAAAACAATTTGTAGTGCCATATTAAAGCATTGGATATCAAGATTTGGTTGCCCTTCGCTCATAACCACGGATCAAGGCCCACAAATGCGATCAGCAATATTTGATGAATTCACAAAAATGATGGGAACACAGAAGATCCGCACAACGGCATATCATCCGATATCGAATGGCATTATCGAAAGATTTCATCGACATTTAAAGTCATCCATCAAAGCTCACGAAACCAGTAGGTGGACTGAAATATTACCGATAGTTTTACTAGGCATTCGCACAGCAGTGAAGGAAGATATACAAGCTTCTTGCGCTGAGCTTGTCTACGGCACTACGTTGAGATTGCCCTGTGATATGCTGGATGAATACAAGATCCGACCTTTCAACGATAACTTCGTCACGCAACTACGAAACACCATGCGGCAGTTAAGTCCAGTTGCTACATCATCTCACTGCCAAGAGAAGTTCTATATACACCCTTCCTTGACATCTTGTTCACACATCTTTCTAAGAGTGGACCATGTACAACCTCCATTGTGTCAACCATATACTGGTCCTCACAAAGTCCTAAGTAGAACTGGGAAAACTATAACAATCGAGCTTAATGGTCGTAAGTCTACGGTATCAATAGATCGAGTGAAGCCAGGTCATTTGATTTCTACTTCAGACTTGTCCACGAAAACTGTTCCAGAGAACTCTAAATTAAAACTCTCTCTTAAAGCGGACAGTAACCCTGACCAAACAAAAACTGTCACACGTTCGGGCAGACATGTCCATTTTCCTAAAAAACTGGCATCTTATATTACTTACTAAAATTGTTGATAAATTGTTCATTTTGCATACTACACATTATGCCGATATTATGTTATATATTGCAATTTTATTTCATGTAAATATCCTTGTAATTTTTCTCCACAAGCGTGGATTCTGACACAGATAGTCAAAAAGTATACACTTGTATATCGTTTCTTCGGTACCCTACGTCACTGGGGGGATACTCTGTGGCAGCCGCAGAAAGGCAAGGGAGAAAATTCTTCGTTCGGAATGGCAGCTGGCCAGAGCCGTTGTCATAGCAGCGCAGACGAAAATGTTTACATTGCGTTTTTGTGTGTTCGAATACGAGGAGTGTCAGAATCGACGTTTTATCAATGTTCTACGAATAAAGGTAGTAAAGTGTTTTTAAGTGAGTGATTATATTATACGAGCGACTCACCACAGAACCATGTCAGTCGTCTGGCTCTACCTTCTCCAGTCACAGTTGCCTCGAATGAAAGAACATTGTAAATTAAAAGTTGTGAAAAAAATATTCAAGAACAACAATGACCGATCTACGTTTGAATATACCCATGATGCTTACATTAGAGAAGGATATTTTGAAATACCGTCAACTTTGGTCCTTGCGAGGTTACTTTGGTCCGTCCCGTAAAAAAAGTTTTTATTCTTTGTATTGAACAAACAATACAAGGTAATTTGGAGTTTTTGCCCTTGAAAAATATTTTATACCCTACTATAGGGTATTTGAATAGTTTGGGGGTAATTTAAAATGTTTTAGTGGCAACACTGGATGTGTTTGCAAACAACTGTTTTCCTGTGTAGATTTTAACTCTCCAAACTTTCTATAGTGGTACAATCTGGATAAGAGCTACAAATAAGGTAAGTGTCAAAATATTATCTTTAGTAACCTGTAACCCATGTGTGATCATTGTTTTTCCTTTAACTTTTCATTTTGAAAGAAAATGTTCGCGTTTTCATAAAGCTAACATGAAAACTAATGTTTCGGGGCTACTTTGTGCCAGGCCTTTTTTTTTTTTTGGTCCGAAAATTGCCCCAATCACTTAGAATAGCTTTTTATACAACCAAATCTGTTAAAACATATTTTAAGTAACTTTTTTTTTCAAGTGATACTGTAGCAAAATGTTACATTAATTGTTTTTGTTCCAGAGGATAATATGACGAAAACTGTTTCTCGTTTCTTTAATATTAACAATTGTTTTATTGTGTTTAAATGTAAAAAAAAAAACAAAAAAAAAAAAAAAAAAAACATTGTTTATCGAGTTTGCAGTGTTAATTTATTAGCAAATGCTATTGCAAGGGAGTTTCAATAAAAATGTATTCATTTACATATGAAATGTATTCATTTTATATAAAACTAAATGAATGAACCAAAGAAACCCCAGCAGGGGCTACTTTGTTCGAAAACTTTAAAAATAGTTACAAAATAAAAAAATAAAAAATTTCCCCTTTAAAACCATACAGGTTGCTTCATTGTTTCATGTTAATTGTTTACAACTCCATTTCGACGTTGAAAATCACACATAATATTTTTTAATAATGCAAATATGAGTGGAACCAGGAAAAGTGACCCAAAGTAGCCCCGGTTGACGGTACCTAGATTTGGGCGCTGTTGTGAATACATGGGCTCGTCTAAAATAATGGTGGGTTAAAATGCATGTCATGTAAGGAATGAACAAACATGTAATTAAAATAGGTTTTGATTTAATCCTTTTTAATGTAAATATAAATAAGCTGATTCTGTATAAGTTCCAAGCATCATCCTACTAAAAACTTCAACTTGTTTAATTAATCCGAATTGCAGATTTCCATCTGCACATTTAGCAAAAAATATCAAAATACTTTACTGGAACATTTAAAACAATGTAACGTAAGTGAAGAGGTGGTGTATCCATCTTTAAATCTACCATATATTCTCCTCAATATTCTAAAGTGCAAAGTATTCGACGTTCTAAAGTGAAAAAATTGATCTCGGTGGGTTAATAATGTTGAATTTTATATAGAACATACCGGGTGTCCTAAAATGGACTGTCTGATTTTAAAATTCAATAACTTGCAAATGGTGGCAGCTGTACTTGCAGGAGGGTTATGTAAGATGTCAGGAGTTTTTTTTTTTGTAGTTATTCTCGATTTTAGTTTAAAATAGCAGCGATACATGGCACTGCTGTGCTATATCGGGACCTGATTTTTTGTTTCTCTTCTCTCTCAGTATTGATGCGAAAGAAGGAGATTAATTATATGGAATGGTTCTCAGTCGCCAATGGATTTTGTTCTTAAGGGCCCACTGCATATATTTAATCCACTTCTTTCGCTTCAATATTGAGAAAAGAGAGAGGCCAATAATTAGGCCCCGATTTAGCGCCAATTGCAAACAGCGCCATCTACCACCACTACTTTAAACTAAAATCGAGAATCGCAATAAAAAAATTTCCTGACATCTTACATAACACTCCTGCAATAATTTAATTTTATAGCTGTCACCATTTGCAAGTTATTGAACTTTAAAATCAGTCAGTCCATTGTAGGACTCTGGGTAGATGCATATATACAGACACAGAATCGTACTTTTAAAGATATATATATAGGTATATTTTTTTAAGTTAGTCGGCAAAATCGTCATATACGCCCGACGCCCCCCTAATGAATTCTGCTTAAATACGCCCCTGTTCAAGATATGATTAAAATTTCGATAAAAAATGACTTATGCGCTTTTATAGGATGTAGTACTAGATCAGAATGTATCAAATACACTAATATAGCACTTTAGAGAATTATTTGATTATTTTATGATATGTATTTTAAGTATAAATATCAGAAGCGTCTTTTAAAATTTTACTTCAAAGGGTAACATTCTTTCGTTATTGTCCCAAAATCGTTTGCACACAATTAATGTTTGCAATTTAAGTTTTCATACATAATTTTAAAAGAATGCTTTCATCAATATATTTTATCTATTTACATGCAATTATCAATATGTTGTTAAAAACAAATAAAGATGTGTAACTAAATTAGCAGCGATTGATTCAGTCTAAAATGGGAGCTCATTTGAAGCGCAATCACAAAATTTCATTCCATCAAAGAAACTCCATGAATTAGTTTGAATTACTTGAGTTTTGAAACATATTATTATTTGCAAGAAAATAAGTTAACCTGATTGGAAAACTTTAGCTGTAAGAATAAAATTATTATCAATAAATGATTGGTTCGCATTTGAGTAATTGGACTTGATCTTTTGACACAAAGTTTTATTTTTCACAAAATTGTTATACATTTCACAAGAATAACTTTTTCTTTTCAGAAAATTGACACCAAAACAAAAACAAAATGTCCATCTATCCCTTACAGTAATAATAAACTAGTCGGGTATACCAATCCCAAAACTTTCTTCTATCTCATACATGTTAATACTTCAAAATTCGCTATCCCACTACCAAAATTAAATGGCAATCTATACCCATCATGAGGATTCTAAAGATATGAAATTCCGTGCATTAGTGCCTGAGATATGACTATCGCTGAAATCGTGTAAATCCAGCAAACTGCAGCACCACCTATTTGGTGCTTTACAAACTATGATACACCTAAAACCACCAAACAACAACTTATGTCAACGTCTAACAGAATCTGAAGTTTGGGGAGAATCCGTGCATTAGTTTTTGAGATAGAGCTATTGCGAAAATCATAAAAATTCTAGCGTAGCAGCGCCACCTATTGGGCGATTAACA
This sequence comes from Maratus speciosus, assembly GCA_963932465.1. Lineage (NCBI taxonomy): Eukaryota > Metazoa > Arthropoda > Arachnida > Araneae > Salticidae > Maratus > Maratus speciosus. Next base: position 107,126,187 of record OZ010786.1, on the reverse strand, counting down.
CCAAAACCTAATCGGCAACAACTTGTGTTAACATCTAACTAACTCTGAAGTTAGATGAAAATTCGTGCATTAGGTCTTGAAGTAAAGCTATTGCAGGAATCGTGAAAAATGTAGCACAGCAGCGCCACCTGATGGGCAATTTACACCAACACACAACCAAGTCATATCAAGGACTAACTGAATCTGAAGTTTGATGAAAATCCGTGCATGAGTTCTTGAAATAGAACTATCTATTGCGGAAATCGTGTAAATCCTACAAAATGCAGCATAGCCGCGCCACCTGTTGGCGAGTTAGACCAAAAACTAATCAGCACCAATTTATATTAGGGAATACATGAATATACATTTTCATTCAATTCCGTGCATTAGTTCTTGTGATAGAGCGCCCACAAAATTTGTGTCACATAATGACAAGTACTTTGATACAGTACTGTATCCGAATCTTTTGTGTGTCCTTGTAAATGAATGATAAATGTTATGCACATCACATTCCACAGCAAGTACATTGTAGTAAATCAGAGTAATTTATGTCTATTTCATTATATTTCAGTAACATAATTTCGCTGTAAACAGTACCCCCCCCCCCCCCCCATATATCATTATATAACAGAATTCTTTTGTCTGGCCCTGTAAATGAATAATAAATGCTTTGCAATCCCCATATTCTACAGAATGCATGTTTTACTGCACTTTATAATTGCATATCAATTTCTTTATATTTTTAATTGTCTAGCATCATTAAAATGCACTTTAAACGATTTTTCCCATTGACCGTAATGTAACAGAATACTTTTTACTGTCCATGCAAATGAACTATAAGTGCCACACATTTTTTTTTTTTTCAATAGCGATCACGCTATAGTAAACGAACATATAAAAACTGCAGGGTGATCCCAGTATATTTACAAGAGTTAGAGCTCGGCCAGAAGGTCAGACGAACCGAAGACAAAAAATTTTCATTTATGTTGGAAAGTGTTAAAGAAAGAAAACTTTTAATAATACAATTTTTAGTTCATATCAAATGTTTTCAATATTTTATTTAATCTTATTTTGACATATATTTATTGCAAATTTTCCAATTCCAATTATTTTAAAAGCAAACATTTATTTTAATAAATAACAACACAACAAAGACCGTTTAAAAAATGTACCATTTTTTTTCTTAAAATATACTTCAGCTGTAATTCATCTCTTTGAATTCGTCTTATTAATACAAAATCCCTTCCACGCTTCCATGTGCTTGTTTTGTTTGGGCTTTCTGTAGACGTTTAAATTTGAGCGATAAATGGTTTCATATTGCAAACCTTTTTTACGGCATACTGCAACTCCATCTATCTCTTTCCTCCATGATATAAAGCATTTTGTTTTATCAATTTGACATAATACATATTTCATTTTTTACCTTTTCTTTCATCAGTTGACTAGCAACGAATTTGGTCTTAATAATATTAGTATAAATGCGTCTATAATGTTTCAGTAAAGCTAACGTCAAAACGGATGAATTAATGCATTTGTATTTTTGCATATAGATGAATTTTAGCCCCAGAAATAAAAATAGGCAATATTTTATTTGTTTTATTCAAATATTTTGCTTAGAAATACAAAAGTTCATTATTTTCATAGAGAATAATGTGACATTTTTTCATAAAATTTATCAATGTTTCTTTAATCGTTGCCAAGAAAATCAAAACCCTGAATAATATTTTCTCTTAAACAATTTTCAATTGAAAGATTTTGACGTAAAACAGGAAAATGAAAAAAAAAAAAAAAAATTAAGAATAAAAAAATTAATATGGCGACATATTAGGAATAAAAAGAAAACTCTCAAGTATTTCTTAATATAACAAGATGAAAGGTTTTGAGTAAGTACGAATAGCAGATGAATTAGACGCCATTTATCAAAAAAAAAAAAAAAAAAAGATGTTGGAATAAAAAGACCTTGGCTAAAATAAAATGAACTATTATTTACGGAGGAAAGAGATAGATGGAGATGCAGTATGCCGTAAAAACAGTTTGCAATATGATGTGCGTTATCGCCCAGATTTAAATGCCATCATTTGGCCCAAACAAAACAAGCACGTGGAACAGGGACCGAATTCTTTGACTTCATCCGTGCATTTTTTCTGTAAAATGAAAATGATCTGCTTATATTTAAGCATTCTAAAGTAGCATTTCATCGTATTATGAATTAAAAACTGTATTACTAAAAGTATTTTTCTTTTCTTTCTTTCTTTTTTTAAGCATGCCGTTGTGTTTTGGTCGAATGTAGCGGATTTTAAGGTTACATTTTTGGCGTCACTTCAAGATTTATTGTTTGCGTACGGTTAACATGAGGATTTTATTTTAAATTTTAAATTTATTAATTTATAAAAAAAAAAAAACTTATGCTTATCCTTATAAATCACAGCGTAAAAAAAAAAATCTATGATATACTATAACCATCCGCACAATCAATAAAAAATTACGAATGTAAACTTAAATAAACTACGGAGGGTTCAGGGGGGCACAGCCCCCCTGAAGAAATGCAATTTTTGATTTAAAAAGTTACCAGAATTAGCAGCTCATCAGAACTTCCGAACATCAGTGTATAACCACTTGTTTAACACATTTAATTTCTGAAACTTTACGAAGTATTTTGTATTCTTATAAATATTTATGTAATTTGAAAACTTTAAAAAGCGATTTGTAGGAAGATGAATATTACGCAATGAGTGTTAAAAAACAATGACTTGCAAAGATGACGTTGAGGCTCCTGATCTGCAGATTTACTAGTTGTATTATTATTGCCGAAACGTCAGAGAAGGCTTACTGTGGAGACCCGAAAAGTTTTTGGTTTCCGTCTGTTTGTTAGTCTGTCTGTCTGTTCCGCGATAACTGTCGCAAAAAGCATCTGATTAACTTGAAATTAAGTGGATATGTTGTTGAGGTACCCGGATTTAGCTGTATAGTTTTTTGTTATATTTGGTTCATTCGTTCGGAAAATATATGGCAATTCAGACGATTTTTCCATTTTTATTTGTTGAAAGGAAATGGCTCATATGACTGAAGGATTTAAATGGTAAATTATGGATGATGAAATTTCCTAATTAGAATCACGCATTATTCATATTAGTTTGAAATTTTGTCTATACATTTGTCAGACTTTTTAAACTCGGTATATAACTTTATATATGGAGGGATTTTATACATGTGTTCCAATAATATAAAACATTTTCTTTTATAAATTTACTTCTATTAAATTTACACATTTCATTGTTTTAATTTTCTTTTAACTGTTAGACTGTTAGCTAGCAACGGAACTACACCTAAAAATATTGTAAATGTGAAAGTATATATCAGCGAAACAGCACCGAAAACTGGCGATTTGAAGCAATTAAAATAATAAAACTTTGTAAAAAATCACAATAAAATAATACACAGGACGCGTTTCGAGCTAAAAACATAACAGCTCGTCATCAGCTACAGCAAACACGCATCACCAAGCGAACAGTCAACCTTGTTTGCTTGGTGACACGTGTTTGCTGTAGCTGATGACGAGCTGTTATGTTTTTAGCTCGAAATGCGTCCTGTGTATTGTTTTATTTTATGGTGATTTTTTACAAAGTTTTATTACTTTAATTGAAAGTATATGTAAATGTTTGAAGTCAGATCAATGTCAAAATGGATGAAATAATGCCTTTGTATCTTTACATATAGATGGATTTTACCCCAGAAATAAAGACAGGCTATGTTCTATTTATTTTGTTCAAATATTTTTCTTATAAATTAAAAAGTTCATTATTTTTATAAGGAATAAATTGACACTTTTCTATAAAATTTAACAATCTTTTTTTTTTTACTGTTGCCAAGAAAATCAGATCCCGGAATAATAATTTATCCTAAACAGTTAATTTTGATTTGAAAGATTTTCATGTGCAAGAGGAAAATGAAATAAAAAATAAACATGAACATTGGAAATAAAACAAAAATACGAAAAGAAGGTAAATTTGACTTCATATATCAAAAATAAAACGAATACGCTTCGAGGTTGAAATAAAAGGGCCTTGTGTTATGATATTAATTCTTATTCTTTATAAAACAATGTTGCCAATATCTCACGATTTATCGTCTGCACACAGCTAATAGAAATGTTTAATTTTTAATCGGAAATTTCAAAAAGAAAGAAAAATTTTAAAAAGCAAATTGATAGTAAATGTCGAAATTATGCACCGCAAAATTATCTCTGTCGAAACTGACGTCATTGTATCAGGAAATAAATATTTTCATTCTTAAAAACCAAACATTAACTATATTGCCTGAAAAAATATTTTTTAACGAGTGTTACTTCTTAATGCCGCCTCATTTCAGAAAATATGAATGAAAATTATTTTATTTTTAAAAGGAAATTACATTTTCATTCATAAAACCTAAACTTTTAATATAATTGCGTCAATGTAAATAAATTTCTGTCCACCGGGATTAAAAAATATGGCTCAGAAGTGTAAAAATAAATCTAAGATTTACGATAACCTAATCAGACAAAATGCACAATCAATAGAAAGTTATAAATGTAAATTTAATGAGACCACCGGGGAGTTCAGGGGGGGGCCTGAAGAAATCCAGTTTATTACCTAAACAAATACCAGAATTAGTAGCTCATGAAAATTTCAGAATATCCTTACATTACAAGGTTTTTAATTTAATGCTCCTAATGTCTCAAAACTTCGTATTTTTAATTTTTATAAATGAATTATGTAATTTGAAAACTTTAAATTGCAGTTTGCAGGAAATCGAATATTACCCAAAGTGTGTTTAAAAACAATGACTTGCAGAGCTGACGTTGAGGCTCCTGATCTGAAGATTTACTAGTTTATTTATTTTTTATTCTCATTTTCAGCACCATTTAAATTTTATAAGTACAAAAAAAAAAAAAATAAATAAAAAAAAATTATGTAATATAAAATTTAAATTGTCTACATAAAAAAATGTATAAAATATTCTTTTCATAGCATTTTATTTGTATGTTAATGTATGTAAATGTATGTGGTAAAAAATATAAAACTTTTTCTTTTGTTTACATTGAATTTGACCAGACTGAGCAAATAGAAACTTTGCTGCGGGCACAGTTTTCTCTTTGCACAGTGCTGTGTGTGTGGGGGGGGGGGGGGGGGGATAGGAACTGTGAGTTAAGAATTGCATTTTTGTGGCAAAAATTGCGAGTTGCATTTCATGATTTTTCTGGGAATTACATGTAAACTATGAGTAACCACAAACTCTGTTATAAGTAGCTCTGCATTTATTTTAATATTAGGGATTACTTTATCAAGACTCATTTAACACCATGCTGATATTTACTAGCTATTAGTATATTCACCTATAACATTATATAATTAATCTCAGCAACTGTATTATTAATCTCAGCAACATATTTAAACATTTGCCACCTGTTATATGATGGCAGTTTCTTAATTTAAATATTTTCTAATAAAATCTATAATTAGGGTGTAAAAAAATCATGATTTTTTTTTTAAAATAAAAAAAATCTGATTTTTTTTTTTTTTATTTAAATCAGATTTTTTTTACTTAAATCTGATTTTTATGACTTTTTTCCTTAGTGTTCAAATACTGAATAGCTACCAAGAGTTTTAGGTTTTCAAAACAATAAACCACTAAGTGCTAACATAATTTATGTTTTTTACAGTTTAATTAATAAAATTATAATTATTAGTTAGTAATTACAGAAATTATAAAAACTGCAAATTAGTAGTTTCATTAGTTAGTATCATACAATAATATTATATACATTAATATTGTAATAATTATGTAAAACTTTATTAAATACTAGTGATATTTTACATTTATTAAAATTATTAATAACTGAATTTAATATCAAATAGTGAACACTATTTCAAATTAATAATTATTAAACAATTAACTCTAATTAGAAACATATTATACATTTTTAAGTTTTAATTATTAAAATGATAATTGATAATGTAGTATTCATTTTAGAAAGAAAAAGGGGCACTATTTCATGAGGAAATATATTAGATCTTGGGCACATGAATTTAGAAATACTGTTGAATGGGAAGTTTTTTACAAGAAATCTCTGGCTACAAAGGCAGGGTGTGGTACCCTTAAAAATTGGGCAAAGTTATTACATAATTAATAAAAACTGCAAATAAGTAATTTCATTAGTTAGTAGTACAAATAAATAACAAAACTAAAAAAATATTATTTGCTGTTCGTTTTGCGCTTGTAGTTAGAAAAATTGCTGTTAATTACTAAAATCTAAACTTACACACATGCATGTGTATGCTAACAAAACTAGTTGGATGTGCCAATCCCAAAACTTTCTCTTATCATATACATCTTAATATTTCAAAAACTAGTTACACATGTTAATACTTCAATATTATTAGTTCAATACTATACCAACTTTGATTTTCATCTTAAATTTCTGCTTCAGTCAATTAAATGGACTAGAAACAAGTTAATCTATATCATGATATTTGTTAAAATTAATAGTTTTTCCTTATTCTGTTGTTATCAGTTGTTTGCGAATAGCCGGCTTAGCAGAAAGGGAGTTCCCGCCACTGCACGAGTCGCCGATGGACAATAGAACTACGAAAAATCAAGAAAAGTATACAAAAATCGCTATCACAGAGCCCCTTTACCACGCAATATTTCCAAATTCAAGGAGGAGCTGATGGCCAAAGCCAAAATCATGCACAAAAAATCTGGTTCAATTGTATGCATAATTTTATACACTTACAAAAAAAAAAAAAAAATTAAATGGCACAAACATCGCTATTACAGCGCCCCTTCCGGCAGATTTTTTTCAAATTCAGGGAGGACTTGCTTGCCATAGACAGAAACATACACAAAAAATTTGGTTCAATTATATGCATAATTTCATACACTTTTCGATGGTACAATAATGAAAATGGTACAGACATCGCAATTATAGTGCCCCCTTCCGGCAGAATTTTTCCAAATTCAGGGAATGTTCTTCGTGCCATGACCAAAAACAAACACAAAAAATTTGGTTCAATTCTATGCATAACTTCATACACTTTTCGATCGTACAATATTCAGAATGGCACAAATATTGCTATTACAGCGCCCCCTACCGGCGATTTTTTTCCAAATTCAGGGAGGACCTGCTTGCCATAGCCAAAAACTTAAATAAAAATTTGGTTCAATTCTAAGCATAAATTCAACACTTTTTGAAGGTACAATATTCAAAATCGCACAAAAATCACTATTACAGTGCCCCCTACCAGCGATTTTTTTTTCAAATTCAGGGAGGACCTGCTTGCCATAGCCAAAAACTTAAAATAAAAATTTGGTTCAATTCTATGCATAACTTCATACACTTTTTGATGGTACAATGGCGACTGACACACGGACAGACAGACATTTTCTATAAACATGTTTTTTGTGATCTCTGACCCCTAAAACGTGCAAATCCGTCGAAAACCGGAGGTGGAAAAACTTTCGATTACAATACTTTCTTCAATTGAAGATAGAAGAAAATAAAAAATTATGAAAATGAGTTAAACCCATTCATACACACATACAGAATAAATATAAGGATAGCCAATTATATCTGAAATCCTCAAAATATTTATAATAGCATCATTATTACATCTCAGTGGGGATTATTAGCTTTCAATGGTTCTTTTTTTTTTTCTTTTTAAGAAAAGTTTTGCTACCTTTTCAATTCCTAATTAAGTTTTTTATTTAGTTTATATAAGTTACAAAGTTAAAAAACATTTTATTCAACCTATACCAAAGAAGCTCTTGCTGTGCTTAACATTTTTATACAAATTAGTTCTTTTTCTCTTATGCATTCATTTACAATTTAGCTGTTGAGCAGATGTCAGTCTTTCATTCTTCTTTGACTTGAGATTGCTATTAATTTATTATTACAAAAGTAGAATGGGAAACTAAGACACTTTTTATTTACAGAAATTTAATATACTTGCTATATTCATTTTATATAAAACAATGCATAAATTGATTACAAGGAAATTATGGCATTGCAAATTATATTAGATTTAAATATCATTTTTAAATGAATTGTTTTATGTTGGATAAAAATAATGTTTTCTACAAACTTAACTGTTTTTAATTTTTTACAATACTCAGGAATTAAGCTTAGAAACAATTATTTAAAGCTCTTTTTTTGTTTATTTATAAGTCAAAATACCTGTAGAAACTTTCAAATTATGTTCATCTTAGATTTAAAAACTTTTTTTGACATTTTAAGCATTTAAAAAATTTTTGATTTTAATCAAGATTTTTTTTTTTAATCGGTTGATTAAAATCATGATTTAATCGCTGATTTAAATCAACTGATTAAAATCATTGACACCCTATCTATAATAATCAAATTAATTCAATAAACATAATTTAATTTCAAAATCTAATATTATTTTTCAATTTAATATTTTTCTTGGAATTGGTAACCATCTAAATTTTATATAATAACAATATCTTTATTTAATTGCCATAAAAAATAAATACCTTTAATAAATAAAACGTTGAGACTATTCATTTAAAAGCAATTATCATAGATAAAAATAAAATCTTTATTAAATAACTTTAAATATATATTCCTAAAAAATTCTAATATTTTTCATCTTATTTCATTAAAATTAACTTCAAATTCTTTTACTTTAATGATCTTGTATTTAAAACTATCTTTATTTACCGTTATTTCAAAATTCCGTTGCCAATTACTTGCCAATTCCAAAATTCACAAATATTGCAGAAATTCACCTATTTTCTTTCATGCAACTTGTAATTGCTTATTTTCGGTTGCATACGGCAAGGCTAATATCTTTTGAATATTCCTTGTGCATCCCTATTATCCAATGAAATCGCTTCCTCCAAATGTGAGGGGATGGCAAGTGATACTTAGCCTCTACCTCTCTCTTCAACTTCAGCAGCCTGTTATGCGGAGGAATATGCCGTATACCTTCTGGATTTTTAAAGAAGCTCCGTATATCCCCTATTTCACAAATAAAACTATATAGCATATACTATAGACATGGCGTTCATGACTTTGGCATAAACGTATACCCTCTGTTTTTTTGCGACTACAACACTGTATTGATTTTTGACCGTTTGAATGGCAGGAACCATTTCAACAATAGGTTATATTTTATTATCCTTTTTAATTCAAATAATATTTAAAAAATTTTAACAAAGTATTGCAAAAAAAAAAAAAAAAAAAAAAAAAAAATCAATAATCAAAAGATGTAAAATATCAGCAATATAGTGTAACGAGTTCGTATGGTAATATCTGTATAATGAATTCATTATGTGTAATTTTGTTAAAGACAAGATCTACATGGCTTTCCGGTGTATGGATACTTCATACTGCACCATGCACGTCAATTACTGGATTTATTTTTGCCTGTACAAGAAAATAGACAGTGCCAGAAATGCATATTCATTTTAATTTTCCATCCCAAAGTGGCCTGTGTGCGATTAACTTTCCAAGATAATGGAAATTTGAATAACTCTCAATATGTCAATATAATAACGGAACAGTTATTATTTGAAGGATTATGAATCAACTGATTAGATTTTTTTTCCATTGGAACAAATAAAAATATTTTATCTTGAACTGAACATTTTATAGGAGAAATTTGCTAGTCTTGAATGCACTACATTTAATATAATGCTGTTATAATCTGTTTTTCATTTATCAATATCTAACAGATAACTATCTAAATGAAAAGATGTTTGTCAAATAATTATTTTTATTGTAATATAATTAAATATCCATGACATTAATGTATTACTTTATTAATATGTAACTGAATAAGAGTATCTTCACAGATGTTATTTTATTTGTTAATCTTATACATATAAATAAAGAATTTATATTTGTATTTTGTGTTGTAATTCATTTATATTAAAAATTTAATATCTATGTTACGTGATGATAATTTATGTGCCAAATAAATAAAATTAATATACATTATAGTGAAATGAGATATCTAAAAATATCCAAAATATAATATGGAATTCTGAAGGTAATAAGAAACCTTCTTCTCATTAAAATGAAACAATTTAAAACAAGTGGGTATGTGTGATCACAGATCGTACAGAGGGTTTCGTTTAATATTCCTTTCAAAACACTTTATCCTTTTGAAAAATCTGTTAGTTCCACATTTCGCAACCAGGGGTGCACTCTATTCTAAACAAACCTCTATCCGAATGAAACTCCGTTTTACATTCTATCCGTAGATATATTAGCCGTGGGGATTGGGCCCATAGCACCCGAGATAAGTAGGCGCCCCTGGCGGTAAAAAGTGGAACTAAAATATGTAAGGCTATGGAGCATAATATGAAAGAATGGTCAAAGGGGGGTCGGCAAAAGTTGGAAAAGTGCTCCCCAGATGAAAAGGGAGGAGGTTAGAAAAACTGCTTAAAATACACAAGTTAGAGCCCGGAGGAGTAAATAAAGACTTTTTGAAATTTTTATGATTTGTCGCCTGGCCTCAGGTGTTCAGCTATAAATATGCAAAATTTCAAATCTCCAATTTAATAAGGGGCTCAGTTAGAAAGAATTGCTTAAAATACGCATGTGGGAGCCCAAAGGGTTAAATGTACGACTTTTTCAAAATTTTATGATTTGTCGCATGATGGTGTTCAGCTATAAGTATGCAAAATTTCACGCATCCAACCTAAATAGGGTTTCACTTAGAAAGAATTGTTTAAAATACACATGTGGGAGCCCAAAGGGTTAAATGTATAACTTTTTCAAAATTTTATGATTTGTCATATGATGTGTGGTGTTCAGCTATAAGTATGCAAAATTTCAAGTCTCCAACATGTATAGTTTCTGAGAATGGGCTCTGTGACGGACAGACAGACAGACAGACAGACAGACAGACAGACAGACAGAGGAGCGAGACGAATAGGGTTTCGTCAGATGAAAGAAACCCTAAAAATGAACAAGAAAGTTTACATGAAATTACATATCTTGAGAAATAATCAGGCACATTTGTACATAATAAAAGTTGCAGGGGATTTTTACAATGTAGTAGATCTTTCTGCTGGTTCAGGTGTTTGTTACTGTTTCACCATGGATTTAGTATTTGTTTATTTTAACATGTAATGTATTACCCTTTTTATATATGTGATCATTGGCATATATCCAAAACATATGTATTCTATTAATGGACTAAAAATTTAAATATTCCTATCCATAGTCTAAATTAAGTGGTACCTCTGTTTCAGATTTAAAACCTCTTTTCTAAATCTTTTGTTTTTACCTTATACCGCCAATAAATAATCAAATGCTAGCACAGGATTTGTTTATAAGTTAACATTATCAATTTGCATCTATTAGTAACGTTTTTAATCTTTTTGAGCTATATGAGATTTCCAGTGTTGCTGCTGCTTAGAACATAGTAACAGTTTTTATGCTTGCATTGCATGTAACTCCCGCAGCTGTGTATTAATGTTGCAGATTGTAATAACCAGCATCTTTTAGGATTGTGCAAACATATAAATTTCATGGTAATAATATTATTTTTACAGCACTTAGATTGATGCTTTCGAACGCAAATTCTGAAATATGATTATATACAGACATATATTATAGAAATGCAACGATTATTCGGCCGTAGCCGAATAATCGGCCCATTCAGCTTCGGCCGAATATCAAGTCCATTATTCGGCCTTGACTGAATAATACTGTGAGAAATGTTTTTTATATTTACACAGTAAAACTTTTTAATTTGACAATTTGTTTTCCTCATGTATAATGAAAATTTTATTTGAAATTAACACATTTTTTCCCTCCTTAACTTTCATACCCTGAATGGGCTTTTATCTATTCATTTTTATGTAAGACATTAATTTATCAATCATGTTAAACTTTTTATGTGGTATCAATAAGTACGAAAAGTATCTGTAATAAGCTAACATAATCTATTAAATTTAAAGTTAGTCTATTCAAAATTTTCCTAATAGAGCAATACAAGAACATTCTAATTTTTTAAAGCCTAATGGGAAATTTAATATTTATCCCTTGTTACATAAAAAAAAACCTTTATTTCAATGATATCTTTAATTAGACCTATAAAGAACATAAATATTTAAGTAGTACATTCTGCAATAATTAAAGTTTTTCTTTTTTGAGTAAAATGCGCTTAAAGTTAAATATAATTTAAGTAATTTTTTTTTAAGTGTGTTAGTACTAATTCTTATTAAATAGAAGAAATGCAAGTAATAAATTTTTTTAATTAGTATGTATGTTTTACATCACTATTTTCTTTCATCTGAAACTTGATATTTATGTTGTCTAGTACTTATAAAATTTTGTGATTATTTTAAAATGTAACAGCAACAACATATATATCAATATTTCCTTCCTCTAAATCTGAAAACATTCGCTGAACACTTCTTAAAAGTGCTTGCTGTTTGCTGGCATAGCAAAAAAAAAAAAAAAAAAAGTATTTTTTGTTAATTGTGAGCTTCATAAAGTCTACACTTGTTTCTTTCCACCATTTTAGAGGCTATTCCTTTCTATCAGTAATTTTTCTTAAGATATTAAGATTTCTTAATTTTTATTTTCTTTCATCTGAAAGTTTAAATTTATGTTTTTTCTAGTACTTTTATAAAATTGTCATTATTTTAAAATGTAACAACAACATACATAATATCTACTAAAATATAATTATAGCAGTAACTGATGAGGAACCTTTGCTATGATTTTTTAGGGGGGGGGGGGGGTGCACGAATTATATTTTTGATGCAATTTTAGGCTGAACATAGTCAAATATTTTTTCAGAATAAAATAATACTTTAAATAATTAAATTTGCACATAAATAATTTTTTGAAAAGAAAATAATAGATTTCAATTGTGAAATATACAAGAATTGTACATATAGTGCATATTATATTTTATTTTTAGACAAAAATGAGTTCATTATTCGGCGGCTGAACAAGCCGAATATTCGGCCATAACTAGGCCGATTAATTGGTATTCGGTCAAACCATTATTTGTTGCATCACTAATTATCAGCTTAATATTATGGTGCCTTCTAGAAAATTATCACTTCTAAACAAAACTGAAATACATATTCAAAATTAGTACTGTATGCTAATATACAAAATATCAGCAGGCAGGAAAACAACCTAGTGAATTATAACACATACCAAGAACACCAACATAAAATTCACAAAGAAACAGGCAGAGAAGGATATAAAATTGTCATATATTTGATTTGAACAATATTTACAAAATAACAAAAGAAACACTTTCATGGTAATGCATCTTCCACATGGCATATTGACATCTGCATGTAATTTTCACAGCTGTGTGTTCATGTTGCAGACTGCAATGACCTGCATCATTTAGAATTGTACAAACATGCAAATTTTTATTTATAGTAATCATACTATTTTTACAGCACTTCGATTGATATTTTCCAACAAGGCCTTTGGATCGACAGATCACTGAATCTTAATATCATGGTGCCTTCTAAAAATTATCACTTCTAAGCACAATTGAAATATACATATTCAAACAATTCATATAATAATTAACAAAGAAACGGGAAGATAAAGATATAAATTTGTCATATATATAATTTGTACAATATGTACAACATAATAAAAACACTTTTGTTTCCAAATTATTTCTTTGATATTGGTGCTGGTAATGCACCTTCCCTATGGCGTACTGACATCTTCATGTAACTCCCACACAGGGTAGTGGAGGGTATACATAGGTATATGCCTTATACCTTCTGTATTATTTAAAAGAAGTTCCATATACCCTCTGTTTCTTAAACAAAGCTATATCGTAGATTCTAGTGTACACTCTTTGCCTATTGTGTATACCCTCTGGCTTTCTTAGGACTACCAAACTGCTCCCACAGCTGTGTGACATGCTGCAGACTGCAACGACTTGCATAATTTAGGATAAATATGTAAATTTCATGGGAATTATATTATTTTTACAGCACTTAGATTGATATTTTCAAGCAAGATTTTTGGGGCGACAGATCACCGAATCTTAATATCAGGAGGACATCATCTTCCACGTGGCGTACAGACATCTGCATGCAACTCTCCCAGCTATGTGTTTATTTTGTGGACCTGCATCATTTACGATTGTACAAACATGTAAGTTTCATGGTAACCATATTGTTTTTACTGCACTCAGATTTACATTTTCATTTATAGTCACATTTCAATCATTGTACAATATGTACAAAATAACAAAAGAAACACTTAAGTTCCAAATTTTTTCTTCCATATTGGTGGTGGTAATGCATCTTCCACATGGCGTACTGGCATCTGGACAATGACAAGATCATCAAGAAAAGCATGTATCCTTGAAATGTGCTGTAAAATAAAATTAATATAATTAAAATATTCTATGCAATTGAATGCTTTAAAAAACAGTAAATGATATATTGAAAAGTTATATACTTTTATGATTATGGAAGTATTTTTTGGATGTATTTTGTCAGCAGATTGTTTATTCTTTTTTGTAACTACAATGTGTGCTGAATGGAAAATATAATGAGCCCAGTAGCATAGTGGTTAGGGCACCTGTCTGTCACGTCACGCTATAGATCGAGAGTATATATATAGACAAGACTCCTGGCTGGGCAAGGATAGCTCAACCTTTCACTTTGATGACCTATATTAGTCTGCTATAAGTTGAAAAGTTCCGGTGCTAATAACATTGTTTTATCTACTTACATTACAATGTATGCTACTTATGCGAATGACTGGTTAATAAAAAAGTATTTAAAAAATAACATTTGGCTTATATACAAATCATTATATTTGCCATATACTCAGGCATGAAAGATAAAGCTCATTGGAAAATCTTAACTGTGCATGTGAAACTTATTTCTTGGTAGTAAAACTGCTATTATTTGAATATATAAGGTAGAATTTACTTTCAGTCAAAAATGTCTCCAACATTTTACAAAATTATACTTAGAAAAAAAAAAAAAAAAAAAACCTTCTTAAAATTCAATTCTATAAAAGCGAACTCTACATTAATTATTTTGTAAGAAATTGAAAGATACAATTTGCAAAGGAAACAAATTCACCAGCAGGAATAACCATATGATACATATCTGAAAAACATTTTCAACATTATTTTTAATTGAAGCGTCTGAAAACAAAGTTAAACTTTTATACAGTATTTTCAAATAAGAAATTTTTAAAGAATTAAACTAGAATAAGACACAGTACAAACATTAAGTTATTAAATTTCTTATAAAATATAAAGACTCGAAACAGATAGACAAAAGACATGTCATACCTCATATTTTGTGACGGTTGTGTAAGTATCATTATCTCCATAACCATAAGAAAACTTTTCTGACAGTTTAGCTCTTTTTCGGTCAGGCTTCTATTGAAAAAAGAAGAAAAAAAGAAACACAAGCAGTATGAGCAACCAAGTCACTTGTGCGTGAATTAAAAGTAAAATTACAATTAATATACAAAATAAATATATTTGAATCAAATTTAGTGCCAAAGTGAATTGTATAAGTGTATCAAATTTTAAAATATGAACGTTTATTTTTGAAATCATGAATCAACTTATTTTGTTTCACGCTGAAAATAATATACAGCATTGTTTACAACATTTACCTGCATACGTTTCACACTTTTTTTTATTTATTGGATGCTAAATTGGGAAGATGTGAAAAATACCTGAATATTTATACATTTTTTGTCATTATCATATATATGAAAATTTAGAATTAGTTTTAAGACTAATATAATAATTAAACAGTTAAATATGAAATGTACTATACTTTCAATAAATTTTAGATGGACTTTTATGAACAAGGTTTTTAAAATTTGCACAGTCATATAGTGATATACTAAAACAGGAGGGGGGGGGGGGGACAAATGAGAAATAACATAATTTTAAAGGACTGCATTTAATTAAACATAAGCATTAAAATATACATGAATATTCAGACTGGCTGAAATTATATGATATTTACATATTTTGAACTAGTAAATTAATTCTGTCCAAAGTTGCAAATAAAAATTTCAAAAACTCATGCATATTTTATCAATGATTAAATCGCGCAAAACAAAATAGACAAGGATGATAATAATTTAGAATTTTGTTGGGGAATGTATAAAAACAAATAAATACAACAAAATTTATATAGTATTAAAAAGAATTTTGCAATTCAAAGTTATCAAATTTCTATTGCTTCGAAAAAAATCAAAATACAGTTCTGATAAAGTACTATAATATGAATATTTTTACTATTATTTCAGTTTTATTCTTTAAAAAATAAAAACTTGAAACTTTAATTACTCATTGTAAAAAGGTAAAAAGAAAAAAATAAACAAAAGACATGAGCATAACAAAGATTTTATTTCACTAATTGAGTGAGACATATAAAAAAGTTATAAATAATAGAACCTTAATTTATTAAAATGGGCAAAAAAATTAATCAGTCATTTAAAAAACAATAAGTTAAGTTTTTATTTGCATATCAATATGCATGTCAAACTGAGACTGTATGGCTCATTTTTCCGAAATAAGTCAATTGGAAATATCATTCCAGATAACTGGTTTCTGGATAAATGGTTCTATGCAGTATATATATAACAATTAATTAAAGATTTCCAATATTAAAAAATTTTACAAAAATGATAACATCGTGATAATCAGCATAATTGCCATACTTACTAATTGCTCTGTCTTGTCAAAGATATAAATGCAGTTTTCATCAGAAAAAAACAGTTTGTCTGCACAATACACAATAGATGTGATAGGATGATAGGATGCTTCTTGTAGTTGCAGTAAAATGTGCTTTTTAGACCAGTTAGTATAAGCATCTTTTTCTATACTGTATTCAATCACCTGAAATAATTAAAATAAATATCAAGAAAAATATATTTGTGTATTAGTTAAAATAAAAAAATAATAACGCTTATTCTTAAACAGAAAAGAGTTTAACACAACATGAAATATTTAAATCAATTTCCGTTCTCTTTTTAACAGATGACAAATAAATTTCAGCTCACACTTTTGTGAAAATATCCTGTTTTTGAGAAATTATGAATAGTATTTTCAGAGGTGAGAATAGCCCATGGGGTGCAAGAAGTCTATCCAAGTCACGACTGAAAACTTTTACGAGTATTAGGAATAACCAAATAGAAATGGACTAGAAGATTTCTATGTCTTGCTTTTTGGACTAAAAATTGATCTCTTAAAATAAAAGATAGTGATTAGAAGATAGTAATTTGACATTATTTATGTATATAAAGTAAAATTTATTATTAATCAAAAATATCTCCAAGACTGAAATCAGTCCTGAGACTGAAAACTCGTACCCATGGAATAGCCAGACTATAAAAGTGTTATTACACGTAAAAATTCCAAGCGACAAAATTCACCTGTGACTCATCTGATTTCCCGCTTTTGAAAGCCACTTTTTTCGTTTTCCAAACATTTCATTGGCTGTTTGGGAAAAGGCTTTTCCATCATCAGATTTCCAAGCATTTGATTGGCTGTTACTAACGACTCGCTTCGTTTCAGGCATCAAAGATGCACCGGCAGAAGAAAGTTGCTTGCCTTCGAAGCAACTCCCCTGGAGCCATAGGATAACATGGAGATGCCTGGAATTTGAAGCGACTTTGACCACTTGTGTAATACTACTTTTAGAATGAGGAAAATTATTGCTTTGCCAATCTCTCATGCGGCATGATGCCCAGAAATTTCCAGGAAGAGGAAGGGAATTTAGATGATTAATCATTCTTGTTGCAACAAAACAACAAAGAGTAATTTTGTTTAAACGAAAAATTTAAAAAGATTTAAAATTTTGTAAACATTTTTTTGGGGGAGGGGAGAGTGTTTTGATGAAAGAGAATAATTTAGATGATTGATTATTTATTATTGCACAGATTCACAAATCAGTCAGGCAAAGGAAGAAACAGGAATTTAGATGGTTGGTTGTTTATTATTATTACAGTAACATAACAAGATAAAGTTTGTAAAAATTGAAGAGTTTTGGAAATTTTAAACTTTGTGTTCTGAGGAGGAAGGACACAAATTTTTTTATGGGAAGGTGGGAATTTAGATAAAATTAAGAAAGAAAAAAAACAGACATCTGCCAAAACATCGAACATTCAGTGAAGACTACCATCTTTTATATTTGTTAATCTAAAATTAGCATTATATTAAGGTTTCTGTTTAGACATTTTCAACAAGGCCGTGTTTTAATTAACTGCATATTTATGAAGATATTTTAATACATTAAATTTAGGTACTTTACTTTCCCCATCAACCAAGGCATAAACACTGATTTTATGAATACAAGCAATTTAAAAAATTGCACACATGAGAGACATTTTAGAACATGAATAATCTTGCTGACTATTAGGTAGCTTTCATTACAAAAAGCTACCTATTGCAGCCGTTCGGAGGAAAACGATTCCGAAAAATTTTGGTATATTTTCACCGATCATGACCCCTAGACCCCGAAACCACCCTCTGTTCAAAATTGATATATATATATATACTTATATATATCCTTATATAGTATATATATCTAATCTTTGTCATACTGCAACTCTCGTATTTATGAACCGATTTGGATAAAATTTTGTTTGTACATACTACATACCAATGTCTCGACAGAGTTCGTTGGCCAGCTTCATCCGCCATCTTGTTTCAAAATGGCGGCCATTTAAAAAATTTTAAAAAATATAAAATGAAACACAAAAAAATTAGACATTGAAAAAGATTTTTTTCTTATGTGTTTGGGCTTGATACAAAGATTTTGGAGCATTTTTAGTTTCGTCTATATCTTAAAAAATGGCTGAGTTATAGCACTTTGAATTTCTAGCATGGCTGACATTTTGAAACGATCTGATATTTGTCACGCGATAATACACCTATTTATGAACCGATTTGGATGTGACAGGGAATCTGCATAGTACATAGCAATGTCTCGTCCGAGTTTGTTGGCCAGCCTCATCCGCCATCTTGTTTCAAAATGGCGGCCATTTAAAAAATTTAAAAAAATATAAAATTTAAAATGAGGCACAAAAAAATTAGACATTGAAAAATATTTTTTTTCTTATGTGTTTGGGCTTGATACAAAGATTCTGGAGCATTTTTAGTTTCGTCTATATCTTAAAAAATGGCTGAGTTATAGCACTTTGAATTTCTAGCATAGCTGACATTTTGAAAGAATCTGATTTTTGTCATGCGATAATACGCGTATTTATGAACCGATTTGGATGTGACAAGGAATGTGTATAGTACATAGCAATGTCTCGACCGAGTTCATTGGCCAGCCTCATCTGCCATCTTGTTTCAAAATGGCGGCCATTTAAAAATAAAAAAAAAATTTTAATTTAAAAGTGAAGTACAAAATAATTAGAAATTGAAAAAGATTTTTTCCTTATGTGTTTGAGCTTGATACAAAGATTCCGGAGCAGGGGCGTAGCTACCGTGGAGCAGTTGGAGCAAACTGCTCCAGGCGCCCGAATCCTAAGGGTGCAAAATTAGAAAGAGCAAAATAAAAACTTGTAAAAATATTTGCATATTTTTTTTCACTAAACTAATCAAAACTTATTTATAGGGCTGTCATTGGTCACTTTATTGGCAACCACCATTCTCAAACAAACTTCCTGGTACATTTATCTTGAAAATGCATTAGAAATTTATCATGGTGATTACTGTACGGAAATAATGTAAGGACAAATAAATCACTGCTGAGAAACCTATATTTACGATGTAACAGCCTCACCTATTTAGTTAATTTAAGATTTTAAAAAAAGCTTGACAATTTGAAGAAAATCATTGACCATTTTACAAACAAAAAAACAACAACAAGAGAATGAAAATTTTGAAGTTTTGTTTTGTTTTGGAGAAACTAAATCATCAATACAGATTACAAAACAATAATAAGAACCGGACTTACGCATATTCCACATCGGTCCACGGTGACAAAATTTAGATGGGGGGAAAATTAAGTTTGTGCGTATTGTTTTTGAGACTTTGAAAATATGGCAAATCTTAAATGCAGAATTGATGTCTTTTCCTTCAAAAAGGGTGAAAAATTTAGTGTTCCTTCGGACCTGATTATCGCCTATACAAATTTACACCACTTTTTTCTAAAAGTATTTTACAGCATTAAACCTTATTTAATTGCTGAATTTTGGGATTAAATAAGGGAAAACATATTTTTCGGAAATACTAATGTGAATTTGCTTAGGCCGTAATCAGGCTCTGCTCCCTCTTCTCGCCACATTTCGATATGAATCTGAAATTGCTCTACTCAACTTTCCGAACAGTTTATAGAAATACTGTCAGTTCAAAGTAGAATAAAAACTTAGATCCCAATTTTATACAAAGGTGAAACATTTTCACTTGTGATAAAGATCTCGAGTTTTAAAGAAAACGTGCACTTTCATTCATAAAGTTTAAACAATTTTTAATGACATAATTTCCCTTTCAAATGTGCTGAAATAAGGATAATAAATAAAAAACTAGTATGTTGTGGCCATCACAAAACTTTCTTCTATATAAATCACGTCAATTAAATCATTTAAATAGCATAAGAAATTACATCAATTTAGAACCAATTCGTATCAAAGTATACCTGAATTCGAAGTTTGATGAAAATTCGTGCATTAGTTATTGAGATAGAGCTGTAGGGGAAATTCTGAAAAATTCAGCATAGCAGCGCCACCTGTTGGGCGATTTGCACCAAAACACAAACAGCACTAATTCATATTAAGGTATACCAGAATGTGGAGTTTGATGAAAATCGGTGCATTAGTTCTGGAGCTAGAGCTATTGTGGAAATCACAAAAAATGCAACACAGCAGCGCCACCTGTTGAGCGATTTAAACGAAAAGGTACAAAACATCATTTCATGTCAAGGACTAACTGAATCTAAAGTTTGATGAAAATCCGTGCATTAGTTCTGGACATTGAGCTATTGTGGAAATCGTGAAAAATGCTGCATAGCAGCGCCACCTGTTGAGCGATTTACACCAAAACGTAAACAGCACTAATTCATATCTAGGTATACCTGAATCTGAAGTTTGTTGAAAACCCAAGTATTAGTTCTTGAGATAGAGCTATTGCGGAAATCTCAAAAAATGCAGTATAGCAGCACCACCTGTTGAACGATTTACACCACAAGAGACAAAACGTCAATTCATGTCAAGCACTAACTGAATCTGAAGTTTGATGAAAATCCATGCATTATTTCTTGAGATTGAGCTATTACGAAAATCGTGTAAATGCTTCAAAATGCAGCATAGCAGCGCCATCTGTTGGGCGATTTGCACCAAAACGTTACCAGCACCAATTCATATCAAGGATTAACGGAATCTGAAGTTTTATAAATATCCGTGCATTAGTTCTTGAGATAGAGCTTTTGCGGAAATCCTGAAAAATGCTACATAGCAGCGCCACCTGCAGGGCGATTTACACCAAAAACTAATCAGCACCGATTTATATCAGGGACTACCTGAATATAATTTTTTATTAAATTCCGTGCGTTAGTGCTTGAGATAGAGCGCCCACAAAATTCGTGTCACATACAGACAGACATTTTGTAAAAACATGTTTTTTGGAATCTCTGACCCCTAAAACGTATAAATCCGTCGAAAACTGGAATTCGAAAATTTTCATGAAACCAATACTTTCTTCTTGTCAAGATAGAAGAAAGTAAAAAGGAAAAATAGGACTTTACAAAATTAAGTCATATTCTGGTAGGCTCAGACTGGCCCGTCGGCAACCAACCTGTGGGTTGGTGTGCCCTAAACCAGATAAAGTTGAGACCACCCCCAGGTGAAGCTAATAGTTACAAAATTTGCTACAAGCATTAGATATAAAGAGTCTTAAATTATTTAATAATTAAAAAAAAAATACTTTTGTGAAGTATTTTTTTATTAAGGAGTTTTGTTTCTCTTTCTAAAGTAGGAGAATTGCAATTTTTTTTCTTGAAAATTTCTTTGTTTCAGAGGACCATTTAAATCTTAAAAAATATGTATATATTCCCTAATTCTGTTCGTTACCAATGGCAGCATGATCTTCTCCAAGAATTTTCAGCCAATTTGAAGGTTCTTTTGCGCCCTTTCGATTATACTCTGTTGCTAGGGTTTACAGAGCATTTTGCATAAGACGAAAATATGTGTTGCACGGAGCTTTAGACAGTTTACTGTATAAAAATCTATTTGCACGTTTCTTAATATTTCTAGCAGCATTAAGACGTTTTATCCTCTGCTGCAAAAGTAGTTTAAAATAGATTTAATTAATCATAACATTCTAATTTAGCACTAAAATTATGAATACTTAGAATCCTACTCTAGTAATTCTCAAGCTAATGTTAAACCATTGTTGGTGTTCTTTAAAAATTTCTCATATACATTTAATTTTTTTTTTCCGTAGCATATATGACGTCGATATCTAAACAGTTATTTTACACGGTTTCGATTTTCTTTTTTTCTGTAAAGACGCTTTCAAGTTCAGATCCAGTTCTGAAATTGAAAGCATTTGCAGAAAGAAAAACTGGAATGTTAACCCTTTCACCGTCCGAGGGTTTTGCAGTAATTTTATAAGAATGCATGTAAATCCCAGGATATATATTTTTTAAATCTCAGTTTGATGCTATAATATCTTTAATATCACTACTTTCTATATAAGTTTAAAAATAAAATTCTGTTTAAAATATTTTGGTCTACAGCCATTTTAACATGATTCCCAGAAACGGAAAAATCAGGGCCAGACGGTTAAAGGGTTAATGATATTGTTGGTTTCTACTAGCAAGGTGGTAAAATTATAAGTTTCTAAAACGTTGTGCTCTTCAAAAATGCAAGGTCTGCGTATTTCACAATAACTGAGTCCGACCCTGCATGCAGTAGCGGCTCTTCAGAGTTTCACAATCACTTTCCTATCAGAAACTAGTATATAAAATTTGATCTGTTTTAATAGTACGATTTTCTACGATTAAACAAGGAGAATTTTTTTTCTGAAATTACTGGTAGTAAAAGCAGTAAAGTGATTGTGAACCCCTTATCGAGCAGACACTGTCTGCATGGTGAAATGTTGTTGTATAAGGAAAGGGCACGTTTACAAACAAACACTTCCGTCAACCAATCTACCAACTATATTTTTGTCATAAAGATCATTGCAGGAATAATCTCGGCGATGTAGGCCAATCATATCAGAGACGTGTTAAACGTAGACCAATCAAATTTCTCTAGCTCATGCGTACAGGTAGGAGTCATAAAGAACGGACAGGTTTTCTTGCTGAACCAACAGTAATTTTACCAACAGTGACGTCAGCTGCCCTTTCCTTATGGATAAGCTCAACGTGAGCAATAAAAATAATTTGATTGAGATATAAGGGAAAACGTTCATCAGTTATCGTTGCAGAATGATTGATAAAAAGTTTAGATACCAAACCATTTGGCCACTTGAAACTTCGAAAATTAATGAAAAATTTATAACGTTTCTGCCGACATCATCGAAAACACACCAAATCGTGCTCTGGGAATCTGAAAACGTGAGTAAATTCTAACATACATGCATACCTATTGAATATTTGAAAAAATTGTGAGAACTGATTCAGAGTATTTGAAAATGTAAAATATACCGTTATTTTCATTTATTTTTATTGTGATTACTATGCTTTCCTATTTCCTTCCTAGCATTGTATGTTTATGGTGAAAACTGGAATCTTTAGTAATATATAAGGATGTCAATCAGGCCGATCGCCACTGCGCCAAATTGTTTTACAAGACGAGAAAACTAAAGATTGAAATGGTCAAATTGCAAGAGTTGTTGTTGTTGTTGTTTCGGCGACACTCTCAATGATGTTATTGTATGATTAGGCCTTTTCCGTCTAACTCATTATTTGTGTTTTGATATCCTTAGTGTTTTATAACAAATCTATTACTACCATTATTTGAATTTGGCTAGTTGTTCTTTAGCAATTTAGCCAAACTGCTCAGATTAGTCAAAAGCCAGTGAGAACCCCGGTATCAGCCTTTATTGGCTAATATATTTATTGGCGTTATTCATTGGCTAATTTTCTAAACCATTAGCTGTAGAATTATAGATCCAATAGTAAAAAAGTTTCAAAGTTATTCTTCATCCTCTTAAAAGTAATTTATGTCATAATAGTTATTTTTTAAAAGTTAATAGGTTTACATTTTTATTCCGTTCCTTGGTTCTATACGTTAAATTTAGAAAATTCTACTCCGTACTTTAACAGGTAATAATACATTATTTTTTGTATGACCAAAACTTACCGAGTTATGTTACTTTGAATTTTGGATTTTCAGGCACTAAAACCAGAAAAACGTATTTCATCCATATGTAAAAAGTAAAAAAAGGACTTGAAAAGTGTTTTTTTATTAGTATTCTACAATGCTTCGAAACCCTTGAAAAGAAACACATACATTAAGAGCGGCAAATTGTACTGGCCCATTGGCGCATTTAAAACAAAAATCTCGCCCTATTCGCAAAGCATATCTCGGTACTTATAGAATAATTTATTTCGTTATTCATTATTTATTTTTAATTATTTGTATTTAACACGTTGTTGAAATACTTTGACTTTCAAATAAAAGTAAAACTTTAAACCGAATTAAGAATAGTATATAAATTTTTAATTTCATAACAAAAAATGCGCAGAACTTTTTTGAGTGAGAATAGGGCGCTGAATATGTAGCTACGCCACTGTTCCGGAGCATTTTAGGTAGCTTTCATTACAAAAAGCTACCTATTGCAGCCATTCGGAGGAAAAACATTCTGAAAAATTTTGGTATATTTTAACCGATCATGACCCCTAGAACCCGAAACCACCCTCCGTTCAAAATTGATATATATATATATTTATATATATATATCCATATATAAATGAAATGATTCTGCTTATACTTCATATTATTTGAGTGTAGTAGTCATGGCCTTACAAGAAGATGAGGCAGTTGGTGCTGAACCTGACTTTTATTTTTCTGTAATAATACATGATATCATCTGAAGTCAGGTCAAGTGACTTGGAAGATGTTAGGGGCCAAAGATCTCCCTAAATCATTCTTGATATTCTACAGAGGACTGCATCATAATCTGACTTCTCCTTCCCTCTGCACTGCGCTTTTAATCAGATAGTTATTACTTTTTCCAGCAGAGGGCAGAAGTAACAAAGTGGGAGGCTTAATCTTTCATGATTGGTGCATTATCTTTTTTATAACTGTTTTTTATGTGGAGACAAAGAGTCTGAACTTATGATTGCACAACAAGAGCTAATTCTAATTCAAATGTTAAATATTATTTATGAGGCAATCATAATATGAAATGTCAACCAGACAAAGGCTAATTATGATTTATTGCTTATCAATTTTCTACTTTGACACTAATTAAACTACCATATTTACTTTGATTTATTGATTTGAAATTAATCCTGTGTTGTTTATAATTTGATTCTTAAACTATCTAGCATAGCCTGAAAAACTCATTTTGTTTATGCTATAAATATAATGATGCTTCCCAGATAATTTAATATGTTTTATGATGACTGTCTTATGTCAACAAAGGGTAATTTCTTTTCCAAATCTGTTTCATAAATATCAATCAGTGTCAAAGATTTTTATGATTAAGAAAATATTTTTATTTATTTGTTTTAAGAGTCTATGAAAAATAAGTTGGGTTTCCTGATTTAAAAAAGATTTTATCTTTTAAAAAGGGATTTATTTTTATTTACTTATTTTTATCCTTTCATATCCCCCCCCCCCCCTTTTAAAAGTGAGAACTAGAGGCCTTGCCTGCAAGGTCGATGGAGCTCATTCTAATTAAAAAAGTAAATCTATTAAAACTAATTTTGGATTTCTCCTCCCAAGTCAGCTGGACTTACTTTCACATTTAAAAGTACATTTTATATGATACATTGACGATATAATGCAATATAGTAATATAACAAATCAAATATGTAATTACAGCTGCAGCAACATTTTCTAGACAAAAAGATAATATGAAACATAAAGGACAACTTCTTCCGGAAGAACACAAACAATTCTTATGTACACAGTTTTTCAGTTGACATAATCTGTCCTCTATCCCACATGTGATATCGTTTAAAAGTCATTGTAGCAGTACAGTCTCAACTAACAGTGATATTTATTATGTGGGATTCATATAAAATTACATACTATTATTAGTTGGCAGGATCAAGGATGTGCGTGAAGATATCCCTATGCCTTTTCACCACTCGGGACTAGAGTTGGAAATTTTTATTGTGCCATTTGGTTAAATGGAAAAATCCTCTGCAGTGCAATGAATTTGATTTTCTGATTAATAAGGAACTTGTATTTATTTGGATACACAGACTTCAGTATCTGTTGAGTAACCCTATCATGAATCCTGTGGTTTACAAGATTTGGCTAGGCTGATTTCTGGCCTTGGTGTTATCTCAAGGAACTGAATAATTAAAGCCATGCCCTCCTGAATTTATGCTGAACAGTGAAATAGTCTACAGTGCTGAACAGTATATAACGTCTTTAACTGAACTGTGGTTCCATATCTTTTGTGGTTTTTATCAAGAGCAATCAGCAAAAAGAAATCCAAAAACTGTTTCACAACCCTGGGAGAATACCATAAAGGATTTTCTGGCCCATAGTCTGAAGGAGATTTCTTTTTTAAAAAAAAAGAATGCGCATATTTTTGTGAAATTTTTTTTTTACTTGTGCTTACCCACTTGGATTTAATTCTTTTTTTTAAACAACGAAAATGTGGGTCTTTTTGCATATATTAAATACATCTTATTTGGCTATTTTTTTAAAATTTTAAGTGATATGTGTTCGCAATTGGATTAATGCGAGAAATTTCAACCAAGAGGTATGTTTTAGTTTTTATATTTTAGCTGATGATGAAAAAATTAGTTTTGAAATTGTTTTCCTCTTTTTACGTAAGAAAATTTAATTTTATTTAGAAAATTTAATTTGGATTAAAATATTTAAATATATTTGAAATTCTAATCTGTTGAAATTTTAAATTTGTGTATTTTCTGTCTTGCGAAAGAATAAACTACTTTCAGATATGAGAATGGAGATTTAAAAGTTTAAGATAAATGAAAGCAATTGCTAATTTTTATTTTCTCTATCTTAAAGTCTTCAGGAAAATGTGCTTATTCCATAAAATAAACATTTCAGTGAAATTCCACTCATGAAAGCAGTTGCAGAATAAATTTCCATTCAATGATCTAACACTTTAAATTTTTTATGAGAGAAAAACAAAAAAGTAACATTTCTTGTAGTTCTAAAGATCAATAAATTTTTGTCACAGAAATTAAATATTTGTAAGGATAAATTTGGGATTGAAATTGTTGTAAATATTTGCTTATTTGAGTTATGTGTTTGGTTTATTTTTATTCATAAGTTTGTTGTATATAAAAAAAAATTTCATACTGAGTTAGTAAACAACTAATCAAGTTTGCAATTTGCAATTTTCTTTATTATTCAGTGCAAATAGTTAATAATTTTAAGTTTTTGGTGTATAATTGAATAGTGCTTTACTTTATTTTATTATTTTTTAATATTTGATTTTTGAATTTCTATTAAATATTTCTTTAAAGATAAGAAATTAAATTGCATATTAATAAAGAGTTTAAATACTTCCAATCATTGCTAATAGGTTTGGACATGACTGTGGTAAGCCCACTAGTCTAAATATTTACTTGGTTTTTAGATGACCGTGGTAAGCCCACTAGTGTCTAAATCTACGTATTCAATTTTTTTTCAGAGGTGATCATGGTTTCACTCCATTAAGAGGCTACTTCAGTCAAATGAAAAGACCCGTTCGCTAATGCTAATCCTATGGAAGAAATTTATAACGATATCTCGGTTGCATTTCAATATTTTTAAATGATTTTTTTTGCATTGGATAGCTGAGATCGATCTGTATGCAGGCCGTTTTTTACTTATTCGATTTTGAATATAGATTTTTTTTATGAGCATGCTTTCAGTTTCGAAACCGGTTCAGAAAATGAAAGCGTCCTCATTAAAAATATCTGTAAACAAAATTGAAAAATTAAAAAACGGCCTTTATACAGATCGATCTCAGCCATCCAATGCAAAAAAAAATCATTTAAAAATAGTGAAATGCAACCGAGATATCGTTATAAATTTCTTCCATAGGATTAGCATTAGCGAATGGGTCTTTTCACTTGATTGAAGTAGCCTCTTAAGCCTCTAAACACAATTTTTTTTTAGAGGTGATCATGGTTTCACTCCATTAAGCCTTTAAGCACAATTTCTTTTTTTCACTAAAAGTGAGCATGGTTTCACTCCATTAAGCCTTTAAACAATTTTTTTAAAGATGAGCATGGTCAACTCCATTAAGTCTTTAAAATAATTTTTTAAATTTTGTTTTTGAATTGATTAAACTAAAGCCAAAAAGCACGCCTCTACAGACAAACAAGATTCAGTGACTTATGCAATCTGAGCAAATGTGGCAACTGTTGATAAGTGTTCGGACAATTAACAAAAATACAGTATAAGGTACCATTCAAAAATTTGTCAACGGGTTGCCATGCGCTTAAAAAACTGTCACTGTCCTATTTGTTTGAACCATGGGCTATTATTTACCTTTTTTTCTTTGTTTTATTTATTTAATTTTTTTTGCCAGTAGTAAAATTCTTAAAAATTTAAAGATTTTTGCTATTTGCCATGAGCTGAGTGCGATGTAGATGTAGTTTATTAAATTGTGACTTGGATTTATTAATGCCACTGAGAAAAATTAATACTTCAGTCTGCATAATAGTAAACACCATTGCTTACAGGTAAATTGCATCTGCATCTTCACACAAAAAATAAACATAACGCTCATTTTTCTTTTTTTAATTTTTGCTAAAATCTCCATTGAGATTTAGGATGCTAAAACTATAAATGGTTTAGGATTGGCTAAAACCTCCTTGAGGTTTAGGATAAATATTAACTTGTAAAAAGTCTTCAATATATTTTTCTTTATTTTCATTGTGTGTTTCAATATTATTGTTATATTTGTTTAATGTTTACATCTTATTTTTTAAATCAATTTTATATGTCAACATATTTTTAACATTTTCACTTTTCCAAATGAGTGAAGAAAAGTTTTCAATTTTTAAATATTTCTATAATTTGAATCTTTTGTGTGTAAACCAATTTTTTTTTCCCAGTAATCATATGTGAGTATAGTTTTATATTTATCCTATTTTTTAATATTACCTGTATCTGTGTGTTTTATAATTATTTCAATTATTGTGGAAATCATACCAATTTATGCCATAAGAGACTAAATACAGAACTTACCTCGGAAAATAAGGAAAAGATTCCTATATAGTGCATAAATTTTTATTTTTACAGAGTTAAACTTTATAAAAAAAGGTGAAATATGTGCTTAAATACTCTAACTGAAAAAAGCACAAACTTGAGGACTTTCAAGTCAGAAAAATAGGGTCACTACTTAAAATTATATCATTTTATTATTGTTTTTTCCCCATATATTGCTAGTATTATTGTTGTTGTTTGCGTTTTCAGCTTTCTTCATATTTTATGTCATTATTATAGTTTAAGTCTTACATGTAAAGTTCGACCAGGTTGTCCCGAGAGCCATATCCCAATTTACTTCTCAAAATTTAAACTTTAAATTATATGTTTTCCAGCAGAAAAATTCAGCTTTCACATCTTAACGAACTTAAATTTCACTTTTACTTTAATAGCCTAAAACAAATAAAAACTCAATCTTAGCTACTTTTATATTCTCAAGCTTCCGAGCGAGTCCCCCCAGCTTTGCAGGCAAAACTGGTGGATCTCAGCTTGGAGGGGGGGATATGAAATGATAAAAAAATTGCCTGTCATAAACATATTACTGTTTATGAAATCCATTTAATAAAGTAGAAGTTGATTGGCATGTTTATATTAGTTAAATACTTAAAACCATAAATACAGATTTAATTTTCCATATATGACAGTTGATTATATTTAAGGATAAATTCTAAGTACTGTTCCTCAAATTTGACAGTTATTAGATCCACAATTACATTTAATTATAAAATATAAATAAATCATAATATCAATTATAATCAATGTCAAAATAAGTACTACATTTAACCCATCAATCCCAATTAACTTTTCTCTAGCTGACATTGACTAAACCATAAATAATCATTAATATCAAAAGTGGAAATAACAGTTATGTTGCAATCACAAGACCACACCATGAGCCAATAAAATTAAAGTTTCCTCCCAAATTGACATCTTCGCCCTCTGCTGGAAAATATTCCAAACTTCATTACAAAACTCATGTGGTCAGCCTAAGAGAGAGAGATTTTTGCAGAGATTTGAGCTTGCTCTGAAAGATCAACTATGTGACCCAAGAAAAATATGTTTTCTCGGGACCTCGGCGGACTCGCGATTGATTTGTACTGCGAATCTGCCAAATAAACAGAGTTTCCTGAAAAAGCGAGGTCCCGAGTTAATTATTTATCTATCAGCCACGACTTTGAAGTATAACCAACTGCTCTGCTCCAAGACATTACATATGTATATATATATATATATATATCTGATCTTTGTCATACTGTAACTCTCATATTTATGAACCGATTTGGATAAAATTTCGTGTGTACATAGTACATACAAATGTCTCGACCGAGTTCATTGGCCAGTTTCATCCGCCATCATTGTTTCAAAATGGCAGCCATTTAAAATTTTTTAAAAAATTAAAAATGAGGCACAAAATAATTAGACATTGAAAAAGATTTTTTTCTTATGTGTTTGGCCTTGATACAAAGATTCTGGAGCATTTTTAGTTTCGTCTATATCTTAAAAAAGGCTGAGTTATAGCACTTTGAATTTCTAGCATGGCTGACATTTTGAAACAATCTGATGTTTGTCTCGCGATAATACACGTATTTATGAACCGATTTAGATGTGACAAGGAATGTGCATAGTGCATAGTAATGTCTCGACTGAGTTCGTTGGCCAGCCACATCTGCCATTTTGTTTCAAAATGGCAGCCATTTAAAATTTTTTAAAAAATTTAAATTTTAAAGTGAGATACAAAATAATTAGAAATTCAGAAAGATTTTTTCCTTATGTGTTTGAGCTTGATACAAAGATTCCGGAGCATTTTTTGTTTTGTCTATGTCTTAAAAAATGGCTGAGTTATAGCACTTTGAATTTCTAGCATGGCTGACATTTTGAAACGTTCTGATTTTTGTCACGCGATAATATGCGTTTTTATGAACTGATTTGGATGTGACAAGGCATGTGCATAGTACATAGCAATGTCTCGACCGAGTTTGTTGGCCAGCTTCACACGCCATCTTGTTTCAAAATGTAGGCCATTTAAAATTTTTTTTTAAAAATTAAATTTAAAATGAAGTACAAAAAAATTAGACATTGAAAAATATTTTTTCTTATGTGTTTGAGCTTGATACGAAGATTCCGGAGCATTTTTTGTTTCGTCTATATCTTAAAAAACGGTTGAGTTATAGCACTTCAAAATTCTAGTGTGGCTGACATTTTGAAACGATCTGATTTTTGTCACGCGATAACACTCGTATTTATGAACGGATTTGGATATAGTACATACCAATGTCTCGAACGAGTACGTTGGCCAACACCATCCGCTATCTTGTTTCAAAATGGCGGCCATTAAATTTTTTTTAAATTTTAATTTAAAATGAGGTACAAAAAAAATAACATGCGTATTTATGAACCGATTAGGATATGAAAAGGCATGTGCATAGTACATAGCAATCTCTCGGCCGAGTTCGTTTGCTAACTTCATCTGCCATCTTGTTTCATAATGGCAGCCGTTTAAAAATTTAAAAAAAAATTAATTTAAAATGAGGTACAAAAAATTAGAAATTGAAAAAGATTTTTTTCTTATGTTTTTCAGCTTCTTACAAAGATTCCGGATCATTTTTTGTTTTGCCTTTATCTAAAAAAAAGGCCGAGATATAGCAGTTTGAATTTCAAATGTGTGTGACATTTTGAAAAATCTGATTTTTTGCCTGCAACAGCACTCGTATATATCAACCGATTTAGATATGAGTGAGCATGTGCACAGGAATTACTGAGGTCTCGACCAAGTTCATTGGTGAGCTTTGTTGCACCCATTATGTTGTTTTAAAATGGCAGGCTATCACCGATAATTCGGGTTAATATAATTATTAATTCGGGATACAGGGATGAGAATTGCAAAAAAGCAAAAAGACTGAAACCACGCACAAACAAAAAATTGTACCACATTTTATCCGTGAAAGATACTTTAAGAAATAAAACAAGGGTCTGATTTCCGGGCAAATGGACACAAGCGCACAAACCTGTATACTACATTACAGGAGTGAAAATAGCCAAATTACCACAGCTCTTAAAACATTGAGTGTAGGTCATATGAAATGCTCGACTTATCAGAATCATGACCGCTCCTGAAAATGAAATAATTTAATTAAGAATAGAGTTTTTGTGTGTCATAATTTTAATAAATTTTTTATCAAAAAATATGAAAAACTTAGTGAAAATCACAATGGTTAGTTATTTTTGGTCACACGGACTAACTGGACCAGGACCTATAGCCACCTTAATGTGAATTCTGAATCAGGAGCGATTCTGAGTAAAAAAAAAAAAAAATTGAAATTCACAGCAAATTTTCTGAAAGGTTACAAAAGAGGGGGGGAAGGGAGGATACACTAAAAGCACTAAATACATGTATTTTTCGCGCCATTTTGACGAAATTTGCCGCTTTTTCGCGATCTTTTGACAAAATTTGCAGTTTTTTCGCGATCTTGTGATGAAATTTGCAGTTTTTTCGCGATCTTTTGACGAAATGTGCCGCTTTTTCGCGATCTATTGACGAAATTTACCGTTTTTTCGCGAACTTTGCCGTTTATTCACGATCTTCTGATGATATTTGTAGTTTTTTTCACTATCTTTTGACGAAATTGGACGCTTTTTCGCGATCTTTTGACGAAATTTTGCTTTTTTCGCGATCTTTTGACAAAATTTTCTGCTTTTTCGCGATCGTTTGACAAAATTTTCTGCTTTTTCGCGATCTTTTGACGAAATTTGACGCTTTTTCGCGATCTTTTGACAAAATTTTGCTTTTTTCGTGATCTTTTGACAAAATTTTCTGCTTTTTCGCGATCTTTTGACGAAATTTGCCGCTTTTCGCGATCTTTTGACGAAATTTGCCATTTTTACCGCGATCTTTGGACGAAATTTGCCGTTTATTTGTGATCTTCTGACGATATTTGTAGTTTTTTGCGATCTTTTGGTGACATTTACCGCTTTTTCGCGATCTTTTGACAAAATTTGCCGCTTTTTTGCGATCATTTGACAAAATTTGCCACTTTTCGCGATCTTTTGACGAAATTTGCCACTTTTTCGCGATCTTTTGACGAAATTTGCCGTTTTTTCATCCCCTTTGAATGTTCTTTCGAAATCGGAAGAAAAGCGGAATCGATAAAAAAGGCAGAATTTCGAGAAAAAAAAAAGCGGAAATTCCTTGAAATAACGAAAAAGCGGAAATCCGCCAAAAGACGGAAAATTCTCATCCCTGGGGATATTACCAAATTTGGCGACAAAATATAAATCACTTTAATAAAACCAGCTTTGAACGCTGACTAATTTCGCGAAATTCTCATTCATATTCAATATTGACAAAAATTAGTATTTAATCTTCTATAATCGGGTTCCACTAATTTGAGCTCCGTGTGTTTGAATAATATAAGCTGGCTTTTTAAAAAATAAGGAATATGAAAGCTACCTCTTCCTCCCGGCACTGGCCGGAAGGACTTTTAATTTTAATTCAATTATTAATTTTTAGAATATATAAAGATCAAGTTTATAATTTAATTTGTGACTATTATAAAGCTTCAATAAAACACTTAAAAAGTATTATTTAGAAAATAAAAAGATTAAAGATTATTTCATACTTCCACAAAGTATTTCTAACTTGAAATATATGTTTGAATACCAAAATTTTCAGAAATAAATAGGAAATAATAAGATAACAGAATTGAAGAAATAGAAAAAATAAAATTGAAACACGAATTTCCTCTAAAGATTTGAAAAAAAAAGAAAAAAAATATATATATATGAGTTTGTGCGATATGAGGATGGGGAGGGGTTATAAGGGATGATGAGAGAAAGAATTATACATTTATCTTGCACTAAAAACAGTTAATATACGTTTTAGAGCTTATAAATATTTTTAGGCTTATACCAATCGAAACTTTCACCGCTTTTCACTTTTACACAAAGACAGATCATAATTATACTCATTTCAACAAGAGAGAAGGAAATAAGCATCTACAGAAACTATAACCATTCTAAAACGTAAATATATTTCATAACAATGAGATATAAAATAAGAGATTTATGAGCATAATTTTAAATATTCTTTATTAAAACAAATATCACAGGAATATAAATAATGTAAACTTACTTTGCGGTCACTATATGCCACTATCAAATTTTCTGATGAAGGGTCAAATTTTAAAGCTGTAGGTTGATATTTATATTGAGGAAGCTTACTAATAACCTATTAAAACACAAAATACATAAGTTAAATTTTTAAAAGGCTGTTAACAAGATATACATACATACAAAATGTCTCAAAATAAAGATAAATTTTAAGATGCTTAGTTCTCATGTATTGTTTTATTACATATAATAAACTATTTGTAAAAGTAATTTTAAATAAAAAGTGAAAACGACTATGCAAATTCTATAAGGACTAAAAATTTTAATTATGACAAGCATTTGGGCATTAAAATTACTGTAAATAAGATGAAATGCGTGGGAAGGGGAAGGAAAATTTGTAGAGGACGATACCTACAAGTTGTTGGGAATAAAATTATTTATTTTTATAAAAGGAATATTTCAACATATCCTCAAGCAACAAGTTTGATCAAGGTATTGCAAGCATGTTGAAATCATAGCCCACAATCAAGATCGTATTTAGGCATGTGAAACATGTGCATCTGCACAGTCCATGAAAAGCATCCCGAGGCGGCAAAGCAAAACTGATAGTGACAAGAACTTAATTTATTACATCCTGGGATGGCTGAACTTAACTCTTAAAGCAGAAATATGCATATGGTTTTGCTGAAGGCTCTTATCACATTCAGATCTCATTCATGCCTAATTGCATAAAATTTTCAGATATTGCCATTGAAGTTAAAAGAACAGCACTTTTCCTAGTAAAAATTAATCAACTTTCAGAAAAATAAAATTATATTTTGAAAATTGAAATTTTAAACTGATTCTCAATGCATGAAAATTACAAAAAAGACTTATCAAGCAGCAACTGATTTCAGTCAAAAAGACATCCAATTTAAAGGATAAAAAAAATATCTTATTAATTTCTCTAGAAGCTGAATAAAAACTGAAAATTTTTTGTGTGGAGATTATAAAACATTTTGCAATTGTGTATTTATTAACCATATATTTTTGTCTTTGGGGCATAAAATAAATTACTGGACAGGGGCATTACATCATAATATAACTTATTTTCATTAATAAAAACTAAATATTTTTCGTTTTGTATATGATATCAGGAATTGAAGCCTGCTTCAATGTAATTGAGTTAACAAATGTGAACTGGCATCATGTTTTTCATGTTATACAGTGAAACTTCTTTTAACACATTCGCTGCCACTAAAAATGATATTTCCATCCTCAGAAGCTGGATTACAAAACAGTGTTTTAATGGTTAAAATGTTCCTTATATTTTATTAGGAAAACCAGAAAAATGAAAAAACATATTTCCCTATTTAGTGCGGTTCATGCTTCTCTAACTTGCATAAACAACCTCTCTGTTCAACATCCAAAGCCACAATAAAAACAGAGCATATAAACTTATCATAGTCGATCTTTGGCGGCATATGAAGAAGTGCCATTTGGACGCACTAGTGCGTCGGTGGCAGTGAATGTGTTAAAGACCACTCCTATTCAAAGGACACCTCTATTAAGGGCCAATATTTTTAGGAAGGAAAAATTTTCCCATAGACAATGTTAAACTTACTCCTATTAGGGGCCGCACCTACCCTTCATAAAGGCCCCCTTTTTTTTTCACATGTGCCTTAAATCCTAAACAGGTGTATTGAATTCCTGAACCAAAAGGTAAGAGTTCAGCAAACAACTGCACTTGCAACAAAGATGGCAGGGGGAGATGGGGACGATTTAGTAACACAATGAAGCACCACAAACTTTTCCACAAGTGAGACAAACACGTATTCTTCACACTTTGTTTGACCTTTCAACCTTTAGGGGTTCGTTTGGAGTGGAAATTTACCCTTTGTTGTGGGCACACAAAGGATAGCAGGTTATCTAGAAAAACTGATTCCACATTTACTAAAACTGTGAATGCATATTGAAGCACAATTTTTACTCTAGAAATTTTATGCTTCTAAGAATTTTATGCATGTAAGATTTAAAATTCTGGCACCAAAACGAAGCCAAAAAGTACATTGGATTCGAATGACAAAATCAAAGTTCTTAATTGTCATGATCAAGGAACATCTGCAAGAATCAAATAAACAATATTGTTAAAAACAAAGAGAACTTAGTGAAAGAATATGCAGATTTTAAAAATCACAGGATAAAAAGAAAGCAAAATGAAAAATTTGGTCACCGCTATTCAAGGGCCACCCCTCAAAAGAGCCAATTTTCAATGGAACGGCAGGTAACCCTTACAGAGAGGTTTCACTGTATTTCATCTCGTTAAATGTCAAAAAGTTTGTTGATATTTTAAAAATAGATTTTAGTGATTTGTTTTTGCTGGTAGATTTTTACAAATTTTTTTTAGTTATGGGTTGGATCTACTATGACAAGACTTTGCAGAAGCAAAAAATATAGCAATATTAATAGAAAATTCAAGATTTATAACTGTAAAGTTTCTGGTAATATTTGAATGGGAATCTTATAAGACAAGTAAGAAAAAATAGAAGAAAGTAATATATATTCTGTCATAGGAAAGAGTTAAAATCCTCAGCGTACCTGCCAATTTTTGAAAACGGCAAAGCCTAAAATGAACATGTGAAGAATATTACCCCCCCCCCCCCCATATGAACCATGTAACCCCCCCCCCCCAATCCACCTTATTTTTTATTTTAAGTAACATATAAACGGCTTTTTTAAGCTTTTCTTAAGTACATCAGATTAACACTGTTGATACTTCAATGACCGTTATAAAGATATTTTGATGAAAAAAATATAAAAAACATTGCAACACACATTACAAAACCGGTTTTAAAGGCAGAGCCGTAATATTTTAAAAATTAAATTTTACTTTTTACAGAACGTCTGAGAAAAAACTTAGTCAAAACATGACTTTATTTTACATGCAATGAAAATTAAAAGATTTCCTATGATGACTTTAGACAATAAAACCTGGACTCATTTCTTTAACAAAACTAAATATCTTCTTAAATTTAGCATTTATTGTTTTATAAGCAGTTAGAAACTAATTCATAATTTAAGGGAAGAAAAATGGCCCATTGGAGAAACTATGCAAATGGGTGTAAAAAGGAGTATCCTAAGTGTAAAAGTGTAAATTTTACGCCTAAGTGTAAAAGTTGGCAAGTATGTCTCAGTTAAAGTTACAATTTACCAGTTTAATATTTTAAGATCTTTAGATTTTTAGGCCTGTCCTATATATTACGAGATAAACAGATTTTTAGTGATTATATGGCAACTCTAAAGGATAAAGTTAACATTAGTAGTATGTGCCTTTGTTTTACATATATTTAGAATCCAATAACATATTACCCATTTTTATACTAGACTGAAGAAACTCTAGACTCAAGAAAAGAGATGTATACCATCAATTAAGAAAAGCATAAAAAGGAAAAATGTTTTTTATGTAACAGAAAAAAAACTTGCTTCCAAAATAACTTTAAATAATAATAATAATAAAACAAACACAAAAGACATATTTAAAAATAAATACATACATTTATACATTGTTGTAAAATATAAACTCCTATAGCTGAAAAGTTTAAACCATTAACATTCAAATATGAGTAGTTTATTCTCTTCAATATTTCGCTCATTTTTTTTTTCAAGACTAAGACCAAATTAAACAAGCATTAAAATATCACTATATTCACTATATCTAGATGCAAATTTTATCAATAATTTTCAGCCAAACATTTATTATTATTATTACTAGAAATGTTATTGTAAAAAAAAGAGTGAGAAAAACATTTATTTTTTTTTTTAAATTACCTTTTGTGATTCCATGCTATATACAATCACATTTCCGTTATGGCTGCCATATGCCAAATATAAATCATTATCACTAAGCTCCATTATGTGAACTTGACCAGCACATTCTAAATATACATAATATTAAACAACACTATTAGTTTAAAATAATATTAATTCTGTCATGTTCCATTTAAAAAATACAATAAACCTTCATTAAATTTGCTTACACAATTATTTATTTTTTACTTCTTTGTTCTAAAATACATGCATAATTAATGCCTTAATTAGTTGAATATATTCACCTATCATTGGATAGGTTTATTAAAAACTACCTGCCTAAGAGAAAAATCTGAGAATTTATTAACTGACTTCCCATAAGATAAAAAAGTTGGAAATTGCACGTCAAACGTGGCAAATGAGGTGTATTCATGCTATAACTAGTTTTATAAATATTTTTTGCACCGCATATTGCACTGAATGTATATTTTAGTGCACATCAAAGTGCATATCAATTTCATTCTGTTCAAAAGGCTGTAACATCATTAAAATGCACTTGAAATAATTTTTTCCCATTGGCTGTAATGTAACGGAAAACTTTTGACTGTCCCTATAATTAAACTATACATCTGATTTTCATAACATTTAAAATGACTCGACAAAATTTTGCAAAATTATATATTTAAAATTTCAGACCATTCGATTGGGTAGTTTTTGCTCTGTTATATGCAGACGGATGGACGGACAGACAGATGGACCGAACGATGACAATAGATGCTACGTATTTATATAATTACGAATGCACCTAAAAAGGAAACTACTTTCAAGATATAAACATTTTTAGCTAAGACGAACAAATTAATTTCAAACTAACTTTTAACTTTAGATTAACCCCTTAATCATCGCGCCCGATAAGTTCATGGACAGTCATTTGTGAACAAATTTTGTTGTGCCCATGACCCTCACAGGCTGAACTCTGCATAACTTCAGCTAATATATTATAGTTTCTTCTTTTATTTTGTCGTTTCCAGGATTATTTTAAATGCAGCACTGAATTGACAAACTTGATTTTAAGATCGGAATATGTAATTTCAAGGATTTGTAGGAGTTAGAAGATGTGTATGAATTAAAAAAATCGACGGCTTTTGAACGATTTTTCCAAAAACTGCACAGCGATTATGGGATTAATTCACATTGCACTTGTACATTAGAAGACATACACATTACTATTTTTAAATTGCACCTTGCGATCAACTTTATTCTTGTTCTATTCCTCAAGATAACTTTATTAACTTAAGAGAACTCTTAATAACAGCATAAAAGATTTTGTAATAAAGGAAAAATAGGATAAAATATATAAATCAGCAGAGTTGGGCAAATCTGTAATTGCAATTATCTGCAACATAATTACATTTTAATTGCATGTAATTAATTATAGTTAAAATTACATGTCATAAAAAATTCTTGCGGCACTGTAGCCGGAGCCGCCTTATCCCATTATTTGACGAAATTTCTGCATTTGAATGTGTGCAACTATAATCAATTGCATTCAATTAACTTGTAATTGAGAATAATTGAGATTACAAATTTGCCCAACCCTGTAAATAAGAAAATATAACTTTTAAAGGAAAATATAAATCACAGGCCTAATTTAAGCATTCTGATTTTTTTTTCTTTATTTTTTAAGATAATATATTCATGCACATTTAATGAAAATAAATAATTCAAAAAGAAAAAACTAAAATAAAGAAAGTGATACCTTCATCTTCTTCTATAACACTTTCAACTTTTGTATCTTCTTCATCGCATTTTACAATGTAAAATTTCTTTTTTGAATACTGTATTAATTTTGTAGTTTCAGATGTAAACAAAAGAGAACTTGAAGAATTCGGAATCCCTTCAGGCAATAAAACTTTTGTAATTACAGGAATGTCGGAAACATTTTCTCCCTAATAAGTAAAATTTGCAATAAAAAGATTAATAATTTCAACTAAAAAACAAAATATTACATATCAGCATTACTTATTTCTTACTAGGTTAATTTAAATAGCTTTGTACATTATATGTTGGGTTAAAGATATTTCTTCTTTTTCCCAAACTGTTCTAACCCTCACTATTTATAAAAGTTGGTTGGAAGATTTTCCCTCTAAAAAAAAAATTCAATTTCAAGCCCTGATATACAAATTTCTCCATGCTGAAGAAAACTGCATATCAAAATATGTATATAAGAATACTGAAGTATAAAAAAAAATATTTCACTGGGAGGCCACCATTTGAGATCTTTGATTTGCGCAGACTTTTCCACTTTTTCAGGTGACTTTTTTGAAAAATTTTGTTTTCTTTTAATATACAACTAACATGGACTTTCAGATAACTAAATCCACCCACTACACAATCAAATTTTATACATCGCTTGATTACGTAAAAATAAAAGCTACTAACAAAAATAGTTTTATTTACTCTGGAAAATATCAAAGCTAATTAGAACTGAAGCATTTTTTAACCCTAGAATACTAACCTGCATAAATTTAATAGCTTTGTACATTATATGTTGGGTTAAAGATATTTCTTCTTTTTCCCAAACTGTTCTAACCCTCACTATTTATAAAAGTTGGTCGGAAGATTTTCCCTCTAAAAAAAAAATTCAATTTCAAGCCCTGATATACAAATTTCTCCATGCTGAAGAAAACTGCATATCAAAATATGTATATAAGAATACTGAAGTATAAAAAAAAATATTTCACTGGGAGGTCACCATTTGAGATCTTTGATTTGCCCAGACTTTTCCACTTTTTCAGGTGACTTTTTTGAAAAATTTTGTTTTCTTTTAATATACAACTAACATGGACTTTCAGATAACTAAATCCACCCACTATACAATCAAATTTTATACATCGCTTGATTACGTAAAAATAAAAGCTACTAACAAAAATAGTTTTATTTACTCTGGAAAATATCAAAGCTAATTAGAACTGAAGCATTTTTTAACCCTAGAATACTAACCTGCATAAATTTTACTCACACACTCAGGAAACGCACGCGCCAATATGCAGTGAACATCAACAGAAATTCTGTTTCACTTGTGGCAATATGCGAGTGTAATTTTCCTTATTATCTTTTCTTTTTTTTCTTTTTTTACACATAATATGGAGCGAGTAAATTTTACACATGGTAAGTATTTAAGTATTAAATATAAAGGTTAGTATGCTAGGGTTAAAGCAACATCTTTTAGAAATTTTGTGAAATTTCTAAGAGATATCTCTTTCTCTTCCATAAAATCATGCCATGGCCAGTTTCAAAACTGCATTGAAATATCTAGGTTTCAATCAAAATCCCGTGACTTTTCCAAATTGGCTGTTTACTCCTTAAGTCCGGGTAGTTAATAAGCATAAAATCTCAAATCTTCTACTGAGGGGGACATTCAGATACTTTGGGACGAATGTCCTTTCCATTCTTCAGGAAAGTCCTTGAATTTATAACTGGTATTTTTTTTATTATTATTACATTTCAAGAGAAAATGTGAAGACAAATTATGTACATTAGGTTTCACTTGCAGTATTCCAGCATAAATGAGTGCAATGTTAAATTTTTACATATACCCTTTGTACAACATTTATATAAAAGGAAAAAAAAAATCTTAACTCATATGCTTATGTTAAAATGAGCTTAACCAACCAGTAAACAACACTATTGTTTTAATTTATTTTTGTTTGGGAATGCATGAAACTAGCAGGTGTTGTTGTTCAGAAACTATGTAATCGAACTGTGTTTTCTGTTTTTTTGCAAACGTAATAGATCTTTCAGATAATATTGTCAAAGTGGGAGTTTTGAACCAAATTTCCACATGA
Source organism: Maratus speciosus (assembly GCA_963932465.1). Taxonomy (NCBI): domain Eukaryota; kingdom Metazoa; phylum Arthropoda; class Arachnida; order Araneae; family Salticidae; genus Maratus; species Maratus speciosus. Next base: position 107,084,106 of record OZ010786.1, on the reverse strand, counting down.
AAGAAGAATAACAATTCAAGGTGAAAAAATGTCTTTGTCACGGAATCAAAATCGCTTGTAACTCAATTGGTAATTTATTTATCAAAAAATGGAAAACACAGTTTGATTCCAAATCACTTTCATAGTCAGTCCTTCCAATTTTATATCTTTCCTTTAAAAAATGAATTTGTCAATGTGTCAAAACGTTTTGCACTTGTTGAGCAGAACAGTTGAGAACAGCCTTAAGGAAAAATAAGGAGTTTCTAAGGACTATCAACATAATTTAAATACTTTTAAGAGGCCCTTAAAAGAGAATGTAAAATCAAGAAATTAAAAAAATTTTAAGATCTCTGAGAACTCTTATATCTGCACTCAGTATGAATTAAGCATTAAATAAAAAAACATAACAGTGCAACTGAAGTTTAATTCATCACATTTAGACAGAATATTTTCTTTCACCCAGAGTTTTCATTGAAATTTACATAAAGTAAATAAGTAAAACGAATTTTTAAAACTCAATAATACAAGAAAATCTGTGAAAACAGCAGCTGCTTATAACACAATTATAAAATCCAGTCATAAATGGAAAATTTTTATTGTTCCGGTAGAAAGAATACACATATAATTATACCTATTAAGACAGGAACTCATGCAAAACACAATTTTTTTCCAAATCACAATTTTCACCAAATAAAATAAAGTTTAACTCACCAAACTTATATGGAACAATCTCATTTGAAATTGACTAGAATATGCTATCCACTTTCCATCAGAAGACACAGAACTGCAAATAATTAATTCATCCGACTTGGTTTTAATTTGTAACAACTTCTGTGATGGACTGCTAGCTATAAATAATACAAAAGAGAGTTTCTGGTTGATAAATTGATATTTTTATTGATACAAGGTTGTCATAGGAAAACTACAAAAGAAAAGAATTACCTTAGTACACTAAAATCACTAAAATGTTCTCGACATAGTAGCTCCAACATAAAAGATAGCTGTTAAAAATGGAGCTTATACAAATACAAAATGGTTATATGCATTTTTCAAATATAGAATATTAATTACTTCACAAAAAGAAAATTAAGAACAAAGTACGAGGGAAAGTCAGTAAGTTGATCACAAACCGATATGAGAGGTCGGAAATTAGTAGTAAATTGTTTCCAAGTATGCCAATAGGTGGCAGCACTGTCAAACTGTAAGATGTCAATTTCGAATTTATGAGACATCAGTTGTACAAGATGAGCAAGGGCGTTCAAAAGTTGTTGACGAAGTAAGAAGTGGTCGTCCTGTTGAGATTACGCCTGAAGAAACAGTGCGGAAGGTTGAGGAAATGGTTAGAGATGACAGGCGAACAATAGACAGCATTAGTAACTGCAACAGGGTGTTCACATGGTTTAGCTCACAGCCGACTGATGCACACGTTGAATGTGAGGTTCACAGATGGCTGAGAGTGCAGTCCAAAGACTTATGCAGCAGGTATTAGAAAACTCATAAAGACATGGGACAAATGTATCAATGTAAAGGACGATTATATATAGAAAAAAAAACATGCCTTTTAAGTAGGTATCTTGATTTCCCCCTTTTTTTATTGGCTTTTGTGAACTACTTACTGACTTGCCCTCATATTTAGGAATGATATTAGAGACATAAACAATAATTAAAACATTTTCTGGTTAAAACTTCAATATAATTGGCTAAAGAAAAAGCTTAATTCTAAAGTGAATGTTTGCTTAAGAACAAACACAGGACAAGTGAGAGTAGGACTCACACCCTGAGGGTTCCGTATCATTATTTTACATTACCATAAAGCTTAATAAGTACCTAATTTTTTGTCAAACACACAAAAAAAATAAGAAAGCCTACTTATACCTCGATGCTTCTTGTAATTGTTGTATTGTAAAGCTGTAATTTATTTAATTGCACTCTTTTATATAACTTAACTTGTTTTTTGTATGTAAGGATGAAATTTTGTAATAAATTTTACACTCACTTCCTCTTAAGCTAGAATTATAAAAATGGCCTTTTGGCCTGTACCGGAATTTAAATGTAGCTTCCCTATTCCTTGTTTTTAAAAATTCAGCTAATTTTATTCAAACACATGAAAGCACTGATTATAGATGATTTCCAATTTTCATCAATATGGAATTTGAATGGGATTTTCGAAAAATTAGTCAGCTATCATCAAATTGATGGCAACCTATTTGTGTGGGCAAATTTTCACCAAGTATTGCCAAGCTCAGTGAGAATTCAATGCTGGCAGATATGACTATGTAGTTTTATGTATATGACAGTTGGAATAATGGTTGCAAAAATGGAAGAAAGTTTGCAAGAAACCACATTTAATAAAATTCATAAAATAAATTTGCTTATGGAGAAATTTAGCATTAGTCACAATTATGAGATTTCACGAGTTTGTTACACAATAAATCGAAGTAGAATTATAAATTAATTATAATTACAAATTAATGATTTTTTTTTCCTTTACACGTACATGAGACACTCCTTTGTGGTATATTTCCAAGATTCTAGGTCAATGGGAAATATTCTATAGGTTTTACTCTCAAAACCTATAGTGTACTTGTTGACCTAGAACTTTGAAATTTGACATGAAGGAAAGTGAGTCATATAGCGAACATAAAGGAAAAAAATCCGAAAATCCTCATATATATTAAAATAAAAAGCTGATTCTGTAAGATCAGAGTAAAAAATTCCCAAATTTGCACATGCGTAAAGTTAAATTTACTAGTGGTGTACCGAGTAGTACTTTGGCTGAGTAGCCGAGCACCGAGTACTCAGCCAAGTACCGAATACCGAGTAGTTGGGTAATAAGGGAAAAAAAATGCTGATGTGCACATAATGTGAGCTTAGATGTACATATGTGTGTACACACACATATATATATATATATATATATACATATATATATATATACACCTGTGTGAACAACATATATATATAAATTAACTAATTAAATTTGAAATTTATTTGTGCACCTTTTCAAAGCAATATTTGACAATTCAAAACAGTAGCAAAAAAAAGGAGAATTGACACATAACATGTACAATTATTAACCAATATAAAATTAAAACATTCTTCAACCCTCCAATTTTTTCCGATACCTAAAATCTGTCTATCAAAAAAAAAAAAAAAAAAAAAAAAAATGTTTATTGGTTACTGTAACAATTCATTGAATAATGCAAAACATTTCATATTTATTTTGTAACTGTACCTTATTTTCTTTTGATTAAAACTGAAAGAGAGAAAAATACAAAGAGAGGTACAAAAAGCGATAACAGGATTTCTTAACAGAAGACTTATGTAAAATTGACACTCCATTTGCATGGTGGGGGGAGGGGGGGGGGGGGGAATTATTGTATTTTCAGTTTCTTTATCCAAAATAATAGTCTTTTCTGTTTTCCTATATATTTAAAAAGAACTTATTTTTATTTGTATAAATGTGAAACTAAATTTTAATCTGGGATTATTTTATGAGGGTTTTTGTTCTTAACTTTTTCTATATTTTGTAGACATATTGTTAAATACCGAGTAAATAGTTTTATGAATTATTGCACATATTATACATTGATATTCGAATAACTTTTTACAGATCAGTTTTAAATTCATATGTTTAAAAAATGAAATTCTTACAACTACTCGGTATTGGCTGAGTACTCGGCCAAAATTTTACCGAGTACCGAGTACTCGGCAAATTGGCTGAGTACTGAGTATTTACCAAGTACTCGGTACAGCTATAAAATTTACTAGCTCTTCCATTTAGAGAAAGATAGAAGCAGGGCTGGTTAGCGGAGTGGTCTAAAGCACCAGTTTAACCCCCTGAGCGCGGAGCAAAAGGGCAAAATTGTAATGTTGTTTTCTCTGCAATTTTGTTTTTCATGATAAAAAAAGATGTTTTTTCCAACATGATATAGTTTTTTTTATTAAGTATAGATATATAAGCCGTGAGAGTATTAATCATAACCTTATTCTTTAAAAACTGGATTATATCTGTATAATTATATTAATTTAAATAATGCTTCCATTGCAGTGAAACCAACAGCTTAGTGAACAGATATATCAGTTTGCGGCGGTGAGAAGGTTAAAGCTCTGAACTTTGTAAAGGACACGGGCTTGACCCAAGAGCTCGGCAAAATGATTTTCTGTAATATTTTTGGCAATAATTGATTTCAATAATGGCATATTTTATTAGGAGAAGTATTTTGATTTTGATTTTATTGTTATTATTATTTGAAGGATTGAAGGGTTTGTAATTAAATAAAATTTAACGCTCAACAATAATTAGAAAAAATAATAATTTCATATTTAAATATTTAAGCTAAAGTATTTTGCATGTAATTATCAATTAAATAAATTGAGCTGATCTACAATTTTTGTTATATTTTCTGACCATTATCAAGAATATATACGGGTGTATGTCAGAAAGAAATGTTTGCCATTCTTTTCCGTAAAAAATAAAACAGAAAGAAAGAAAAATATTCATATAAGAACTATAAAAGAAATTACCTTGATATGCATGGTTTAATATTTAAATAATGTGTAAAATAAAAAATATATATTATAAATCATTAGTTGCATAAAGTTTCAAATTTGGGCTTTTAAAGAATGAGAGTGATAAAAATAAAATTCATGGCAGCTTTTAATGGTCGTGCAGTTAAAAAAAAAAAAAAATTGTTATTTAAAAAAGAGAGAGAGACTGTAGTAAGTAAAAAAAAATGCTCTACCCAGTATTTTTAGGTAAATTTTGATAAAAAGCAAGCATAATTGGTTGTAAATCCTTAACTTAAGATTCTTTCACTTCCTTGAATAGGTTAGATTGACAGTACCATCTATCACCTTAAACAAATAGGAATCATTTATGGAATATAGAAATTTGCCATGATTTCAATAATTAATTTAAAAGCAACTAATTAAAAATTCAAGAATTATTCTAATGAAACATTCAATTTATTGACTGTCAGATCTTGACGGGTACTATCTAGTTAATTTATAATTCTATGTCTATTTTTTACAGGAATTTTACATAATATTGAGATTTCCACAAATGTTGTTTAAAAGCCGTTACATTTATTGTACTTTTATAATTAAATTATTATTTCTTTTTTTGGCCATATTTTTAAAAGAAACAGAGCAAGATTAAAAATATTTTAATAATAATACATTAGCATTTAATGCATGTTTTTTATATTTTAAAGCTGTAAAATGTTCAGCAGATTACGTGCAGTTGCATTTATAAATCATAAGCTTTAAAACTTCCGCTAGTGTGTGTCGTCATATTTATGAAAAGCCCAAACTGAAATATTTTATTACACTTACGGAAAGTGGTATAATTTCCACAAACTTATGTTTAAAATTCCTTTTCCGCAAATTTATTTTACTTATTTATTTTTGAGGAAAGGTGGCAAACAATGATGTTTTATTACATTAAAAATGCTTCTGAATTTCCCCCTGATGATGGCTGTTTTATAACAGTTGAAAGCACTTGGGTTTTAACATCACTTAACAGTTTTTATGTTATAAAGACCTTTTTATGTATTTTAGCACCTTTTTTTTTATTAAAATAAATCAGAAGTTTCATTTCATATATTTTATCATCAAGGTGAACATGACATCCGAAAGTAATAGCTTAAGCTATATTTTATAATGTAAAAAATGCTTTTAATGCTTATTTTGCTCATTGAGTTCATATCTTAAGATAATATTTGTCTTCAAATGCTTATTCAGTTTCTACATTCAAAGACATTTTTTAAAAAAATCTTTTTAAACCATAGCAAATTTGTGTATATGTTTAGAGACTGCGGGTTTGAACTGGAGTTGTCAAGTGTAGCTTTTAAGGGGCAGAGCATCTTAATTATTAACAAAAAGGAATACCAATGAGTTTTTTGTTTAAAAAGCAGACCTCAGAGCAACTAGCATTTAATTTTTTTTTATTCTCTTTGATTTCTACTGAGTTATACGAAAGTAACTATAAAAACAGCCTATAATCTATTAGTAAGAAAATTCAGAGATTGCATGGTCACTATCACTTTCATATGTCAAAAAAGCATGGTTACCAAACATTGCAGGACACTCCAATTATGGAAGAATCCTCAATTTCTTATAGCATGTACCAAGTTTGTCCAGTGAAAACGGCTATAAGCTGTTGAATTTGTTACCTTTAATATGTCAAATCATACCCCATCCAATACACATGGTGGCAATTAATAATAAAACCCCAGTAGCAGAAACAGTGAAGCACGGAAGCGGGCGCTGCAGATTATTTTAAACCTTGCAGATTAATTCACCAACTTAAAAAGAAATGCTGGGCTTAAAAAATGACTGAAATTTGCTTTAAGTCTCTAGATTTATGGTATTTGTTGTATCCTTATATTATATTTTCTTTATAAATGGAAATTTTGCTTACTTTAAGTGTTTCTGTTATTTCTCATGATAGTAGGCTTAATGGGTCGCAGATAAATTTTAGTTTGCTGCAGACTGACACAGAAAATTCTGCTTCTGGGAATAAAACTTTAAATAGTCTATACCAAAGAAATTTGTGTTGTGATGATTTGATTGATTTATGATAATGAACGTATTAAAAAGTTACAAATGTCTATGCAGTCCATCGATCAACAGGTGATATTAAGGTTTTCAGTTCTTTTTTCTGTAAAAAAATTTCAGATAAATGCCCAAGCCTCCTTCAGAAGAAATATGCTGATTTGTATTTTCTTCTGCAATGTATTTTCACATGGATTCCCATGTGAAAATACATTGCATGGATGTAACCCATGGATATAGAGACCTTAAAACTACTTTTTAAAAGAAATATATGTACCAAGTACTTATATGTGCATCGCTACCACTAATGCAGTTGAGACAATACTGTTATATGTTTCTAATCATGTTAATAAAGTTTATTTCATTGTTTTCACCAACTGAGTGTGCTTCCTATTTAGTGAAAAGTTAGACAGGCTGGGTATACAGCATTATCTTATAACATAGATGTAATATTTGTTTCAACTAATTTAGTTCTTAAAATAAAACTTGCAATTTTTTTTTTTTTTTAGTTATTTTAATGCATAAAACAAAAATGCCAATAAGACAATTTATTCATTCAAAAATGTTTAACTTTTGAAATTTTTCTAGATTTCTGGATATTAGACTGTTTGATAAAGTAAAATGAAACTTCGATAATTATCAGTAAACTATTATAGAGCAAAACAAACTTGCAATAAAAGCATAAATTTGATCATTAGAAATAGAACACAATATGTAAAAGTATAACATACATTGTTGATTATTTTATGTATGCACTAGTATATTTTGTTGAAAATATAATAAGAGTACAAAACACTAAAAAGTAATTAGACCTTTTTAAAAACTTTAGACATATCAACTGCTTTAATTTTGCAGAGAAAAAAAAGGAAACAAAAGAAATAAAAAGGGTAAATATACAAAGCATATCTTGGTCAACTATTCTAGGAAATTGCATTAATGAGAATGACACTTCAAGCCATAACAGCTGAAACATATGTAATACATATTCAAATTGACAGAATAAAAACTTAATTTAAAATTATCGCAACGCATAAATATAATAAATTACCTGAAGGAGATGTTCCTATCCTCCACATTTCTAGATATTTAGGATACCGAAGCAAAATACAAGATGCATGAGATGCAACAGTTGAATAGGACATCTTTAAATAAAATAAAAAATCCATGAAATAATGCATGCACAATGATTTTAAACAAATAATAGTTTACACATAACCTCAAAAGACAATATATTGTTGATTCTAGTATTGATAAAATACATTGTTGATACAATCGTGATCATAACATCAATGAAATGATAAAACAAACATTCTCATGACTATGCAGAGGTGCCAAGTATTACGGATTGTCCATAACTATTACGGATTCACAGCAAAAATTACGGTGTTACGGACATCGATTAAAAATTATGGATTATTCCACACTTTGCTTCATGGGTGTTTCCCCCCCCCCCTGTTAAAATCTTTTTTAAGACATCCCAAACGATATCCATACAAAAATTTTCCATAACAGAAGCTAGTTAGCTACTGTTCTTTCATTTTCAGACTTCCGTAATCAACTATAAACAGACAAACGGGTTACTTCCTAACTCTTGCAAGTAACGGCATCGCTCATTGGTTGTGAGAATGACGTTAGTGCTGCTTATTGTATACGTGCATGAGCAACTGCTTTTAAAATTCGGCAGAAATAGTTTTCCCCGGATGCGTTTTAAATAATATTCCAAACTAATTAAATGATCACTTATGTCTATTTTAAAAGGTATAAAATGCTGTTTTTAAAAATACCGTTTCAAGAATTGCACCGCAACTACTTCACTGCATCTCGCTGTTGCGTTCACTGACTCTTGAAGCAGTACCGTATTTTTGGGCTTATGAGCCGCGGCGCATACGAGTTTGAAAGTATAAAATATTCTAAGTGCGGCTCTTACACCAGGGTGGCGGATACGATGATTTTTTTTTTCTTTTACAGCAATGTCTTATGACTTTTTTTCTTTTTTTTTTCTTTTTTTTTTTTTTTTGTCAAACTGATATTTTATGATGCCATTTGCCCCCTTTGATCAATAGTTTCATGCTCTCGAATTGGTACCAAAATTTTAGAAAATGTCCCTCAACCACAGATGTCTGAGAAATGTTATTTGTTTTGTTTATTTTTAAACAGTCAGCGGGATGAATAACGTTTGTCTCACCGGTTCTCAAGTTAAAAATGATTACATTTTCCGCGCATCCGTCAATAATTACTTTACCCTCCGGATACTGGAATGTACAGCTGTCGCGAGCTTTTCTTCTAATAAATCCCGTTTCCTTCCACTTGCAAAGCAAAACTGCTCACAGAATGCTCACTCTGTGAAATTACTGGTCTTGTGAAATCTGAAATCCTGGCATAGAACTTTTGTGGAATGGGTCTCCTAATACACAGTAAAAACACTGGAGAGCAAGATTTTTCTTTATTTTTTTTTCAGTACCGGACTCTATAAACTCAGCCCCTAAAATAGAGGCCGTACCCGACTCGATCAGACAAAATGAATTCAAACTTTGAAACCGGCCGGGTCAGCAGAATCAGTACAGTTTTTTTAATGAGCCGGTTTGGGCGATAAACAAAATAAATGGTCCTGACCAATATAACAAATTAAGTGGGCCGACTTCCACAATACAAATATTGGGCTATTTTGTTCACACAAAAACACCGGCTCATTAATGTAAATCCTAAGAAAGAATTTTTTTTTAAATATGTCGTTCGCATTCCATTATTTTTAAATGATCTTTTTTGCAATGGATAGCTGAGGTCGGTCTCTACAATGAGTCATTTATACTTTTTCGATTGTATTTAGAGGGTTTTTTTTATTTTTTTTTACTAGAATGCTTTCACTTTCGAAACCGATTCTGAAAATCAAAGTATACTACGAAAAACATCTGTAAACAAAATCGAAAAAGGGTCTTTTTAGAGATCGACCTCAGCTATTCGACGAAAAAAAAAAATCATTTAAGTATATTGAAATGCGAACCATGTATTTAAAAAAAAAAATTCTTCTATAGGATTAACATTAGCGAACGGGCATTTACCTTTGAATGAAGTAGCCGAACCATAGGAGGAAAAAAATCGGCCCAGCCCGTACAAAAAAAAAATTAATTAATTAATGGCCCGGCATAAAAGCTAAAAGTTCTCCTGGCCCGGGAAACATTTAAAATCTCGGCCTGACCCGACTGAATTTCTTCAAAACATTGGTTTTTATGCTGATGTAGTTAAAAATTGTTTCGTACGATGAGTTCTCAACAAAAATACTTATTTTATCTTTTTTTTTTTCATGTTTATAATCTTTATTTTTAAAGAAGCGCCTAATAAAATCACTCAAGTACGCATTTATAACTAAAAAACTAACATGTGATTTTATTATCTCTGGACTCAACTAAAAGATAAACACACTTGATTTCAAATTCACTTCATCTCCTCGGACCGAACGTTCTCTAACACATTGCCCTATGACCTTGACGTGTAATAGTTTCAGTTTTGTTTCTTTGAAAAAAACTTTGAATGCAGTAGGAAAAAGAGGTAACGAGATAAGAGATTTTTTTAATGCAAAGTGGATTCGTGGATTTTCTTCTCTTTCCTTAAACTTATTATGATGATAATTATTATGAAGATATATATCATAACTTATGATGAAAAGGAAAGTCTGAATTCTGAGCAAGAAATATTTTTAAAAGTAACAAAATTATTTTTGAAAATGAACAAGAAAAGATATGTATGTAGCAAATAAAAAATAAAATCTGCCACAAACAGAATCTATTAAACAGTTATCAATAGGTGAACTGCTAAAAAAAAAAAAAGAAAGAAAGAAAAGAAAAAAGGAGAGTTTCTAGTTATCCTAAAGTGGTTTCGGCAGTGTGAGATCTGCACGGGCCGGGCCATATTCTTTTCTGAAGGTTCTGCCCGTGACGGGTTAGGGCCTTACTTTTTTCCTGAAAGATCGGGCCAGGCCTAACTTATTTTTTCTGTACAGAGCCTGGACTGGTTTCATTCCTAATCTTCACTATCCAAAATTTTTCAGTCCTAGTTTTGACAAAGTCCGTATGAAAATCATTGTTTCTTCGTGGCCTGGTCCGTTCAAAGGTCTGTAAAATCAGGCCTGGACCAAAAATGTTTGCAAAAAATGCATACATTTTTAAATCGCCATTATACTACATTTAAACATTAAAATTTATTCTTTTTAAAGAGTAGTAGATTTCATACGCTTATTAAAATATAGTAAAATGAGTGAAAAGAACCTGCCTATGACAGAATCCTGTTTTAAACTGAACAACATGTTGAGGATCTTGCCTATAACACTTTTTTCTTCTTTTTTATACAATTCCGTCTTAGCAGATTTTACTGTATAACATTTTTCAGATTTTTAACACTTCAATACATAGAATATGGATTAACAATAGTAATGATAACTGACATACAAGAAATAGAGATTCATTAAAAAAATAAATATCACAGCCTGTGGCACTTCATCAATGTTTTGTAGAAATTCACTTGGGCTGGGCCGAGATTTTAACTTTTTTCCGAGCCAGTCTCGGGCCGAACTTTTAGCTGTTATATCGGGCCGGGCTGAACTTTTAAATTTTTTACCAGGTCGGGCCAATATTTCTTTTGTACGGGCTGGACAAAATTTTTAATTTTTGTATCGGGCTGATCCATTCCGAATTTTTTCTGCGAATCGGCCAGTCCCGGGACAAATTTTTTTCTACAAGTCGGGCAGTCCCGACCTAGAAATTTCGGCCCGTGTCTCTAAGTGTCTCTATACGATATTTGAAGACCTAAAATCCGGAAAAGCCGCGACCGAAACGATTCCGGAATTTAGATTGTACAAATATCAGCTCCTTGGGTGCGGCACTTATGTCGATAAACTTTTTTTTAAAAAACAGATTTTCATTGGTGTGGTGCTTACGGTGGGTGCGGCGGGTATTCCCGAAAATACGGTAATACAGCTAAACTTCTTCAAGCTGATTCAATCGTGGACTCTGCGTGCTAGTGTGGTCGCATTGTCGCTGCTTTTTTATGCTTTCTCCTTAATGTACGATTGCAACGTGTGCTTTCTCTATTTATAATTTACGTACATAATCTTATTTTTTCAAGCCTAATTTGTTATGGATAAATGGGTAAAGCAGATTCGGGATAAAAATTCCGAAAATTGTGTGAAGCTTTTAGATCCTAATAATAACAGTGAGAGTGAAAGATGTCTGATAAAATTGGATCCGGAAAAAAATATGGATGAGATTACATAACAATCAGATGCCGAAAGAAATCCTATTGAAAAAGTTGGAAACGCCACAAAAAAATTGAAAAAGACTCAAAAATATCGCCAGGAATACACCAAAGAGTGGCCTTGTTTGATAGAATCGTCTTTAGCGCAGGAGTACGTTTTTTGTACTGTTGCAAATTTGCAAAATTTCCTCATGTGTTATCGGATAACGAAAAAACTAAATTAGACATAGAATTTATTTTGTATCAGTTTGAAAATTTTGAAGAATTTGATTTGGTAAATGATAGTGCAGATACTGTATGGCACGAAATATCGCATATTACTGATGCAAATGGAGCTAAAAAATATATAGCTCTCCCAAAATTAATTCTGGCATTATTGCTTGCGCCACACAGCAATGCTACTTCAGAGAGGGAAAAATCAAACTGATTTCTGCCCCACTCTAGGGACAGAAAAACTAACATCTCTGCTTATAGAAAAGCAGAAACATTTTAATTCAAGTACCAAATGCTATGAGCACAAATTCTCAAATGAGGTTTTAAAAGCTGCAAAAAAATCAACCTTGACAAATATATGTTCAAATAAAAAAGAAATTAACACAGATCCCCAACCATCGACTTCAAATGCTGCCCAACAATTTAAATATTTTTTAATGTGTATATATATATATATTTATATTTAACCAATTTATGCTTTACAATAATTATTTTTTTATGTGTATATAATTCTTTTTAAGTGTAAATTCAATTATTTTCAAATTTTTTTTTACAATTTATGTTTAATCAAGTTATGCTACTCAATAGTTTTTAATATGTATTAATGTCTATATCTCAGTTTTAAATATGCAAATAACATTTAATATATAAAAATTTAAGTAAAAGTCTTGAATAATGTTTATTGATATTAAAAATGCTTCATTCTTGCAAAGTGATCATGCTGCATTATTATATGCTTGACTATTTTAAAGAAACTTATATGTGGAAGCATGTCTACCATAAAAAAATAATTTAAGAATGTCAGGAAATTAAAATATATATTTTATAAAAATTATAAATATTGGAGGTGTTATATATTTTCTGATGTTTTTCTCTAAATCACACAAGGAAACAAAAGATAAACCAAGTAAGTTTAATTTTAAGTGTTTAAGAATATGTGTATTTTATGTTATTTACAAATCATTTTTATATTTATTTTTCAATTTGTTAATGAATATTTAATTCTAAAAATAATTATTTAACAATAATGTGTACAATAACCTTGAATGTAGCTGTTTATATATATGTTTGCACGACTCGTGTCTCATATAATATCTCGCGTTTGCGTTGTGCACAAAAGCTACAACTCTGGTTACTGATAACTTTCATTGAAACTTGAAGAATTGAAACTTGAAGTTAACTTGAGTTACGTTAACTTGAAAAACTTGAAGTTACGTTACTCTGATACATTCAGACTCAATGAAAGGATAGCACAGCTGGGGTTATGGCCTCAGCATCCTAGCCTGGGCTAATGGGACATCATGTCACACAAATTTCAAGGTCCTTTTAATCCCCCACCTCTCATGTCACATGCTGTCATACTGAGGTAAAACCCCAATCTTTACTCACCCTTGTTGTGTGTGATGTCACATTTCTGCAACTAATAAAACTAATTTTGATTTAAAAAAAAAATAATTTTTTCTTTTAATATTTCATAAATGTGAAGCAAATTACAATCAACTTTAAAAAATTTCTCACATCTTCATTAGCTGTAACACATTATTCATACTGAGTCCATGGGCTTTTATATCAAGTTTGGATTTTATTTATCACCGGCATATCACACTCTCTGTCTTATTTTTTTAATAGAATTATGCAAAAGATTTTTTTGTAGGGTCAGGTGGGGTAAAATGGGTAGTGAGGTAAAATAGGTAGTTAGAAAATATTGTTTAATTTTTTCCAATTTTCTTAACATATTTATAGTTTTCAAAATTATATATGATTGCTTGATGTTTAACCTTTTCACTCCTACTTTATTTTTGTTTTTATAGTTTGTTCTATTTGAGTGGCAACAGTAAAACCGTTTGACGACAATTTCATGCCACATGTGGTCTGATTAAACTTCTTCCTGCAGCTCATAATATTTGATATAAACTCAGTTGTTTGATCTCATTTTGTTCACTAAGCACTTCTAATACTTTTCTAAATTACAAACAATAAATTGTCTTTTGTTTTTGTTGTTTTATCTTAACTAGGGGGCTCGGCCCCCTACGAGCTACGCTCGCCAACCCCTGTCCAGATACCGTAGACTCTAAATGCACGCTAATTTGATCGGCTTTAAAAAGATTTCGAAAGATTGAATTGTAATTTAAAAAACAGTGGCGATCTCTCTGTAAACGGATTTCTCTTCATTTCTCTTTGATTGGGGAATTTTAACGCCAAATCTGTTGCGGTACTACTTGATTATCCCGTCGACCAATTTCGCCAAATTATATAAATCGCCAAACCACTCGGCAAATTATATAAATTGACATAATTTTTATTTTAAATAACAACAAAAAAAAAAACAAATTAGTACAACATTAATAAAAATACAAATAAAACGTCGAAATAAAAATAACTTGATGACGTAGACACGTGTAACAACATTTCAAAATAAGCTAATATAAAAGGAATTAAGTAAACAGAGTCTTTGTCTCCTGGTATTTTTTAACAAAGTGAAAAGAAAGTTCTTTTAAATGAGACATTTTAAATTAATCCTTTTTAATCTGACATAATTTTGACCAAACTATTCTTTCTCTTTTTAATATTCACGTGAAAATACTTGTGTTAGAAATGAAATATTATTTGCGCTTTCCTAACAAAAATAGTTGAAAAGTATCCTCTTAAAATATCAAATAAATGTCTAGCGCAATTTCTAAATTTAAACCGTTTTGCAATATTATTTTGTGTTCATTTTATGTAATAACTGTAATGTGATGTCATTTATGACGTAATTTCTCCTATTTAAGACTTCTAACGCATGCTAATAAATTTATTGTTTTACAAATTCCTTTCTCTCTTAAAATTTACGTGTAATTATAGTTTTTATGACGTAATTTTTAATAAGTTCCTGCTTTTTGTACATAATTATTTAATTCTAATTCCAAATGTTTTTTTTCTGTTTATAATAGTCACGTGTAAATAAATTTTTAATTTATTTACACGTATAAATATATTTTTTTTTTTTAAGCAAACATTATTGTTTCCGCTGTTTATACAGTTGGCAACAGTTTAAATTAATATCACTTTCTAAAATCTGTTAAAAATTACTCTAGAAATGCTGAAAATCTGAATTTAAAATAGAAATAAAACCTCAAAAAATTAGTCAAAATAAAAAAATTAATGCAATCTGCACTCCGGCAAATTCTAACGCATAAAATGATCTAAAAATGATTAAATTCCTATGAACAGTTTTTGCTCCTATAAAACTTTTTTAGTGGAACGATTTTGTCCAACTTTAGCATTAAATATCTCTTAAAATAATTCTTCGATCTGAAAACTGTCTGCATCAGCGTGTTTATCAAACATTTCTGTATAATACTACCGATTTTCATATTTTTGTATGCATTATTTTTCTTAATATTAACGAAGAAAGACGACCGGTCACAAAAAATTCAAAACCGGCGGCGGCGGTGACAGCGGTAGTTACTTTTTTTTAGAATAGAGAGAATCTTATAAATGGGGTAAAATGGGTATAGTGTTAGGCTTAACGTTTGTAGTATTTTTAAAGTGTTAGATAGAATTTTTCTGAATAAAATTCTTTATTTTACTGGAATTAGAATAGAATAGGTTTTAAAAATACTTTAAAATGTGTATATAATTCCCAGTGTGTTATTCTCAAGATCGGAAAGATTTGAAATTCTCAGTACATAATTTAGTCAAATCATTGCCCATTTCTAGATGGCATATCAGGTTCTGATTGGATTTGAAATTTTAAGAAGGAGGTAATCGAAAGAGTTAGAAAACTAAAAACCAGAATTGTTGACAAAAGTAAGAGCAGTGTGGCTTTGATACACTCTTGCTTTCTCGACAAATATCAATCTGCCACATTTCCAAATAATCTCAGTAATAACTTCAAAGCTGAAACATAAGCATGTCCAAGCAAAAGCAGATGAACTTTTAACAAATGAAGACATTATAAAACAGTTAAAAATTTATTCTGATAACAGGAACACCAAAATAGTTAAAATGAACATTAAGAGAAATTGTTAAAGAGGATCAAATTAAACTATAATGTGGGGAAGATATCCCCAAAGTAAAAATAAATGTATCTGTAGGTGTGCATGATTGAAGGTCCAATATTTGGGGAAAAAGACAAACAAAGAATTCATTGGCAAAATTATTAATATTGAAGAAGATGAAACATGAATATGAAGTAAAATTCTTGGAAAAGTCCAAGATTGGTTGCATTTTAAGTTTTCCCTGATGCTGAAGGTACAGGGGTATATATCCATTTATTACTCTTGTAATAATTAGAGCAAATTTTCAGAACTACTTCTACTTATTTTATTATTAAGATAAAAATTGATATGACTAAAATATTATTGTTTTACTCACATAAAATATATCTACAATTTCAAACCAAATGCATTTTACTTGTCTATTTAATAAATCAAAATTTCTTTACAAATTAGATGTTTTTTATGTGAGTGGAACATGATGGTATTTAACTGATTATATCAATTATATCCTAATTATATTTATAATAAATAATTGGAAGTTTTTCCAAGACCTTGCTTTCATGTTCACAAGAGTAACATTGGACATTCTCGCAGATCATATTGGAAAAAAAAAAAAAAAGCAGATAATAGAAACATTAAATGAACCAACATTTAACAATCTGGGTCATTATGCTTTTGATAGCCTATTAACACTTATAATGTAACAGGGTGAGAATAAGAGTTGAAAAAAATTTAGCCAGAAAATGTTTTAATTTTCACTAAAGCTTGATTCATAGTAAAGTTTCTCATTTATCAATTAACTTAAATTTCATATAAAAAAAAATGTTGACATTTTTAAGACTTACATAACATTATTTTCCATATTACTTCATTATATAATCTCTGGCAAATCTATTTATACAGTATTTATTGTTAAACTTTTATGTACCCATTTTACCCCACACTATACCCATTTTCACCTGCATGGGGTAAAATGGGTATAGCAAACATATACCTACTAAATGTTTTGTTGTAAACATATTTTTGCAGCCTAATAGATAAAAATTGTGTATTTTCATTCCAAGAATATGCATTGTAAAGAAAATACCAAAAAAAGTTTTAATTATTTAACATTTGACAGAAAATTTTAACTGAACATCTAAAAATAGTGAATTTTATACCCATTTTACCCCACCTGACCCTATTTTACATGTAATATCACAACATGTTAACCCAGCTCCCCCCCCCCCCCCATCCCTCTTGAAGTGTGATGTAATTAATGGAAGCTAACAGAAATTAAATGAAACTGCACCTCAGTGTTTCAGCATATTTACTTAGAAGTAGGCATTTGGGAAGGATGGGGGCATAAGGATTGCCAAGCTTTCTTCAATAGCTTCAAGAGCAATAACATAAATTATCAGGAATTTCTAAGGCCTTAAGATTCCCTCTTAGTAGTTTAGCTAGTTAAGCTGCTCTTTTACTTGAAGCTAGAAAATTGAAAATTATCTTAAAAAATAAAACAAAAAGTGAAAATAAAACACTGACAAAATATTCTATACATTTATTCCATTTCAAATACTAAACAAGTGCCTCTGTTAACACCTTCATGACGAGCCTTCTCTACAGAATTTTCAATCTTTTATCACTAGATTTTCAAAGATATAAATTTTTGACTAATGTAATCACAGAAATGTCTTGATTAAATAAGCTAAAATTTTCAATTAAAAATTACTGGATAATCAAGGGTTTTGAGCACTTTATGCAACACATAAACAGGATACTCTTCACAAAGAGGTTAATGAATGCTTTGCTGTTTTTCTAATGCAACTAAAGTACAGAATTTGGCTAGTAAATATTTTATAGGATGCACAAACTAATAGTATGCAGCAGAGAATTTAATAGACTTTTAAATGTATAGGAAATCACATTTCCGCTAAGAAATGTGACCAGAATAAATTGTTTTAATAGATAAGCAGCAACAGCCCGTCAGGTAAAGTAAAAGAAGTGCCTCTTCACCTAATTTTTTACTGAAAATATTTTGCTTAATATCCATTTTCTGTTTCTTTTTTTAAGTTTACTTAATTTGTACAGTAAAACACCGGTAATCCGAAATTCTGGTTAATCCAAACAGATTTTATTTTCAAAAATTATTCTTGAACAGATTAACTGAAAATATTAACTTATGAAATTTTTCAGATTATAGGAAAATGTCAGGAAAAATGTGTAGAAGTTGGAATTAAACAAAAAAAATGGCAGTAAAGCATGTTTTTCATTCTTTAAACAGCTTGAATAGAATTAAAAATAAATACTCAATAAAATAAAAGTACAACATATGTACACGAAAATAAAATGAAAACATTCCGTTCACTGTAGGCCTACTCGTAGAGGCAATCTTTAAAAAAATCTCAAATATCAGTTTGTTTGCCAGTCACTATAAAATTATTTTCTAAAATACAAAAAATATTTAATTCAGATAATAAAAATTTATTTTTCCTTTCAACAGTTTGATTTCGCAAATTATCTACAGAGATGTTTTTTCATTCCCCCCTTGTCAACGTGGTGACTGAGCTATTTATAGATTCGTGATTTTCAACTGTTTGTAATAGGTTGTTAAGTAATTCCTCATTCTGAAGTTCCATTGGATTACTATAAACATCAGGAGTGATTAAACAATACTATTTTTCCCCGAAAGTCGTACCGGATTATCCAGCATCGGACCGTAGGATGACGGATTAGAGCATACATTTTTTTTAGCATGCATCTTTTTTTTTTTTTTTTTAATTTCAGGTAATTTGAATTTTTTGTAATCCGAACAGGCACGGGTCCCAATTAGTTCGGATTAGTGGGGTTCTACTGTATTTGCATCAAAATATTAATAAATAACGAAGTATTAATAGGTAACAAACACAATGTAATCACCACAATAAAAGCAAACATTCCCTTCAGAACCAATGTAAACGAAGTATTAATAGGTAACAAACACAATATAATCACCACAATAAAAGCAAACATTCCCTTCAGAACCAATGTGAATGAAGAATCAAGGAAAACTGCACAAAAGACTGCACCCGTGTTACCTGGGTGCCAGGATATTGCAATAATGTGACATTAGCAGCCAGATGTTTTAAAAGCTCCAGAAAGCAAAGCAAAGAGTATTTCGGTTCAGAGCTAAAACATTTCACTCGAACAGTCATGGTGATACAAGTTGAAATACAAATATCACAGTTTTTTACTATTTCTATTTATTGTTTGATGTAAAAAATATATTTGTTGTCGTATGTATTTTATAAATTAGAAATTTTAGTGCACATTCTGCTGATGACATTGTTTAATTTATTACAAACATTATTTAATTCCTGAAATAGCAAAAATAAAAAGGGATGCATTTTATTGCAAAGGAATAGAGTCATAAACATAGTAAAGAAAGAAGCAGAACAATAAATCTTTAAAGCATTAATTTGAAAATACCAATGCTAATTGTTTTCTATAATGTTCATTTGGTTTCAATAGTCTTACCTTTAAGCGTGTCCATGTAAAGAAGTTTATAGTTTTAAAAGAACAACAACATTTTGCAGAATACAACATCGCAGGAAAGATAACTTTTATTGGGGTTGATACAAAAAAAGAAAAAAAAATGACAGCATAAGGCACATTTTTCGACATATAAAGTGGAAGAAATGATAAACTGAGATTTAATTTTATTTTATTAAGGAATTCTTGTTATACGGTTGTTTTCATTAATATTGTTTTCTAACAACTTGTACATCTGTACACATTAATTTATTAATATTTTGTTTAGATACTTTTAAACATGGAAGTACTTCACACACAAACTTGCCGAATTTGATAAAAAAAATATTTTACATGGCCATGACGTGCCAAACTAAAAAACAAATTTAGTAGGTGGAAAAATAATGGATAAAAATTACTTAAAATTTTCTATTAAGATTTAAAAAATATGAGGAAAATACATGTACGTATTACACTATAATAATTATGGAAACAAATATATTTTAGAAATAAATAGAAAAAAAAAATTTATGCGATGTAATTTGATTTCTGATGTTGCATCTTAATAATTAGTTAAATTTAATGCAAACTGAACCGGATTTATCCGACAAGTGCTTTGAGTTGTAAGTTGTTGTGAGTTGTCAGTTTTGATTTGTAAAAACAGTGGTTCAAAGCATAGATAGGCAGAAATCTGTTAAAATGGCAAACGCCAGATTCTTTGAATAGATCTGAAATAAATTCAAAATTCCCATAATTTTACCATAAGAATATAATATTGTCTAATAACCAATTATTGTCGATAGTTTTCAAATATCGCCTTTGTTTGAAAACTTTTTGAGATCATGATTAATTAGATGGGAATAAAACATGCTGTAATTAAAATTTGTCAATTTCCATTTAATCGAATTTAAAAAACATCAGTCACGGTTTTGTGTAATCTAACTTTATTTTGATTTAAAGACACAAGCAATGTCGTGCCAAAATTATTCTTTCATGTGCCAAAAGTGGCACGTGTGCCATAGGTTCGCCGTCCCTGAACTAGGCTATTATTTGCAGACACTTTTTAAATCTTAAGATCTTTTCCTACTAATGTTGTTACTCTACACTTGCTTTTCCAGTGATGGACTACCACCGTAGCTAAGGTAGTATCAACAATCAACCATAACAAGTTGTCACATAACTGATTCATCAGTTTGAAGAAGAAGAAAAATATATTATAGTATTTCAGCAATGGCTTTGTTTCTTTTTCAAACTGATGATGCAATTATTGTGATGCATTTTAATAAATTTACATTGGTGTAAATGCATAACTTAATTTTAAAAAATAAGAAATTACCTGGCAAAATGGAAAATATTTTATCATGGTTTTAGGAGGGTATTTAGTAAAAACCAGGTTACAGTCATCACCTAAAAATAAATTAATCAAAATAAGTTACATTAGTCAGTTGAAAATACTGTATGAATGTTACTTGGTAAATTTAATGATAACACGTTGAAGTAAGTTAAAATATGAAAAATTAACCCTTTGAAGGGTGGTGGTGACAAGTTAATTTTAATAACCAGAAACTAAAATTTGATTAAATTTTTTTTTTATTAAAATGCTGCTTTTATAATTTATAGTTAAAAAGCATTTATTTATTTTCAAATGAATTTGTACATAAATTCTTGTGGGTTTTCAACATTTTAGCAACATAACTACTTTGACCCTAAAAGGATTAACTATGTACAATATCACATTCTCATAGCAGATAAATTGTTTTTTCTTTAACACATAATTTTTTTAAAGCTAGCAGACTTCACCCATTATGGTTTCTTCAAGTGAACCCTGAATCAAATAAAATATCTCTATGAATTACATCTTGTGTTTCAAAGCAAGACCTTTACCTGGAATGTCCTTCTGCATTGCTGAAAAGATACGAATGTCATTGTGCTGTTATATTTTTTATTGTGCAGACAAATTTTGGGCTCTTAAGGGCTAACTCTTTAAGTTGACCATTTACAGTAGGATTTGGTAAAAAAAATAGAGCTATATGCAATATACTAATGCCTCAAAAATTATCTAACTAACAATGAAAGTCTCATCAAAATCTGGCTGGTGGAATTCTAAAAAGGCTAATTTTCCTTAATCAAGTTCACTTGATTATAGAACTTTCACCATAATTATATAGCTAAGCACCGCAGAATGATATGCAATATACTAAAAACATCTATACACTAAAAACATGCAATATACTAAACACAATATAACAAAATACACTAAAAACCTGCAATATACTAAAAGTTATCTACCTAAAAATGTAAGTCTCATCAAAATCCATACAACAGAACTTTTAAAAAAAGGTTTATCTTTCATAATTGGGTTCACCTGATTATTAAACTTTCATCCATAGTTCTGTAACTAAGCAATGTATAATAATATATTATATACTAAAACCATCCCTAAAAAATTATCTAAGTAACAGTGCAAGTTAAACTCAAATTATAAGAAGCTGGAAGGAAATTTTCATTTTCATTTTACATGCTTAGTAGATTAGATAGTTTACTTATGCCAGCAAAAAGAATGTACTAACAGGGTAAAGTAGTGTTTAAATTTATCTGAGTCTTCAAAGTTATAAATAATAAGGAAATTTGGAATAACTATGGTAATAAGCTGTTAAACGAAAATACCTAAAGAACACTTCATTCTCTCTTCAAAGCATTAAAAGTTGAAAAAAGCAGTTATCAGCACACTTTCTTATAATACATATAAAATTTCTAATAGAAATACCAAAATTTGTGTTTAGAACCTGTAGACCTAACATTTTAATAAGAAAATTATAAATATTAAAACACACATTGGTTTAATGTTTACATTTATTTTTTCTTTTTTAATTCAATGAAAAGAAAAGGTCAACCGTAAATTTTGTATGTACAATTTACATATAATAATATATATATATATAGTAATTTACTGAAAGTAGTCCAAGAGATTATTGCTTTAATGTAGGTGATATAAATTTCTATTTAATAAAATCACTGTTTAATCACTTTTAGACATCTTCACACACCTGAGTTAAATGTAAGGGAAAATTGGGCGATTTTTTAATTTTTAGAAGGAAAAAAATATTACTCCATCCCAAAGAATAAGAATCTGAAAAATGAACTTAAACAGAAGAAAAGTATATTTATGAGTTAAATATATATAACATGTAACAATAAAAAATTACTAAAACTAAACAAGAAAATGCAATTTCATGATTGTCTGCATGATCATAAATCTAGAATTAATTGGAGCTGTTGAGGAAAATAAGTAATTTTACAAAAAGAAGAATAAACGGATATGCTTAAGTAGATCTATAAACTGAAAAAATTCCCTTTTATTTATTTTTCCACTTTGTCTATTAAAAATATATGGATGATAACAATTGTTACAACAGGAAAGTTAACCTTATAAAATGCTATAGAAAAATGAGCACACATATGAGATGAAAATACACCTAAAAATTATGATTAAAAAAATTTTGCAGATATTCTTTTATATTTTTAAAAAACAACAAAAGCAAGAAATTTTAATTAAAAAAAACAACAACCTCAGAAACAGTTCTTAATCATATTGTGGTTGGTAATATTAAATAATGGGCATAAATTAAATAAGTATATCAAACATAAAAAAAACTGAGATTTTAAAAACACATTTACCTCCTGAAACAAGAAAATTACCAAGACATTGCAGTACTCTAACATCATGAGTATGAACAACCCTTTGAATACTCTTCAACCACTTGCCATTAGACTTTGACAGCATAAATAGCTGTATGATAGGATCTACACCACTTGTGAAAACTGTATCTTCATTCTAAAACAAAAACATTTATGGCAAAAATTTTAAAACTGAAAATGAAAAATATGCAATAAAACTGTAAATTAAAAACATATATGCATTACACATGAAAGAAAACAGAACAAATTTTTCTTGAAAAGAGTAAAAAAAAAAAAAAAATTCTATAACCGAAGTACTAATATATATATATATATATATATATATATATAAGAAAAATTGCACAAGTACATGTCCTACATATAAAGGTTCCCAAGAATTTTCCAAAATAAAAATGTTCAAGGTACTTTTTAAAGATAAAAATACTTTTTATAAACTTCTATGAAACAAAATACAAGGTTCCCACACAATGGCAGATCCAAGGGGGAGGTCACGAGGGTCTTGACTCCCCCCCCCCCCCTTGAACAAAAAATTTTTCTAAAGGACATTTTAAAAATGAAATATATATTAATTTTTTTCAAATTTACCCCTTGATCAACAATGAGAATCTTTCTGACTCTTTAAAGCTCTACTTAAATCCAAAATAGGTAATTTCTGAAACATCCATGAAGTCATTTTTAATCTCAGATGAAAGACATTAGAGCAAATGGGATTGATTTATCGTTTTCCATTTTTCGATAAAGGCAAAGAATCTTTCGGGAATTTTCCGTAAAATGTGGGACTTTAAACTGAATTTCAGGTGCAATAGCTAATTGCTCCCTCTCATGACGGCATTTTTGTAACTGTCAAGCAATAAAAACTGCCTTGAAATGCTCAATTTCTGAATGATTCTTTGCTTTTATAAGAAATTAGGAAATTCTTCAATATCTCGGTATCTCAATAAAATGTTTAAGTTTTATATTTTTACGAATATTAATGCAATTTTTAGGTAGATTTCGTAAGAAATACTACCTATTGCAGTCGTTACCATGGTGCGACTTTTGAAAAATTCTTTCATAACTTTTCATTATACGACCCCAGGAACCCAAAACCACCCCCACCTAAAAAGTTTATATATATGTATGTATGTACTAAATTTTGCCCGCACGATAAAAGTTGCAATTATGCACGGATCGTCTTCAAACTCGCCAACAACTTTGAGATGGCTAATATCTTGGCGGGGATTGAAAATGGGCAATATCGGCCCAAGGGATTGGAAATGGGGAGGGTTCAAAATTTTAAATACCGTCTTAACATGATTCTGATAAAACCAGCTCTTTTCACAACAATGACAGAAAAAAATAAATATTTTTTGTTATAGCAGTTGCCAACAATTAAAAAAAGCAACAAAATTCTCACCACAACAATTGCTTTTCTACTGCAAAATTTTCATGTGAAAATTAATTATTATTTAATTAATTTTCACATGAAAATTTTATTAAACCACCAAACTTTATTAGTTTGACGAATTGAAAACAAATTGAATATTACGTCATAAGTTTTCTAGAGCAAGATTTCCGCATGAAAACTCAAAATGAAATAAATAGTTCAATGAATTAAAAAAAATCAAAATATTGCGTCATATTAGAAATATAATGGACCTCAGCAAATGAATATGCAACATCATGTGAGTTTGAGTTCATGTGAGTTGTATTATAACATGATAAAAACCCGACTATGGAAATATTAACATATTTTAACCCTTTGAAGTTCTCTGAATTTGCTTTACCCATTTTTAAACCTATTCCATATACATGCGTGTGTGTATTCCTGTATATTAGAATTTTCACAAAATGTTTAGCTCCCTAGAGCTCATTCTTAGTGAAGGAACTGGATTTATCTCTAATCTTGATTTAAGTTTTGTTGGTGAATTTAGTACTTAACTTCGAAATCTACCTCTGCCTGTAGGCCCGAGCCGGCAGGGATTTTTTTTAATTTATAAATAAAAACGGCTTCTCAAAAGTATCAGAAAAGTAGCCATTTTGGATATGGGAACAGCCTTCAATATAAAAATTGCTTATTAAGAGATGTGACGCCCCTCCCCCCCCCCCCCAAAAAAAGAGCCATCCCCCCTCTAAATGAAGGGCTGGATCCACCTTTCTTCCCACATAGTTTATAACAAGTGGATAAGTATGATCACAGATTGCACAAAGGGTTTCGTTTAATATTCCTATCAAACCACTTTATCCTTATTAATTCAAATTGTCAATTTAAATTATCCTTACATAGATCGTTTAAGGTAAGTTGTTCGTGAGATATCAAGCACAATATATTTTAGTCCTCTTAATGTAATTTGCATATTAAAACAATTTACATCCTGCTTATCTAGTTTGCTTTTACAAAATTCAGGGTCCAAAATTAAGATGACAGATTCTGCTGCACGTTCTTATCAACAATCTAATTTTAATTATATAAGCAAAAATATTACGTCTGTATTCCATATTTAAAATATTTACATTAAAATCACAGACAATACATAAAACAATTAAAATTATTACATAAAAACACTAAAAACATATTAAAATTGGGACGTTTTGCAGGACACTTGAAATACGGTTTAAAGAGCATAAACAGGCATTTAGATGTAGAAATTTGAATTCAAAGATTGTTCAGCATACTATTGCAACCGACCATTTTCCAGATTTTAATAAAGCTTTTGTGATCCGATCCGGCTGCAACAATTACGCAGGGAGAGTGTTTTTAGAGGCCTGGCATACTAAAACCAAGGATTTAGCGATTAACGAAGCTGCATCTGTGCCGGCCGAGTATTCTATTTTATTTTAACTGTAACCTGAAATTGATGACTTTCTGTTGTGTTTTTCTTGTAACTGTTGATAGTATTGACTTAACGTTTATAATTGGCTGAGGAGGGATCGTGATGATCCGAAACGTCCCAATTTTAATATGTTTTTAGTGTTTTTATGTAATAATTTTAATTGTTTTATGTATTGTCTGTGATTTTAATGTAAATATTTTAAATCTAATTTTACTATCACTAATCTGTTTTGATTTCAAGAAAACTGAATATAAAAATTTTGGTGAAGCCAGAATCCCAATGACACTTAACAACAAGGCCTCTGCCACATTGCTTATCAGTCAGATAATATTTTATACATAATATTTTGGCCATTTTGGATTTAATTTACTTTTTTCTTTACTAAATTTTATCTCTAGGGCCATTCTATGAGAAACGGACAAAACAATGTGACACTTACATAAATACCTATATTTATTGACTTATAAGTTGTTAAAATATAAACTATGTGTTAAAATTAACAAATAAACCTATATTTTCGTATTAGCATAGTTTTTTTTAATTTGAGGATACAATAGCACTGTTAACCCAACCCTTTCGTTGGTGGTGTCCACAAAAAAGGATACACTTAATTTTAAGTTTTCTGGCACCCAGAATATTTAAATAAAGTTTTCCTTTTAAAATGTACATAAGAATAAGTAAATAACATTTTCTAATAAATTCTTCTGAAAATTCTGGTGTCAGTCAATCATTTTACAAACTAAACTACTTTGTGCCGAAAAGGGTTAAAACAGCAGTAATATGTAGAAAAGCTGTTCCATATGTGATATGGAATGTCCCTTTAATAAGTTTAAAAATCTCCGCATTTTAAACCCTAGACCTTAGTAAGCTGCCTGCTTTTAATAATATATAAATAATAAAAATCTCTACATTTTAAATCCTAAACTTAGTAATCTGTCTGTTTCAGGGCCATTCCATGAAAAACTGACCAAAATGTCCTGTGTGCGACACTTACATAAATACCCATATCTATTGACTTATAAGTTGTTAAAACATAAAATATACATCAAAAAAGGTTTATGTCATTCTGCTACATACTGTTTTCTTTTCTGATGAACTTATTTTGTTTGCAAACTAAACTTTTCAAATCCTAACAAGACAAAAAAAATAAATAAATAAAAAATAAATAAAGGTGAAGAGTTTGCTTTTATGGAATGGAATTTTGTTACAAGGCCTCTTTTAATAAACTGAACTTTGGGAAGGGACCCTAAAGAGGTCAAAATGTTTGTCTAGATTGACCCCACTGAGCTCCATAATAGTACAGAGAGCTAACTCACCAATCCACTTTCTGCTGCTACCGCATCACACTTTCAATACGCACAAGTAATGAATCCTGCACTTTTTTAATATTAGAAACATTTTTTCAAACTTTTCTGCATACTTTTTATCAATTTTATTTTGGTTATAATTACATATTTTCAATATTGTTATGAGCAATACTTAACAAATTTTTCTTTTCTTAAATTGACCTAAAATTTCATTTTTATCTAATATCAAATGAAAGATTTGCAATTAATTTTAAAAGAATCTATAGTCTTTTCAATAAAATATATATATCAGTGAAAATTGTAGCAACTTCATCATATTTTAAAAAGAAAATTCAATTTGAAAATATCCACCCCATACTACTGTATGGGAGGAAATCTATGTTTTGCATTGTATTCATGGCTGGACCACTGGATCCAATGTATCAAAATAGGGAGCCTTCTGTATTATTGTGGAGCTTAGTGATTGACCCCTACAGAATATATGCAACAAAGTTAATAGCAATAAACAATTATTTTCTCAGATATTATAGAATTTGTTATCATAATTTTGAACAACAGTGAAATTCTATCTTATTGGTTTAATTTGAATTTTTATGTTTTGTAAAATCATTTAACAATTAAAAACTTCTGGTTTATTCCATAAACATGCCTGCTATCAATCACTGCGGGCGAACAGTAGAAGTAAACGTATGCTGTGTGAAATTCATCATGAAAAGAAATGTCTGCATGAAAATTAAGTATTTTATCCACAAATTAATTGTCTTGTGTTTGTTCAGTGTTCGTCCAATAAACTAGTTTTCTGTCAACATCCACGGACTAAGCGATTTAAATTAGATCAATGAAAGAACAACAAAAATTAATAAGGAATATACACAGGTTGGCACAAATTAGCAGGCTGTTATGAGATAATAATTTTTACATTATTTACCTACTAGCCGACCCTCCTCCCCATGTTGCACAGGTCTGTCAATTTTTTCCAAATGAACCGCAAATGATTAAAATCTCAATTCATATTAAAATTTTCAAAAAGCGAAAATCTCAAAATGGACCTATGAGATTGGTCCTCGCTGTCTTTGACAGTGTACACTGGTCATGCCACACAGTATGTTTCAAACAAACCTCTCTTCGAATGAACCTCTAGCACGGGTCCCACTGCCTACGGTACCATATAACAGACGTGCTGCGCACGTGCCGGAAAATCTGAAGATAATCATAAGTTGCGTTAAAAGAAACAAATTCCGTTGAAATCAGGCCCAGATAACCGGAAATAAGAATGTGCCCCCTGATGGAGAAAAGTGAAACTAAAAACTGTAAGACAATCGAAAATAAACTTCAATGAGCCAAACCTCCTTCAAATAGGACCCATAGAACCTGAGATAAGAATGTGACCCCTTGATGGTGGTAGATGGAACTAAAAACTGTAAGACAATTGAAAACCAAGGTGAACAAGCCAAACCTCTTTGAAATCAATGCCGTAGAACCCAAATGAAGAATGTGCTCCCTGGCGGTGGAAGATGGAACTAAAAACTGTGACATGATAACCAAATTGAATGAGTGAAACCCTGTTGAAGAACTCGAGATAAGATGAGAACCACTCCCTTGGCAGTGGTAGGTAGCACTAAAAATTGTAAGAGAATCATAAGCTAAGTTGAATTGATCAATTTCTGTTGAAATCAGACTTGTAGAGCACAGGGAAAAAATGTGCTATTAATATTCGAAAACGTGGTAACTGAAGTCTATATTTAAGAAAACATATTTTTTAAATTGAAATAAAGGGGGAGAAACACTTATGGACAAACTCTCATATCAAGGGGCTTTTGTCTCAGAACACACTAATAATCTTCGATTACATTTACAAAATCCTTTTAAATTATATTTTAGCATTCAGCAACATTCAATAATTAATATCCTTTCAAATCTCTGAGTGTTTCATTTGATCCTCTTCTCAAATTTCTTCTCGTTGTTCATCTGTTATGTTTTATCTCAATCCATTCATTTGCTTCCATTAAGAAGCTAAATATTCTCCTCGCTCCTCATCCATTTCATTTCTTTGCTATTTTTTCTGATTCCTACTTTTTGATTCACCACTCGCAGGATCTCTTCCTCTTTTATGTTTTACCATCCTGTTAAATGTTAATGTTACTTAACGCAATAAAATTCCTCTTAATACACTATTCACCACCTTAAGCAATTCACTTTCACTTATTATGTTTAAAATTTTTCATTGAAATTTATTGCACTTTCTATCACTTTCATCAGGGGTCGATGCAGGTTTGTATTCTTGCGGCCCATTTTGTGAAAAGTAGAGTTATTTTTGTGAATTTTATTATATTTTTGTGAAAACTAACATTTTGTAATGAAAGTTGAAATCCAGTTACTCAAAATCGAACAAAGAATTTATGAACAAAAACATTCTTTAAATCCCCTTGCTAAAGTTTTTGTTTTTCGTGACCTGGTTTTATTTACAAATTACACATTTTAAAACAGTTTTTATGAAAAAGAATGTTATGCATATGGGGCCTATTTTATTAAAAGGAATTTTGTGAAGGGGCCTGTTTTATTAAGTTCATTTTTGTGAAAAGGCCCATTTTATTAAATTTATTTTTGTGAAGGGGACCATTTTATTAAATTTATTTTTGTGAAAGAGCCCTACATAGGCCCCAAATTTTGCCTGGATCGATCCCTGCTTTCACTTTTTCTTGATATTGCTCTAATCGATTTCCTCCACTCTAATAGTATACTGACACATGCGTCTAGCCATTGCTATATATATCCTTCTGAACTAGAACATATCCACACCACAACAGGATAATGAACCGATGAAGAATGTGCCAGAAGACACCGGACCTCCATTTATAAAACATTGTAGAACGTTCTCGATCATTCCAGAACCGGGAGTCCCTTCGAAGGTCCAGAACCTTCTGGGGCATTCTACATTGTTCTAGAGCATTCTCGAACATTATAGAACCTTCTGGAAGATTCTATAACATTATGGCAGTTTTGGCCACTTCAGCACTCGATTCCCAGCTGCTTCACTAACTTCCCACAAGAAGTCCATTGGTGCGATGTCCTCTTTGAACAGCCATACCCCCAAACTCAACCCCCGTAGTTTCAATTTGAAACCTTCATCATGGAGAGAGGATGGATGACTGGCTACCATACTATATAACCCCCACAGGGCTGAGGGGATGGGTTGACAAGTTATATTGGCATGAATGGACAAACTATGCTTACATTTATTACATATAATGATTTAATGACATTATTATTAATAACCCTAATTAATTAATATTATTTGTATTTTATTAATTCAAGTCTGGGCGAATTATCATTGATGCATTTATAAATACAATCTTTCTTATAGTAAACATCAATTCCACAAAGGAACAATTAGCTATTAAAAGAAAGAAAAAAAATTTGTAGATAATTCCTATTCAGCAGATGTAGCTAATTTCCCTTATTCCCCTGATCGATTTCAATCATTTTCATGCAAAAAAATGAAATACTAAAGTACAAAATAAAATATTAAAGCAAAAAAAATCCCTTTCCTCCTTTTGGCATTTTTAAATTCGCCGCCATTAGCTTTTCCAAATTTCGCTGTAGGCCATTTTTTTACATGCCCTCCTCAGTAAAAAAAAAACAAATTCACAGCCCTATTACAGACCTGCCAACCTTTGAAAATGAGAAATCATAGCACACAAAATTAAAATTAATCTGAAGGTTGATTGGTTGGTTTTCTGCGTTTCGCTGCCATCTTTTGACATTCGTAAAAGGAATAAGGTTTCAATCTTTTAACTCAATATACTAGTAAATTTTTTTCCTCTGAAAATTTTTATACGATTTTTAGAGTTTCTTCTCGTTTCAAAGCGTTTTTTTTTTACATTTGTAAAAGGGGCCTGATTCCAATTTTTCAGCCCAGTGCAGTAAATTTTGACAAAAGTAGCGATTTTTTTCCCATGATCATTTCAGGAAATTCAGTTTTTTTCTCACAATCATAATTCACATTTTTCTATCATGATTCTTTGTTGAAATCCGCACTTTTTACCACGAACTTTTGACGAAATTCGCATGTTTTACCGCGATCCTTTGACGAAATTAGTGTTTTCCTTATGCGATCTTTCGGTGAAATTTGCGTTTTCATACTGATCTTTCGATGAAATTTGCATTTTCTTACTGATTTTTTGACGACATTAGTGATTTCTTTCTGCGATATTTTAGCAAAATTCACGTTTTTACCATGATCCTTTGACGAAATTAATTTTCTTTTGCGTCTAATTAATGAAATTGTTTTTTTTTACGCGGTCATTTGTCGAAATTCGCGACAGTTTATTGCAACCGATCAGCAAAATTTTCGATATCTTTTCGCGACCAATTAACAAAATTCACTACTCGTTTCTGCGATCTTTGGACGAAATTTGCAATTTGTTTCTGAACTCTTAATGAAATTAGCGACTTTATTCAGCAACCACTATTTGCTTCTGAGATCTTTTCACGAAATACCCGATATTTTTACACGATCATTTAAAGAAATTATCAATTTTTTCCGCGATCGATTCACGAATTAATTTGGGGAAATTCCATAAAAGAAAAAAATTCGCAAACTTCCGAGAAATTTCAAAATATACCTGCAAAAGAATCATAGGTCTGTGGAAGAATTTGGAGGAAGAAATACTGCACAACATTTTTCATTATGCAGGACTTTCCTTTTTCGTATGCAAATCATGCGATTTCGCACACTATTTCAAACCTTGCCCCTTAAAGAACCACCTGTCTCCCCCTCCAGAAATTCTTAAAATGACACCCCTGTTTCTAAGGAAGGGAATTCTTGTATAAATATTTACAGAAACACAATTCACCCGTGGTTTATATACATAAAGAGGGTTTTATGTTAAGAAGTTTGTTTTGCAGCCCAGATTTTTTTTCCCCCATGAGCCTTTTTTAATGTCCGAATTTTCGGACTAATGACCAAGTTTTTAAAACTTTTGGAAATAAATACTTTGAAATTTTGGAACAGAATCATCCCTGAAAAAAAGATGTTGCGCGGGATAAATATCGCAACTAGAAACAAAAATGCGTTTGTGTCTTTTGCAAAATAAATCGTAGTTTAAGAACGATTTTCGTAGCATCGTAGTTTATAGGTCCAAATCATAGCAACTACGATTTTTTCGTAGCAGTTGGCAAGTCTGCTATTATGTCATTTCAGACGCCATCTTGAATTGCATTCAGACATTGACCCATGCCAAGAATATGTTTACAAACATAGTCATTTACATTTTTTCTTAACTTCAATTGTTGCCCCATGCTAAAGAAACTCTGCTCTAAAATCACTTTTGTAGTGTTGAGCGATAACAATGCTTCCTTCAGCCACCCAACAAATATTCCAACTGGCTAAGCAGTTGTAGTGCCTTTCATTCGAGTTCCAAGTCACGGCAACTGCTTTCTGTCTCTTTTCTGCTTGGACGGCAATGTGCAAAGAAGCGCACATCGATGCTCTGTAATTATCTTTATTTTATTCTATTGGACTAACTGCGTTCACAGTTGGTGCTAAATAATGAACAACTGTGCAGCTTGTACAGTTTAAACTTTAAACTGTACCTATCTAAATGTAGTTAATTAATCTCAAAATATGTATATATACATATATCTACCCTATATATTTAAAATCCTAATGAAATGAATTTATGAAATAACTGATTCAGTTTCATGGTGATTTCCCCTAAAGTATGGAATATTATGCAGTGAAATTAACAACAAAAATCTGTATTGATCTGTAGATTTCAAAACTTTTGAATTAGTTTTCGAAATATTAATTTTTTTTCTAATTTTAATTACATTTCTGTAGTGAAAATCTGTAATGGCAACAAAATTACTCAATTATTATTTTTTTTTTAAATAGGAGAACAGGGAAAAACTATAGGGACTATCAGATTTCTTCTTTTTTAATGAATTTCAGATTGAAAATTTAAATTATATCTTTCATTTCAACTGATAGTGAAATAATATTGAGATTAAATTATGTTTTACAGGGGGAAAAAAATCACATTTTGATCATACGGAATCAATTTATTAAAGAAAACAAAAATTGGCTGTCCATTTCAAATTTCATAGAGGGGAAAAAAGGTTTCCTTTTGAATTTTAAAGAGAAAATGACATCAATAATCTTAAAAACAGAAAGAAAATTTTAAAATAAGCATTTAATCATCACATGTTAAAAGCAGAAAATAAGGAAAGTTACGTCAAAATCTTTACACATAAATCTTAAAAACAGACAGAAATTTTAAAAATAAGAATTTAATCATCCCATGTTAAAAGAAGAAAATAAGGAATATTAAAAAAGTACGAAAACTTAAAATAATCACACGCGAAACACATTTAAAAGTGATAATAACGTCATTTGTTAAAAGCCCAAACATTAAATATCGTAAGATTAAAGTGCCTAAAATAATTAAATTGTTACACATGAAAAACTTTTAATGGTGAATAATAGGTCAGTCATCATATTTAAAAAGCTCAAATAATATTTCCAAATGCTTTTAAGTTAAATAATATATGTACCCGTGAATCTTAAAATAGAAAAAAAATTTAAATAAATAAATTAGTACATGAGACATGCATTTATTAGGGGAAATTACGTCATATATTAAAACAAGCAAATTTGTTTGTATATTAAATCACTTGATGACACATAAATGCAGGTAAATGTATGCTCAAAATACTTTCGATTTATTTTGTACAAATAACTATGTAATAAATACGTATTAGAAAATTCGGATATTCTTATTAATATAAACTGTACTACTTGATTATCCCATGGACCAATTTCAATTTCCATGGCACAATATTTGGACAGAACGAATTTTTCGGCAACGGCGACATCAGGTACGAAAAAGAATTTTTAGGCTTTCATATTTCCCGTGAAAATGCTGTCATTTATGATCTGATTGAACACGCAAAATCTGAAAATGCATCAAGTGTCGAAGAGAAGGATATAGATGATTGGCTACGCATTGACGAAAATGCACCAACAATGAACAATTTAACAGAGAGCGAGATCACTGATGCTGTGCAAAATAGAAGCGCCGATGATGCTAGCAGCAGTTAAGAAGACGAGGGTGAACAACTGGCAGAAGAAAGGATGTCACTAGAAAAATGCATAAATTTGACTGGAGAATTAATATCTTATTTAGAGAATCAAAACTGTATTTCCGAAATAGACATTCTTCATTTGTATAAAATCAAATGCAAACTTCTTAATGAATGGCCAAGAAAATTGAAGCAAACAAAATTGACATTGATGTTTCTGAAATTACACAAGAATAAATAATTTCACTCATTATTAGATTTTTTTTCTATAACATAGAAAAGATCAATTAAAGTAAGTTTTTTTTAATCTTTAATTTTCTCTTTTTCTTACATAATTATTACTTAATAGTGAATTAAATTATGGCTAAAGACACCATTAAGAATATAGTACTACTTTTGATATTCCTTCATAAAATCCGGCATAGTGTCGGTCCCGATGATGCTGGATTCTTAAAGTTATACTGTATAAATAAAATCTATAGCCATCCTATTTGGTTGTCAAGAATCAATGTCAAGATACTTTTATGTGGCCTTATCCAAGTCTTTTCTCCTTTCGTACTCCTAAGATGGATGGAGATTAAAAGCACAAAAAAATCATCACTGAAAATTTAGGAAGTCAAGCATTCCATTTCTGCTTTTGAATGTTATTTTCTATAATGGTAAGATAAGAAAATACTGTCATCAAATTTACCTACAGGACAGACTTGGACAATAGCTTCCAGCTAAAATATAATTAAAGATAGTGTTTTATGATTCCCATTTTATTAAGCAAATTTAATACAGACTGAACATGACACATAAAAATTTTTAATATCCAATAACTGTCTTTTGGATGTTCTCCATTTGCTGTTGATAGCAGTACAATTTTTAGCATTCTCTTAAATATGAAGTGACTTGTGGAAATCACTCTATGTGAATAGAAATTGACTTTAATGATTAATAAATAGGAGCATCTTCAAACATTCTTAATTTCCTCAAATAAAAAAACGTCCACATAAATTGAAGATTCCTTTCAAAGTTTTTCAAACATAAAAAACTTTGTTCTCAACTTAAAAATATGAGAGAAAAAAAAAGAAATTCCACAAAATGATTCAAGTTATATATTTTTATTATAATTGAAAAACCTAAATATAACCTTACCTCAGTCACACAAAGACTCAGAACATCCTCTTTATGAATTGCTTGGCTCTGAAAAATGAAAAAGTATTTGTTATAGCCTTAAATACAAATTATAATTTATTTTTTAAGTAAAAGGTACTGCAATAATACTTACAGATAATAAGGTACCTTTATCACCATCCCAAAATGAAGTTTTCCCACATGAGTCACCACTCACAATGGTCATATCACTGTAAAAAATATAATTATACACATCTTGTCAAACAAAATTATCAAAATACAATTATATTTAAAGAAAATGAAGTTAATATTGATATGCTAAAAATAAAGTAATACTTAAAAAGATAAATCGGATTTTTATAATATACTCTCTAACTGCAAGTTTGAAATTAAAGCAAAGTATAGTGCAGTGCTGAAATTACTATTCGGCTGATGACCATCTAACTCAGCACAATGATAGGTGTCATGGTCGTTATAGTTTTAGTAATAAAAAAAAAAAAAAAAAAAAAAAAAAAAAAAAAAAAAAAAAAGAAATCTGACAAAAATTGTTTCCTTGAGAAATAATTATATCATAAGTCCCACAGACTTAACATTAAAAGTCACAATTTTTATTCATTTCCAAGTTCATTTTTTTTCTTTCCTGTTGCCACAAACAGAAACAGTATAGGGATGATATCTACCGAGTGTCCTAAAAAGGACTGACTGATTTTAAAATTCAATAACTTTCAAACGGTAACAGATATTAAAAAAATTCTTGCAAGAGGGTTATGCATGAGGTCAAGTTTTTTTCAGTGATTTTCAATTTTAGTTTGAATTGCAAACAATAGATGGCGCTGTAAACAATAGGCGCTAAATACAGGCTCGATTTTTCGGCCTTTCTATTCTTCCATGCGAAAAAAAGAGATTAAAATGTATTGAATGGGTCCCGAAGTGCCAAAAATCGACCCTAAATTTAGCATATATTGATCGCAGTGCCATCTATTGTTTGAAACTCGAACAAAAATCGAAAATCACTGTAAGAAAACTTTTGATCTCATGCATAACCCTCCTGCAAGAATTTTTTAAATGTCTGTCACCGTTTGAAAGTTATTGAATTTTAAAATCAGTCAGTTTTTTTTAAGACACCTGGTATATTATAAAACAAAAACATGTCCGTGAGTAACACTGGTGTCATATTCAAGATGCAACAACCTTAATACAAAATTTCGCTTTTTTACAAGTCTATTAACTTCTAAACTACACTATTTCAATTTTTACATCATCAAATAGAGAAAAATGTACTTTCAAATGCAAGTTGTTTGAAAACTGTATCACAATTTATAGATATTTTATTGGTTATAAAATAACTTTCAAGCATGATTTTTTTAAAAATCTATCTCTATCACATGCAGGTTGCTTATTGGCATATTTGCAAACAAAAATAATTAAGCATTTGTTTTCAGCTAATATACCATAACAAAATTTCAATAAACAAATAAAAGAATATAAATAAAACACAAATTTAACAGATATGTAATCGAACTACATGCTTAAATACTGAAATAATTAGAATCTAGAAGGTTTCTTTAAATACTAAAATTTTTGGCGATGTTAGAAACAAAATTTCATGACTGACTATAAACATCTAGAGAATATTGTCATGTTCCTGTAGACTGAGTTTTTATAAGTGAGAAGCAGCGACCCAGAGCCAAAAAATTTTTGATGCTCCAGCTCCGCTCCCAGATGAAATACTGTGGCTCTGGCTCCAGCAACTGCTCCAACTCGGCTCTGACTTTGCACTTTTGAGTTGCAGATTTTAGTTTACACCGTTTATTTTTTGCTCGCAAATTCTTCCTTTACCTTCATTAAAGATCTGACAAAATGCATTTTTCATCACATCAAACTTGAAATGATTGTTCAGAAAATCCGATGTCTTTTAGTTTTTACTTTTAAAAAAGAAAGTTTGGTGGAATTTTAAACACAAAAATCTTAAATTCCTTCTACACTTTTCAAAATTCAAACAACCAAAATTGTACAACTACACATGTAAACAACATGCGGCC
The DNA here is from genome assembly GCA_963932465.1 of Maratus speciosus. Classification (NCBI taxonomy): domain Eukaryota; kingdom Metazoa; phylum Arthropoda; class Arachnida; order Araneae; family Salticidae; genus Maratus; species Maratus speciosus. The sequence goes on along the minus strand of OZ010786.1, from coordinate 107,046,574 downwards.
ATATTTGTTTTCAAATAGTGTTGCCACTTAGCTCAAGTAGAAAGTAGAAGTGAAGCAGTGTTACCATGTTTTTGGGAGAAGTTTTCCATCTCTCATTTAAAAAAAACCTAAAAAATGATATAATTAAAATACTGAATAATGATGTAATTATAATATTTTAAGCCTGGATATTTAAAAGACTGAAAAATAAACATTTAAAAGAATATTAAAAAACTAAAGGAGCCCTGGAGTAAAAATTTAAAGCTTCAACTCCGCCTCTAGCTGCTGGGAAAAAACAGCTCTGGACCGCTCCGGCTCCGGGCTCCAGCTCCATGGTGAGAAGGTAACCTTTAAAACTAATGCCATATGAAACACAATTTCACTAAATGCTATGATATTTGGTTGAATTTTTTACATTTATTTTTTGTTATTATCAAAGAAATGTTATAAGTTTTTACTACACACACCAAAGAAAATGCAAATTCTCATTTATAAAGCTGACAGATTTTACTATGATTACGACAAAGTAGCGTTATTATTTATTACTGTTGTTTTAACAATTTATGGGTGACAATGCAGAGTTCTGTTATTGTGGTTGTTATATTTTTAGCATTCATTTATTTTATCCAGAAGACCCCCCCCCCCCCTACTGCATGTTTACTACAGTTTGTTATGAAAATCACTCGTTATTAAATAATAGATTAGACAACTTGATATCTTGACAAAGGAATTAAAAAACAGATTACAGCAATACATTTAAAAAAAAACAATACAAATTTTAAAAATAATAAAACATTCTGGTTTGCCTACGGCTGATTGTAGTTTTTGACAGCCAAATACGTTATTATAGTTACTCGAGATATTGTTGCTGCGAATATATTAATGCTCATTTCAAAATTAGAAATTACCAATGTTTGCTTGACAATATCAAATGGATGATTTTTTGCTCAGTTTTGTGCAGGTCCCACATGGGCTTTCCTAGTTAGTTAGACTTGGTACCTAGCATCAGGGCATCGCCTACTTAACACTTGCTATGACCTTGACTGAGGCTGAAATGGTGGTGTGCAACACATCTCTAAAATAGCGTACAAACTGACAAACTGCAAAAAAGAGGAAAACTTTCACTTCCCTTCTGCTTCCACCCAAAACCTAACAATTCTTCTTTTTCTTGATTGGAGGAAATATTCTAGAGAGTTATTTAGATGACAGATTATTTATTGCTGCTAGAACTTAACAAATAGACAGAAAAATTTAAGATAATGGGGAGTTTTAAAAATTTTAAGTTCTATGTGCTCAGCAGTTGGACAAAATTTAGATGTTTACTTATTATTACAACAAAGCAAAAAATATAGCAGAAAAAGATTAAAAAGTAAACGGACATTAAAATTTAAAAACTAAAGAAACAAAGGAGGAGAAGTGGAAATTTTAGACAGGGAACATTATTTAAATGATTTACTTTTTTTTTTTTTTTCTTTTACAATTAGAGTAACAAAGCAGAAAGAAAATGTAAAGAGTTTTAAAGATTTTAAACTTTTAGTGTTCGCTGCTAAAGGAGTGAGCAGAAAAAAAGTGAAAGTGGTGGGAGAGAAAGATTTAAATGATTATTTATTGCTAAAATAAAGTACAAAATATGGAAGTAAAAGTTCAAAAGCTTGAAAAAACAAGCAAAGATTTTTTGACTTTGTATGCTACAGGTGCTCAAAAGGTGATATAAATAATATAGCACAACTGAGCATGATAAGCAACATGAATGAGAGTTTACAGGAGAGTCAGTCTGTGCACAGAAGGGCAAAAAAATTCAGCTTTTGAAATTTAATAATTTTGAAAATTCTTTTATTTTATTTTTTTTGGTCAGATGAAACATTTACAGAGACTTGACATAATGTTGATTAGCAATGTTAATTCTGCTTATGATACATGCTGCATTGTAATTAACAGGATTTCAGAGCTGCCACTGCACATCTTTCTCAAATCCTTTCTCACATTGTGATGATAGTACACTTTCATTGATAAGTTTTGTTATCTACATACAGGAATGCAAATAAAATAGCATCATATTTAAATGATACTCTCTTATTTTGATACATGATTCCTAGCGAATAGAAGAAAAGAAAATCACTCAATTACATAGACATACACCAGTTATCAATTACACTGCTCTGGCCTAACAAATTTCTAGACAAATAAATAAATAAATAATGAAACTTGTATAGAATCAGGATACTTCAGAATAAGAAAAGTCTTTTCCAGCCCGCACACACATACATAAAAAAATATAAATATTAGAAGTAATTAGAATAATTACTTGGCACAGGCAGTATAACTTAATCCCATATCTACTGCTTGCTTTTCATAGAAATTCAGAATATTGGCTGTTTTTTTTTTTTTATACAAAACTATAGATTTATTGACGGCAAAATTCAAAGCTGTATCCACATAGAGTTGGATAATGTCTTTTGACAAGTACATCCAGATAAAAAAGTTGCAAAATTTTCAAAATATGAACACAACATATTATTCATTACTTGTTTCTAGAAAACCAGAGATTGTGCTGTGAATACAGTATACTACTTAACAATATCTATGTGTTTTTCTTATGAGTTACACAATCAAAATTATCAGTAACAAAAAAATGTTTGCATGGCTAATTTCAAATAAAAAGTGTTATAAATTATTATTTGCCTTTTAAAGCAGCTAAAAAGTCAGAAATTTGTATAGTAATAATATTAACCATTATAAAAAGTAGAAAAAAATATTATTGCATTAAATAACTTAGCAAAGTCTTTTTCCTGGAAGACACAAATACATAACTTACCAAATTTTTTTCTGATGAAACACACAAATAAAACAAATGCACTATAATCACAAAGTAAAAAAAAGGAAAGGAATAATGATTAAATAGCTTAAACTTTTGTTCTGATTAATTACAGGATTCTCTGCAAAACATGTCTGGCAATTTCCCTGACCAAATCTCAAAATATTCCATGACCAAACAACTGGGCATGCAACAAAATTCGCTATTTATTCTGCAATCCTTTGACAAAATTGGTGATACTTTATGCAGTCATTTGACGAATTTTGTGATTTTTTCCTGAGACCATGAGGAATTTTGCATAATTTTTTATTTTTTATCAGAATTTCCATGGCTTTTTAGAAAATATTTGAAAATTCCCTGAGTTTTCCTATACATTTTAAAATTTCCCTTACTACTTTGAAATTCCCTGACTTTCCAGGTTTTCCATGCCTTTCCACGTCTCTGGGAACTGTGTATTAAATATATACACAAGTACAAGGTTATTTTTTTCTGTTATAAAGAAATATACTGGGCAGCTAATACAATAACATGAATAAAAATATTTTAAAAACAACATTGAAGTAATAATTAAATAGGGTCATTGAAGCTTTAAGAAGATCAAAACATTTATTGTTTAGGCATAAATGATGCAATTAATGATGCCTTAACTCTAGCACTTGTCAATTAACAGAGAGATAAAAATAATTATCAGTAATTGTTATAATTTTATTTGAATACCAAAATATAAAAATATTGATTTACTACCTTAATATTTTAATACACCAGACAACTGTAGGTGTATTTTTACTAGATCTTCCAAGTATTATTCGGTTGACAACATGCCCTGTGTCAACATTCCACACTCTAATAGTATCTAATGAACCAGTTACAATAACATGCCCATCTTTATGCCATGCTAGGCATAAAATAGAACCTATAATCAAAGAAAAGCATGAGTAAATACATTTGGTATAGAACTGATTTCATAACAATAAACAATGTATCTTAATCTCAATGCAGTAATGTCTTAAATGTATCTCAATATAAAAGTAATATAATCATTTTCACAGAACACAGTGAGATTTTATTGAATATATATTTTAATAATTGCATAAATAGTGCACTAACTTTAACTTTATAATAGCTAAAACAAAATATAACTAGCTAAACCACCAGGGGCTGCCTGCATCTGGAATAATAATCTTAAATGTACAGAAAAAAATGTGTTGAATTCAGACATTTTTCTCTGAGAAGCTTTAGTGTTTGAGAACGTCACTGTCCCCGGCAGCGTACACCCTCGAATTTGTATGATATATTTTTAAACAAAAATCTATCCACACACCTAGAGGACCTAGAGCCAGGGGTTCCACTGCCTTCGGCAGTGCACAATGGGGACAAGCTGTGCACACTGAAATCTGTTTTTGCAATTGACCCTCAAATTTGCATAGTCTCAAAAAAACTTTCCAAAAGAACCCTAATGTTGGCCCCACTGTCTGCAGCAGTGTACATCCTCAAATTCATCTAAAAAATTAAATAATAAAAAATATGTCCCTGCCCCTTACCCTTTTAAAACACGAGATGACATTTTCCAGTATTGACAACTTGTCCCAAAAGCACAATTCTCTTAAAACCTGAAATGATACCTGGGAAGGTACTTAGAAACATCTGCCTGGTGATTTTGTGAAACAACTTCCAGAAAATAATTTTCTTGAAATAGTAAAAGTAAATATTGACATTAATAATTGAAAAATAATGAGAAATAACTATTTTTTTTAACCAAAAATATTGTTAGAACCAGTAAAGAACCCTGAATAAGTTTTTATTCATATATATATATATATATATATACAGCTTTAATTCATAATAATTGACGGTGGTAGGTTATGTTTAATTAATGGTTATATATATATATATATATATATATTCGATCAGGAAATGGCATTTTAGAACTGCAGAAAAAATGGAAAAAAATAAAAATGAAACAACCTCTAAAAAAAATTACAAGTTGGTGTTTTTTGTTTTGTTCTTTTGTATTTTCAACCTGGACTCAGTGATGGCAGTTTAAAACTGAAGATAGAAAGGGAAACTAACACGTAAAAAATCTCCATAAATGTTTTTTGAAATAGTAAAAACAGACACAAGATTGGAGGAAAAAAGAAAAAATGTGTGAAAGAAAGAACACTGAAATATGGAATAAAACGAAAGCTAATTTACTTATGTATGACTATAAATCTATTACATATCTGCTTTATTAAGAAAACAAAAATATTTCAAATAGTATAAATAATTAAATTTATTATGTAAACCCTTGTTTTTAATGCTCATTATTCTGTTATGCCAAGTACAATATCTTAATTGTAATATTTTTTTTCATATAACAACAAAGTCTAAACAAACTTTAAATGTTTTAAACATACACAGATACAAACAATTCCTTTTATTAATTAGGTAGCTGGGGTAAAAATTAAGACCTTTGCTTAACACAGGGTTCAAAACTTTCTTGCAATGGGGGGGGGGGGGGGATCACTTTTGATCTTGTTCTACACAGCTGAGACTTAGGATGACAAGCAACCAATTAATATAAGCATTTGAGATAATGACTGGAAAAATTTTTAAAACAGAATCTTGGTTGTAAGATAGTTTACCTTCTTGTTTATCAAACTTCTTTTGAAAATCAAGACCTTCTAATAGCAAATCATGTAAAATTACATGGCCATCTTCATTTCCTATCTAGGAAAAGTGAAAAATAACAAAGATTAAATTATAAAAATGACAAAGATATCTAATGAATTAGACTAAATCAAGAACACTTACAGCTAAACTAGTCTTCTGTTTATTTACAGACATACACCATATGGGGCAGCCAGTAGTCACCAATACTTGATACTGAAAGCAAACATTACAAAAATAATGAGAGATAATTTATTTCTTAAAAAAATTAACTATGCTATATGCAATTTATTTCTATTATTATTTCAGTAAACAGCATACAGACAAAAAGCTGACTTTAAAAGACTTAAAGCATTTCTCAAATCACCTGCTCAACAATGCGAAACTTCCTGACATAGAGGCATAAAATTGGCAGGTCTGATTATTGGACCGGCTTGAAATCAAAGCGAATTTTCCATTTTTTCATAAATAAAGTACTTATTGAATTATAAGCAATTATGGACACGTGGTGACTCACTGTATCACATGCAAAATTTTTGTTCAAAATGCCAACTTTGACAGTATTTGCTGAAAAATCTTCTGACTTTACCAAAAAATAGAAAACGTCTTTCAATTACATAGTTTTTGCACAAGAACACCTGCCAATTTCATATGTTTTTGAACAAAAATGAATCTAAAAATGTGTTAGAAAGTAGCTCCTTTGAACTTGAAAAATCCTTAACAGAAAGTTAACATGACTTAAATGTTAGACTGATTTATCTGATAGTACCCCATTCATTTGAAAATTAATGGTAGAACTATTTCATCTGCATAATCTTATTGAACATTTTTTAAATTTATAATGCTTACATATCTCCAAAAGATAAAAAATTAAAGTGTGTATTAATCTTTTTCGGACACTTTGTATATAGGTAAGTCACCTAAATTTGTAAATTTGGTATTAAAATTAGGACAAACCATTTGCATTTTAATTTATAATTTAGCATCCCGTGATGGTTCAAAAATATGTTCAGATATTATAGAAAATAAGAGCAACATATTTTTTCAAAAAAATTAAAGTGTCACTTTCTGAGATATAAAAGGTAAAATGTTTGACGTCAGAATTAAATATTTAAAAAATATTTACCTGTGATTATATGATATATGATATTAAAGCCCAATTCAAACACTTTTTAACACCACCAAAAGTAAGGTTTGGTGACATTTGGGGAACTAAATGTAAATGGGACCAAATTTGAACTGTGTGAAATGCAATGTCTATCTTTGAAGCTAATTATTTCAGAAATCAAGAGATTTTGAGTATTTATCCATTCCTCTATAAACCTAACAACTGAGCTTAATTTCATAAATTTAGAGATTTTGAGTTATTATCCATTTCTCTATAAACCTAACAACTGAGTTTAATTTCATAAATTTTGAAAAGGTAGAAAATTGAAAATTACATTATTTGTGTTGCTTTGACATGGGATGACCCAGTTGTTTAGATTAATATATTTATTTGGACTATTTAATTTTAGATTAATACTAATAGAAATTTTAACAAAAGTTTATTGTTTTAGCATTTTTAAATAGAAAAATGGAGATTGGTTTTTAACCCTTTATCTACTGAATGATGAAAATTTTACCTTCTAAAGCATTTTTTGTGAATTGTTTAAACTACATTAGAAGATTTACATAATCATTTAATAAATTTTACAAGGATTTTAGAAGGATTAATTAAATTTGAATTTATAGGGATTTTGTGCAATATTTATAACACAACTCAAATCTTTTATTTTAAATACTTTTCTTAGTATTTTGTAGAATTAGAAAATGTGCAAATATAATGTTCTTGCAATAGAAATATTTCTGAATTGAAAAATTCACCCCCCCCCCCACCCCACCCCCAAGAAAGCTGAAAAGATGCAAATGAAAAAGAAATCATCCTTTTAAAAATATTTCTGTTTTGTGTAACTAATAAAGCTTTTGGAACAAGATAAAGTAATGTATCTATAACCCATTCTAAACTGTATTACAACTAATCGATGTATTAAATGAATTTTATAACAAGTTATTTTAATGGTACTTATAAGTACTGTCAGTAGATAAAGGGTTATAGGTGGCTCCTAATGAAGGATGTTTTTCAGTTTTGTCCTTCCATTGCAGCTATAATATGAACATTAACATTTAGCTGTGTTGAAATTTCACCAGCTCTCACAATTCATTCAAAACTGCACAGAACATTGTATTTATAGCTTTTTTATAACATTAGCTTATAAAAAAAAAAAAAAAAAAAAGGTATAATAAAATCCAGAAATTTTATAATATTAATTAAAAAATAAAATATAAATAAGTGTAATACACTTTATTGAAAAATTTTATCAAAATGACAGAGAAAACCAAACTTGTCCATGTTTTGTAGGACAAACATTTTTTGACATAAAATTAATTCATAACAAAAGACAATGAAGTAAAGAATAGTATGCACATTTTTAACATTTAAAAATTAGCATTGAAAAGAATTATGTACAACCTTTTGTGACAAATCTGTTAGGTCATATTCTGAAATATATCCATATAGTCCAGCTGAAAATAAGCGTCCATTACACCATGACAAAGTTTCAACAGAACCAGCAGCAGATGCACATATTATAACCTGTGAGAATACAAATATAAGAAGTTTAGATCATTAGCTTTCCAAACTCAATAATTATACACACTTTACAATTTATTATATTGATTTACATGCAGAACAATATATTTTTTTAAATACTCAGATTTCTACCAGTTTCATTCTATAAAAAATCTCTTTGGTTGGTTAGACCTATATCTAGTAATTTGGATTTTATGAAATATTAATTTAAATAGTGCTGTTAGACATCAATAATTATGAAGCATACTGCATAACTTCAAATATAAAATTTGGTGTATTACTATTCAATAGAAACTGAAATACAGCTATAATGTTCATTACAAAAAATAGTATAGCAGCAGCATTCTCTGTTGAATAAAAAAAAAAAATCAAAATTGAATGAAAAAAAAATTTAATAAATATTTTGCATATTAAATTTGGTAAAATTCAGTCCCATAGATGTTGATATAGTTATCATGGAAAATGTAAAAAAAAACAAACACCATCAGTTCAGTGATATACATCCAAACCTAATCAGCATCAATTTATATCAAGGTCTAACAGAATATGAAGTTTGATGAAATTCTTCACACTAGCTCTTAAGATAGGGTGGTCACAAAACTTTCCCAAAATAATCAAATCTTGTTTAAAACATTACAAAACGCATAAATCTATCAAAAAATAGCAGTTGAAAATTTTCCCAATTTCAATTCTTTCTTCTTATATATATGTTCTATCTATAGAAGTAAAAAAAAAAGCAAAAAAAAAAAAAAAAACCTGGAAAATAGTTATGTGTATCTAATTGTGACTTTAAGCCTAAGACATTTTCCAAATGTCTTTAAAAATTCATAGCCAATAATAATCCACATATAAAATACTTTTCCACTTTTCTTATTTTTAACTTGGTGCAATTTAGGCTTCAGAAAGTGAGATTTGTTGAAAAGTGATATAAAGTATAAACAGCTATGAAAACAAACCTAATGAATTGTTATGCTTGGTTAAATATACAGTAGACTCCCTCAAATCCGCACAGCTTGGGACCAGAGGTTGTGCGGATTTTAGAACTTTGTGGATTTCTGGTATCTGGTCATTGCTTTGTTTACATCTTTTAAACCTTAATCTACCCTATATATATAAAATCCTAATGAATCGAATTGAAACGAATTTATGTAACGATTCTATGAAACGACTGATTACATTTCACGGCGATTTCTCCTAAAATATGGGATACTTTGCGATGAAATTAACACCAAAAATCCGTATTGATCCACAGATCTCAAAACTGGTATTAGAATTTTAAAATTAGAATTAGTTTTCGAAATATTAATTTTTTTCTAATTTTAAATACTTTTTTTCTAATGATGGCAACTCAAATTTTAATCATAACAGATATTTTTTTTTCATATTTTAGAAAAGGTTATTTTAAATTAATTTGGCGACGAGTTTGGCCTCCCTTAAATGTATGCTAAGAAATGCATTATGTTACTTTTATTCAGAATTCAATTTGTATTTCATTATCATTTTATTTAATACAAAACTTTCATTTAAAATTGAAACCTTTAAAATAAAGGACTTTTACTTCATTCTTTTTTTTAAACGAAACGAAAAATATTAGACACAGATGTCATATACGCAATGGGGTACCTAATTGGTGCCAAAATGGCGTTATTTTGCCTGACATGGTAACCCGGCTATTGCTGCTTATTTATTAATAAATGCTTATTTGAATTTATTTTCTTTTTATTTACAAAAAACGTTATAAATTGTTTTGTTCTATAGTTATTAATTAATTTTTTTTTATTTATTGTTATTTCATTTTAAAAATAACAGAAAATAATTTAAAAATACATATGTAACAGGTATTTGAAAACGAGGTTTTCACCATATTATCCTAAAAAAAAAAATCACGCCACACCCGGTGCATATGTGACAATGCAACAAATCATGAGATTTAATTTCCACTTCAAAGCAACGTTTTAATGTTATTACTTCTCCCGTCGACCAATTTCGCCAAATTATACAAATTGACACATTTTTTTATTTTAAATAACAAAAGAACAAATAAATTAGTATAACATTAATAAAAATACAAGTAAAAAGTCGAAATAAAAATCACTTGATGGCGTGAACATGCGTAACTTCCTTAAAGTCAAGTGAATGTGACATTTACGATCAACCATTATTGGCATTTAATCTTATAGTTTGGCGACAGATTTTTGGTCGATGGGATAACCAAGTAGCGCCATTTTAATTTACCACTCGAAAAATAAAAAAATGCTAATTGGCGAGTTTAAAAAAAGCTATTGGCAAGATTTTCACCTGGCTAACATAAAAGTACCAGGAATTCTTTGTGATCATGGCAACTTTTATGTAGTTTTATTCGAAAAAATAATTTTGATTCTTTAATCAAAATGGAAACTATAGGTGAAAATTGGCGGTCGCCACTCGCCACGTGGCGATTAAAGTTGTAAAAGTGGCGATTAAAAAATCGGCCATCGATCGCCACCCTAGTCGCCACTGCCAAGTGGCGATAAAACATCTGTTATCGATCGCTAAGTGAAATATAGCTTTTTTCATAGAAATATGCCTCTCTACTTTGATTACATCTAATTAGCAAACTGCTTAATTCTATTTCCTACCGGATGCAAGCAGATTACAATGATTTAGCTGTATTTTCAATATTTTGGCTTTTTGCCATTGCCCTTCAGTTGGATTATTTTTTCAAGAAATACAGTTTTATTCTGCAAAATATATTCATCAGCTTTGATTCCACGTACATTTCAAATAATTTATTCCTTTTTTTTTCCCCACCGGATGCAAACGTGTTTCAAGAACATTGCAGTATTTTCAATATTTCAACTCCTGCCACATGCTCACCAGCTTAGATTTCAGCCGCATGTAATGTGTGTAGTATGTTAGTAACACATTTACTTATTAAATAAAATCCAAATAACACTTTATTGGATTTTATTAGATTATTTTTTTTATTGTATACACCTAACTGTTGGAATTTTGATTTAGTTATTTTTTATATAAAGAAAGTAATAGTAATTTGATTGATAATAGTGTTTACGAACATATACAAGTAATCTAAAAATATATTCTAAAAAAATCCATTTGATAACAGATTTTGTGGTTTTAAAGTAATTTTCTTGAATTTTGACAGCTTCCCTATTCTTATCATGAATAGTTGGCTGGTATAAAACTGACTTATAAAAAAAATATGTATATATACAACAATTATAGTTTATGTAGATGTCAAGAAAATTTGAAACATTATAGTGGCCACTAACTTTAAAAAGTGGCCACTAATCAAACTGAGCCTACCGGCCACTGGCTACTAACCAGGGTTGCTGGCTTTTAGCCAGGCCAAAAAAAGCCGGCCGGCTTTTTTTGGTTTTAACCACTTAAAAAAAGCCGGCTTTTATTTAAAAAAGCCGGCTTTTATTGGAAGAAGTCAGTTTTTATTTGTTAAAGTTGGTTTACAGTAAATTTGTTTTAAATTTGGATCAATTAATTTTTAATACATTTATAAATATTTTCTACTAAAAAAAATAATAGACTTCTATTAAATTTTATCAAATAAATAAGTCTTTATAACTTCTAGAAGACAACTGTGAACGCATTATCTCTGAAAAAAAAAAAACAAATTATATAAACATTGAAAAGGATATATATTAGGCTCCAAACTGGTGTTTTGAAATTCTATATTATATAGCTCCACATATACTACACATTTTAAAGATTATATTTAATTAAAACTGTTCTTAACTGCTCTGCTCAAGAAGCGCAAAATGTTTTGACACATTTACAAATTCATTTTTTAACGGAAAGATGTAAAATTCGAAAGCTGGACCATGAAACATGAAAGCGATTTGGAATCGAACTGTGTTTTCCATTTTTTGATCCATCAATTACCTATTGAGTTATAAAGAGATTTTGATCATGTGACAAACACGTTTTTTCACCCTTTTCTGAGTGGTTTCTTCTTTCGCGTGGAAATTCAGTTCAAAACGCTCACTTTGACACTATTTTCTGAAAAATCTATTGCATTTGCAAAAAAAAAAAAAAAAAAAAAAAAAAACCCAGAAAAAACAGTGCAATTACATAGTTTCTGAACAACAACATCTGCTAGTTTCATGCATTTCTGAACAAAAATAAATTAAAACTTAGGTCAGAAAGTTGCCATTTTGGATTTAACAGCCTTAATGACAAAATATAACATATCAAAATGGAAACGAGAAATTAGAAAAGATGTTTTATTTGAGGAGAGTGGTACATAAGTGTATAAAAAATAGAGCATTTAAACAAAAAAAAAAAAAAAAAAAAAAAAAAAATTCTCAAAATAAAATTTTGAAAAGCTTGTTGCTACGCATATTCATGCATATGCTATTCATAATGTTTTTAATAGTGAGAAATGGTGGTGTTTATTAATATGACTATGTATAATTTTAAATGTTTGCTAGAAATAAAATAAGACTTGTATGTTAATAGCTCTTAAAATTAAGTAATAAAGCATAACTAAGTAACCATTGTCCTCTTTAATTTTATAAAGCAGTAAAAATAAAAAAATTGGCAGTTGGTATGGCCCTTTTAAAATTTAGCAGACATATTTGCAATTCTGAATACAAATCACTAGCAAAATCATCTAAGTTTTATTCCAGTATTATGTCCTCATTACTGAGAAATTGAGTTACTTATTAAACTGTAAATCAATTAAATGTCATTAAAACTAATTAAAAACACTTTAAAATGTGTAGTTTATAATTACAATGCTTTATTGTATAAAAGCCAATTATGGCCAAAAAAAGCCAATTTTGGCCAAAAAAAGCCGGTTAAAACCAATAAAAGCCACCGGCCTGGCTTTTTTTAATTTTAGCCGGCTTTTTTGCAACCCTGCTACTAACTCAATTTCCCAGTTTTCACCTATAATGGAAACCTTTTTTTATGAAAAGCGAAGGAATCAGCCTGTTGTTTACGGCAGTTACATGACTTGGACTATTATAATACAAACGAAATAATGGGGATGGAATAATATTCGGTGACTTATCACACCTGTGGCTGGCTAACATTAAAGTACCAAAATGGCCGCCTGGAATATAAAAAGCGAAGGGATCCGCCTGGAGCTGTTGATGATAGTCACATGACTTTGGCTATTATTATAGAGATTGTTTTAAATTTTAAAAACAGCGCAAAGAATAATATTTCCTAACAATTAAAAATTTATTTTCACGTGACTATTAAAAACAGAAAAAAAACTTTAAAATTACTATTAAATGAGTACGTGTTAATGGAAGGAAAATATTGAAAATTATGTCCTGAAAATTGTATTTGCACGTGAATATTAAAAGGGAAAGGAAACTTTAAAATAATAAATACATTAATATGCGCTTAACCCTTTCACGGACAAGGCACTTCTATTCGTAAAATCTTGAAATCAGTGAATGGCACCAGCGAAATTTACAAACAAATTTCGAAATACAAAAATTTTTTTGTTCACTTACTTAATAAAAGGGAAATTTTCATCCCAATATTCTGATGCTAATGTGGCATTTAAGAATTAAAATTAAGTGGTCCAAAAATGAACCACCGCCCTTGAAGGGGTTAAAGTAGCTAATTTTAGTAATTGTATTATGTCAATTGTTTTATAACGCTGTTAAACAATACCGAGAGACAAAGACTCTGTTTACTTAATTCATTTTATTTTAACTTCTTTTCAAATTTTTAACTGATCTTCTTTAATCAAACACGAAAACAACCATTGGATGTCTTAACAGCAACTGATTCTACCTTAAATTTTTGCAATCAAAGGGAATTGAATGGAAACCCATTTACAGGGAGATCGCTACAGGTTTTTTCAGTATAATTCAATCTTCTCTAATCTTTTTAAAACTGATCAGATTAGCGTGCTTTTAGATTCTACAGTGTCTGAACGGGGGTTGGCGAGCGTAGCTTGCAGGGGGCAGAGCCCTTTAGTTTGAATATAATAATGCTATCAAAATTATAATGAATGCTTGCTGCAATATAGTAAAACATTAAAGTAATAAACTAAAATGATAAGTACGATAATTTTAAAAATTATTAAAAGTAAAGATCCAGTAAATAATGTGTAATTAAATATGCATAATAAAGATGAGGTACATTTTCCTTGAATTAGCCCTTTAGTTTGAATATAATAATGCTATCAAAATTATAATGAATGCTTGCTGCAATATAGTAAAACATTAAAGTAATAAACTAAAATGATAAGTACTATAATTTTAAAAATTATTAAAAGTAAAGATCCAGTAAATAATATGTAATTAAATATGCATAATAAAGATGAGGTACATTTTCCTTGAATTATTCAATGAAACTTTCCTCATAAAGGTACCCTATTAATTTACATCAAAATCTTTCCTCATAAAGGTACCCTATTAATTTACATCAAAATCAAAGTATGGAACTTTTACTTCAGGTTTAGCCAGTCTTAATAAGCAAAAAAGCTTGATGAATACATAAATATATTTGATAAAAAGATTGTGGATTACCAGTGATATCAGCAATATCTTGATTTTTTTCAGAAATAAATTTAAACTTCCTTTATGAAAAACCACAAGTTATGTCATATTATCAAGAATTACATATTAAAATACATACAGAATGATATAAAACTTTTTTTTAAAATCTGCTCGTACATCTGAACTGAAAGTTTCATTGTTTACATCTGTGACGATGTGTGGATTTTAGGGTTGCAAATTTGAGGGAGTCTACTGTATAAGCATTTACATTGTATACTGTGTGGATCTCATCAGAAACCCTGGAACAGATCTTGGCTCCGTCCTGTTACCAGGGTAACTAGTCAGTCGATTTCATTTTTGGGAAGTCTGTCATTTTCTTTTCTCGACAATTTCCTTCCATACTCAATACGTGAATCATTACAATCTTTTTTACTTTCCACTGAGAAAAGTTTTATACGGAGGCTGCCAAACGTTGTAATCCAACTCCTATGGACAAACATCCCTCACTACAAATTTTGGAACCTTTGTAAGCAGCAACTCTACCCAGGGTTTTTCTTAAGGGAGCCACACAGATTAAAATTTATTCATATACAGTGAAACCTCCCTGTGCGACCACCTCCCTGAACGACCATTTTTTCATGGAACGAAATTTATTCCCATAGACTCAATACTGATTTTATCCCCATTCAGAGACCATACCAGTTGAACTCTCACCATGAGCAACCAATTTCTTTGAAGAAAATGAAACAAATTCTGTTTTTTCTTAGTCGCTTGAAGAAGGTTTTATTAGAAAAATAATTCCGGAGAGCATATTATTCATCAAACTTCTAAACTAAGTTTAGATTTCTTTGTATTCTGGTAACTTTTAAGTGTTTAAACCAGGGTTGGCAAGTTTTTGACGCATGACAGTTTTTACCGGATTTTACCATCATGTCAAAAACCTCTTTGTCAAAAATATCAAAAACTGTCAAAAACCCATTTTTTAATAGTAGTTTTTTTTTACATTCTTTTTTTCCCTTCTATCTTTAGTATTAAGTTGTTTCACATGAAATATTCAATATCAAAAAGACTAAAGTATATTTATCCATCCGAGAAAAACAAAAAAGAATTGCATTTAGAATAATACATATACATCTCTGTTAGAAGATCTCTACAATAATCTTAAGCTATTTGGCATATTCTATAAAACTTATATTTTTTGAAGAAATTCCATAACCCATAAGCATAAGATTAAAAAATGTGTATAATTTCGGCAGAATGTGGTACACTGTTTAAAACTAAATAGTTTTCACAGAAATGAGTTTTCTTAAAGTGTTAAATCCAAATTGTTCACTGATTATTTTCATCTCTAAATAGCAATAAATGAAATGAAATATATTTTTATAGTTGAGGATTACATAAATCTTTTTGGAGAAAGGAATAAGACTTGTTCTTCAAAGTTAAATCTTGTAGAGATTAAAATTTGCAAATCAGTATTAAACTTTAAACAATGTGAAAACTCAATTTTTAACTATATTTTTGTTAAGTAGTTTATTTTAGTCTTATTATTTCCTTAAACTAAATAAATAAGTAATTAAATAAATATTTTTCACTAAAGATCCATTAATTAAAAAGTTATCTGCATTAAAAAATAAATAAAACACTTAAAAATCTCTCTAAATTTAACAATAATTTTAAAGGTAAAAGATTTTTCTCATACAGTCATATGTATGTAGTAAAAATATGCAATGTTTTATTTCTTTCAATTCACTTTAAATAATGCCTAAATAATTTTAAGCAAAATGTATACAGGACATAAATAGCTTGTCTTTATGGTTGATTTAATAAATTTCAAGTTAATCCCCTTCATAGCGAGCGTCTTTTACAGAATTTTTATATCTTATCGTTGGTATTTTAAAACAAATTTTTGTCTAGATGAATCGAGAAAATGCCTTGATTAAATAAGGCAAAATTTACAATAAAAAATAACTAGTAGGAATAATCATGAGCATATATGTGATGCTTGTCTCCAAGGGGTTAAAAATATTTCATGACTATTCAGGTATAAATTTATATCTAAAAATATAGGTGTTGGAACGGTCTGTCCATATAAGGTTAATATATACTTACACTAAAGTTAACAAAAAGAAAAAAAAAAAAAGAAACTATGGTATAAAAACTACTATATAAATTATTATTCTATCCTGTTTTTTGTTAAATATTGTTTTGTTGTGCTAAATTTTAAGTCTAAGAGCTTTCACCTGAAATCAGGTCCTACAGGTTTCTATAAAAATTTTAAATGAAATATATAAAATTTTAAGATTCAGCTTATTAAAGTGAAAATGAAAATCACTGTAATTGCATTTATGAAATACATAAGATATGCATTTTAAAATATCATATCTAAAAATATTCAAATTTATTGAATGATCGCAGTCCTTGCTTGACATCTATTGTTATACACCATGTAACAACATTTTTGCATCTCTAAAATAATTTTAATGTATTTTATTAAAAATGTATATTGAATATTATTTAATAATTATAATAACCTTTTATTACCATTTAATATTAATGTTCATTGCAGTTAGTAGAATCTATATTAGTGGAGATTATGAAAAATATTGTTCTTTCCTCTTACTCTTGTATTTTTAAATTTTTCCTATTTAGGAAATGTTTTTCTTTTAAATAAATTTAACAAAGTAATTGTGAATAATAATAACAAGAACAACAATGAAAAATCAGTCTACAAATGTATTGTATGCTACACTTACACTATAAATTGGAGGAAAATCGAAAATGATAGGTTTTTGATGGAATAAACCGGTAAAAACACGGTTTTTACCACTGTCATGTCAAAAACACAACCCTGGTTTAAACCCCTATGTGCCTTTTTTAGGCAATGAATTTAACTCTGATGACAAATTAAGAATATCGGTCAATAAATTCCCCTGCTCTATTCTGTCAGGAAACTCTCAAAGAAATAGATTAATAAATTAATGAAATCGTCATTAATTGTTCCCGTCCAAAAAAAAAAAAAAAAGAATTGCTTTTATTTACTGAACTTCGAAAGGACTTGGAAATAAAAGTCATAAAAGATAAAACCGTTATTACTTATATAATATTCAACAATGTTTTTATTTTTTTATCAATAAATATGCATCTATATGTAATAGGGAATGATATTTAAAAAAAAAACTGGTTTAAATTTTAAAATATTTTTAATTTTTTTTTGTCATTGTTTTTTGGCCAAGCCTGTTAAATTGTCATAGTATTAAACAGTGAACAGATTGCGAGAAAATATGTTGTTGAATTTCCCTTTCTCACCAAGGCCATTTTATATATCTTGGCAACATTTTTACAGCAGGAAAAACAATATCATGGAATATAAGATGGGATTTCATCTATAATTATTATTATTTATATTCTATCAAAGGTTTTGAAAAAAAAAAAAAAAAAAAAAACTTACCTTTTCAAGATAAGGATTCTTCCTAACATCCCATACTTCAATTGACGCATCAGCTCTAGATATAAAGAAATGAATAAAATAAAAGTTAATTTTTTTATTTTATTAATTAAAGAAAAATACTCAAAATAAATCAAATAAAGTAAGAAAACTGCACATACAAAATTTTGAAATGTACCAAATACTCACTATACTCAGCCAATTTGCCAAGTACTTTGTATTCTAGGGTTCGCAAGTTTATTCCAAAGTGAAAATAAACAGCGGAAAACACCATGGAAAAAGAGTCATACCAAGTACTGTGGTACTTGTCATACTTGGATAATTTGCCAAGTCCTTATGCACTATAAACATTACTGAAATTGCATTTTTAGCAATGTCTACATGGGGTGTCCATTACTGGAAAAAGACTAATTAACCATCCCAGTAATGGACACCCCCTCTTAAAACCTTAAAAATAAATGAAATTTTATAAATGGCCGTTAGTATATAAAATTCTAAGTTTTCTATTGCTACTCAAACAAAAACATTCAAATTTTGCAAGAAAATAAATAATATATAAATTAATTAAACGGAGCCAGCTCTTAGCCTCTTCATTAAGATTTTCACAGAAAAACAGCGAAACTTTGAAACATTATTTTCTGCTTCCCGATTGGTTTGATTAAAAGTGTCAATAATAACCCAGTTTTATAAAACATGCAAGGGGGGATTGTAAAAAAAATAAAGCTAAATATTTATTAGGTATTGTTTTATGAAGCAAAAACATCAAGGGGTGACCATTACTGGCACATCTACCCTATATGTATATATAACACTGGTGCCCGGCTAACCAAAAAGTACCAAATTTTCCTTTGAATTGCAAAAACTTCCAAGTTAAAGCACACAAGATCTTGATGTTTTTATACATTTATATCAGTAGGTGGTACAATTTATAAATATATTTTTTTATAGAATTCGCTTTGGAATTAAAAGCTGCAAAATATGAGAGGTCAGAACAGGGGGTAGGGTATCACTCGCATTTCGAGTGCAACAAGCTGTGGCATATAGGAGGGAAAAGTGGCTTAGATGTATTATAATCCCGGATCCGCCATCTTGGATTTTTTTCTTGCATGAAAACTCCTTTTTCGCCAAGTAGTAAATGTATCCAATGGTTACATATGATTGGTATATTAATACAATATTGAAAAAAACTGGAATATAATAATTATAACTATTAATTAAAAAACAATTTTTAATTCACGCCAAGAAAAAAATCCAAGATGGCGGATGCGGGATTATAAGACATCTGTTCCGGGAAAGGTAACAAAATTTGCGAATAGCTAATTGATGGATGATCCCAAAGTGATTAAAAGAAAATATTCAAACTACAATAAAATAATATTATTCTATGCTGTATATGCGTATATTTTAATAAGGATAGAAATAAACAAACCTTGATACGGCCAAACGTGAGATACTATCATCATATGCAATACACCGGATCGCTAAGGGGTCAGGTTCAAAAAAATTAATTCTGTGAACCTGCAATTTTTTCATTATGATCTTTCAGACTTTATGTAAAGGTATGATCATGAAATTATGAAATAACTGATCTAACTTTAATGAAATGCTTGTTGAAAATTGTCAACAAACATGTAGAGGAGATAAGGATTATTATAAATTAAATAATATCTGTGCAACATACTATCTTCATGATTATGTGCAAAACTAAAAACATACATGCACGTGTGTACGTTACAATCACAGTTAATAATAATAACGTTGTTATAAAATCACAGTGATTGAATAATAAATTGGTTGATTGGTTGGCCACAGCTGGTGACCTTTTCCTGTGGTTAAAGCGAGTTAAAGAAAGCTAGCATAGAATTACAAAGAACGAGAAGGAAGGCAAGCATATCTTTGCATTGCATCTTCCCTGCCTGCTGTTTGCACCGGATATTTTCTCCTTCGTTAATCCCCACACTGTTAAAAATAACGTGAAAAATTACCTGTTTTTAAAGGCTATCTATTTTCTGACCAATGAGAATGCTTCAAGGGGTCGTTCAAGTATTACGTAAGCAGTAAGTGGGGGAGGGGTCCAGTGTCTGCTTATTTTTGCTGACAAGGGGGGAGAGGGGGGTCACGAAAATTTTTACGTAAGCATTAGACAACAAAACAACTATAGTTTAACAACAAAAAGCAAAAGAGCATGATTTAGATGAGCGTTCTGCGGATGTTGAACGACTTAAGAAAAAAGATATGGAGTAAACAAGGACTGGAAACAAAGATCATTCCAGCCCACCACTACACTGAAAGCTTAAAAATAGATAATGCAGAACATGGATCAAAGATCTTGGACACCAGACTAGAAATGTGAACTCCAAACACATAATATTCCTATGATTCTTGTTAAAACTTTTAGTTACGTGCCTAAATAAGTTAGGACCGGTTGTATTTGTTAAAGTTTTTGTTGTTGTTGTTCAATGCGATAAATAATAATATGTTAAAAACTATTTTGTATTATATGAATTGTTTAATGCCATAGTAACAATATATTAAACCGATTTTTTTTCCATCGATACCACAAACCCTATGTGTCTGTTTATGTAAATTTGCTGGATTAATAATGCAATTTATCGCTAACTGTAATTTTTTCTGGCAAATAGTGTTGATGTTAGAATGTCATAAAATCTTACGTAAGCAAAGGGGGGGGGGGGGTCTAGTATTTGCTTATTTTTCCTTACAAGGGGGAGGGAGGGGTACAAAATGACTAAAAATATGCTTACGTAATACTTGAACGGCCCCATAGATGCTTATGTAGCGTTCTTATTGGTCAGAAAATAGAGAGGCTTCAAAAACAGAGGTAATTTTTCACGATATTTTTAACAGTGCATGAGCACTTGCGAGAAAAGGGGGTGATAGCAAGAATGACCATTGGATAGTAAGGTGAAGTTGTCGCTTAGCGTTACGGTACAGCGTCTAGAATACCTAGTGTGGAAATATGCTATCCAAACAGTGCTAAAAATTTTTATCCCTTAAATGTGCGACGATACTGCTAAAATGCCAAGTGTCGATCGCAGCGACATCTGCAGAATTTTCGTATTACTAGTATCACATTGTATAGAATAGCAATTCCTTGCAGTTGTAGAAAATATCCTACAGATGACTCTGCGACATAGACTTCTCATATAACTGGACTCAGAAATAGCAACCCTTTCTTGACGCCGGGATCGCTACCCACCGTCACGTGATGGTGGGCAGAGAAAACGCGCCAAACCGGTTTTTCTCCTCTGGTTTCCGCTGAAACTTTCTTGCATCGGCGTTTCTCTCGCATAAATCAAATCCGACAGTTGCCAATAAGGTGATCACTGCCATAAAAGACAACCTTTTGGCGATGAAAGCGGGAAACATGTGTGCCTCAAGTTCTGACCGAAATAACAATGGGATTCGGCCTCTACTTCTTATCTTTACTCTGAGCTCTGCGATCTGTATATTGCAACAGCATCGTTGCATATTTAAGGGATACAATATTTTAGCGCTTTTTTAAGTATTACAGAGATACCCGATTTCTACACTATGTATTCCAGTCGCTATAGTTACGGGGGTTGCAAGCAGTTCGTCTTCGTTAAATCCCGTCAGCTCCTGCGCGCTTCAGAGCTAATCCGGTTCCTTGTGTTCCTTCTCGTTCTTGTATAATTCTATTCTCTCAAGGGACAGTACGCGAAATTCTGAAATGGAGAGCAAAAATCAACGAGCCGTTAATTCCCAAATTGGCTCAACCGAGCCCAGCAATCTGATTGGTTAAAACTGGTATTTATATAGTAGATAATTATATTTATTTTCTTATGAAGTAGTGTAATGTAAAATAGAATACAATTATAATGACTTAAATTGATTTATTTTGTTAAATTTGATCAAAATCACAGGGGCGCGCCAGCAGTATTCGGCGCCTGTGTGCAGAACTTCAGTTGGCGCCCCATATTCCTAACACACCACCACCACCAAAAAAAAAAAAAAAAAAAAAAGAAAGAAAAAACAAACTTTATAACTTTTTTTTTTCTGTGAGTATAAATGCATAGCTGCCAAACCAACCTTCCAGCGGTTTTCTCCAAATCAAATAAATGAATTTGGAACCAGAAAATTTATTTAATGAAATGTTTCTTGTTTCTACAGGGTTCTTTTTTATTTCATTTATTAAATTAAATTTCTAGTTAAAAATATGGTTGTTTGAATTAAAAACAAGGAATGTTGGCAGTAATGCAAATAACGGACATTCCTAAAAGGTCGGTGTTTCAGCTGTTTGCTCCCTCTCCCTACAATGGCATACCTCCTAAGTAAATGAGCTTCTTTTACCTGCATCACTTCCGTAATTTTTAAGATCTGATCTTTATTTATATTTATACTTAAAACTGTTCAAATAAACTTTAATTTGGAAATATAGCTCTGTTGAATTAATCATTGGTAGGACTATGACACAAAGAAAGGGGTGCTCGTAATACGGCAAATACACATAACAGTAGAAAAATATTTTCTCAAATTATGACGTTTGTAATACACCGGAGCGCGTTATAGTACAGTAAAGCCCCGATTATCCGCGAGCGGATGATCCGCGGTGCGGTTTATCCGCGAAGCGATTTATTATTATTTTTTTTTTTTTTTTTATTTAAGCCAACAGCAAGGAAAATGCAGTAAGTCCTACTGATAAATATAAACAGAAAAATTTGTGTATTCGAAAGTAATAGAAGAATATTTCTAGATTCAGTTGCCATGTTTAAAATATCAGATATAAAGTCTTGATGCCTTTTCTTGATTTTATTAACAAAACGTAAACATGCAGCAATTAAAGTATTTAACAATTAAATAAGACTATTATGATAAAATCCAGGGGAGCATATCAAGAATAGCTTCCCCTTCGAGATAGAAAAAGTGTTTCCAAAGCAAGATGCAAAAACAAGTGACTGATTTTTTTAAAAAGGTGTAACTCGACACTTTTTGTGCAGTATGCATGGCATTGTTTCTTCTTTACTGTTCTTTATTTTAGTGCAGTGGTTCCCAACGTGGGGCGCACGCCCCACCGGGGGGACATTTGATTATTTAGGGGGGGGGGGCAATTTCAAATTTATAACTCACCCATTCGCTCTCCTTTTTTTTCTTTTAGAAAAGTAAGAATTTAGACTAAAAACAAAAGTAAAACATGCAAAATTAAAAAATAAATAAGTTTTTTTGTTGAATTTTAAAAAAGCTTAAAATAAAAATGTTAAAATGGAATCAATACCAGAATAATTATATGAAATTTTTTTTTAAATATTTTAACATCACCTTCTCCTCCCCCCCCCCCCCCATTTTTTATCTTTAAAAAATTTTATAACTTTTCTGGGTTCTAATGTATTTTATAATTTTTCTCAATTATTTATCGAATGACCTATTTATTCATTCTGCTGTATGTAACATAAAGGAACTTCTGCACTTGAATTTACTTAAGAGTATACCTAAATCTTAGTGTCTTTAACATATTTAACCTAAAAAATATTTGAAAGAACAAAATGTGGTACTAAAAACTTTATAAAATTTTTAAATTTTTAATAGCATTAAATAAGGAATGTAAATAACTATGGCTGTAGTGCAGGCGTCCTACACGGTAAATGAATGTATATCATGTACAATTTAAATTTGAAAATGTAATAGTACAGGGCAGTTATTTAACGATAATTGGGGACGGAAAAAGATAAATGTGTTTTTATGGGGAATAACGGCTACTTAATAAAGGTCAGAATCTTGAAATGCTTCTTGTGTACTATGTTATCCATAACTATAGAAAATTTGGTGTCCAAAGATTTTCCAACAACTCTCAATAAGTTACTAAAATTCACTGTAAAATGTCTCATCATTTTTAATTTTAATACAAAATATGAGAGTCTCTTTAGTCATTTTGGGACAATAAAAATACAGGCATATAACAGTTTTGTTAAACATTCAGGTAAGTTGTGAAGGCACAACAAATCTATTTTGGCATAAAAGTGAAGATTTATAGCCTTCGTTTCATTTATAAAATTATACTAAAAACACATTTGTGGAAGAAAATTCAGTTCCATGATAAGTTAAGAAATGTAAAATAAATAGTTATCGTTAAGGCTCCGCTGCACTGAAACTCCCAGATCTCGAAATCTCATGTTAGCCTATGGGAAAACTTTGAAGCACGATGGCTGTTTACCTAATAGAATTATTAAAATACTGTCTTCAACATCAGAAAGTAGACGTCAGATGCCGATGATGTGCGTTTTTAAAAATTGTATATGTAAATTTTAAGTATTTTTAAGAAGATGATAATATTTAATCAAATAGAAATTTCAAAGTTTATAGGGATTTTTTATGTACTTAAAATTTACGGGGATAACTTTTAAAAATGCACATCATCAGCATCTGACGTCTACTTTCTGATGGTGAAAACGGTATTTTAATAATTATATTAAGTAATGAATCATCGTGCTTCAAAATTTCCCCAAAGGCTAACATAGGATTTCACGATCGGGGAGTTTTAGTGCAGCGGAGCCTTAAAACTCTGTTAGGCTTCCTTCAGGTGAATACAATTCGATTTTCAAATGATAAGATATATCGGTTACAGAATATGTGTGTGAGGAGGAGGGGGGGGGCATCGTGATTTTTCAGATGCTTCGGTGGGGCGTGGGCAATAAAAGGTTGGGAAACACTGTTTTAGTGATTTAGACGTAAAGCAAAGGTTTCTGCTGTACTGTGCATATGTATGTATTTTAAACGTTTTATTATGTTTTTTGTACACTAAAACATAGTTTTAATGTTGAATTTTCTTTTCTTCGTGCTTGCACCCCATTTTTAGCCTTTTTCGGGTTATCTGCGATTTTTGTTATCCGCGGTGCTCTTGCCACCCAACTCCGCGGATAATCGGGGCTGTACTGTACTTTTATTTCTTTTAAAATAAGGTAACATCAATTAATATGCGCCTTAAACAATTACCGCTCGTTGATCATAATTAGGGGTGCATTCGAAAATGTTCCAGTCCCGGAACATTTGATTTTGTATTAGCAAATATAGAACCCCTATTCTGTCTATATAAGAATTGTTATGAAAAATGCACATTCGTTTGGACGTTTACATTGTTAAGAAGCTAAGCGTATCTTTATCTTGTCAAACTGTTAACCCTTCCTTATCTATAAGATTTTTTTTATTTTTCGAATTTCCAATTTTCGTGCAATGAATCGAAGTTCTAAATTAAAAATATCCATACTAATAAAACAAAGTTTCGCTCTGTCTGTGAGTGTGTGTGTGTCTGTGTGCAATGGCTAGCAGAATCTACGGCATATACGAGGGTCAAACTTTTTGTGAGGATAATCAAAAGTCTCTCCTGGTGCACCCTGCACGTAAGTTTCAGAATTTTAAATCTCTAATAATTAGTTGAGAAATTAATTAAAAATCCCAAATAAAAATAATGCAAAAGTATTCATAATTCAACAAGAGCATAGATTTTTTTCAAGCCGTTAGACAACTTCTTCGAAAACTCGAAGAGATGGGGAGGGGTTAATAGATTTACAGAGATGCAAGGGTGATAAATGTACTGGACCTTTTTAAAAAGGACTGTACCTTAAATTCTACTGGGGCTAACAGCTCGAAAATTGCACAGCCAGACGCAAAAGAAAAAATCCCCTTTTCAGAAATTCTAAAAATTATTCCGGTACAGTTTCAGGAAGTCAAAAAATCCACGAAAAATCGATTTATGAAAAATCTTTTTATTTCCTTCGAAAGAAAGGTTCGAAATCTCTCCCACGGACGTCAGGAGTTCATTTTACAGATAACCAACGTCTTCCAATAGTGGACATTTTCGAAAGAATATAAATTTTTTTAAATATAAATTTATCGATTTAATTTTTATGCATCTAGATGTAGAATTTTTCGGTGATTTCAGATATCTAAATTTCTTCACGGTCGCTCAATTGCAACTTTAGATATTAATTATTATTTTATTAATCGGATGATTCCTTTCAAGCTCTCAATTTAAAAGCCAGTCTTTCGAAACCACAAATGATTTTTATGCTAGGATTCTTTGGAACGCCGTCAATTTTTTTTTAAATACACCATTTAAAGCTTTTAAAGTTATGCATATATCCCTATCTTTAAACGCTGTTTAATAATATCTAAATTTTATAAAAATCGATCCGCAAGTTTTTGTTTTATAAAAAATTCTATTTTAAAAAAGGAAAAGAAAAACTTTGTTGAATCGAATTTGTTAAAATTAAGAAAACTGATGAACCGTTTGGAACTTTCAGATAGTTCATAATACATAATAAAAATTTAAAAAAGTAGGGGGCATCAAATTTCAGGGGGGGGGGGGGGTGGTGGAGAGGGAGGCGATAAAAAATTTTGGAGGATGGGATCAAATATTTAAAACCGTGCCGTTTTCTACCGTTTTAGAAGTGGGTTTTTGATGGAGCCCTGGGATAAATATTACTTTCAATATAAGAATTTCAAAAGTGTACTTACCACTATTTTCGAATAGTAATTTCAGAATATATCTTAGATCCTTGCTTAAGTCCGCCACCCCTTGACTAATATATACTAATATATGGCTAATGACTAATATATACTGACTATGAGTAGGTTGTTTAACAGAGTTTCGTTCAGAAACAGTTTTGTTAAGAATAGAGTTCTCCCCCTGGTGTTGGAATATGGAACTAAAAGATTCGAGATTTGGTTTTTTTTTGCAAGATTTTGCAGTGCGTACGCAGCACGCCTGCTAAACCCTCATGTGATATATCATCGGGCCTGGAACCATTTTACCTCCCTCACTCAGATTCCCCCCTGGGGGGTCCATTTTCTAACTGAGCTCCTAATTAAACTGCAGCAAGATTCGAGCTCATTTGAAGGCTTGAGCGAAGGTGAAACTCTTCAAGGGCCTTCGGTTGGTGAGATCTGTGTTTAACCCCAGGTTATTAGTGGGCGTTCTTCCGTGGGAGGGGGGGGGGGGAGAAAAATGAATTTTTTCATGTGACATATCGTTTTAAAGCTTTTGGCTTGTACTTTACTAAGCACTATCTTAACATCTTACTAACATGACTTATCATTACTTAGTCATCTTAACTCATTTTTTCATCAGTAAGTAGAGGTCATTTTAAAGTTTTTATTTGTTCATTAC
Organism: Maratus speciosus; assembly: GCA_963932465.1. Lineage (NCBI taxonomy): Eukaryota > Metazoa > Arthropoda > Arachnida > Araneae > Salticidae > Maratus > Maratus speciosus. Next base: position 107,019,436 of record OZ010786.1, on the reverse strand, counting down.
TACCCCATGCAATTTTCCAAAAATCATGAAAAAAATTGACCTAACAAATCTGAACAATTAGCAGCTTCGCTCCCATTTTCACACAGTGAGCGGATTCATACTTCAGACAAAATCGAGTTAAAGATATAAAATCATATAAATTTAAGGTTCATTTAAAAATCATCAAAGGGGGGGGGGGGCGTATCGTTTGAACAAGCTCTTAACACAGAACTCAAAAATATACAGTGAAATACGTTTAACACGAAACTGAGGGGACCGAAAATTTTTTTTCGCGTTAAAAGATTTGCAAAGAAAGAACAAAACTCGCAAATTTTTTCGACGTTGTCAAATTTTACTTCGATTTCATGTTAAACTACTAGTAAGTTGCATCCATTAGGATAAAAAGCAAGTAATTTTTTTTTTTTTTTTGGTGGTGGTGGGGGGGGGGGGATCAAATATCATTTTTAGTGTATTTTTCAGCATTCTGAGATCTAGCTTGTTTGAACCAAATAAGCAAAGCTGTCTCTAAATCTTCGCGCTTAGCAGTTCTCATACGTTTTCTCTCTGACTTAAATATACTGAGCTCAAACATTAACGTAATAGGATCACTGTTTTTTTTAATTATTGTTGATAAAGTAGAATTGGCAATGCCAAACTCTTTGTAGATTTCTCTTTTCGTTCTTCTTTTTCATCAACTGCATTAAGCAGCCTCATCTTCATTTGAAGCGAAATGGCAGTTCGTTTTCGCATCGATTTCTCAGCCATTGTGCTAATAAAACATAAGCTAATTTACAAAAAATACGAAATTCTCTGATTTTCACCCAAAATTCAGTGGTTTTAACACAAAATTCACCAATTTCAACTCAAACTAACTAGCTTGAAAGCGAATTTTTTTCGTGTTAAACGATTTTTGTTTCGTGTTAAAAGAAAAAAAAAATGTATTAAATTGCATAGTATACTGTCCGGACCGCTACATCATTTCGTGTTAACCGATTTTTCATGTTAAGCGTTTTCGTGTTAAACGTATTTCACTGTATTTGTTTTACTCTTAGATACTATTATATTTTCAGAAATTCGTCGAAAATGTATGGCAAAATTATGTCCCTCCTCCTATTTCCGAATCTACTGTAAATAAAATTACGAAAAAATTAGTAGTAGTAGGAATTTATTTAAATCTTGCAGGAAAATTATAACGATTATCTTAGGTCATAGAGTTTTTCAGAAAATCGCAGTTTTCCGTTATACATAAACTTTATTTAGCGGGTTCTCAGCGAGGGAGTTCGAGGTACCTATCGACGCGAAATCGTTTAAGAATTGTCGATAATGATTTTCCAAAAGAATTGTCGGTAATTAGCCGGGATATTAATTAAAAACCTATCTAAAAAATGTGGCACAGGCCAAAGTGGCCATGCAACTTTGCGGCCTCCTTTCGAAGCGCACTTGGCACAACGGCAAGATTAAACTTTGTACAAGGTCTTTGTTTCAGGTAAGACGGATCACAATGATAAATAGTCAGCGTTTTTCATTTCAATTGAATTCAATTATTAAAGGAGTGATTTGTCGTTTTTAAATGTGAAAGTTACGTTTCTACCACCTAATACCACATCGCATTTACAGCCGCTAGATCAAGGAATAATTCAAGATTTCAAGCTATATTATAGAAAGTTCTTGCTCCAGCCTATAACTTCCAGAGCAGAAGAATGCAAATCAGAAAATGAAATTGCTTGATGTGTAAATGTCCTCGATGTTATAATGTGGGTTAATGATTTATGGAACTTGGTGCATCAAAGTGCAATTTCAAAATGTTTTGAAAAATCTGGCTTTTCGCAACAAATTTCTGAAAATATCAGTGATAAACAGCCTGCAAATGATGACAATAGCCTTCCGAATATTCAAAATCTTATAAATCAATTACCTTTTGAAGATGAACCGGTGAATGCTCAATTATTCATGAATTTTGACAGTGATATTACAACATGCAATGCTTCCGTTGATCAAGAAAGTTCAATATGTTTAAAAATGAAAACGATTGTGTTAGTGAAGATGAAGTTGAAATCGAAGAAAATAATAAAATTTCCGACACAGAAATGTTAAATATGTGCAAAAAAAAGTATGCCCTACATGCTGTGTTTATTGATGAAACTTGAAGGCATGACTGAAAACATAAATTGTTGAAAAGAAGATTTTAAGCAACGAAACATTTCTGAACTTTTTGCTGTACATGAAACTTCATAAAAGTTTGTATAATTTTTTAATGAATAGTTTATTACTGCCAGTTATAGAAACGTTATCATAATGCAATAACAATCAAAATAAAAATTCGTAATAATTACAGTGTGCCTTCTCATTATGTGTTGTTTAAATCAATCTCCACGGAAGTTCTTCAAAAGAAATACGGTAAGTTTTAAGTTAATTATCTTCTATGTAGTATATTTTAAATTAGTAATTCAGTTATTATAATTTTTAATTAATCAGTTCATTACTTAATATAGTGCATTTTTCCATATGTATATTTTAATTTGTTTTATTTTTTGAGATCACAAAAAATTTTAACGTGCCATTTTTAAAGACACTTCATAAAGTGACCACCTCTATATAGTGACCATTTTAGCCGGTCCCGAGGGTGGTCACTTTAGGCAGGTTCCTCTGTATTAGGTGAAGATGAAAGAGCAGCCGTAAAAAGTTAGAACTCTGATTTTCTGGTCAGAATGGGGAAAAAATGCCTCTTTCATCTTCACCTAACACTTCATTTATAATGTCTGTTTCATAATAATGAAAGCTACAAGTCCATCAGAAGAAAATAACTCGGTTAAAGCGGAAACTCGGTTAAGCGGAACTTGGATAATCGGGACTCTAATGTACATGTCCTTTAAAAAATTATCTTTAGAATATTTTTGTTGGTGTTCAGAGGAGGGTCATGACCCCCGTGACCTCCCCCTTGGATCCGCCATTGTAGATTATGTAGTTCAGTATTACATATTTTATGATTGCATATTTTAAATTTTAAAAATAAGTTGGCTATTAGAAAATTAGTAAAATTCTTTTTGTAAATATACTTTGCGGAAGAGAGGGGGGGGGGGGGATGATGCCAAAATCCATGTTTGCCCCGGGAGCAAAAAAGGCTAGTTTCGGCTCTGTATTTAGTACGGTTTTTGTTATAATGTGACCGATTGCTAGGATTGGTTTGTGCTTTTTTTAGCAATTTACTTTTACATGGGTACCATGCATAACCTGGAGGCTTATGCTGCTTTACTACTGTGCAATACAGTAATATACTACCCGTTTTTATATCGTCAGTATGTGTATCACTACCAATACTACAGTAAGATAGAAGTGTTATATATTTTCAGTTATTTGAATAATGGAACATTCCATGTTTGCCACGAACTGCAGTGCGCCCCTGCTTTTTGAAAAGCTGGACAGGCCTGATCCAGAGCAGGGATGTCAAAAAGAGCATTCGCGGTCGCGCTTCCGAATTTTTTATGTTTCTAGCTTTTTTTAATTTATTTTAGGCGCTTGACGGCGCCCTTAAGCCTTCCGTGGCCTACGACCGTTACCTTTCGACACCGTGGCGCCTTTTGGTTTGAGACTCTCTCCGCCCCCCTACCCCTAAAGTTATGCCGTTGACGAGCATCTGCAAATTTCATATCTTACAAGTAAAAAGGAACTCATAAATGTGTCAGAAATGACGTACTTTCGATTTAAATACCGCTTTAATAAATTTAAATTGATTAAAAGTTTTTCAAATTTTTCAGCTTCGCCTAAAATATTTGGCGCCTTTACTAGTCTGGCGCCTGTGTGCGGTGCACACTTTGCACACTGGGTCGGCGCGCCCCTGCAAAATCACAGTAAAGTAATCCAAAATATTAATATTAACAAAGGATCAGATTGCTGAGGTCGGATGAGCCAATTTGGGAATTAACGGCTCGTCAAAAACCACAGTCAGGTGAAATACAGCTACCTCATTGGTCGTATGGTCGCGTGGTTTTAAGACAGATAAGGGTGAGGATCACCATAGATTAAGGACCAAGATGGGACATTTACGGCAAAATCTGTAATGGCAACAGTACTAGCGTCACTATCGGCAAGGGGGAAGAACTAACAAACCTCCGAAATTTACCTATGTTGAAGAAATATATTTATCCTCTATCGTTTGAATATCTATTCGTTCCTAAAACGAAGCAGGTGTCAGACGATATTCTATTCATGCTTGCTTTATTTATTTAGCTGCTTTTTTTTCCGTACTTGTATTGTTTATTTTTAACTTACAAAATGATAATTAGACTAATAATATAAAAGAAAGCCGCCAGAAAATTCTGTTAAGAATACAAATATGTAAGTTTATAAGATTAAATTGTAAAAAATCAAATTCAGGTACTGTGTCAATTTATTCATATCGAATAAAATTTTATTGAGTGTAATGTCAGTACCTCTATTTATTTTTAACTTTTAGATTTATACAATTCTAAAAATTTGTCGAAAGGAATTTTTCCCTATCTGTAATATTATTATTATTATTTCTTATATGCTAATATTATAAACATTATTGAATTGATTGTACGTTATTTACATTAAAAACAATATTTTTATTTTATCTGTAAGAAAGTGAAAATGCATAAATTTTAAAAGATTATTGTAACGATTGTTTAATATGTTAAACTTCCTAAATTTATAAAACACGGGCTATAAAAATTTTCCTTCCAAAGGGGAATAATTATGAAATTTTTTGGGTCTTGTAGAGTTCAACATTTCGTATATTTTTATGTTACACCATTGCTTTTGATATATAGCATTCAAGACGAAATTTTTACCTAGTATTCGTTGCACTTAAAACCGTTCACTAATCATGTAAAAAAAAAAAAAAACATACATCCGTGCATGAACATAGAACAGATATTAGATATATAAAATAGAATGTCTATTCTATGTTCATGTATCGGTGTAAGATTCTATCGAAAACGTAAACATGCAACATTAAAAAAAGAAAGATCACAATAAGGTAGATACTCAATAATAAGCATACTACAAGGATGGGGAGTTTCTTCCCCATTGTCACTAAGGGCGCTACGATCGCAATCGCATTACCATTACGCTCTATGAAAATGTCCGATCTTGGATGTTAATCTATGAGGATCACCAACTTGTTTCTCCATTTGAATTTTGAAAGGAGTGAGGGGAAAAGTAATGTTGAAGCGATTGTTACCTTATTTACATTTATGCATTATTTACCTTATTATTTTGTTCGCTTTTATTTATAACTAGCAAAACCCGCAGCTTTGCTCGCTTAATAGTTGAAATTTACCAAGTGATATTTGCGTGACTATTTTTTATAAGGAAAGCGCACGTGACGTCACACGTAAACAAACGCTACGAACCGGGAGCATCTCAGGGCAAAACATTGAGAAATTGTATTGCTCGTAATACTAAGTTTATTTTTATTTAATAGAGGAGATTTGTATAAGAAATTATTTTTTTTACATCCTCGTACTCAGGAAGCATTTATTTTTCATTTGATTAGCTATAATTAGTGTGGCAAGTCCGGAATATTAATTATTCGGATTTAAATAATGTATGGATTGTTTCGGAGACAGATGAGCCTGAAGTTGTTTAACATTGCATTGTATTGTAATGATGAGAATTATTTTTTTACAGATCTTTTCTTAATATTTTAATAAAATAATGTAGATTTTCTTTTAACTAACAAAGCTTAATGGTTGTTTAGTATGTTTAAAAATATTTCGTGCCCGATGAAGATGTAATTTTGAAGCTGGTGAAAAGAAAAAAGTCAAGAGAACTTCTTTGCTGCACAGTCTTTATAATTAATTGCCTATGCAGTAAGGAATTTCCCTTAGATAAACTCCTCATGCTTAAATTAGTATCAGAGTGTTTCGGCTGAAGTTGTGACACCATACCATTGCATTGGGCATTTGCTTTGTAAAGATTATGAACGGAATTCTCCAGGTAAGTTATTTTTGTATCACGATGGATCATTTTTTTCGTTATTTATCATTAGTTTTGATATGTGTAAATTTTTGGGAGTAGTGTAGCTACGCTGGTCCCCGCCAAGCTTGGCGATGAAACAGGTTTAAGAAAGAGATAAAGTCTTGGGGATGGTTAGAGCGATAAATTGCTTTGGATGGTTGAATAATGCTAGCCAATAAGTACGCCAATAGATACGTCATTGTGTTTCTGAACTAAGAAAGAGTAGGAGGGTGTGAAAAGCAAACATATGTTGTACAAGTCAAGCATGAGTGATGTGATTATTGATAACGATAAATAAGAAACATGAATTACAATACATTAGATAGGAAGTTTTTAACAACGAAAAGTTTTATTATGACAATAATTTCATTTCATTTACTTTTAAAATTAAATGCTAAACGTAATTTAAAATGATCAAAATGTGCTATGGTTTCATTTCAAGCAATCAATATTCTGAAACAATTTTCATTTTGTTTATTGAAATAATCTGTTCCAACTTTACTCGCTGTTTAATTTTTTCTTTTCAAATATTTTATTTACAATTTAACTCATATAATTTTTAAATTATGTAAGGAAATATGGAAAATTGGTGATTGAATCGCAGTTTTTTTTTTTTTTTTTTTTAATCTATACTAGTAATAAAAAAAAGTCGTTTTTCTGTCTGTGTGTGTGGGATGGCTAGCGAAATCTACCGCACGTAGAAGTCTGAAAATTTGGGTGATGCTAGTCCATGAGGTCCTGATGAACCCGAAGCTCAGATTTTTTAATTTTGAAGACCGGGCCCCCTAGGGCCCTTTAAGTTTTATGCTTTAAATTGTTAAAAACTTGCCCTTTTTTTCGATATTCGTCGTTTTTGGTCTATAACGTTCAGTCCTCCCCCCAGGCCGACACCCTCATATTTTTATTTGGGCCCTAGGGCCCTTTTTAAGCCTCCCCCCTTTTTGGCGCATTTCTTTAAAATGTTATTCTAATGATTAATTCATACCATATGCTTGATTTAGACTAATTGAAGATCTAAAGCGCTACGTGCTAGGACTTTTTTAACTAGTTTTCATCTTAGAACCGTGCTCTCAACTATCAGGTGGCCCCTCTTCTATAGTTCCCTTAAAAATGGACCATTTCACTTGCTTTTTTTTTTTTAAGTCCTTCAGCTGCTACATGAACGATAAAAAAATTTCTCAGGCCTCAGCTACTACCTACTTTTATTATTAATCTCCTACTTCTGGGGGCTATGTTGCATCTGCTTTAAGAATGATCCGATTATCTTGGCAGTTTTCTTTAACATAGCTCTAATGTCATTCGGCAACTTTATAAATTTCTAAAAAATTTCCTAAGATTCCTGCTACCACCTTTTTAGAATATTAATCTTTTTTTACGGCATGGACTTACGTTTACTTTGTAAATTAAATATTGCGTTAATGCAGGGATATGTTTAGGAAAATGTTAGGTCCTTTAAAGGACCCTTCACAAAATAATTTATCTTAAAACAGGACCCTTCACAAAATAATTTATCTTAAAACAGGACCCTTCACAAAATTATTTATCCCGAAACAGGGCCCTTCACAAAACATTTTATCCCAAAACAAGACCCTTCACAAAACATTTTATCCCAAAACAGGACCCTTCACAAAACATTTTATTCCAAAACAGGACCCTTCACCAGGGCTTAATTTGCGCCGGAGCCCACCGGAGCTCGGCTCCGGTACTTCTCTGTTTTAAGTAAATATTTAAATATTGGTCGGAATTCACCGGAGCTCATAGATACTGGGCTCCGGAGCCCAGTGCAATAGCGATTTCGAAAAACCGAGGCCTAAATTACTCTTTCCTTTCCCTCCGATCTCCAAGTTTCTGCATTCTTTTCTATCAAAACGCTTACGTAGTGTATCGCCCACGTAGGGGATGGAGAGGAAACGGCGCGTAAGATTTTCTGAACATATTTCTTATAAATGTTTTTACCTGTTGTTCATTCATTAGCTACATATATGCATAGCTGCGAACATTTTGTGTGTGTGTGTGTGTGTGTGTGTGTGTGTTAACACTATTTCCGAATCATAATCCTTACCTTATTAAATTGCAGGATTCTGCGATTAATTAACATTAAAATTAGGCAAAGGTTTCTATTCGAAGGAGTGATGAGCTAAAACGTGGAATAGTTGACAGTTAAGTTTAAGTATATGCAGGCAGATATATTTAAAATTCTTATTTTGCTAAAGAAAAAAAAAGATGCTTTAAATTTTGCAAATAAGGCATGAAATATAAATATGCGGATCGGAATGATGGCGTGGCGGGGGGGGGGGGGGGGGGTGGCACGCTACGGTTTTAGTACTGCAGAATATTAGGGCTCCGGTACTTCTTTTCATAGAAATTAAGCCCTGCCCTTCACAAAATTATTTGTCTCTTAAATAGACCTTTCACAGAATTTTTTCACTTTCAAATTGAACTTTTCACAAATTTAGTCATTTAAAAATAAAATCTTGCCTGTAAGTAAGCAATTGAACCCACTAAAGAACATATTACTTAGCTTTTTATACATGAAGGATAGAACATGAAGACATCAATAATTTAAAATTCACAAAATTATGACTAGAATTTTCACAAAAATAAGATAAACTTCACAATTTCACAAAAACAGGACCCTGTGAGAAAAGTCTGGATAGACCACTGGTTAATGATAAGGTAATTCGTTAGAGGAAAAAGAAAAGTTCTCGAAAAAGCTAAACTGCACTTAAAACAATTTTTCAAAGCAAAAGCATATGAAATTGACAATTATAACTATTTAAATGACTTAAAATCGAATGGGGTTTTTTATTTTTCTATAAATGTATATTACATTTTAAGTTGTAAGCAATTGTTGTCTCACGACGATAATTCTGATACTTGCGTCTGAAAATTCAGTTTTTAATGCCAACTTTGACTGCATTTTCTGAAAATCCCGTGCTTTTATCGAAAAATGGAGAACGCTATTCGATTACGAATGCAGCTGTCAGTATTATGCGTTTTCGAATTAAAACAAATTGAGCATAAAAAAAGATGAGTCAAACTGTTAGAGGTGGTAGATCACACCTCAATTGACAATTCTTCCATAATTTTAGGAAACCAAGACACAATCCATTTTTTCAGTTAAAGAAATAGGCCGAATCCGAATATTTATTTAGAAGTTAATAAAGATGATATTTTAACGAAAAGTTCAACAGATTTTCATTTCTTTATCCGGAATACGCTATCATATAAAGGGCTAGATGCGCGCAATAAATCAGTCAAATGACAGCGTATAGAATGTTAAGTTACATTCTGAAATATGGAGCACCTAATTCGGCGCTATTTTGCCGTGGATGATGATAACTTTCAGCATTTCTCGTCATATTGTTACACTTGACGCTAAGCAAGTTAAGTCCCAGCAAAATCATCGTTAGTATAGATTCTTTATTTTAACAAAACAGAAATTCGGGTTTGGTGGAAGTCAAACACCCTGTATATTTGACTGAAAAAATTGATTGCGGCACTGGTTTCCTATACAAAAATTGCTTATCTAGTAAATAGCTTAATAATTGTTGAAATTTTTAACAATCCTCATCAAATTAAAATTATCACTTTTATTCAAGTTTAATTTTTATCAGATTTCAATTTCTTTTAGTGTTAAATATTCTGGCCCACCCCTTTGAACTGATTTAGTTTTTGCCATGTGCATATAAGGTAGAAAAAATTAAGCATTGATTTTTCCTCAGCGTTCATCGCTAAAGCTACATTCACTGAATCATGAGATGGTGAGGGACGGGTGGATGCAGGGTTTAAATCTCTTTTAAAGACTTTAAAACTTATAAGATGCATAGTACAGCACTTGTGTTAAAATAAATTTATAACGTGTAAAAACCAAAATGAAGGAAGGCATAAACAGACTCAAATTTTTGGGATACAAATATTTCAAGACCTTTTTAATAGAAACTTCTATTCAATTGTTGAATGAAAAAGTTAGGAACAATGGCAGCAAAGTAGTACGTATGTTAATGATACTGTCCCCCCCCCCCCCCACCGCCAGATGGTATCTGACAGGTGTTTTTCTACTTTAAGTGGTCACCATCTGCGTCCAAACATCACTATACTTAGAAATGCATCTGCGAATATGCCTCCGTTACTTACTAAATTAGTGGATACTTCCAGTTAAAGTCCTGCGCGGGTCGTTCTGTACCCGACCCGAACCCGAAAATTACATTTAAAGTCAACTCGCAACCCGGCAAAAAAATTTCCTAGACCCCCAACCCCCTAGACCCCATAATTAAAAATACCAAAAAAAAAGTTTGAGTAACAATATACATAATAAATTTTTTAAATTTGTGTTTAAGGATAAAAAAAAAGTTCTGTGTGTGTGATAAGGGGGGGGGGGGGATTTCTAGTAACAGAGGAAGGGGGCCCAAAATTTCCAGTAGCCCCGGGCCCCAGAAATGCTTAATCCGACTCTGTGTATTGGGCTAAAAGATTGAAACTGCATAATGTGAAAAAAAATGCAACGAATTGCTAATAGTCACATAAAAAAGTCACTAAAATTTCAATAGTTGCAGGGGACAAAATTTACTGTATTGGGCTAAAACAAAAAAAATATCCAGAAATCGCAATTAAATTCATGAAAAATTAAAAAATTGCTATATTGTATTCGAAGTACTGTATTTTAGCGATGATTGCTGGAAATGCATTTTTAATTATGATATGAGCTTTTAAGTTTCACTATATTTATCTATACTATATGGTATGTATAAATGCTATAGTTCATATACAAGGCTATACAAAAGAATTCCTAAGGGTTGCTGAGTATGAGCATAAATTTCTTAAAGGTGGTTTTAAATGAGTTATGAATTTGTACGCTGAACTGCATTTAGTTAACTAAGAAATGATTGTAGAATATAGATAAAATGATATACAGGGACACGCAAAGAATTGGACACATGGCTGTCTGGAAATGTGATTTCAGTAGTTTCAGTTTGCATTGCATTCAGGCCCTTATTATCGCATGGGCAAATCGGGACTTTGCCCAGGGGCACCTGACCTCAAGGGGCCCCCAAATCCATATATTAATTTATAAAATATGTACTTTTTTTCCAATTCCAATTCTGAAAATTTTCAAATACAAATTTCATCTTTAAAAGATTCTATTAAACTTTCTGAAAAACAAATTTCATTTTGAACTCGCAGAGCTCAATGCTTTCGCAAAGCTAATTTCAGCCACTATTAAATAAGATATAATATTTTGATTTTAATAGATTATATTAGCAATGAAATTAAATCATATCTAAACTTTAGTGGTTCAAAATAATGAGTTCTAATCGTCATGAGATAAATTTTCTTCCGTATTCAAAATTTTTTTTCTTTTAACTTTGAGTTAAATATGAAAAGCAAAACCAAAATTTTAATCTTTTTAGATTTATTGAAAAAGCACTTTCTACTATGAAAGAATGTATTTGATTTGATATTATGTTGTGTGTAGTACAATTTAAAAAGATGTGAAAGAACATATCTTGATTAACTCATATTTACATGTTAAAGTACTTGACACATCTCCATAATTTGAAGTTATTAAATTCCTCTTAAAGCTAAAAAAATTTTTTAAGAGTTTTGTTCTGTACTATGAAAAAAAGAGTATTTTTTTTTAAATCCAAGGTGCGAGAATATTGTTTATGCATTACAACATATGAATGACTACCAGTTTTATTTGCATAATGTTGCAACGATACAAATGGGGCCCCCAAATTTATTTTTGCCCAGGCCCCAATTAGTCATGATCAGGGCCTGATTGCATTTTAGCTAAATAGTGGGGTGTAATGAAAGCACTAGGTTCCTACAGGGCTGTACAAAAATATCGTGTGTTTCCATCGATTAATATAAATTGCTGAAAGAGAAATTTCAAGCCAAGTTTTCTAGCTAAATTAAATTTTCCCATTATATAGTATAGATATCAAACTACAGATCATTGCAAATTATGTTAATTCTAGAATTTAACATCATTTTAAAAATTATGAAAATTTGCTTTGAATTACCGTATTTTATGGAAGAAACGCCGCGGCGTTTACGAGTTTAAAAGTTAATTTTCTTCCAAGTGCGGCGTTTACGCCATGTGCGGCGTTTACGATTTTTTTAAAATACTAACTGAGTTTCCTTAATTTAAAAATTCATTAAAAATATTTAAAATCGGATTTAAATATTTTAAATAAAACTTCAGACATCTTAAGATATTAAAAACGAGGCATCCTACACTGCTCAGAAAATTTTGATTAAAGTTAGGTCAATGTGAGGCTGTCGACAAAAGTAGCGTTCCGATGGATGCGGCGTTTACAACGGGTGCGGTGATTGCGATATTTTTAAGCTTATTCAGGCCAATTTGAGGAGTGCGGCGTTTCTTCCATAAAATACGATAAGGTTTTTTTTTTTTTTTTTTTTTTTTTTTTTAACATGATTTAAATCATTAATTACGATCGTCAATACCCTAGTTTAAAGTAAAAAAGAATCTTAAAATATTTATAAGAATGTTATCAATAAATAATGTAATTCAAACTTATTTAAATTATTCTTCTTTTTTTTTAACGAAGAACAAATAGTAAAATGATAAATAAAAGGCCTCTAGTTTTCTTTTTTGGGGGGAGGGGGAATTTCTGCCAAAATAGCGATAAATGAATAATCACAAATGTTTTTGAGCTTGTCTAATCGGAACAAAGTTAGAAAACTAAGCAACTCTCATTTGTCCGCAAGTTGAAAAAAGTACCGCCTTTTTTTGTGTGTGTGTGTCCAACTTCGCTACTCTTCGATTTGTACGGTAAACCTGTTTTTTCAAATGCTTTTCGTCACTTGCATTTGATATAATTCTTGCCTGGTAAGAGTATCTTATATCACAGCTTTTTCTTTTTACCATATCTTTTTTTGATTGTTATATTCATATAATCATGCATCCCTCTTTACAGTATTATTCTTCACATAGCAAAATGGACATTTTGCAAAGTGAAGAAGATTGTAAAAGTTTTTTAGAATTTTACAGGATAATTCCAAGTAGAAATGACCCGACCCCGCCGTGCCCGAAATGCAAATCGCCGACTACATGCCTTGCGCATCCAAGCTACAAACTTGGATGGAATTGGAGGTGCAGTAAAAGAAAAGCTAAAGTGAACAGATGTTTTGGGAGTATAAATCCCCTGGTTAACACATTTTTCGAAAATGTTAAGATTTCTTTTCAAGATGTATTATCACTTATCTTTTTTTTTGTAGATAAGCATCCCGTGATGAAAAGCTGCGAAGACATTACTAACTGGAGACTGCAGCGAAACTTAAAGACCTTATCCAACAAAACTGCTTGTGATTTTTTTTCTTTTTTCAGGGAAACTGCTGAAATCATAAGTTCACATTTTTCCGGTGAATTCGGTGGGCCAAATAAGACAGTAGAGTTAGACGAGACTTTTTTGACAAAGAGAAAATACAGCAGAGGTACAAACATATGCGTACATTATTTTCAAACAAATGTAGTAATATATATTACACATATTTTTTTTTTAGCATACTTTTTTAAAAGCATGCAAATTAATTCTCTATTTGAGTTTTCAGTATTTCAGATATCTACATCAGATGTGGAAAGCCGAACTTTATTCAATTTTTTAATTCGTTGTTGATTTTTTTTTTTTTTTTTTTTTTTTTCAATTCAGGAACTTTTACGCGGCCAATGACCATCACGGTGTTCGGCATTTATTGCCGTGACGACAAACACGGGATATTTTTTCGCACGGAGGGCAAGAAGAAACGAGATCTTTGGCCACTGGTGAAGAAGCATGTGCACCCGAAGACTGAATTCATCTGCACGGACTCAGCAAAGCAATATGTAGGTGTCGAAAAACTGTTCGGAGGAGCGATTCACAAAACTGTGAATCACAAAAAAGGTGAGTTTGTTTCTAAGTCTGACAAGACAAATCACATCAATTCCATTGAAAATCAAAACAAGCATCTCAAGGCGAGTATAAAATGTAGGAGAACAGATGAACATATAAGGCAGTATATGGCCCTTTATTTTTACCGCAAAACTAGATTAGACGTATGGAAAGACCTTGGAGGTAAAATTCACCAGTTTCTTTTAGACGTGAGTACTGTTTATCCTGGATACGGTAAGGATAAACTTTTTTTAAAGTCTATAGATCTGCCTACACCGGAATCAGAAGGTATTCTTGATCTCATGCCTTCAGGATCAAATGCCGAATTTCATTTATCTCAGCCAGACGATGACGAAATACCTTTCGTCGATGACCCAAATGATGAAGATTGGTTCTATTAGGTATGGAAAGTTTTAATTAGTTTAAACTTACATTATTTATTTTTATTATTTTTGTCATTCAAAATATATTGACATGTTGTTTTTTGTATTGTACATATCCAATTTATATTGATTTCGTTTCAGCTTATGGAGTGACTGAGAGGTAGGGTGCGCGTCCCTCACTCTGCACAGTACTTAGATAATTTTCTTATTTTTCTGAAATGAATCTAAATACTGACTGATGACCTCTCATTAAGTTTTAAAGAAACGATACACAAATGCGCTATTTCTTTTAAGAAATTAAAAAAAATTATATTTTAATTTTTAAATGTGGTTGTTTGTTCTACAGATTGAGCATTTGATGTGCATCGTTTCTTTAAAACATAACAAAAATAGAAATCATTCCACACACTCACATTTCATTCGCACAAAACTGCATAAATTTTTATTTTTTTACAGTGTATTGAAGGGGAGGGGGGGGGGGGTGTACAGAGTTAATCGGTGGGTTAGACAATTCTAAGATTAGGTCCAAGGAAACACAATTTTAACATTTCATTAAGGCTGTTCTCAATTGCTCTGCTCAACAAGCGCAAAACGTTTTGACACATTTACAAATTCATTTTTTAACAGAAAGATATAAAATTGGAAAGCCTGGCCATGGAAGCGATTTGGAATCGAACTGTGTTTTCCATTTTTTGATCTATCAATTACCTATTGAGTTATAAGCGATTTTGATCACGTGACACGGCATTTTTCTCCCGTTACTGACTGGATTTTCTTCTTTCGATCGGAAGTTCGGTTCAAAATGTCCAATTTGACCGTATTTTCTGAAAGATCTATTGCGTTTACAAGAAAACTGAAAAAACAGTTCGATGACATAGTTTCTGAATAATAACACCTGCTAGTTTCATGCACTTACGAACAAAAATGAATTAAAACTTATGTCAGAAAGTTGACCCTTTGGATTTGAGAACAGCCTTAACAGAAGTTTAACATGACTTCTACAAGGGATAAGCTGGCACTTTCTACGTAGGGGGGGGGGGGGGGAGTAAGGAAATACAATTTATAGATTCTTTCAACTTCACATTCGCGAACGCAAAGACAAATATTTTTCGTCGATGTCTAGGAATGCGAATATTGAAAAAAAAAAAAAAAAATTGAACATTCGCTTACGATAATTCCAGTTAAGATCACTATTTGATATTTGATATTCGCGAACGGTAATACCAATATTTACCGTTGATGTTTCAGAATGCAAATATAGAAAAAATTCCTGAATATTCGCATATGAAAATTCACATTTACACCACTACTTAATGTTTGACATATGTGAATAAGAAAGTTTTCCGTTGATAATTAGAATGCAAATATTAAAAAATTGTGTGAATGTTCGCACACGAGAATGCTCGTTTACATAACAACTTGATTTTCGACTTACACATATAATATCACAAACTTTTTGTAAATTTTAAGGAAGTCAGTTACAATAGATACGCTCGGAAGGTTTTATTTTACTTAACGCTATTTGAATTGTTTGTTGAACATAAAATTATGGTACTTTTCGGTTAGCCGGGCGCCAGGTTTTTTATATCTATATATATGTATATATACATGTATGTAAATACACACATATATATATATATCTACATACATATTGTATATATACACACATATATATATATGTAAATGTATATGTAGTATATATACATACATGTATATATATGGATATATAGTACTGGCGCCCGGCTAACTGAAAAGTACCAAAATTATATTAATACAGTCAAACCTCATTAACATGAACCTCAAGGGGAATTAATTTTTTGTTCATGTTATCCGTAGTTCATATTATCAGTAACAAAAAATCCAGATAAAAAAATATTGAGTAAAAATATTAAAAAAAATACATATAGATGAGACTGCGGGCTAATGGGACATGGGAGCTAACGGGACAACAGATTTTCTCCTAAAATATAACAGTCAAAATTTATCAGTAAATGTCATTTCCAGTGTTACACAAGAACAGATAACACTTATTTCTATTTAAACAATTAAACTTTTAGTTACATTTTTATATCCATTAACAGGAAACTATTAGAAGTTTTGAGTTAGACTATTAGAAGTAATTGTGTAAAAAAAAATACACTGTACATGTGAATGCTTTTATAAATTCATACGGGTAAAAAAAGTAAATAAAAAAGAACAAAAGACTGAACGCATGATACATTTCATATGAAAGTTGCAGTACTAAACTGTACATTTTCCACGTGTTAAGAAAGATATGTATAAAAATATTCCGTTGAGGTAGCAACCTTTCCTAATCCTGGTGGCATGTAGTTGATGGCACCGTATTGTATTGTCTAAAAGTGAGACGAGTCTAAGCGCTCGTTTTCATCGCTCAAAAGAATAATCCTTTTCATGAAGCTCTAAAGAATTGTTCCCTAGGCAAAAGGGAGCTTTCACACTTTTCTAGGCATTTTCGTTCACGTTAAAAGCATCAAAATCTCTCATGGGGACATCGAGAATTGTTCATATTAAGCAAAATTTCACGTTAAACGTGTTCATCTTAAAAGGAGAAAAAACACAAGAATCCGTATTAATTTTGCGGGGACAGTGGGAACTGTTCATGTTAAAAATAATTCACGTTATCGAGGTTCGACAGTAATAATAATAACAATTTTTAGACTTTCTGAATCAAACTTATCAACTTATGATTTTTTTATGTCCTGATCAGTGGCATTAGTATTTTCAGATATTAATAGAACAAACAAAGAAAAAATAATGATAATAAGTAAGTAACAAGATCTTTGTCAAGATACGCCTAAAATTAGAAATTAGCACTGTTTGTTACTTTTTTTTGTTGTTATGTTAAAAAGTAATTGATTGAAATCGAATTTTTTGCGATTTTTGGTTGAGGATCATGGAATTTCCAGATATATTATTCCAAACATTTAAACTAAATAGAATAAATTAACATAAACATTCCTATAAGATACTGGATTCACGGGAAAAAAGCACACACAGGAAAAAAACAACCGGATAAAAGACCACTGGAAAGTACTGCAATTATTAAGTTGTATTATTTATTTATTGCGTATGAATTTTTGTCAATTGCTTAGAATTTTTTTAAGTAATTAAACGTTAAAAAAGAAGTTTTTTAGGAAAGAATTTAGGTATGTTGGCAATCATTTTCCAAATTTTCGCTTGAAATTAAAATAACCGGTCAAGTGCAGAATTATCCGATTTGCTTTAATTTAGTATATTGGTTTATTCTGATAAGGCGCTTCCTTGATTATTTATCTTTTTGCTCAAAAAGAGTGAGTTCTATTTTTTGAATACTAGACATAAATAAGAGTATAATATATAATTAATGTGAGTAGCCTATGAGCTTAATGCCATCAGTTTAACTGGGGCCTTTTCTATTTTAGTTTATTATCTGATTTTTTATAGTGTAAAAGGGTATGGGAGAAAACAGACTTCTGAGTGTTACAGAAAAATATGTTTTCAAATTATGAGATTTGGTCAAAAAAAACAAACCAGACTATGATCATTTTTAACTGGGAAAATTTCTTCTGCTTTATTTTTCAAAGCGAGAAGTGGTTGTGGTGGTGGTGTGTGTGTGTGTGTGTGGGGGGGGGGGATCAAGGATATGTTAAAAATGAAATACATTTTACAGGTTCTTTCATCTCGCTACGAGGATAGCTTTTATGAGGACCCCAGAAGCCAAGTGGTATAAGTGACAAAATTGAAAAAACTGAGCTAAGTACATAGGCTATCTAGAAATAAGGCTATTTATTTGGAGGTACAGTCGAACCGCGTTAACGCGAACACTCAAGGGGAAACTTTTTTTGTTCATGTTAAAAGTAGTTTGTGTTATCCGAACTTAAATACATTACATGCAACTGAATGAGGCAATCAGAAACAGTTTGTGCTAAAAGTAATTCGCGTTAAGCGTGTTCGTGTTAACGAGGTTTGACTGTAAATAAATATAGGTGATTTTCCAATTGTGTGCTGCGTTCTAGAGATCAACTACTTAAGGGGACTCTTCACTCACTTGAAAACACCAGCTCCGTAATGTTAAACCTATGGACAGGTTATTTTCAATTTCGAATTTCTCGTTAAAATGTGAATATTTTTAAACGATTTTGCATAGGTTAGTTGAGCTCGATCTCTAATAGGAGCATTTTGTTCTTTTTCGATTTTGAGGGCAGATTTTTTAAATAAAGATACTTTCACTTTCGAAACCGGCTCCGAAAATGAAAGTACTTTTATTAAAAAAATTTGCAACAAAAATCGAAAAAGTACAAAATAGCAATATTACAGATAGATCTGAGAGATCTGTACAGATAGATCTCAGCTGTCCTATGCAAAAAAAGTTTTAAAATATTTAAATGTTAACGAGAAATTTGAAAATAACCTACCCATAGATTTAACATTATCGAGCTGGTGTTTTCAAGTGAGTGAAGAGCCCATTAAACAATTACTTAACCTCTTTAATCTGTACTTAAATTTTTAAAAATAATCCATTCCACCTTTTCTTTCACAGTAATTTAAATAACAGTTCAAAGACCGCCGTGAAATAAGCAACGGTTTTTATTTTAATTCAGTCAGTTACTATTGATGATCAACTTTGAACTCAATTTACTCCAAATCAAAATTTTGTCACTTGTATCCTTTGCCTTCTGGGATACTCATATATAAAAACAATGCTGTGCTGCTTTTATATATTTTTTTGAAGTTTGATCAAGAATAACGTTTGAGTGTGTGAGGCAGGGTCGTACTGGCATGACAAAAAGGTCGGTGGCAACTTGGATAAAAAGGGCGCCAACTTCTAATCAAAAGGGCGCCGACTGCTATTTAAAAGTATTTTAAACAATTTTTTTTTGAAAAGTTAAGATAACAGCTACAAGATTATTTTATATATTTTAAATGAGATAATTCCTTTTCTTCAAATGGAGTGTCCTTTATTTGGAGGCTAAATGCATTAAAAAATCTAACTTAAACGGACTCGGAGTTATGAAATTGTCAGTTTCGTCCTGAAACACCTTTTACATGTCCTACCTCTCATGTGTAATTTGCTCCCAAGAAGGTTGGTTTTCGGTGTCTTTAATTTGTGTAATTTCCCTTTTAAATTTGTCCGGTTTCAATTTTTAATTTTTTTTTTTTTTTTTTTTTTTTTTTCAATCTGGCTTTCGCTAGAGAGTCTTTCATTCGGGACGTGGCTGGGCACTTGGGAATCTTGCTTCCGCAAAAGAGTCGGAGTAGAGTAGAAGAATAAAGGGTTGCGGACGAAGATGGGCCGCTCGCCGCGGCGGTTGACTTATTGTTGGCCATAAACTTGTCTTGCTATAAACTTGTGATATGCATGAAAATAACTTTTTAACAAAATAAAATAAATAAAACAGTTTTGAAAAGATTTTTTCTTACCTTCGGGTTTTATGGCAATCCTATATTCTTACCCTCATTAGAGTCCTGCACGGTTCGCGTTATACTAACCCAAACTCGAAAATTCTATTTGAAGCCAACTCGAAACCCGACACACTTCAACCCCATATTTTAATGCATTCGCATATATTTTAAATCAATTACAATAGATTACTCTGTAATTATATTTTTAATATCTCACACGCACACACACATATATACAGTCGGACCTCGTTATCCCAATACCCGGTTTTCACGTCACTCCGCTTATCACGTAAGTTTTTCAAAGTCCCGATTTTCTGTATATAATTTCAATGTAAATAAACTCCGGATTTTACGTCGTTGAATAATTTTCAACTCCGGATACCCCGATGGTTAAGGAAAATTGTCCATTTTTCACAATCCATCATATAAGCATGGAAATTAAGCAGTAAGAAATAGCCAAACTTTTCACAAAAGTGTCTAAAATACCCATTGAGATAAATGAGAAATTTTACTTTGAGAAATCCTTTATCTGAATAAATAAACCGACACACTGTGAATAACCCACTTAAGCTCCAGATAGACGTATCAGTCAAGTCGCGTTCTTTTTGTTCTGGTCAGGCGGCGCTTTCTTGTAGTTATATGAGATTTTTCATCCGACTAAAACCAAAGCATTGCATTGCACAGAAACGATCTAAAATTATCTAACATCCATTTTTGAAACAATGAATATCGATTACATTTTCTTGTATAATATCGAAAAAAGAATTGTAGAATGCACATCTAGGGATAAGCAAACCGTAATTCATCAATATTGCATGTAACAATACAAAAACAAGTCATCATATTCTTTTCAATTTTATTTTTATGTTTATTTTGTTTAATAATAATGTTTTATTACTTAAAACCGCAAGACCGGTTATTAATTTAAAATTGTCTTAAATTAATTAAAAATAAAGCTTTTTTTAAACATATTTTTCTCCAACTCTGGTTACCGCGACACTCCGCTTATGACGACACTTTTTTCTGGTCATTAGAGTGCCGGGATAACGAGGTTCGACTGTATATACTCATTTATATGGAGATACAAAGTTTAATATTGGTGGCATTCGTTTGAAAAAAAAAAAAAATAAATAAACGGCTTACCAAAATCTATCCGCAAGAGTCAAAACCCAACCCTAAACAATTAGAGTCAACCCAACGCGCAACGAAAAAAATATTGCCTATCCGAACCGATCCGCTCTAAATAGCGGGTGTAGTCGGATAAAATGACCTAATGCAGGACTGTAATTCGCATTAATTGTAAATCTCATGGTTTAGTATCAATATCACTTATTATGGTATTAAGTAGACGATGACACAAATAAATTTTCTGAGGTGTACCTGTAAATATATATATATACATATATAATAAAATTTTTGTAATTGTATATATATATATATATATATATACACGAAACGACGAGTATTTTGTAAACATAAAATTGTACTGTATGCCTTAATTTTGTTTTTAAATCCAAACTGAATATTTTTTGACAATTTTTTTTTTTTATTATTCATTTTTGTTTTCAAACGCATGAAATTGACAGGTGGTCTTATCCAGAACCATGTAAGTAAGCATTTCTTTCGTTTCTTGATAAAAGCAGAAATTTTTCAGAAAATATGTCAAAGTGGGAGTTTTTAACCGAATTTCGGATGCGACAGCGCGGGAAAAGGAAAAAATCTGCCGCCACGAGAGAACAATCGCTTATAACTCAGGATGACATTTATATATCGGAAAAATGAAAAAAAAAAAAATGATTACAAATCATTTTGATATTCATGGCTCCGGGAATGTGTCAAAAAGATTCGCATTGTTGAACGAGGAAAAATATTTTTTTGAGAATTGCCTTAACAGCGTATTAATATTTCGTGAAAATTGGTCAATTTTTATATAAATTAAAGCTTTAATGTAAAAAAAAAAAAAAAAAAAAAGAAAAGAGAGAGAGAGACACGTGAAAACAGACAACTTAATGATATTGAAAGATGTCCATTTATAGAGACAGAACGCTCCTCACACCCAGAAAAAAAGTCTAAAAATCAGACCATCTGTTCAAGAGTTTCGTGTGGACAGTGTACTTGTTTTCGGTGTCCATTTTATAATATATGGATATATACAATGTTGTAGTCGCTGGAAAAAAAAAACAATTTCGCAAAAGTCACTTGTATCAATTTAAAAAGCTGTTTCAAACAATTACTTTATGCTGAGCCTGAGAATAATAATACAATTAGATTATTTTGTGTGTCCCTGTAAATAAACGATAAAAATTATTCAATTCGTATTCCATGTAGTGTATCAAATTAATAAATTTCAATTTAACTATGTTTGAAGTATTGTAACATCATTAAAATACACTGCTAACAATTTTTTTTCCATAGGACATAAAGCAACGGAATATTTTTGTGTTCTTCTGTAAACGAACTATTAAGTGCTACACACTCCATTTTCATAAGGGTACCTCCTATAGTAAATCATACACATAAGTGGCGTTACAATGCGAATTTATTTATGTTTTCGGACAGCCATACACTTTTCAATTATTTTGGAAAGTGTTAAAATGTTGAATTTTAAATTTGTAATTTTTTATTTATGTTAGATCAAATTTTATAAAAATTAAACACATTTTTAAACAGTATTGCCGTTATTCAGTAAGATAAGTATCTTAACTAGAGGGGAAAGAAAAATATCCCGAAAAGCTCGTGTAAATTTGGTTTCATCCCATGGGCACCCACAGAACAAAATCCAAGGGGGGGGGGGGGAGATTTTGGAACCGATATATGCTTGTACTACACTGACAAAACTTACTTATTTTTCTTGGCAAGAACTCTACTTAAGACAATTTCGAAACATACCACCATTAAAAAAATACAGAAATGTAACAACAAGATGTATATCAAAAATCAAACTTCTGTCGGCTTCTTTATAAATTAAAAATTGAAATAGTTTATTATTCTTTTTTTTTCCCAATTTATTTATTTTTTCCTGAATCGCAATTTGAAATAATTTTTAATGCATAAACGTAGAAGAAAAACAGAACTAAAATTGGTCTTTTATGGGGGCTTCAAGGAAACAGACTATTAACCTCTGACGATTACTCCTTGGTTAATTTTTTTTCTTAATGTTCATTTATTATAAATCATTTGAGAGGAAGAATCTATTACTTTTTCAAAATCGTGAGAGAAAAAGATTTAGTTAAATTCGAAAATTCAGAGAAGGGTAATTGCCCTCTTCTTATTCCCCTCCCCTCCCCTCGCCCATTGCTGGCGCCCATGTTTCATCCCTTTCTACAATAGGCACAGTTTTATATCCGAAGCATATTGATATTTGGAAAATATTGAAAACTCATTATCAAAAGTTCATGACATAACATACCATATAATTAATTAACAGCATATTATTAGTCAAAACTTAATAATTTGAAATTACTTAAAAGTCTCTTGAATCGGGCGTTTGATCTCCAAACCTGGCTGTATATGGTTTAATATTGTTATTTTTTTTAGTCTTCAAAAAATAAAAAATCAGAATTCAAAAAAGAGATACTCCAGAGTAAAATATACTTGTTTGAATTCAGTCTAAAACACTTGTGGTTTTTTTTTTTCTGTCCTCTGAACTAATCCGGAAATAATTGCCCATGTGAATGATAAACGATATTCTTAGGTAGTGGCTTGCACGGCAAGCAGTTGTCGGTTTCGATTGATATTGATGGTCCCTCTTATTTACCCTAAAACGGACCCTTTTAAATCACTAATGACAAACTGTGGTTGTTAATTGTCATTTGAGAAAAAAAATCCATGTGGTATACAAAGATCTTTTCGAGAGGTCGGTCTTTCAGCTGGTCGTGGGAAGGGAAGCAACAGTTTTCGATAAGAGAATTCCAAGTAAAACTAATGGTACAGCTGTATCTCATTAGTGGGGATTAAGATGAAACAGCAAGTAAACATCACTTTTTCTGCAATTCAGTTTGTATTTAAATGCATTTAAAGCCTAAAATACTTTAAAAATCAATGCCTTACTTCATAAAATTGAATTTATTAATGTGCTTGTTCTTTTAAACATTTAATAAACTAGAAAGGTCTGCGTCCCTCTTGTAAATAAAAAGCAAGAGGGGGGGGGGGATTTCTTTCGTTGGAAGTCGGTAAAAAATTATAGACATTACATTTAAAAAATTGACAGCAGTAAGAAAATTATTCAATTTTAGTAAAGAATTCGTAAAACTAATATTTTAAAGATATACATAACACTCAATAAATGACAGAAACGTCAAATAAGATTTAAGTGTACCAATAAATAATATATATATATTTTTTAAATCAAAATTTATAAATTTCAACTACATACAAAGAAGCCATAAAGAAATTTCAAATCTAAAAACATCGCACTTAAGGCTGTTCTCAAATACAAAAGGGCAACTTTATGACATAAGTTTTAATTCATTTTTGTTCGGAAATGCATGAAACTAGCAGGTATTGTTGTTGTTCAGAAACAATGTAACGGGAATGTTTTTCTTTTTCTTTTCTTTTTTTTTTTTTTGCAAACGCAATAGATGTTTCAGAAAATAGTGTCAAAATGGGCGTTTTGAACCGAATTTCCGCGCGAAAGAAGAATAACCACTCAAGGAAGAGTAAAAAAGTCTTTGTCACGTGATCAAAATCGCTTATAACTCAATGGGTAATTTTTTTAATAAAAAAATGGAAAACACAGTTCGATTCCAAATCGCTTCCATAGTCAGGCCTTCCAATTTTATATCTTTCCGTTAAAAAATGAATTTGTAAATGTGTCAAAACGTTTTGCGCTTGTTGAGCAGAGCAGTTGAGAACAGCCTTAAAAAAATCTGATGCTAGACCACCATTGACATTTTTTTATTAAAAAAATTACCACTATTTTCGTCTTATCTAATGACAAATTAAATATAGCGGAATATTACTATTTGGAAATAAAGGTGGATTTTTTAATAAAAAAATTGCCAAATTTGCAAAATAAATAAATATGGCTAAATAATTATCAAATGCTAGCCACAATCTAGGGGCGCCCATTAACAGTTCTAATATTTTTTTTCTATTAATTTTATAGATAAAAGATGTGAAGAGATACCAATTGCAAAAAAGTCTTTGTAGTAGGTTCACATACCCCCCTGTCAGTCTTACTCTAGGCTAAAGACTATATCTCAGGTCAGGAAGGCTTGCGCATATATACGTATATTCTGACAAAATGTTAGACGAAAAATCAAAGCCAAGGGACAGATATGCCTTTGGAGAGGATTGCAGAGTGGGGGAGGCTGGGAAGCTGCCCTTCACGCTAAAAAGTATAAGGAGTGAAAAATATACAAAAGTATTAATACTAATACTTTCACCAGAAAACACCACTAGTGGATCCAATGAAAAAGTCTTTCCTAGGGTGTCGTGTACCAAAGCCAGCACTGTACTTAAGAATAATTTAAATGAAAATCCGTTTTTTTCTTTTTTAATTGACACTCCATCTCCTTCTTAGTTTACAGTTGCACAAAAATTATAAATCTCAAAATACTGTGCAACCACCGAGGCGCCAAATTCTCAAAAGTAGAAAATACAAGAAATGCTTAACATTGAATATTTGTTTCACGTCATCATGTGTATTAGATGCTGTAAAAAATATGCCTCTGGGCACCATGATTACGAAAGGAAAGCCACCTCTGCCAATGTGACCATTTAAAATTAAAATATTCTTTTCTTAAACTGACCTTCAATCTTTTTTTAGCCTTTGTACTTACACAAAATGCAGAAATACCAAAATATCTGGAAGTTACACAGGGCGCAAAATGCATAAAATGGGATTAGTACTTGAGGCTCCTGCCCCTGCAGACGAATACACTCGCCAGCTAATGCTAAACTTATAGGGAGGGGGGGGGGTGTATTTTCTAATACCTCTTTTGCATTTCGTTATTTTTAAATAATTTTTTTTGAATTGGATAGCCGAGGTCGGTCTCTACATCGCCCCTTTCTCACTTTTTCGATTTTGGTTGCAGATATTTTCGGAACCGGTTTTGAAAGTGAAAGTAACTTTTAAAAAAATATCTGCAACCAAAATCGAAAAAGTAAAAAACGAGCGATGCAGAGATGTACATCGGCTATCCAATGCAAAAAAAATTCTTTAAAAATCTCGAAATGCAAACGAGATAATAGAAAATAACCTCCCAAATGGTTTAGCATTAGATGTGAAGTGTCTTCGCCTGCAGGAACAGGAGCCTTAAGATTAGTTTCTTTGGAAATCGTCATTCGTAGCGGTGCTGAAAAAATTTGGCACGAGGCGCCATGATTATCAACGCCACCTCCGTCAATAGGTCGAATTAAAATGATTTTTGAGGCATTCAATCGTGTTTCATCGTTTGCATTAGCTCAATAGGTAGAAATTCCAAAATACCGGGCAACCGTACGAGGCGCCAAATACTTAAATGCAGATCATACGCTAAATACGTGATTAATTCTTAATATCAGTTTCCTTAAAAGATATTATTCGTAGAGGCGCTGAAGAAAAAATTAGCACGGGGCGCCATGTCTACCAAAGCCACCTCTGTCAATAGGTCGAATTAAAATGATTTTTAAAGCATTCAATCCTGTCTCATTGTTCGCATTAGCTCAATAGGTAGAAATTCCAAAATATCGGGCAGTCATACGAGGCGCCAAATGCTTAAAGGCAGAAAATTAGCTAAATGCGTGATTAATTCTTAATATGAGTTTCCTTACAAGATATCACTCGTAGAGGCACTGGAAAAAAAATTGCCACGGGGCGCCATGACTACCAAAGCCACCTCTGTCAATAAGTTGAATTAAAACGATTTTTAAGGCATTCAGTAATGTTTCATCGTTTGCATTAGCTCAATAGGTACAAATTCCAAAATACCGGGCAACCATATTCGGTGCCAAATACTTAAAGGCAGAAAATTAGCTAAATGCGTGATTAATTCTTAATATCAGTTTCGTTACAAGACATCATTCGTAGAGGCGCTGAAAAGAAATGGGTCCCAGGACGCCATGACCTATGACTACCAAAAGACGCCTCGTGTCAAAATGGGTCCAATAAAAATGAAAATTTGTTTTCCTTGAGATCACATTCTACCTCTTTCGTCGTTGACTTGCCCAATGTGTAGAAATCCCTTTATAGCGGGCAACAGTTTGAGGCGCAAATTCTTAAAGGAAGCATATACTGTAAATATAACATATACAACGTGATTAATACTTAATAGTTTCCTTAGAAAGTATCATTCGTAGATAAGTTTTTAAAAACGTCAAATAAATTTTTTTCTGCCGCTCAGAAACTTTTAAGCGTGGTTCTAAACAAAACAAACAAACAAACACAAAAAAAAAACTCCGACGAGGGGCGCACCGGGCATTTGCCTCGTTGCCCGGTTGGTGTGAGGGGGGGGGGGGGCGAAGGAATAAAAAAAAAATCTTTACACACAGATATTAAAGAGGGTGAAATATAGATAAACAGAAGGGAAGATTTTAAATTGCCTATTTTTTTAGGTGAGAGAGGGGTAGATTTAGACGCAACAGAGAAACATGACATAAAATCTTGAGATTTGGTTGGGAGGGTAAGATTTTCTGTGGGGGGGGGGGGAGGAGAGGGAAGGGACAAGGGCTAATTTAAAAGAAAATACAGTTTATAAATTCTTTCACCTCTCTACATGTATAGCTTACATATATAAGTAAAGGTGCTTATATATATATTTTTACTAGCGCAGTATAAAAGCTACTGATATAGTGAATTTAAAGACTGTAAATGTTTATTTTATTCTTATTTTATTGTCTCCTCCTATATCTTCAATGGTCACAATTGTTGAAAGTTAGAAGAAATATATATGTAAGCCTCAATGTATGATATATAAGCTATCAATGTAACACCTTGGAAGAACCTGCATTTTTTTTTAACGCGCCATTCTCCCCCCCCCCCCCCTTCTCCCCACGCAGAAACCTACATTCCTGGAAGGAAAAAAATAATAAAATAAACTTTTCTCTCAGTATAATCTCATGGTTCGTACTTATGATACATATCGCAATATTTTATCTATTACTTTTTCTGTTAGTTCTTTAAATCTCGCCTTATCATCTGGCATTTTTAGCCAGATGCAAATAAAAAAAAATCTGCTTTATTCGCCTTTTTTCCATGCCCTTTAAAATCTCTATATGTATTTTTTCTTCAAACTACTTCAAGCCTAATCGAATAGCATTTTCCATTTCTTGATAAAGACAATTTTTTTTTTTAAATGCAGCCCAAGTTGGCGTTTTAATCCGATTTTCGGGACGCTACATCTCGGAATGTAGAATTCCCAAAAAATTGTATTTAGACCAACAATGAATTATAATTCAATATCATATACAGTTATCGAAAATACGAAACGCTATTCGATTACCAATTATTTCACTAGTAATGACTGCACATTCCATGCATTTGTGCATAATAGATTCGTATTATACATGAAATAAGTTATAGTAAACCTCAGAGACGTATATCAATTTCATTATGCATGAAATAATTTAACATAATTAAAAAAAGGCCCCAAACAATTCCCTCCATCCCTATATCATTATGTAACGGAATTCTTTTGTATGGACATGCAAATGAATAATAACTATTATTTGCACTGCATATTCTACAGAATGCATATTTTAGTTAACTTGATAAATGCATATCGATTTTATTACGTTTGAAAGCATGTAACATCATTAAAAATAATTTCAAACGATTTCTTCCCATAGGTCGCAATGTAATGGCAAACTTTTGACTGTTCCTGTAAATGAACTAAACCTGCTACAAACTTCATTTGAAATAAAACTTCAGATTCTTCCAAATCGTTATATTGATAGATTATATATTATATATTGATGCTTACATATATATTTCTTTTAACTTTCAACAATGATCATTGGAGAGGTAGGAGGAGACAATAAAATAAGAAAAAATCAAACATTATAGAGTCTGTAAACTCCCTACATCAGTAGCTTTTGCAACATTCAAAATATATGTATGAGCAAATTTATTGATATAAGTATGCTATAGATGTAGAGATGTGAAAGAATCTATAAACTGCATTTTCTTTTAAATTAGCCCTTGTCCCTTCCCTCCCCCCACAGAAAATCTCACCCTCCTGACCAAATCTCAAGATTTTATGTCATATTTTCTCTTACGTCTCCCTAAATCTACCCCTCCCTCGCCTCAAAAAATAGGGAACGAAAAATCTTCCCTTTTATTTATCTATATTTCATTACATCTTTGTATGTAAAGTTGATTCGTGCGCAAATGTCTAACCTATTAACTGTGCACCCCCCCCCCCCCTGTCCCCTACGCTGTAAAAAATTGGGCCTTTTCCACCTTAGTGAATGTGACCCATTTTTTATGGTGATTTTTTTCCGGTGGAGCTTTTTACCGTGGTGAATTTTTCCGGTGGTGATTTTTTCCGTGGGGATTTTTTCCATGGTGATTTTTTCCGGGATTCGATTTTTAGCAACACAAACAATTTTTCTTTAAATAGAACTTTATATATTATTATTATTTTTTTTTTTTACGTATTTTATATCAAGGAATTATTATATAGTGAAAGATCAAAATCCTGAAAATTAATTACTTTATTATTTCGGTTCATTTAAATTTTGAAATTTTAGTCAAAATAACAAAATTAGGACTTTCTTTTTTCATAACTTATCACCAATATATCACTACACAAATATGCTATTATCAAAACTGTTTCGCAGATAATAATGGCTTTACGACAAATTTTTAATAAAAATAGAATTTAATATAACATTTTTAGCTTAATTCATATGAATTATTAAAAAGTACCTCATGATTTAAGCTCGATACGATATCAGGATCGGTATGTTTAACAATTAAAACCAAATGATTTCTTTCTGAAAAAAAAATAAATAAATAAACAATTTTATTTTAGAACAACTAGGGGGCTCTGCCCCCGTCGAGCTATGCTCGCCAACCCCCGTTCACAGACACCCCAGACTCTAAAAGCACGCTAATTTGATCAGCTTTAAAAAGATTTAATTATAATAATAATAATAAAAAAACAAAAAACAGAGGCAATCTCTCTGTAAACGGGTTTCCATTCGTTTTCCTTTTAAAAATTCCCTTTAAAAATTTCCTTTTAAAAGTTAAAAATTTGGAAATAAGCTAATGTAAAATGAATTAAGTAAACAGAGTCATTGTATTAACATTGCATAAACATTGCATTGTATTAATATTGCATAAACAGCGGCGGTGACAGCGTTAGTTCCCTTTTGTTTTTTCCTAATGCAATATTTTGTTTCTTGCTTTTTTTTTTCTTTGTAATTTAAGGGCTCCAAATTATAGAATAAAAATAATGAGCATCAGAATCAAAAACTTGCCGTCGCCGGGTCTGCCGGATGTGAGGGAGGGGATCTACCTTGGGTTTCAAAAACAATTCAAGGCACAATTTTCAAATGCAGATGTTATGTCTGGTTCTTTTTTCTGAGAACGCTCAGATTTCTTCCTGAGAAGAGGAAAGTCCTGGTCCCTACAGAAGACTAATCAATTTTTCCGTTGACAGCTATTTAGAAACTCTTTGTACAACAGAACTTAAATCTTCCTGCTTGGAAAACGACTTGATGCAATCAGTTTTGGTGAAAAGCACTGCAGAGAACTGCCCTCACAAACAGTCACAACTTCCTGTTTTCTTAAGAAATTTAGAAAGGGCAGTTCTTTGACTACAAACCGCCATGAAGCCTCAGGTATAGGCAGGCATGACTGATGAACCTATGTCTCACTAGGCATTGTGTGTTCATCTGGCAGCAAGGTCGCTGCAATCATCCGGTAAACGGAGCGGCTGCTCAGTCATTCAGTGCCCCGCGCCCAGGGCCCGACTATCAAGTTTCTGTGCTCAGGGCCAGGGCACTTTCAATTTTTCGTGCCCCCTTAGATTGGTTGATTTATTAATACTATACTTTTTTTTTACTTAATAAACACTTATTCGAAAAGTGCCAACCCAATAAATAATGTTTTTAGAAAAATTGAAAAACAGTTCCAGGAATAAAAATAAAATATTTCTTCTATTATTTATTGAAATGTGCTTTTAACCATATATTGAGATATATTTTTGTCATTTTATCGTATTAATGTCTCAAATATCACATTTTTTTACAATTATAATTTTTTGAAAAGAAATTTAGATGAAATTGTGATAAACTTCGTGCCCCTCAGAAATTTTGTGCATAGGGCACGGGCCCCGGGTGTCCATGCGATAGTTAGGGCCTGCCCGCGCCAATTGGGACCTCCTTACGGGACCGGAGTCTCTCTATACATTTGGAAATAACGTTTCTTCTGTATAAAATAGTAATATTTTTTCCCTAGATTTGTTTTTAAATGCTTCTTTTGAGAATTTCTGGCAGTGAAAGGTGATGTAATTGTCGGGGAATGAATAGATTCGACAATCCCGAAATTAACATTAACGAAAAAACAAAACAACAACAACAAATATATACATATATATATAAAATATTGTAAAGTATAGAGTATTTTGTAAAATAAAAAATACTAGCACATTATAAAATGTATAAAAAAATATAATTCACACCTAATGTATTATTCTATGATATACACTTTTTTTTAAATTACTTCAGTATTTCAGCATGGGTGGGCCCCATTAACTGCTTTGCCAGGGCCCTGCGCGACCTTGCGCCGGCCCTGTCTGGCAGTGAGTTGCCGGAATTGCCTAACTGCTATTTTTTTTTTCTAAATTGGCGGTACATAATATTTATGTTGCATTTATGCTTAATATTGTATAAATTTTTGTGGGGGGTTTCATTTCGTTTTTCTTTTATTATTATTATTTTTTTTTAATATATATAAGCTACATACGTCTGTTATAAAGTATAGACAGAAATATAGGAGAGAAAAAAACAATAGAAATAGAGTAATTTTTCATCTTGCCGAAAATTACGATCACATAAAGAAAATTATCTAAGAAGTAAGTAAAAATAAACATTTTGTGTGCGTATGTATAAAAAAAAATATATGTCCATTATCAAATTAGAGTCTAATCAATATGAAATATTGATAACCGGAAAAAACGTGACAGGAAAAATGGGACAAAATAAACAAGAGCGGAAAAAACGTGACAAGGAAAATACATGACCGGAAAAAAGGGGACAAGGAAAAAACGGGACACGGAAAAAACGGGACAATGAAAAAAGGGGACACGGAAAAAACGGGACCGTTTGGTTCTGCTTGTACTTTGTCCGGTGTAGAGCCGTTATAACACAGCCAGGCGAATACAAATATTTTAAGTAATATTTTCGGGAACACCCAATATAAGGCCGGCCATTATTACGGTCCCGTCATAAATCATAATATTTTGAATAAAATGAATTCTGTTATTATAAAAAGTAAATAAAAAAAACACAAATATTTCAGAAAACGTAATGACGGCAGTGCTGAAAAACATTTTCTTTAAATGTTAAAAGTTCTATGTCATGAAAGAATAAACTCTAAATACAGTGATATTAAATATATTCATCATAGAATTAAAATGTTTTATTTTTCTGTCGCTTAAGTTCTCGATTTTACAAATCTCATTTATAAAGAAAAAAAAAAAAAAAAAAAAAAAAAAAAAAAAAAAAAAAGGCTATCCTTTTCTTTTGTGAATGCAAGAATTATGTTTTCTAGTTACAAAAAGTTATATTGCCCCTACTCTATCAGATTATCTCAAATGTTGATTTTAATTTTGTAGTGATATTTCAATATTAACTTATAATATATTAATCATTACTGTTTAAATTATTTCACTATAAAATTTATTTTCTCCAAGAAAACCGTCATTCATGAGTCCGAATATAATTTAAAAATTATTAATCTACAATAATCAGAAATTTAATAATGACTCAAAATACGGAATTTAGTTATGCATTTTAATTTAGAATAAACCTTAAACAAAAATTTATTATACATGCATAATTATTTATGTGTTGTAATTGAAATTCAAAAGCAACTTTTTTTTTTTTTTGGATTTTCCAATACCTCTGACAGTACATTTTTTTTTTTTTTCAGCAATTCTTACAACACAATTAATAAATTTCATTTTTTTTTTTATATAAGTACTAAATTTATGAGGTCACAATATCTTTCCTGAGAAATTTGACTTTTAACAACAGTTCTAAATAATCAACATTTTTGCTGAATAGGCATTTTATTTATTCATTTTTTATTTATTTATTGTATATGTTTTATCACCCAAACCCATTTTAGAACTTCTTTATAAAATTCGGATTTTAAATTTCGGTTTGAAGATTTTTATTATTTTAGAAAATCAAAGAAATGATGTAAACAAAACAAAATATTAAAACATTTTAGGAAATTTTTAGCAAAATGCGCTACAGGCGTAGTAAAAAATAATAACAATGCGAATAAAAACAATAAAATATGAAAATATTTAAAACATCTTTATAAATGAAGTAATTTATTTGCATTAAAAAATCAGAATTATAAATTATCTTAAAAATGGTAAAGTTTATCATTTGTTTTAGGAATAACAGTAATTTTCTATTTCCAAAGCATTTCACTATACATTTACACAGTATCCTATCATACGATACAAAGAGCTGCAATGCCTTTCCCCTCCCTAAGAACTGGTTTTTCTCCACCAGCGAAAATGCCAAAAGCTGCCAACTCCAAGCCGCCAAACACTTCCAAGTTTTGTTGGATTGTAATGTAGCGTCCCGGGCAACGTCGGCGGGCAGCTACTATTTATATGTTGTATGTTGTTAAGCATGGCGTGTCTTATGCATATGTCTTATGTACAATTAGTTGAAAAAAAGCAGAAACCTCCCCGTATACATTTTTATCTAGAAAAATAAAAATAGCAGTTCAGTTGGTAAATAAGTCTTCTTTAAAATTTTATTAAAAAATAAGTGAGAGTTGTTTCTGTACTGAAATAGTAAAAAGATCTTAAATTTCGAGTACTAAAAGAAGATTTTACTTCATATTTTGAATCTAGAACAAATTTTAACTGGCAGGAATATCCTATGTTTTCCCCCTCGTACCAAGTGAGCGTTAGGAAATATGTACGTATTTACATTCGGAAAACATGTTTTTCCTTAATATTTTTAACAATATATCAAAATAGTTAATTCTATCAAAAACATTATGTTGTAGAGTTTAAAATTCTGAATAAAATGAGCACCCATATTAGTATTTTTGTTCAAAATGAAGGTCGCAATTCTAATTTCAAAAGTTAGCCTTAATCGCTAATCAAGAGCTTGAAGTCCGGAGAGACCAGGTTACCTAAGAATAGCTCAAAACAGCTAAGTCTATCAAAAACATTGCCAATACAAATGTTGTAGACCATAAAATTCTGAATAAAATGAGCACTCACATTAATATTTTTGTTCAAAATTAAGGTCCGCAATTCCATTTCAAAATTTTGCCTTAATCACTAATTAAGAGCTTCAAGATAGGAGAGACCAGGATACCTTAACGATATCTCAAAACAGCTAACTATATCAAAAAATTGCCAATACAGATGTTGTAGAGCTTAAAATTCTGAATAAAATGAATACTCACATTAATATTTTTGTTCAAAATTAAGATCGCAATTTCAGATATTGTTAAAAATATTAAAGAAAAACGTGTTTTTTGAATGTAAATGTGTACATACAGCGAGCAAAAAAAAGTATTTGCACGCAGACGATTTTTTGCATAAGTAACCATAGAAAGCAAATTTGATACTATTCTCTTAATTATTCATTTATTTAAATAAGAAGAAAATAAAAATAACTACCCATTTTCCTTAAACAGTAATATTACACATTTTAAAAAATAAAATAATATTTTCTCATACCAAAAAAGTATTTGCACAAGAAGCGTTGACTGTTAAAAAAAAGCATTAAATGTGAACATTATGCAAATGTTTAGCATATCAGTCCCACAGTACATTATCCCCACTTTAAAGTCACGTAATATATTAACTGGAGCAGGGATTCTGGGGAGTTTTTGTTCTAATGGCGCCGAAAACGTGTGAACTGTCTGTTGCTACCCGTGAGAAGATTATATTTCTTAACAATTCTAGATTAAGTTACCGAGGAATAGGTAAAAATTGAAATCTAAACTTTTCTAGTGTTCGTTATGTAATTAAGAAGAAAAAAAGAAACTGGTTCGACAATAAATAAGACGCGAACTGGGCGTCCAAGAAAGCTAAATACCAGGCAAAGGAGAGCTATCATAAAAGAATCTTCAAAAAACCCTTTTCTAAGTGCTCGAGAATTGGCTGTTGATGTCGCTTCAACGTCGGGAACACTAGTTACACCACAATCAATTAGAAATATTCTTCATGATGTAAATATTCGAGGAAGAGCCCCTCGAAAGAAAACCATTTATTAGTGAAACAAATAGGGTGAAAAGACTTGAATTTGCAAAAGCTTATGTCAGCAAACCACTAGAGTTTTGGAAAACTGTTATTTTTTCCGATGAAAGCAAGTTCAATATTTTTGGCTCCGATGGTAAGAAAACTGTATGGCGAAAGCCAAATACTTCTCTTCAAATTAAAAGCTTGAAGCCAACTGTAAAACATGGCGGTGGTCATGTAATGATTTGGGGATGCATGTCTTTTAACGGAGTTGGCGAAATGACCTTTATTGAAGGCAATATGAATGCTAAACTATATATTAATATAGTGCGAGATCATTTATTTAATAGTGCTCTGAAATTAGGAATTCCTAATTCATATTATTTCCAACAGGATAACGATCTGAAACACACTCCATATATTACGAGGTTATGGTTGCTTTATAATGTAAAAAATCAATTGAAAACGCCACCACAATCACCAGACCTCAATCCGATTGAAAATTTATGGCAAATTTTGGATGTGAAAATAAGGAAAAAGAGAATTTCTAACAAACCAGAACTTAAGCAAGCTCTTAGGGAAGAATGGCTACAAATCAGCAGTGAAACATGTCACAAATTAATAGAATCAATGCCCAGACGATTACAAGCTGTAATTGAAGCAAAGGGCATGCATACTAAATATTAGCATTGTTTTTAACATATAAATAATTCCTCTAGTTCTATTTTTATTGCTAGTGTGCAAATATTTTTTTGGCAGTACAAATGCTACTTTTTTATGTTTTCATATTTAAAATATAATTATTAAGTTAGATATTAAATATGTTTATTTGTTTTATAAAAGTGTTGGTATTTTTAATTCTTAGTTGCTTTTTATTTATTTATACATATGCTACAACAAATTTACCTGGTGTGCAAATACTTTTTTTGCTCACTGTATTTCCTAACGCTCATTTGGTACGAAGGGGAAAACATAGAATATTCATTACCTAATCTGAAGGGATTAAAACTATTTCCAGTTTTACCCTAATTAATTCTGAGTTCAACCCTCTGACCACGGGGCTAAAACTTTAAAGTAAAATTGTGACCTTAATATTCAACAAAAGTATTAAATGTAGGTACTCATTCAGAATTTTAAGCTCTACAACATTTGAATTGACAGTGTTTTAGAAAAAATTAGTGGTTTCGAGTTAGTGTTATGGTATTTAAAAAAAACGTGTTTTTTTTACTATAAATCAAAGTATAATTCCTAACGCTCACCTAGTATGAGGGGGAAAACGTAGCATATTTATTCTAGACATAAACTGAAGGGATTAAAACAATTTCCAGCTTTCCCCTAATTATTTCCGAATCGGGCCTTTTTTTGTTCCCCTACCACTGGGCTAATACGGACATTTTTATTTTTGAATTTTTTTTTTTTTTAATTGAAAGTATTCTCATTAGAAAAAAAAAAAAAAAAAAAAAAAAAAAAAAAAAAAATGCGACTCAAATCGAAAAAGTGAAAACGCACAACGTTAGATATCGATCTCAGGTTCAGGTATCATATATATATATATATATATATAACTTTTTTAAATATTGAAATTAAAGCGAGAATTCTCAGAAGAAAACGTTCCCATAGGTTTGGTATTAGCGTGCTAGTGTTTTCGCGTAACTAGTGTAGATTCTTAAAAGAAACTGGAACGCTAATAGACTGGGGGCCGGCAACACAGACAATCCCCACACAGAGTTCACGGAGGAAATTCTAGGCTTAGTTAAATCTTGATTCGCATATTAAAACGCAATCGGTCTGCTAAGTCATATTTTGGTGGAAAACACCGGGTTGTGTTTATGACGGTCAATTATCAACACGAGGGATATAGGCCCTAAGGGGAGGAGTGCCCTTCGTGGGGGGGGGGGGTCTTTCTAAGGAAACCTAACCCGTATTTACGCTGGAAAACCCGATTTTAGCGGCTGTGTCGTAGGTTTACCATTGTGCTTTCCTGCACCCAAAGTTATGAAAACATTGGAGGACTGGGAGCAGAAAAACACAATGGTAAACCTACGAGTCAGCCACTAAAATCGGATTTTCAGGTGTTTTCCACTAAGATATGATTTGGCAGACCGATTGCGTTTTAATATGCGAATTAAGATTTAACTAATCCTAGAATTTCGTCCGTGAACTCGATGAGGTGATTGTCTGTGCTGCCGGCTCCCGGTCTATAATGTTAAACCAATGGTTAAACCAATGGGAGAAATATTTAAGATTTCTTGTTTGTACTTTAATATTTAAAATATATATATATATATATATATTTTTTTTTTTGTCAGGTTGATAGCTATTGTGGTGCGATTGTACTTTTTTTAAAATTTATTTTGGTTATAGTTTTTTTATATGTGGACACTTTCATTTTTGGAACCGGTTCTGAAAGTGAAACTATCCGCATATAAAAAAATGTAATAAAAATCAAAAAAGTACAAACACACAATAGATAGGTATCCTATGCAAAATGAAAAATTATTTAAAAATATTAAAATACAAGCGAGAAATTTGTGAGGTTTTATCCATAGGTTTAACGTTTCTAACATGAAATTTTTAACTTATAAACTCGATTCTTTCTGTATTGCAACATATTTTTTTTTTTTATTTAATTAACAAATATTAAACATGTTAATATTTTTAATTTAATAAGATAATCTAAAAATAGGAAAAAATTCCGAGTCCTTTTCCAAGAAACTTCAAAAACATTAGCCTTTCACAATTTTTGAGAGACTTTAAATTTTCAAGGGGTTTTCAGCTTCCTTGCCTTCCCGCCGTCTTTACGCGACATACGCATTTATGCGGACAGGAACATCGATATCAATGGCGGATCTAAGGGAGGGGCGATTGCCCACCCCCCTTGGGCTAATAAAGGGTTTGCAAAACGACATTATGCATCCTCACGGGAAATGACTTGGGGAGAAGCTCGAGCCCGGTGCGACCCGACCCGGGTCGCGCTAGTTTAAATCCACGAGATTCGGCCTGGGTCAGGTCTTCTCTCTTTTAGAGCCGGGTCGTGCCTTGATCTTAAACTGTTTTGCAGATTCGGGTCGGACCAGGCTTTATTTTCTTCTCCAGGTCGAGCCTGGCATGGACTTCATTTTTCCTAGAGGTCTTCACTGGCCAAAATTTCCTGACCGGGGCTGGGCCCGGAATAAAAGCTAAACGTTCGGTCCATGTCAGCCCGTATGATAGGCATTATTGGCCCGATCGCGACCCGTGGACTCCTCTAAATTTTTCCCTCCGAGCACAAGTTAGTCTGGCATCTTACTTATTTGCGGTTCGTAAAAATTATATTTATGTTGTACATTTGTTTAGCGAAATCTTTAGAAATTTAATTTGATTTGATAAGTTACAGAGATGCATTTCTAAAATCCACTTTTTTCTTTGTAGAACTTTAAAATTATCATTTTCTTTTATCATCCGTTTAAAAATCACGGATGATTGAAAATCCGTTATCAATCCGTTCGTTCATTCTAAACTGATTTTCTTACTGGATTTTCATTTTAATGTAATTGTCTAAGTCATATTTTTACTTAGTATTTACGTACATATTTGCCTAAATAGTCATTAATATTACTGTTTTTTTTTTTGTATTCATGAATTTCAAATATAATCTGGAAATAAAATATGAGCATAAGTAAGCGTGCTTTATGAATAATTTTAATTGCAAAATGCAGGCAGGGCTGGAGTCGATTTTTTAGTTTTTATACCGGGCAGGGACAATAATTTTTTTGTGTGGATTGGACCTGGGCTTGGTCCTGGAAACTTCAGCCCGGATAAACATCTGAACTGATATATCGGAGCCAGATTTAATTTTTTTTTTAAATTCTTCTTTCAGCCATCATCCCATAGCTACTGAATATACCGGTTGTCCTAAAATGGACGGACTGATTTTAAAATTCAGTAACATGCAAATGGTGACAACTATTAAAAAAATATTTGCAGGAGGGTTTTGAAAGATGTTAGGAACAGGGATGATTCTGTTCCGAATTTTTCGAAAATTTAACCCTCTCGCTGCATATTGCATATCCAGCAAATTCCACGGCCAACGTAACAGTAGCATAATTTGCGCAATCCGCAATTTCCGCAGCAAATCTTTTTTTTCATGATCTAATTCTATTAAAAAAAATACTCCTTCACAAAGATGTTGGGCATATTTTAACTCTAAAATATATGCAGATTTGAAATGTGTAATAAAATAAATGCGCAATTTTTAAACATATTTTGATTTAAAAAAAGCAGGAAAAAAAATTACGCAGCGAGAGGATTAAGGATCCCAAAAAGAAAAAAAAATGCAATTTAACAAATTACAACGACCATTTGGAAAATGATTTTTTCAAAGACTAAAATTTAAGACATGAAAAATAGCACGGAGTGGATCCTACATTGCGTACGGTCATGAATTAAACATTAATATTCCTGGACCCATTTTAAATGACATTACGTACGCCATGGATTACATTACTTGCGTGTTATCCACCTGAAGTACTTACATATTGTCCAAGCAAGTCCTTGGCTGTTCGGGAAAAGGTTTTTCCATCGTCAGATGTCACCCATTATAAATGAAATTTCATTCTTAAACTTCTAAACATCCCACAATACTACTTTTTACACCGTTGTATAGAGAAAAAAAATGTACTTTTAAATGCAATTTGTTTGAAAGCTGTATCTCAATTTGTTTCTGAGTTATTTTTTTTTTTTAGTTTTTATTACTTTTTTGTCATAGTGGCAACACAAGTATCGATCTCTGTTGAAAGTAAAGGGAAATACCGATTACTGTATAGACCAATCAGAAAACGAATAAAAGGCAGATTATAGCAATCAAAATCTTCAGATATGCTTTTGATTTCCCATCCTGTCGAGAACAATAACCATTTTTCCAAATGGTTAAAAACGCGAATTTTGACAAAAGGCCGCGGAAAAAACTCAAAATTCTTCAAATGATTGCAAAAAACGCGAATTTCATCGAAAGATCGCGAAAAGAACGCAAATTTTATCGAAGAATCGCGCATTTTGTTAAAGAATCGTGGAAAAAACACGAATTCCTTCAAAGGATCGCGGAAAAAAATCGAATTCAGTCAAAGAATCGCTTTAAAAACGCGAATTTCGTCAAGGGATCGTTGAAAAAACGCGAATTTTGTCGAAGGGTCAAAGGGAAAAATCGCGAATTTTATCAAAGGGCTGCAAAATTACACTAATTTCGTCAAAAGTTGCG
This sequence comes from Maratus speciosus, assembly GCA_963932465.1. Classification (NCBI taxonomy): domain Eukaryota; kingdom Metazoa; phylum Arthropoda; class Arachnida; order Araneae; family Salticidae; genus Maratus; species Maratus speciosus. Next base: position 106,979,184 of record OZ010786.1, on the reverse strand, counting down.
GAAGAAACACAAATTTCGTAAAAGAGTCGAAGTGCGAATTTCATCAAAGAGTCGTGGAAAAAATTCAGTGGTCTCTTTAGAAAACAGTACACATACATACTATCTATGCACACATACATCTATGTTTATTATTATAGGTATAGTTTCTAACCTGAAATAATATACTGAATTAACTTTTGAAAAAAAGAACAGGTTAACCCCCAGCTTGCAGAAATCTACGCTCAGCTTGAAATCGATCGAATCGAAAACAACTAACCAGACCTGCAACAAAAATAATTAGTGCCACGAGGGAACCCCCCCCCCCCCTCTCCCATCTGCTGTAACGTTTCAGAAAATTTGCTTTGAATTTCAGAATTTTTTTTTTACTCAGAATTGCTCCTGATCAGGAGTATTTTTACTGCGATTCTTGATTTTAGTTTAAAAAAGCAACGATAGATGGCGCTGGAAGCAATAGGTGATAATTCGGTTCCCGGAGGAGGTAGACCAGAAATCGGGCCCTGATTTACCGACCATTGTTTGCAGCGACATCTATCGCTGTTATTGTAAAGTAAAATCAAGAATCCCAGTTAAAAATCTAGTGACATCTTACATAACCCTCCTGCAAGATTTTTTTAAATTACTTTCACAATTTGCAAATAACTGAATTTCAAAATCAGTCAGTCCATTTTAGGACACCCGGTATGTTTTTTAATAAGTTTCAAAGCATCCTTTACTCAATTACAACTGATATTAGATATAAAGAGACAAGTAGTTTTATACCAAATTAGAATTTTTTACACAATCCTGAAGAGTAGCATTCCTAAATGATTATTTGGGCGTGTCCTAATGGAGCCTTTACTGTATATAGTTTTTATCTTCAAAAATATTTAAACTTTCTTTTCAAAAATCGAGAAACCCGAACCCTTCTGGCAAGAGAGAAAACCCAATCCGAAACTGACCTAAACCCGAAATAACGTATGTCAATTTGCCCCAAACACAACATGCTAGGCTCAGCTAAAAGTAGAAGCCAACCGGAGCCAAACCCGACCCGCAGTAGAAAAGAAAAAGTCAACCGGGCCCAAACCCGACCCGCAGCAAAAAGGTAGAAGTTAACCCGGCCCGCAGCAAAAAGTAGAAGTTAACCCGACCCACAGCAAAAAGTAGAAGTCAACCCGACCAGCAGCAAAAAATAGACGTCAACCGGATCCTAACCCGCCCCGCAGAAAAAATAGAAGTCAACCGAACCCAACCCCCCCCCCCCCCGCAGTGAAAAAATTAGCTCCGAAACGCGCATCAGATTGGAGTTTCCAAATTTCTAAAATCGCCCCCCCCCCCCCCCTTGAGGACTTTCCAAATCCGCCCTTGATCGATATTCGTGTAATAAAAAGAGAAAATTGATTACTCAAAAAGGAAAACAAATCTGTATTTTTACATTAAAAATAGTCACTAAAATAATAGTGAGCAGTTTAGTCATTAAAATTATGTTGTGCAGTTTGTCAGAATTATCATCAGAATCGACCTCTTAACCATCAGAATCGACCTCTTAACCATCAGAATCGACCTCTTAACAATTAACATTTAGTCCGAAACCAACCTTTTTCGCAGCCGGGGCAAACATGGATTTTGGCGCCCCCCCCCCATCTTCCACAAAGTATATTTTTTCTCCGTTGCAAGCTTTCTTTGGCGCGACGCCCTGTGCGGCCGCAACTGTCGCGCACCCTTAAAGATGGCTGTGGCATTAGCATTTCAGTTTCTAGTGTAGAGAGCCTACACTAGTCATGCAACGAAGCGCTCAAGCTAATCTTAACTCTATGGGAGCACTCTTTACACATTTTAGGTAGATTTCGTATGTAATACTACCTATTGGGATCGTTCCTATGTTGGAATTTCTGAAAAATTTTTGCAGATCTACACCGATCATGACCCCTAGAGCCCAAAACCACCCTCAGTAAAAAAAACTTTTATCTATCTAATCTATCTATATATATCACTTTCTTCTGGACACGATAACTTCCACAATTCTGCGCAAATCTCTTCCAAACTGATACATAAAATCAAGGAGCATAAAATCTCAGTCAAGTTCGTTTATGGGCAAAATCGGGCAAAGGGGCTGGAAATAGGGAGGGGTTTTGTGAAAACAGAAAAAAACCCATAACTTCTTAAATTTTGTACATATCAAATCAGTTTAAAGTTTTTATTACTCCTAAAAATAGGGCCAAAAATTTATGCATCACAGATTTTTGATAAAATTAAAAATGGGCTCAAGGGGCGCAAAAAATCGGGTTTTTGGGAGAAAAAAATTCATAACTTCGTCAATTCTCATGATATCAAATTCAATTAATTTTATTGTATATCTCCTTAATAATATCTACAACTTTTATATTCACAAGTTTTTGATAGGACCAATTAGTACCGCAAAAAAAAAAAAAAAAATAAATAAATAAATAAATAAAATAAAAACGAAAACAAAAAGGGGGGTTTGAAGAAGAAAAAAATCCATAACTCCGTGAATTCAAAAGATATAAAATCCCCGTGAATTTATCATATATCTTCTTAATGTTGTCTACAACATCTATATAGACAAGTTTAGGATAGGACCAATTCTTACAGCTAAAACAAATTAAAAATGCATAGCGGTTGAAGAAAAAAATCATCTTAGTAATGGTGTATTCAAATCTAATCTGCTTATTTTCTGACTCATTTTACAATTCAGTTTTGATCTCAAAGGCTTCCAATTGATACGTTTTCTTACTCAGAAACTATATAATGTACCGAAATGGTCGATTTTTTGATAGAGGTAGAATATATTTTAAAAAATGCTGTGAAAGTGGGCATTTTGAACCTCCAGAAGGGGATTGTGTTGGAAAAATCATTGTTTTAAGAGAGCACTCAAATTCAAACTGCTTATTTTCTGACTCATTTTTAAATACATTTTTGCTCTCAAACGTATCCAATTAGTACATTCGCTTATTCAGAAACTATATAATGCACCGTAATGATCGATTTTTTTGATAGAGGCAGAATATATTTCAAAAAATGATGTCAAAGTGGGCATTTTGAACGGAATTTTACGAAGCGATTGTGTTAGAAACGAAAAATATTGTCCTACTGAGAAAATAATAATTTATATTTCAAGTTTTATTAATTGAACGAAAAATAAAAACACAGGTCGCTTATAAATCTTTTCAAAAATTACGTAGCAAATTTCATATTTTCTCTATTAAAAATGAATCTGGAGTTATGACAGAAAATTTCAAGCTGTTGAGCATGGAAAAGTAGTTTTTTTAATATCGCCCTAATATGATTCTGTTAAAACTAGCTATTATATAAAAATGAAATAAAAACTCGTCAAAAGCGGCCAGATAAAACTGTTAAAATGGGTTTATCGCTAATCATAATTTAGTTTTTGTTTGTGAAATTAGTATATTTAACTTAGAAATCTACCTCTGCCTGTAGGCCGGGCTGGCAGGAATTTTTTCGCTTGCATTTTAATATTTTTAAAAGAATCTATTTTGCATAGGGTACCTGGGGGGGGGGGGGTCGATAATTTTATTGTGGGTTTGTACTTTTTCTATTTTGATTATAGTTTTCTATATGAAGATAGTTTCAGTTTCTGAAACGGTTCTCTAACCAATTCCAAAAATGAATATATCGGCATATAAAAAAAGTTACTAAAATCGAAAATTACAAACGCACAATAAAAGCTATCAACCTCAGGTACCCTATGCAAAAGAAAAAAAAATCAATTGATAATAATTAAAATGCGAGTAAGAAATATGTAAACAACGCTCCAATAGGATTAACATTAGCTTGAGTGTTAAGCCTAAAGCGTCTATTACTAGTCACACTAAGAAACTGGAACGCTAAAGTTAAAGCTATGGGAGTGTTCTTTTAAAAATTTCTTACTTGCATATTAATAGTTTTAAATGATTTTTTGTTTAGAATAGCGCTGAGTTTGAATTCTAACTAAATTAGTTTTAACACTTTTTCCATTTTCTTTTTTTTTTCTTTCTTTCTTTTTTTACAAAGTCACTTGCACTTTCAGTGGCGGTTTCGAAAGTAAAAGTATAGAAACGCTAAAGAACAATCTCAGCTGTTCTAAGGGGGAAAAATCATTTTAAAATATTAAAATGCACGCGGGAAATTTTCTTTGTATTTCATATATTATATATATACACTTTTGTATGAAACGATAAACAAAAGCTTCGCTTTTCGTTTTGGCGCCGGGGCACATGCTTCCCTCAAGTTTCGGCACTGGATGTTTTACTTTATTTGAATAATAAATAATATAGCTATGTCCATTATTCTATATAAAAGATAAAATTGGCATTACAGATAAAATTATAGATTACTTTTCATACATTAAAACATGAATTAATTTTTTTCATTCCGGATTCGGTCGGTACAAATTGTGCAGCAGTCTAGATCGCCGACAATACAATGATTAAAAAAAAAAAAAATAATAATAAATAAATAAATAAAAAAAACTGAGTTATTCATGAATCGGAAACATACATGGAAAAGGAATGAAGGAAAAAACGTCGAAAAGCTCAGTACGCATATAAATTTTCTTATTATGTTCTGATATAAAATAATATTAATATCAAAATTAATATTCCTTGGCTATTCTAGAGAATCTTACATTCTTTCCTTTTTGTAAAAAGAATCTTTTAATTATGAATTTTTATATATTTGTCTGTATTTTATTTAAGAAACAGAAAATTGTATTAATGCGGACGAACTCATTCAACACCCTCAATCTTTTAAATAAATATTTAATGGTACTCATTTTCAGAATGTTACGTTTTTACTAATTAATCCCCCTCCCCCCTCCCGTCACCAAACAACAACAAAAATAAAAGCATAAAAAGCGAAATGCCTTATGCAACTTAATCTTCTATTCATTAGCACAGAATAAAGCGCACATAGCCATCTTGCAACGTTAGCTATGGAGCAAACGAAAACCACTTAATCTGTGAACCACTGTCAGTCAGTCAGTAAATAAAAAATGACCCTGGCACCTGTCTCTTGGGGTTGCTGAAAAGAAACTGCTGTTGAAAAAACACAATTGGCTCAACACAGTGGCACAACACGCCAATATCCCACGTGTCATTCTGGCAACCATATGTGTCTTTTGCCAAGGCTTGGCGACTTCTTCCGACAGGGACCAGCATATCAACACTACTCCCAAATTTTTAATGTATCTAGCAATATTTATTTTTACAAACATAACTATCTAAAAATTATAAGCAATGATTAATAATGAAATATTTAGAATAAAACTCTAACAAGTCATGTAAAGTAGGGATGCAACGGATATCTGAAATGAAGGCAATTAGATTTCGCAAAGTTTCCTTAAAAACTTATAACAAACATGTTTAGCCATTACAAACATGAAAACATAACCATGCATTTCAGAAAACTTCCAAAGTGATAAAAGTTGCTCTGTGCAACTTGTCAAAAGTGTAACTTGTGAAAGCGGCTTTAGCATCAGAAAATCGAATACAATATAAATTGAGAAATTCATTTATCAACCCTATTGTTAATTGCCCATAACATTAGATGAAAGTTGAAAAATTGACATGGTATATAAAAACTTGATCCTGTTTCTTTATTTTAATAAAAATAAACATTTTAGATAATTAACTTGAGTAGTTGATTTAAATTATTTCGATATTACTTTGTCATGTCTGTATTGATGTCATTTTTTAAATAGTATGTTTTAAAGATATTTGAATTTCAAGCCCTTTTTATAAATAATATTTCAATATATTTAAAATGTTTTACTAATGTGTGAAACATGTTTGTAATTTATTGTTCTGAGATGGGATTATATAAAGAAGTAAATAAACATACATCATAACTAAAAGCATATCTAGTGCCGGATATCTGTATCTAGCAGGCAAAGGAGCTTTGGATATCCGATATCTGGCAAAATCAATATCCGGTTCATCCCTAATGTGAAGTGCAAAAAATTTTAAGTGCATGTATTAGACAGCCTCAGTGCAGTTTTCTCTGATTTACTATTATTTTCTATATTCCATTCCAAGTTAGTTTGTTGGGAATTCCTCTTTTTTTTTTCATAAAAAAAAGACTATATTTTAGGATTGCTGATTAGGAAATTAGCAGTATAGACATTATTACTGAGTAAGTGTAGGAATACAGACAATACAGTAGACTCCCTCAAATCCGCACATCATCACAGATGTAAACAATGAAACTTTCGATTTAGATGTAGGTGCAAAATTACATAATTTTTTTGTTTTATATCATTCCTTTTGTATTTTAATATGTAATTAATTCTCTATAATATGACTGAACTCATGGTTTTTCATGAAGGAAGTACAACTTATTTCTGAAAAAAAAAAAGATATTGCTAATATCTTTGGTAATCACAATCTTTTTATGTATTAATCGAGATTGTTTGGTTATTAAGACTGGCTAAACCTGAAATAAAATTTCCTTATTTTATGATTTTAATGTGGATTAATAGGGTACCATTATGAGGCAAGTTTCATTCAATAATTCAAGGAAAATGTATCTTACCTTTATTATGCAGATTTAATTATGCATTATTATTTACTTGACCTTTTTTTCTATAATTTAATCATTTAAAAAATTATCTTACTTCCTATCACTTTAGCTTATTTCTTTACTTAATTATTTTAATATTACTTTATTGAAAGGATTCTTTATAATTTTGATTACATTATTACATTCAAATTACTGTTTAAAAAGTGTAAACAAAGCAATGACAAGAAATCCGCAAAATTCTAAAATTCACACAACCTCTGGTCCCAAGCTGTGAGGATTTGAGGGAGTCTACTGTACTGTAAATTGTAACATTAGGAGATCACTTGTGTAACTGTCACATAAAAGATAAAAAGAAGTCTATTACTGTGGCGAATGGGGAGGTGGCTTAATTTTTAAATTTCCGAGAAGAGAGTTGAGCAAGTTAAATACACATAAAATGTATCAATTGTATTTTATGATTATAAATTAATTTGGTTTGTTTACTCAGTTTTTTTTTTATTATTATTCATTCCAAGCATAGCTTTTGAAGGAATCCCCGAATTTGTTGTTCGGGTATACTATAATACTTTGTTTTAAAAATAATTAATGCGTAAAATCCTGTTTGTAAGCCCCCTCTTCTTCAAAAGCAAAAGAAGTTAAATTTCGAAACAGGGTTTACAATTGAGATTTTTTTTCTAAGTCATTTAAAACCTTTTTTACCATTAATTTAGAAGTAAATAAGAAAGATTCTCACCCATATACTTGCTTTATTCGGTAGTTTGTTGTTCAGGTAAACAATAGTACTACTTTGTTTTTAAAATAATTACTACCGTAAAATCGCAATTGTAAAGCACCCCTTTTTCAAAAGCAGGAAATTAAATTTGGGAGGGAGAGGGTTATAATCAAGAACAGGGGTGAGAATCTTCCTTATTCCGGTAGATTTCCAATTTGTCAAAAAAAATCCCCCCCCCCATCTCCTAAAATCTCCCCCAACAAAACACTCCTAAGCTAAACTCCTCCTTTTGTTTATTGGGCGTTGCAATTTGATGAATGATTTGGTAATAATTTTCATTTCTGGAAATTCATCGACCTAATAATGGAGAAGTACCAAAATAAGGTTTAAAGATTTTTAAATTCCCCCCTCCCCTTAAACAAAATATAAATTTTAAGTAGCAGGCTACGTAGATAATTGATTATCTACTTGTTACTTGTTTTTGTTTTTTTTTTCTTATGCCTTTATTTAACTGAACTTTGTTTTTATAAGTAGTGCATGTTTTCGAACTTTTTCTGTTAGATTCAATGAGGTTCGCGTTTCACTACAGGACAGGTCGCAACTGAAATTCGAAAACGAGTTGGGGAACAACAACCTGTTTGTCATCCCCAGCTGGCATGTGGGATTCATAGTGACCTTCACTAAACTTCCTTTATCCCCTGACCTTCATTTTTCGTGAGACAACAGGCAAACAGTCTAAAGTGGAATAAAATCTCTCAATATGTCTTGAAAAAAGTTGATATACAGAAACAGTTTTCTATGTAATGAACACGGTGATTTGCTAAAAGTTCGATATATAGAAAATTTTAATATGTGGAAGTTCAATATATGGAGGTTCTAATGTACTTACTTTTATGCTTAAGGGGACTCTTCACTCACTTGAAAATCCCCTCTTGGTAATGTTAAACCTATGAGCAGGTTGATTTCGAATTTCTCATTTAAATTAGAATATTGTTAAACAATTTTTTTTTTTTTTTACATAGGATGGTTGAGGTCAATCTCTAATATGGCTATTTTTTTTTTTTTTTTTCGATTTTGGTTGTAGATTTTTAAAAAAAAGGTTAGTTTCACTTTCGAAACCGGTTCCAAACGTAAAAGTACCTTTATTAAAAAAATCTGCAACCAAAATAAAAAATAGCCCTATTAGAGACTATCACTCAACTATAGTTTAAAAATATTCAAATTTAAACAAGAAATTCGAAAATAACCTGATCATAGGTTTAACACTACCGAGCAGCAGGGTTGGGGTTTTGGACGCCCAAAACTAGTTTTGGACAGGACATGTGGGTTTTACTGTCCAAAACTGTACTAAAGTGTCTAAAACTGTACTAAAGCATCCAAAACTGTACTAAAGTGTCCAAAACCTTAAAAAAATCAACATTCCACATGCAAGCACTGCACACTTATTAAACATATGAATAAATATAAATATCTCACAATATATTTTACTAACATTCCATTTAATTCTTTGGTAAATGAAAAAAAAGTTCAAATTTTTCTTATATCTGTGTAACATAAAAAGTTCTGTTTCTGTTAAAATTGAGTTATAATAATAAGAAATTTTTTATAATACCACACATGTAGTATAGGGAGGGGAGATTTGCTTAACACTAATGCTTTTGTTTCACTTTTTGTGCAAGAAAATGTTACAAAGAAATTTCTTTTAAATAATATTTCATTATAAATTATCTTTTCTAGATTATAGGATAATGAAAGAAAAACACAAATATTTAATTTAAAATCTAGAAGTTATTTTTAAATTATGTATTTTTATTATGAATTTAATCTAATTCTAGTGAACATTCTATTTCTTAAGAGTTAAATAGTGTTGTTATAATAATAGTCATATAATAGTGTTATAATAATAGTCAATATCTAAATATCTCATAATCAAACAAAATCAATTATTTTTATTTATACTATTTCTTAATATACACATATACATAGTTGCCAGCCGTAAGCTGGTTTAATCAGTATGCTGAACCTGAACTCCATTTATCAATTATTTCCAGTAACAACTCTCGGGACTTTCAGTAACAGAATCAGAATGTATTCTTCATAAAAATCATTATTACTTCTATTAACTACTATTATTTAAATGAATAATATTAAAATTATGATACATAATTTAATATCTTCTTAATGTAATTACTTTGTTACGTAGGGCAATTAGGTTGTTGCTACTAAATTGTTAGGTAGTATAACGTAGGGTAATTAGGTTGTTAATACTAAATTGGTATTTTTGTATTGTAATCTTTTTGCCAATTTTTTAAACTTTTAGCATTGTTCTGATAAATACAATTTTACTACAAAATATAGTTTTGGACAGTTTAAGACAGTTTTAGACAGAAGGAGGGTTTTGGACAGTACGGTTTAAACCATGGATTTTACCGTGGTTTTTACCGTTGTGTCCAAAACCTTGCCAACCCTGCCGAGCAGGTAATGTTTGCTCAAGCGAGTGAAGAGTCCCCTTAACATGATGAATTCAAATAAAAATATATTTTCAATTCAATTGCAATGAAAAAAAAATAGAATCTAATAAAATTATCCAGAAATGCATAAAGATTAAAAAAAAACAAAAAAAAAACAATAATTGCTATTTTCTTGACGTCACAATAAATACAAATTTCTATTCACTTATAAAAATAAAATACAGCCGTGGAAAAAAAAAAAAGAGTAAACACATCTTACTAACTCTGCAACTAATTACAATAGAAGAAAGTTACTGGTACCAAACGATTGGAAATAAAGACTACTTTTAATTGATGTATATAAAATTTGCTTAGGGCGCATATACAAATCAAAACCAGGCCAAACTTTGTTTTTCTCAATGGCAACAGCCAATTTTGACAAAATATTTTAAATCTTTGGTTCAAACTATGCCTAGAATTTCAAGTCATTTGGATAAGTTTTTGAATTACAAACACTAAAAATTTAGAACTTCTAATGTTAAATTACATTTTCATATTTTTATTAATATATGCTGAAATTATAATCTTAATGCAATAATTTTTTGTGTAGTTATATTAATAAAAAATTCAAATATAAATACAATGAACTTGTAATTTAAAAATTGTATGATATGAATTGTAAAATTAAAATTAAAAAAACAAAAAAAAAAACATGAATTACAACAACCTACAATTTTTTTGATAGATTTATATTTATTATGTCCTGCTTCATGCGAATTCTCAGTTCCAAATTTTTCTTCCAAGTAGTTTTCGAATGATGATTAAAAAAGTCAAAATGATGGTTTAAGGGGCAGTCTATGATGTGCAGAAAAGCATAATTTGAAAAAAAAAAAAAAAGATATTTTACTCATGTCATTGAAACATTTGGGCTGGCAATAGTCGAAACATATAAAGCAAGTGAAATAGTCATTGCCAAGAATAGAAGCAACCATTAATAGAAGTGACATAGTCATTCTGTAGCATTTCAACAATCAAGTACCGAACTTCAATTTGGATACAGCTCTTAAAATAGGCTCATTTTAAAATAATTTCTTTGAAACGACTTGTATGAATTTTATGAAAATTTGTTTTTAGACAAATTGAAGGGTGTAGAATTTATTTATAGTGTCAAACTTGGGTATTGCTATTGAAAAAATCAAAGTTTGGGCTCTTTTTGATATGTAGATAACCCTCTAAGCAAATTTTATATACAATACACTGCATCTAATCCGCACAGGTCAGGACCAAGGGTTTTGCAGATTATAGAATTTTGCGGATTGTAGGTCATTTCTTTGTTTACGTTCTAATATTTGGATTTATCAACAAATATAGTAATCCCATTGTAAATAAATAATACAGAAATGAAAGAAATTGTTTTTTTTTTATATAAAAAAACTATATTCCATATTAGAAGTACTACATTTAAATGGTATAAAATACAAAATTAAGAAACATTTCTACTTATTTTTAAATCTCAAAGATCGCAGTGATAATGGTTTGCTTTATAGCTTTTAATTTATGCTCTGCAATTTAATCTTGAAGCCTTTTAAGAGTCGGGATTTCTTGATCAGTAACAAAAGTTTGTTTTTCTAAATAACTAAGATATTTATCCAAAAGAGCTAAGCCGTCTTCAAAAGCAATTTTACCTTTTATATAGCCAACAAATGCGTTCAGAATATAGCAGTTATAGTATAACAGTTATTTACAAGGTACACAGAACATATCCGTCAATGAATGCAGAAATGCATTAAAAATTTATTAAAATTCTTCATAAATTCATCAGATCAGTCAACTTTTATTATGTTCAGAGTGTAAGTTATCTTGCTTAAAAAATTTTTTTTAACTGTTTGTTTACATTTGAAATATAATGCGGATTTTAGAGTCGCGGAGTAGAGAGAGTGGACTGTACATCAATTAAAAGTAGACTTTATTTTCAGTCGTTTGGTATCAATGACTTTCTTATATAATAATTTGTTGTAGAGTTAGCAGAAGGTGTTTACTTTTATTTTTTTTTCTATGACTGTTATATGTGTAGAAAATTTTTTACTGAAATTTAACTTGCAAATTAAAAAATATGTATCCAAAAGCCATGTGTCTGAATATTTTTCAGTATTTTTCTCCCCCCCCCCCCCCCCCAAATGGCAAATGCTGTTACACTTGGCAAATTTACAAACTTAGTTGGCAAATTTGTTTAAAACTTTAATAAAAACTATAGTACACTTTCTATTTCTGGTAGACTTGGCAAAAGTTATAAGTATAATTGGTAATATTATTAGGCTTTTTACAAATACGAACTATATTATATTTTCTAATTGTGGTAACTTGACAAAATTATAAAACTATTTGGCAAATGTCGAGAACTGTTTATTTTTGCTTCTCAATGAATTGGCAAATACTGAAATTTGACTTGGCAATTTAACGTCCTCTCCCCTCGCAAAAAATGTCTTAGCGATGGCCCTGCTCACTAAAGTTATTTTCTCTGTCTCACTAATACTAGAAAAGTACCCAACTTTTGCTTCTGGCAATGGCTTACTTAGCTTAAAAAAAAAAAAAAAAAAAAAAAAGATATATTTTCCAATTTTTATGTTTAAAGCTGAGTTTTTAAACATAGAACTAATAATTATGTGAAACATATAATAATAATATGTGAACATTATTAATTCAGAACAGCCAATGAAAGATAAACTATTTAATTTAGATAATCAGATTTACAGCTTCATTAGAAAAGAATGTTTTCTTGTTTATGGTTTAATTGAGTTTTAAAGCTTTTACTTAAAGGAAGAAGTCTATCTGCCCTATTTAATGCTTTTTAGTAATGCAGTAGACTCCCTCAAATCTGCAAATGCCTAAAATCCGCACATCTTTACAGATGTAAACAATGAAACTTTCATTTGAATTTTGGCAAAATTACAGAATTTTTCAGTTTTATTTCATCCCGTATGTATTTTAATATGTAATTCTTAATAATATAACTGAACTCGTGGTTTTCCATGAAAGGAGTATAAATTTATTTAAAAAAAAAATCAGGGTGTCACTGGTAATCACAATCGTTTTACCAAATTTATTTATGTAAATCAAGCTTTTTTGGTTATTATTACGATGATTTTGATAAGAATTAATAGGGAGTACTTTTCATAAGGAAAGTTTCTTTGAATAATTCAAGGAAAATGTATCTCATCTTTTTTATGCATATTCAAATATACATTATTAATTATTTACTTGACATTTACTTTTAATATTTTAAATCAGTTTTTAAATTATCTTACTTTTTATCCTTTTAGTTTATTAATTTACTTAATTATATTAATATTTTACTATATTACAATCATTCATTATAATTTTGACTGCATTATTGCATTCAAATTACTGTTTAAAAAAATTAAAGCAATGACCAGAAATCTGAAAAATTCTAAAATCCTCACAACCTCTGTCCCCAAGCTGTGTGGATTTGAGGGAGTCTACTGTATTAAATAAATAATCATCTAAATTCCTCCTCCCCCAGCCTATCCACCAAAAGTTTGGATTATAAGTAGACAAACATTTTTTTAATACATACACCACCGAGGAGGCATGTACGTGGCATCGCTTGATCACACATTGACATTCCCAGTGATGACACATATGCACCCTTGGTACTGAAAGTCATAAACATGAGAATCTGATTACACTTAGTTAAAGCACGTTAATTTTAACCCAGGTAGTGAATGTGTTCAGCTAGTGGAATTTAAAATGGGGCCTCCACCAAAATTAGCCCTTTTCAAAAAAAAAAAAAAAAAAAAAAAAAAAAAGCATTTATTTGAAAGTTATTCTTGGAATGCATTAAAATAATCTAATAAAACCAAATTAATCCACAATCATAAGACACAACTGACACATTTTACATAAATTCAACATTCTTCTCTGAACTTTATTACTGTGGTGTTGGAGAGAGGGATAGTTTTTAAAGACATTTTGGTACTTTCCATTAGCCGGGCACCAGTGTTATATATGCATATATATCTATAAATTTACATGTGTGTGTAGTGTATATATAAACACTGGCGCCCAGCTAACAGAAAAGTACTGACATTTTTTTTAGATACATACAAGTAATTGAGCAATTTTTTTTGTTAGGGGAAACAAGAAAAAAAAATTCCTAACAAACTAACTTTCAATGAAACATAGACATTAATTAATCAGAAAACTGCACTAAGGTTTTCTTTATACATACACAATAACATTTTTGCACTTTACATGATTTGTTAAAGTTTTATTTTAAATATTTCATTGTTAATCATTGCATACAACTTTTAGATCTAGTTATGTTTTTATAAATAAATAATGCTAGGTACATTGAAAACTCTACACATATCAAAACTAATGATAAATAACAAAAAAAGATCCACCGCGATACAAAAATAATTTACCTGGAGAATTCCGTTAATAATCTTTACACAGCAAATGCCCAATGCAATGCTATGGTGTCACAACTTCAGTCAAAACATTCTGATGCTAATTTAAGCATGAGGAATTTATCTAAGGGAAATTCCTTACTGCACAGGCAATTAATTATAAAGACTGTGCAGCAAGGAAGTTCTCTTGACTTTTTTTCTTTTCACAACCTTCAAAATTAAACCTTCATCGGGCTGGGAAAGTCTATTCAATCAATAGTTCTGCAAAATAAATTATGTACGTGCGCCCATAAATGTAAATATCTCCCTATTCACATTTCGAGATAGTTTACGGGTCTGTAAATTGATATGCATGGGTATTCATCCCATTTAATTTATCCACACACTTTATTTTGACTGGAAAGCTCAAATTTTAAGCATAGGTGAGTTAATTAAAATAAGATACGCCAAAAAATACACAGATCGCCCTATCAAACTCGGCAATGTTTTGCCCTAAGTTACTGCGCATCATAACTGCGCAAGCTTTGTGTTTACAGTTCTGCGCTTTCCTTATTAGAAGAGCACTTTTTGAAATAATTCAAAAATTACAAACTAAGCCACAGTTTGACTAAACATCATTATAAAAGTGCAATAGACAGAAATGAGGTTTTAATTAATAAGAAGAACTAAAACTAATTCCAATTAAATGATAATTTGGAAAGTATTTTGAGGCTTTTATGCTCATTTCAGTATTCATTTGAAGTTGTGATTTTTTTAGAAACCATCTTAACACATTTACATCTTAAAATTAACCATCATGTCAAATTTCAAGCTTCTTGTCTAACAGTGTACCACCTCTCTGGTGTTAAGGTGCGTTTTCACTGGTCGTTCTAACGACCTAAAAAACGTAGTGACCCAAAACCTTAACCTAAGAGCGTTTTCACTGGTTACATATAAAATCCTTACGCCAACCAATCAAAGGAAAGTTTTTACTGCGCAAGCGTCTATTTTACGGCTTTACTGTCTGCAGATCGAACAGATGTCAAAAAATGTAAACAAATAATTATTGTTTGTTGTTGTCAGTTTAATTAGTAGTAGCAAATATTTTGTATAGAAATTAATGGAAAGTTTTGACTGTTTTCCCCACTAAAGGGTCTTAAAAAATGCCCCACAAATCATTGTTTATTCAAACTTTAAATTGTGGCAATGGATTTATACTCCTAAATTAAATAAAAACACTAGGTCACCATGATTTATGTATATTTAAAAACATACTGAATAAATTATTTACAACACAAGTACGTGTGAAAAACGTTACGTACGTTAGTGGCACATGTGTAATAGAGATCGACTATAAATTTAATGTTGCTTTTTGAATTTCCTTTTAAAGAAATTGAGTAGAATTATATTTGTTAAATAAATCAACAAATTAAATTAAACATTAAGGCAATGTAAAAATTTGAATGTTCCGACCCGCTTATGAAGTGATATACTCACTGTTTTTTGTGAATCGTTTTTCATATTTCACAAGAAAAGTTAACATTTAAGAATGTTTATTTTTATTTTATTATTTTTTTAAATATGGAATTTTTTTTTCTATTTTAGTTTTTTTTTTTTTATAAAACTTTAAACGTTTAACATTTTATTATATTTTTAAAAAAATGGCACATTTAGAGAAATAGAAATTTCTAATAATGTTTATCTCTGTAACAAAAGAAAAAGAACAAAATTTAAGGGAAAAAAATGTGTGAAAAAAATCTTTAAAACTTAAATAAAATCTAAAATAAAACCTTTTTTAGAGTGAAAAAGAATATTTTAGAAATTAATGGTGGAACTTGGGACCCATGAGCACATACAACTGTATCAGTGGTGTAATCATAAAAAAAGCAGAAGGCATACGCTCAAGGCAGGGAGTATACCCTACAGTGTATATACTATAGCTTTTTAGAGAAACAGACGGTATACAGTGTTTCCTAAAAAAATCCAGAAGGTATACGGCGTATACCACCATACATCCCTGAACCGTACGCCTATGTGACACTGGCAGATTCTCTTATACATATCATCACTACAGTCAGTATAAAATTATCCAATTTAGTTAAATCTACTTTTTGTGGTAACCCCCCCCCCCCCCAAAAAAAAAAATAAATAAAATAACAGTAAAATGCAAAATAAATGTACTTAAAATTGTAAGTTTTACCTTATGATTTCACATCAGGGGTGAAAGTTTTTTTTTTTTTCTTTGAGGGGGGGGGGGGGGGGGGGAGACCCGTCTTTATTACAGAATTGAGAAAAATAAATTTCTGTAAAGAAAAATCAAATTCAGTTGTTTAAATTCAAAGTAAACATTTAATCATCCTTTTTTTAAATGTCTTCCAGCTATACTTTTCTTCTGAGCTTATTTTGTTTGCAAATTACACATTTTAAATCCCAACAATTTTTTCTTATTGTGTGAAGTCGCTTTTATGGAGAATAATTTTGTGAAGGGGCTTCTTTTATTAAGAAGAATAAAAGGGTATAAATGTTTGCCGGGGCAATCCCTGTTTTTGTCAATAGATCACAAAAAAGGTACTTTTATGTTGGATATTTTTTTTTCTTCCAGCAATAATTCCTTTTAGTGTTCACTTGTATAAATTAGAAACGATGTACTGAGGTTGAAATAACAATTTTGGTTCATCGTATTATTTTTCCTTATTGTTTTATTCCCTTTTTTTAATGAAATAAGTGAAAGGCACTTATTTTAAATGTATGTAATATATGTATTTTAAATGAAAATTTTGTATTTCAAATAAAATGAATGAGAGGTTTATATTTAAAAAAAAAAAATGAATACAAATGATGACATTATTTAATGGTTTATCTCAGGATTGAAACTAGAGGGGGGGGGGGGGGGCAGAGGAGGCATGTTCCCTGGTCGCCATAAGGAAAACGAAGGGGTGTCGAATGAATTTTGATTTCTTAAGAAGCTACACTAGTCACACGAAGAAACTCGCAAGCTAATGTTAAATATGGAAGCATTCTTTTCAAATTTCTCGCTTGCATTTTAATATTTTTAAATATTTTTTTTTTCTTAAGATAGTTGAGTTTGATCTTTAACATTGTTAGGTTGTACGTTTTCGATTTTGGTTCAAGTTTTTTTATGAGGCTACTTAAACTTTCAGAACCGGTTCAAAAAGTGAAAGTAATTTTATATATATATTAAAAAAAACTGCAAACAAAATGTAAAAAGTAAACATTTACCTGTTAGAAACAACCTCAGCTGTCCCAAACGGAAAAAATCATTTAAAAATATTAAAGTGCAAGCGAGAAATTTGGAAAGAATGCTCCTATAAGTTTAACATTAGCTTGCGAATCTGCATAGTTTCTTCATGTAACTTCCTTTGGATTTCGTTTTCAAAGTTTTAATGAATCAATATTTGACAAAGTTGATTACATATTTTTTTATTACATATTTTAAATTTGAAATAAGTCAGCGATTAGAATTAAAATTCTCTTTGTAAATTTACTTTGCGGAGGCCAGGGGGGAGGGGGCAAAATCTATGTTTGTGCTGCGTGCAAAAAAGTCTGGTTTCAGCCCTGGTTTATTTCATGTGCCTGGCTGACATAAAGTACCTACCCAAAAATGTTGTGAATTTGATAAATTTCACTGGATCAAATGGCATAGCAATGATTTCACTAATAAATATATCTCCAACCATAACATGCCAATGAAACGCATTATATTGCCTCTCTGTAAGTTTAAATGTTAAATTATGATAAAAATGATAGAGTTACTACTAAATAAGTATAAAAGTAAAAATAGTTTTTTTTTTTAACCACTTTTTTATAAACATTGAATGTTTATAAAAATCATCCCTAATTTCAGGACTATAATTCATGTTAGTTCAAAAAACTTCTGTTACAATACATTAATTTGGCATGACTCTAATTATGGAAAATTCACCACTTCGACTTGGTAGAAAGCATGAACTACTGAATTTATTAAAATGATTATTTTTTCTCCAGTTTTTTCAAGTATGACAACAGAAAAGGCGAAAAAAACATTTTTGAAACTATATATTGAGAATTTTAAAATTATTTTTTCAAAGTTTAATTATAATTTACTTAATATTAAATTATCATTTGATAAAAGCAGATTAAAAAAATTATTTCTTTATTATTGTAATTAAAAATTCTCTTTATTTTTTATTTATATTTCATTTCTTACCTAATATTTCGTTGCTACAGTTTCACTGCCAGTTGGCATGTTTTAATGACATGATTTGATGCAAACCCTGTTATTTTAACCATAGAGAATATTTGGAGATTTATCACCTGTGACTCTAACAGAAAAATGCATTAAAATTCATTTATCACTTTATAATTAAGTTCTTAAAGATACTAAAATTTATTGCCAAAAGAAGCACTCAGGTGTACATCATTTTTAAAATTCTGGAGTATTAGGTAACACGAGTCTACTCTTGGTTAGGGATGCACCGAATATTAAACTATCTGGTTAAGCTGAATATCAAAGTATTCAGCCGAACCGAATACTTAAAAAAACCTTTTGAAACACATTTTAAAAAACTTTTCACAATTTCTACCTTTAACTGTCAACTTATAAATATATTTAAAATAATTGGAAACAAGTTCATATTTAAATAAAATAGGATGTTTTTAGATTATTTGTTTGCTGTAACTTAAAAAAAATAACCATGATGAGGATTAAAATGATGATTAATTTAGATTTTCATAGGAATTAATGATGTACAAATACAAGTTTCTAAATTTTGTTTAGTAAATAATATGTTTCTTGCTTTTTTACAAAAAAGAGTTTCTAACAAAATGGAAAAACTTTTGCGGTTGATGATAGGTACAAAGACAGACAATTTTTGTTCAGAAAACCATAATCCACATATTGAGTCATCATAAATACATTATATCTCATCTCACTCAATCTTGAATTTTCGTTTGTTACTTTAACAATAATGAAGACATCATAACTATAGAAACAGATGTCATAAATTCCCGGAGCCGCCATCTTGGAATTTTTCTTGGAGTGAAAACCCCTTTTCCGCCAAGTAGTAAATGTCGCCAAACACCGGTTTATACGCATGTTAGGCTTAACGAAAATAAAATGTAAATAATAAACAAAACTCGTTAAAGTGGCATTCACTAAACGTTGTATGAGCGCTAAGCGCTCATTAACTGAAAAAAAAATCACTGGATTCCGCAAACCCCTGCCGTGACCACAAAAATGCACGAAACTCATTAAAGTGCCAATCAGTAATCGCGCTCATTAACTGGAAAAAAAAACATCACTGGATTCAGCAGTTCTTGCTGTGTAGCATTCTCAAAATTCAGCAGTTCTCGCTGTGTAGCAATCTCAAAATGTAAAAAACTCGAAAGGCAACAAAATATACATAAAATTATTAACATACCTTAACAGACGTCTGCTTTCTTGAAAGCTCAAGCATGAAATACTGTCATAGCATCACCATCATTTTCAAAAATAGGCTTATGAATACGCATTGACACACTATAAACAAACCTCCTTTTTTCGTCAAAATTTCCTCAAATTTATTAATTACTTCAGCAAGAGTGTTTAAACAGACTACAGAAACCATAGTCAATCAAATACATCCAATAAATTTAACAAAAATAAAAAGACAGAATAATACAACATGATATCAAAACACATCCACAAAATCCTAAGCGAAAATGAGCTTCTCAGGGGTTCCCAGAACACGACACGCCAGAACTCACACGGGGTTCCACATATCGATAAAGATTGCCAACATAAAATCACCAAGAAATCTCAAAACATACAAGATAGCGGCCACCTGGGAATATAAGGCATCTAAGCCTAACTAACTATTAATTAGCTAAGAAATTTAAGTACGCTTATGGACAAAAACAGAAATAGTTATGCTACTGTATTATCTAAATATTTATTACAGAATGCTAATTATGAAAAAACACTTTTAAAATGCTTTAAATATTTATAAATATAAATTTATTATAACTATATAAATTATGGAATAAATTTATTGCATGGTATTTTAAAAAAGATATGATACTGCAAAACAGTTTTTTTTTGTTTACATTACATTTTCATCAAATTTTAGGATAAAGTTATAATATAGATTCCCAAAAGGCAAATCTCAACACCTTAGAAATTTTAAATCAAAATATCTTACACATAATTATATTTAAAAAAAATAATAAAAGCACTTTAAACATATTAATATTTAAAAAATGAAAGGCAAAATATAATACAAATATAAATAAATATTTGATTCAAATGGTAAATGTTGATTTTTTATTAAAGTACTACTCAAAATCAAGTATGGGAAACTGAAAATAGCTGACTATATATATATTTATTAAAATAGTATATCACTTTTAACATTAAAAAAAACTTCATAAAAGAATTTTAGCCCTAAGCAATGATTTATAAAATTACACATGCTTCCACTTAGATTAGGGCCTAAATTCTATCAACTGTCAGAAGACTTTAATAAAGCTACGTTTAAATACAAAAACAGTTATATTAATTTTAAAAGTTGCAGAAATTTGTCTTACCTGCATATACTTAAAGTTGTTCTGGTGTACTTTAAAATCTTTCTACAAAAGATTAAGTTTATTATACACATAAAAGTGGTAACCTCTAATTATAAAAATGTTTCTGTCATAACTTTAATTTTTGAAAGATTACCTTACCATTAATTTTTTAAACATTATTTGCAACGGGTAGTTTGTTTATTTAGGTTAATACAATGTGACAATTTATTTAAGTATGCAATGTTGTTGACAGTTTGTTTATTTAGGTTTTTTTTTTCTTTCTTTCTTTTGCACGTTGCATGCTTTATAAATCACTGTTTTCAATCTAATTTTTAAAATTTTCCTAACGAAAAATAAAGATTTCTCATTTAAATTTTTCTTTTTTTTCTGCATTCATAATTATTAATAAAACAATAAGACTAAAAAGCAATCGAAGAATCAAAATTTAACAAGTTTCAGTTTCGGTCGATACTTAATTTTAAATCATACCAACCAGGGTTCGTAAATATCATGATACTTTCGAAAATATCAAAAATATCCGATATTTTGATATATATCCGATATTTTCACAGCAGCCAACTTACCGCTGATAATAAATGTTTTCGAGCATAATATAGATTGGAAACTAAAATATATTACACTTAACATGAAAACTTAAAAAATATTCTAAAAATGCATTTTTCTTTTTTTTTTTTCACTTAGAACAAAATTGAAGATGAAATAATTGAAAACAGTAACAATTTGATTTATACACTTATAAAAAAAAAAATAACTATAGAATTCAAAAAGAATCAGATATTTTTAAAACAAAATTTTAAATACAAAAAAAAGTTTTTTTAATTGAAAAATTTTAACATAAATGTAAGTATAAAATGTTTTATTTCATATTTCCTAACATGCTGTATAGTTCAAACTCAACTGAACCAAAACTTGAGAAAAGATTCTTTTCTAATGAAGCTGTATATAATTGCTTATTTAAATTAGTCAGTTCATCTTTCAATGGTTGTTCTGAATTAATTATGTCCCACATAATTATTAGTTCAACATTTAAAAAAAAAAAATGCTTCAAATCTAAAGTTTGAAAAATATATTTGTTTTCTTTTTTGGCTAAAAAAAAAGTCACATCCAGAAGAGACAAGTTTTTTATCTACAGATTCAGAGTCAATAACAGTTGAAAATTTATTTCATTTACACTGAAATATTACGAATTACGACTGAAAATATCAAAAATATCTTGTGCACATTCATATTATGAAAATAAATATCAAATGCAGAAAATATGAAACATCTTGATATAGTGAAAATAAATATCAAGTAATATGAAAATATCAAAAATCTTGATATTTTGAAAATAAATACTGGATATTGCAGAAAATATGAAACATTTTGATATATTGAGAATAAATATCAAGTAATATGAAAATATCAGACATCTTGATATTTTGAAAATAAATATTGGATATATATCCATTGATATATATCAACGAACCCTGCTGCATATAAATGATTATCAGAATTACATTTTATCTTTCAATGGCTGTTCTGAATTAACTGTCTAACATAATTATTAGTTCTACATTTAAAAATAAAAGTTTGAAACATAAAGCTTGGAAAAGGTTTGTTTTCTTCTTTTCCTAAAAAAGTCACTGCCAGAGGCAAAAGTTCATGATCTACAGAATGACACAGTCAATAACAGGTGGAAATTTCATTTACACTTGCTTTGAATGTGAAAAATATCAAAATTTCCTTGCACAGTGATATTTTGAAAATAAATATCAAATATACAAAATATCAAACATCTTGATATTTTGAAAATAAATGTCAAGAATTTGAAAATATCGAAAATATCAAAAATCTTGATATTTTAAAAATAAATATCGGATATATATCAAGACATATATCATGATATATATTCCATTGATATATATCAACGAACCCTGATACCAACCGTATCATGTAATTGCTCTGATGACAATAAATATAATTAACATAAGGAAAAAAGAAGACACTTTGTCGTCTTAAAACAACAAACTCTCTATCTTTTTTATTATTATTATTATTTTACTTTCAAAAACACTTAGTCTCATATGAATATAAACAACAAACCATTTTTGCATCTTTTAAGAACACTTTTTTACTTTAAAAAAGAAAACACTAGAAACTTTTATTATCTAAAAACATATCTCCCCTTTCCCTCGCCTTTTTTTTTCATCTTTTAAAATAAAACCAAATAGTGCAATTGCCCTGGTAACAAACAAAATGAAGATATACGTAAGGCTGGCCCACACTTTTTTTTTTACTTAGCAGCAGACTTTATTTATGCCCCAGACTGAAACATATAAATGCTTATTTCACATTATATTTGCAATATGGGCATTTAAAAATATTTTCAGCTAAATAATTTTTGTACTTACTCATTGAGTAATATATTGTGTTCTCATAGTTTGTAGTGCAGCATGCTATTTTTGGAAAATGTAATTTAACGAGTAATGTAATTAAAAAAAGACTAGTTTGTAGGGAGCACAAATATTATTTTTGATGTTACTTCAATAAACTTACTTTACTGTCTCCTCTTTTGACATAGAAGTGGTACTCACAGATTTTTTTAAATCTTCTTTTCTGAAGTCCAAGGGCTTGGTCTGAAGTCCAGTTGCTTGCAGACGATCACTAATGGTAGTCACTTATTATACAATAAAACTACACACCTGTGATTTTCTGAAAGCATTCAAATTTGAAGATCTATCCCGGCACCAGCTGATCTGCCAGACGCTTACCTCTACTGGTATACTTTGTATTGATTGATATATACAATTTCTGGATGTAACATCAAAAATATTGATGCTTCTTACAAACACGTTTCTTTTTATTACATTACTCGCAAAATTATATTTTCCAAAAAACAGCATATTACACAACAAACAATGACAAAACTAGGAACTACTATAGTTTCATTACTTCTAATATACTATTTTGACCACTGAATTTATATACATCATGAATTCATGATTCGTCTAAAACTTTAATATACACTCAAACATATAGACTCAAAGAATCTCCCACAGAGAGCATTTTATTTTTTGATAATGAATTCCATTTTCAAAAATAGTAAGAATAATAAGTAATGATTTTTGAAAAAAATAAATAAATGAATATATAGTTCTTTACTTTAATAGATAAATAGGTACATTTAAAACCGATGACCTATGCTGTAAGATAAATCTGTAGCCATACTTGTAAAAGAAATGCACCTAAATAACAATTTAAACAAAATTTTATAAATATGCATTTCAAATGGAGAATCTCCTATTATTTTGGTAGCAATACTTTTTTAATAAATGAAAATAATCGCTAACAAGACATGCAGATTTAACTTAAAATACATTGAATATGCATTTATAACTGCTTATCGAATTGGAATGGTAATGTGTACAAATTCTTCAAAATGAGCACATAGAAAAGCTACACATGGTCTGAATATCTCTCAATTGATTTAAATTTCATACAAAGTTATAAATCTTCATAAAAGTTTCAGCATTAATCTTAACAACAAAATGAAAAATAGCACATCTGCAGGTGAAAAGCATTAAAATTAAAATAAAAAATAGATTAGCAGTGTTTTCCTTACATTACAAAGTTCACAAGTAAATATCTGAAAAGGAGTAAAGAGCAAACTGTTTTGCAATCAGATGTTTCTTGCTTAAAAGAGAACAGGAAAATACAAAATACAACGGCTTGTTTATTTTATAGAAACTTTGTTTACATGCTCGCTTAAACATGCATAATCAAATACCTACTATTAGTAAAACTGGATTAAAGTTTGCCTGTAACTAATTTTCCATTTAAAAATCAATGGGCTACAGTAAACAATATCCTTCTTAACAATTACAATTATTTTAAGTGAGTAAATGGAAATTTAAATCTAAATTGATCAGAAATACCCTATCAAGTAACCAAGTATAATCAATGAAGCAAGTAATTCATCTTAAGAAACAAACATTCTTAAAAAATACTTTTAATCTTTGTATACTATTAACGTTCAATAAAAATAAAATAATTTTGAGAACTGGACATATCTTCATCCTTATATCCGCAACAAAATCCTTAAACAAACTATATAATTAGTATTCTAATATTAATAAAATGTATCTGAATGATTATCAAAAATAACAACAATTTAAAGAATCCATATGGATTACCCACAATTTATTAAATTAAAAGACAATAATAAAGGATGATATCTATCCAACATGTCAATAAAACTTACCGTTTTGCTTCAATTACAAAAAATAGATTCCTCTTTGACGTAAAACAAAATAAATAAATAAAACGATATAAAACATAAATATCACTTAATAAATTGACAACATCGCCATTATTATCAAAAGCTCTATTTTAATTGGCTGCGCTTAGGTAAGCCGTGCTTAGGATTGATCACGAATCAAACCTACAAAATCGCGTTCTAACGACCTAAAATCTTGTGTTTAGGTAAAAAGTTAGGTAAGTTAGACCTTGGGTAGACCAGTGAAAACGCACCTTTAGTGGCACCAACATAAAATGTCGATTGTTTGTGTTTTTGACGGCCAATTATCAACACTAGGGATATAGGCCTAAGGGGGAGGGGTGCCCTTCGTGGGGGTCTTTCTAAGGGAACCTAACCCATATTAACGCTTGGAGAACCAAGGTTCGAAGAAAACCGCGAAAACTCCGAACGATTAGGCCGACGGGCGCGATTGGGATCGAACCCAGCACCTCCCGTCTACCAGCTTCGAGAGCAGAACCTCTCGGCCACTGGTGGGGCCATAAAATATCGAAACAGAGTTGAAATAGAATGTCTCGAAAAATGTTGAAACAGAGACTGTCACATTAATTTGCCAAGATTAACCCTGAAATCGGTTGGTATATTTCTAATATTCTATAGAAAACGGAATTTAGATGTTTTTAAAGGCTTTCTTGTTGTTCCTGCCAAGTTCAAGAAATTTAAATTACTTCAAAAACTGATTAAAAAATTTTTTTAATGCAAGGCAATTTTTTAATAATTTATTTAGTCTATTTACTCAACTGAATTATTTAATTTCAGGTTTTATTTCACTTAATTTTTTCCGTGAATACATGGAAAGTTTGCATGTTTTTTTTTTTTTTTGGTGAAACTAAAAAATAATTAAAGAAAAATAAATTCACATGACAAATTTTGCATTTTATGGTATTTTGATTTAAAGAGACGGTTTAATAAACCTTTGTATCAGACCTCCTCTTTCCCCAAAAATATAAAACTGTATTATTTATTAAACTGCAATTTATCAGTATGTCATTGTGCATCAGTTCAAAAAATTATTAACAGCTTGGTAAATTTAAGCAATTTATAAAATGTATATTCATTTTATGTACATGTATATCACAGCGAGGTTATTAATACAATACCTCAGATTCAATACGATATTTTAATTTTAATTATGACAATACGCAATAAAAAAAATTGTGTGTGTGTGCTTTACTTAATTATTCTTGTGGAATACTAGGATCGCAATTCCTTTTGAAGGAATATTTCAGTAACGTTTTTAAAAAGTATTAGAAAACAAATTAGTATTTATTTAAAGAATATAATAATGTATTTATAAATAAAATTGTTAGAAGAATATTAATGTTTATTTTTTATCTTTATGAAACGCTTTGTTATCCATCGCTAAACTATGCAAAACGTATAGCAATCGCCCCCCCCCCCCTTTTAAAATATTACAAAAAATGATACACATTTAAATTATTTTTCATTCCCCTTTTCAGTTAAAATATTAGTTTTCCTTTTCTTAAAAAAATAAATAAATAAAATAATACAAAAATTGATGTACTTGGTTGTTTATTCTCTGTGATGTGCTTCATATTAAACGATACTTGTAAATATGAAATGTTTTCTTTTAAATGAATACGTTAATAAATCTTGTTTTGCACGTCTAATCATCATATAAAATAAAGCAAATATGCATAGACGATTTTAGCTCAGACGATTTTAGGAAAAATTCAACGAAATGAAAGATATCCTTTTCACGCGGATTAAGCCCTTCCTGCAACCGACCAATCATCATTCGACAACGCCCTCAATCGCT
The DNA here is from genome assembly GCA_963932465.1 of Maratus speciosus. Taxonomy (NCBI): domain Eukaryota; kingdom Metazoa; phylum Arthropoda; class Arachnida; order Araneae; family Salticidae; genus Maratus; species Maratus speciosus. Next base: position 106,952,459 of record OZ010786.1, on the reverse strand, counting down.
CTGTGCGTGATGCTTTGTGAAATCGCTCCCAAGTACTGGCCGCGCTCGATGCTGCTTGGTTTTCGTGATCAGACATGAACAAGTGCCTTCAGCGTACGCTACAATTGCTCGTAATTTTCAAGCTCTCATTACACTATTTCAGGTTTGTTTCTTTTGTGATTTACGTTCTCAATCATTAAACTGGTATAGAAATTATTCTATTGTATAGAAATCCTATGTATTTTATACGCTTTTTTTTATTATTGATTCTGAACTGCGTAAATTATGAAAACCGAAATCATTTGTAACCTAGTAAAACCAGATTTAAGGAGAAGCAAAAAGTGCGTTGAAATAAAGAATTTATTTATTTTGTTGGTGGCAGTGGTGCTATATTTTTTACAGTTTCAAAATAAATTTTTTTACCCCCAATAAAATGTACGCTGCGAAAGGCAGTGAAGCCCCCAATGAAGAACTCCAAAAAATAGGTTCTTTTTTTAAAAAACAACCAGCGAAGCTCTGCTAGTAGATTAAATAATTACACAATATAATTTATGTATAGTTAACATAAGTAATTTATCGAGACAAGAGAAATGAAACGTTTAAAAAGAAACAGCTGTTTCTTTTTAAACGTTTCATTTCTCTTGTCGACCTAGGTCGAACATAAGGGGATAGGCGGCACATAGATGCCCGCTTATTGGGGTCTCCAACGAGATTAAAAAGCTTATATTTTTTAAACATTTGAAAAAAAAAATTACGCCTACATGTTTTGAATCTTGAGTTCCAACTTTTCCTCACTTTTAAGAGGGGCACCTAAAAAGAAAATTTAAAAAGCATTTAGAGCGCGCAAAATTTCTTTCATCTGGGCACCTTTAAAAAGGAATGGTAGCTATAGAAAGGGCATGTCTGTTTTGGTTAAAAGAAGTAATAGTATTAAGAAAGTTTTGAGCCTTATTGGGGCCCCCAACGAGATTAAAAAGCATATTTTTAAAACATTTGAATAATAAAAATTGGGTCTAAAAGTTTTGAATCTTGAGTTCCACCTTGCCCCCAAAAAGTAAATTAAAAAAGTATTTAGAGTCTGCAAACTTTCTTACATCTGGGTACCTTTAAAAAGAATGGTGACTATAGAAAGAAAGCACATTTGGTTAAAGGAAGTAATACTATTAAGAAAGTTTTGAAACTTATTGGGGCTACCAATGTGATTAAAAAGCATATTTTTAAAACATTTGAATAAAAAAATGGGAGGGGGGCCCTGTGATGGAACTAATTAATGTGCCGTGATATGAAAGGTATAATTTAAATTTGAAGTTCTTTTTAGTAACATGCGTTGTGTAGTATTGCAATAAGACCCTTCGTTCTTTAAGGTCAGCAATTGTAAAAAAAAATAGAAATAAATGAAACTTCTTACTTGGATCGTGTAGTCTGTAAAATAAATGAAGAGGAGACCTTTAAGCATACATCAATCTTTTATTTTCATCTTGAGAAGAGAAGATAAGGCTTCCCGTTGGTCACCGTTCATAAATTAACCCTAGAACTACCGGAAATTTTACTCAAGTTTTATAAAAACATTCTACACCAGAATTTTTACTTAAAACTATTTAATTTGTTTATTTAACTTATTATTGTCTGATTTATACATTTAGTTTGTCTTGAAGAAATTTCTGGTTTGAATAAATATTTTGAATGTACATGTCGGGTCCAATGGACCCGTCTGGTAGACGGAAGGTTAATTATTGCCAATAAAAACATCTACTCCACTAGAAGATAGCTATTTCTTTTAAAATTAAAGTGCAGCATGAATCAAGAAATTATTAAGAAATAATTTAACAGGAGTTGTTAAAAATCGCAGACATCGTTTACGTAAAAGCTCCTTACCGGATTCCACATTCATCGGCGTCGGCAGACCGGAGCCGGAGCCCGCGATCTTTTTAAAACCAAAACTAAGTCATGACAGCTCTCCAACAAAACAGATTCTGATTTAAAATTAACGGAATTTTTAATTTATAGTAAGAATACGGGGACTTCAAAAGTTACTGAAAGAAAAGATTTAAATCTATTAGAGAATTTAAAATATTAGCTAATGTCTTAATAAACAAATCCAAAAGAAAACATTTAAAAAGCTTTGTTTTAATTTGCTCCCTGCACAGCGAATGGACACACCTCCGAAAGATCAAACACCCATTCAATGCATATGCCGTGAGAGACTTGCTCCGATGACGTCATCACAATCGTACAAAGTTCAAAGGAGAAGCATCCCATACCAGGGGCAGCCGAACGTCAGGGAACTTGCCGATGTGCGGTGAAGCGAAATCGCCCGCGCAAAAATAAATATGGATTTAAGTTTAAAGAACATCGATGTATAAGGCAAAAGAAATAAAAAAGTAACATAATTTAAACACTGTGAGATTTCATCTCACAATACCCCCATTTACCGAGTAAAATTTTGGCAGAGCAAGTGATGTAAAAGGTAAAATGAAATAAAAACCTTTTACAGAAACGGGATGACAAAATTTTAGATGCCAAAGACAGAGAAAAAAAAGATAAAATATTAAAGTAAAGCCAAAAGTTAAACTGCTGCAAATAAAATTAGTGGTGACCAAAAGGGAAGAAAGAAGAAAAAGAAATTACATCAAAAGTATACATAGTATATTCAAACAGTATACATAAAAAATGCCAAATCTTTCCATTTATGGCAATTGCAGATGACGTAATAAACTTATCTTCAAAAATAATACTTAAGTACAAATGCTAAAGAAAATGAATTAGCATATATAAAATCCTATGTATTACTTAAGTAAAAATGCTAAACAAAATCAGAATTAGCATATATAAAGTGAGAATTGGCATATGTAAAATGAGCTCATTATCAAACATTTAATTAAATTTGTATACCATATAAGAAAAGTTGCATTTTACAAGCAACAAAGATCAAAATAACTTTAGTATTTGATCACAGCCTAGGACTTATAACTCATAAAATAGAGCATTTATTTGCAGTTACTCTAAATATAAACTGGCCATGCATAAAAAATATCTTTAGTAACATTTTCACAATATGATATTCATCATTTTTTTTTTAATTCAATTTAGTACTAAATATGTAACTTCAAACAACCAGCTGTATTCCACATGAACAAGTAGCCAAATCGTGCACTAAATGACCACTCACATGTAAAACACAGATAGTTAAAGTAGTTGCAACAATATATGTATATATGAGAGAGACATGTCTAAAAGGAATTAAGTGTTATATTGCTGAAACATATACTCTTACTACTTTTCATTAGATTATAAAAGCAATATATCAACAAACACCAATACTTTTTGTATTATTTACTCATCAAAAATTTTCAAAGTATATACTATTCTTTTTAAAATATGAGACATCACTTAATACAATTTTTAAATATGCATAAAGATAAACTCATAAATTTATAGATAAACAGACAAACAGAGAAACCATGGTTTTAAGAATAAGTAAGTATTTGGTTGAGTGGGTGGGTGGGGATCCCCGGAAAAAAGTAAATGCTTTCATATACAATGAAAGAAAATTGACACTATCATGGGAAATTTAAATTTTTAAGTGTACCATAATATAAATATTATAAATCATTTACATGCAGAAAAATCAAGAGAATTATGTAAAAAAAATATACTATTATCCACAATCATAGAACAATATACACTGTGGCTACTCATCTTACTCAAGGTTCCAGGTGGCTTGGATCTCCATAAACAAGGCTCCTGACACCTTGTGCAAAAAGAAAAAAATAACTATATACACTAAATAGCACAATATACCACTCCATAACTGCAAAAACAACAGCAATGTCCTTCTTTACAGATCCTTGATACCTTAGCGTTATAAACACAATTTAAAGTTTGCATGAAAAATAACGAAATGTTATCAGAACAAGCTGACAGTTTTGGTACACAAAAAAAAGACATCAGTTATGTGTATTGTTGCAAAGGTGTAAACATTGTGTTTACCATGTAGAAACAAACGCACATCTCTAGATGACATACACAAAAAGGCAACATCAACTTAACAGTTGAATAGACATTATACAGGAACATTGGACGATAACTTTTTTTTTGGCGACAACACATCTGTGTGCTTCACTTCCTTTGAAGCTAATCATTAACTTTCAGTAATCACTATTTTCAGACACACTAAAAGGACGAATTATAGAGCACTGAAGTAGATAAAATGATGTTGTATTTGGTGAAAAATCGAAGATTCACACACACATCTTGGGTAAAAAAATGAGACATAAGTAGGTAGGTGATGATATCAATAAGCACTTTTTCTTTAAACTTCTTAGTAATTTTGAAGATTCACTAAGGAACACTTCTATATCAAAAGGCGCTGTTAAATAGTTACTAAGAACTGTGCTTTTCTTGTCTTTTTATGAAATCTTGTATAAGAATTGATTTGATGCTTAAAAAATTTTTAATTTCTTCATTAATAATAAATCTTCAGAATTCATTCAGTTAATTACTTGTGTAAAAATATGAGGCATATGACAACATAAAATTTAGAGACTTTGGGTATATTCACAAATGAAAACAAAGGCACAATAAAATTTTGAAATATGGGGAATTTAGACAGAAAATAAATTGATCTTGAGAATTCCTGAATCAAAATACAACTCTTGTAACTGCGGTATTTGAAAGTAACTAATTTTATAATATTTCATAAATCTTCTTGATTTAGCAAAAAAAATATTTTGCAAAAATAGCAACACTGACTTATAGGAGCAGATAAGTCAACCAATCCACTTAGTAAGGATAAATTACATCTCACAGTAGAAAAGGCAAACCAACAACACTTCCATAATCAGGTCTTGGAACAGCTATTACTTGAGAAAACATCTGAGATTACTCGTAAATCTTATTTAGCTTTAAAGACAAACATCGAAGATATTGAATTGAATCAGACATTGTAAGGATAGATGACTCAAACATGACATGACCCCTTTCAATAATCACCTCAGCGTTGAAAATGAAGCATAAATTTTAAAGTTATTGTTATAAAACAGTGAGTTAAGCAGGTAAGTATAGTATATTTATCTTCTATCATCAAACAAGGAAAATACTAGAGAAGAGGTCAGCACAAATGGATACAACACATCAGTGAATGGCCAACTTCATCAGGTAAGAAACTGTTTAAACTGAAGCAAAGTTTTTTTTGCAGGTGAGTATTTTTTTTTTTTTTTTTTAAACAGGTTGGAAGAGAAACTCTTAGAGCAGCATATGTAGAGAGACAGTCTTTAAATATGGGAAACAGCAGTGACACACAGTTAATATTATTGCAGAGAAACACTGACAATATGAGAACTTATTTTAAATGCTGTATAAAACCATAAGACTTTTTAAGTAGATGATGTAAAATAATTTCAAGAATATAACTGTAACAGGAATGAAGTAGCCCCATGCCTACTTCTTCTCAAGAGTAGAAAAAATAATGCTGCTTTCATTCTTTTTCTGAGAGCAACATGAGAATCTTGTGTGTTGAAAACTGTCATAGTCTGCACATACGATGAAGTGGAAAGGTCTCAATTTCAAAATTGTAACTTACCATAAGAATATATTTTAAAAAAATGAAGCAACAAGAATTTTTCAAATATAAAATTTTGTCAGCTGAGAGTGCTTTTAGAAACAACATGAGAACAGTTGTATAATAAATGTGAAAATATTCTTAAATGCATACATTCTTAATTTGTAAGTTGCAGATTATCTTTGCACTAAGCCAAACTGTATGATTATAATAGAACATCACAGTCCAGATGGCATAAGAATAAATCTATAAACAAACTCTTGTATTCAAATTATTGTTAAACAAAATATCTTGATTTGAAATTTGTAGAACAGAAGCATAGAAATCTCTAAGAATGTTATATAGGATATTTACACTTAATAACTTCTGTGAAGAATTTCAGCTTCAGAATAATAGGTATGACATAAGAATAAAATTTCTCAGCACCAGTAATCATAATTTCAAAAATAATGCTTCTTATAAATATGTATAGAATTTGCAAATTTTGCAATTTAATAGTGCCATAAAAAATTTTAATTTAAAAACCCAAAGTCATAGCCTCTTAAAATATGAAATATGTTCTTGAGAACAATTTTTTTTATTTCAAATTCATTAGAATTTTTCTAAGAACAATATATAATTAATTTCAAAAACATATATATATCAAATAATCATTCTTTAAAAAAAAATATGTTCTCTAATAATTCATTACAAATAAAAGAATATGTAGATGAAATTCTTTCAAATAAAACTATTTAAATGGAATAATAATTATGCTTCATCAAAAATATGACTATTCTTCAGAAGGAAATTGATCTTAATTTAAATAATTGTTTCAAAAAATATGGGAAACTTAGTAAAATATATTATATTATATTCTTCAAAATGGAGCAGAACAAAATTAATTCTTCAAAACAGCAAAAATCTATGCAAGAAATTTTTTGAGAACAGAAACTTCCAATACTAAAAAATATTGTCATAAGTAGTTATTCAAAAATTCTTGCATAAAATATTCCATATTTCTTAAAATTCACCATAAGAACTAATCTTTAATTTTATTGAACACATCAAGAAATTTTCAAAAGTTATTCTGAGAACAAAAGTTCTAAAATATTACGATTTTCTTTAAATCAATTTAAATTTTTCTTCAGAACCACCGTTTTTGCGGCACCAAATGTGATGGAACTAATTAATGTGCCGTGATATGAAAGGTATAATTTAAATTTGAAGTTCTTTTTAGTAACATGCGTTGTGTAGTATTGCAATAAGACCCTTCGTTCTTTAAGGTCAGCAATTGTAAAAAAAATAGAAATAAATGAAACTTCTTACTTGGATCGTGTAGTCTGTAAAATAAATGAAGAGGAGACCTTTAAGCATACATCAATCTTTTATTTTCATCTTGAGAAGAGAAGATAAGGCTTCCCGTTGGTCACCGTTCATAAATTAATTATTGCCAATAAAAACATCTACTCCACTAGAAGATAGCTATTTCTTTTAAAATTAAAGTGCAGCATGAATCAAGAAATTATTAAGAAATAATTTAACAGGAGTTGTTAAAAATCGCAGACATCGTTTACGTAAAAGCTCCTTACCGGATTCCACATTCATCGGCGTCGGCAGACCGTAGCCGGAGCCCGCGATCTTTTTAAAACCAAAACTAAGTCATGACAGCTCTCCAACAAAACAGATTCTGATTTAAAATTAACGGAATTTTTAATTTATAGTAAGAATACGGGGACTTCAAAAGTTACTGAAAGAAAAGATTTAAATCTATTAGAGAATTTAAAATATTAGCTAATGTCTTAATAAACAAATCCAAAAGAAAACATTTAAAAAGCTTTGTTTTAATTTGCTCCCTGCACAGCGAATGGACACACCTCCGAAAGATCAAACACCCATTCAATGCATATGCCGTGAGAGACTTGCTCCGATGACGTCATCACAATCGTACAAAGTTCAAAGGAGAAGCATCCCATACGCATTTTCGCCGATCCCAACCGTTATAGCAAAAAACTGAAACTGCGCATGCGTGGGGGCTTAGATTGAAATTATCTTAGTAGAAAACATGTACGTACAGGGTTACCAGCTTGGTGCTTTTATCATATCAGGCATGACATTTTCATCCCATCAACATTTTTTTTTCAAATTTTTCAGTTGATTAGCAAAACTTTCTCTAAATGTTGTAATAAGCCAATGGTTTATAATAAATAAAAGTACATCTACCATCAATTATATATTTTTACACTTATTGTTTAGTTATTTTAAATCACCTGCAAAATATATTTTTAAATAATTAAAAGTAATTTGGTGAAAGCCCATGTAAAATTTTATTAATTTCAACAGAAGTAACTGCATATTATTTAATATAATTCATTTATTAAACACACAACTTTATTTAATATTCTATTTTTATTTGTTTTGTACTTTTCTATGTCAATTACATTATTTTATTTTTATTGACAAACAACACTGCTTTAGAAATAGCTTCATGTGATTTTCTTAAAATATTTAATACTAATGCAATTTTTTATTACTCAACAAATAAAGAGTTAAATTTTGCAAATGAGCTGTGAATGAGTAATTTAAACGTATTACTAATAAAAATGTAGCTGCGAATATATATTATTTTTTTTCCACACTTAATAACAAGAAGAATTATTAACTTATTTATTATTTTTACTTTATATATTTAGTTTTTTTAACATAAAGTTAAAAATATATCCTTTTGAATCTTGTATGCCAATATAGTATATTTTTAAAGAAACAGTATTAATTTATTTTAAGCAGTACATATAAATTTAAATGTAATAGTTTATGATTTTTACAAATTTAATATTGCATTATTTTTTAACAACTTATTCCACATTTTTATGTAATTTTACTAAATATTAAATACATTTTTTATTGAATATTATTACTATGGCCTTCCTTTCTAAATACAACTTAACTTGGAACTGTTTTTCTTTTTTAATTCAGTTAAAAGCAATTAAGATAATTATAAAATTCTTTTAATAACCAATTATGTTTAAATTACTGGGCGGCACAGTACAGTTTTCTTTCTCTTTTCTTTTTTTCACTCTTTATGAATGTAAATTATCAGTTGTAAATGTAAATAATCAGTTTTGATCTTATTTAACTTTTTAATGGTAAAATATAATTATTTTAATTATTTAAATATTTTTCTTATGTTTTTATTTTAACTATATCTCTCTTTGCTTTTTTTTTTGTGTGTGTGTGTGTGTGTGTATGGATGGAGGGGAATGATACTATTTGAACCGAAAATAAGCTAACATCAATATCATTTATACTCCTTTAGATTTTTTTCAGTTAATGATTAACATGATATGATGTTTTTATCGCATTATAATTGTGGTGTATAAAAATGAAAAAAGAACTGATATGATATGAAACTGTTTTTAGGGATACATTCAAATAAATAGTAGTCTTATCTTATAGCGGTGATCTTTCTCTTTTATTTCACTTCCATATATAAATTGTACCTTAACCCATTTATGCTTAGCGTCCCATTTTTGTGACGTTTCGAATTTTAACAATTTTTCATAATTTTATTCTTCTTTACAACATGAAAATTGTATGAAGTAATTGTCTATAAATGTCTTTATCTATTACCGAGAGATGACAGCATAAGACTGATATTTATTTGCTAAAATGAGCGCCTTTTTTCGGTGTTTATAGGTTTTCCATTTTTCAAGATAGCAAAATGTAAAAAGCAAGTTTATTTGTATTTTTTGTATCAAGGATCCAAATCAATAAGTTATAATCTTAGCTTGTAGACTTCTTTGAAATACGTATTTTTTTAAATTGCGAAATTATATGTTCAAGCTTATTTTTTATGCATGTTTGTAACGTACAAAATATAGGCGCCAGGCGCAAACGGGTACATATTTCTATTAGCCAGTTAGGGGACAGTTATTTATGTAAAGTCCTTTTCAGGATGATTTTGAAATAAAGTGTTTTCTAGCCTCACATGCGATTATTTTTAATTTATCTCTGTAAAGAAATAACTATATATTTTTAATAGTTCTTAAAAATACTAATTATAGTATATAATATACAATTTAAAAGCTTAATTTATATAATTTAGACAAAACATATAATCATGCATTTTTCAACATATGGATATTCCCATATGTAGTACGTTTACATTTTATCAAATAAATACAATAATATTTTAGCGTAATTTTTTTTTTTTTTAAGTATTTTTCCAGTTCATTTTGCAACATTTTAAAGTGATTTTACCAAGAAATTTGAGAAAACAAAAATTCAGGCATAAATGGGTTAATATTATGTAACATCATTCATCTATCAAAAAAATAAAAATTACTTTGCAAAGATATAGATTATTATTAAGAGTTTTTTTTTAAATTTAAAATCGAGTTCATTTTAGCTATACCATTATCAAATTAAATTATAATACACATTAATTAGATAATTAATTATTTATAATTAATAAATAAGCAATGTTTAGATATTCCTAATAGCTAATTTGATTTAATATTTTGTTTTCAAATTATTTATTAATAGCATATTATTATGTAATTTTCATACAATTTATAAATAATTATAGCATATTTGAATATGAAATAATAGAATATTGAATATAGAATATTTGATAAAGATAAATTATTATATTTTGTAATTTATAATTATCAAATTATTGTTGTTATTATATTATAAAATTAAATATGTCACTGCAATTTATAGATAATTGGTTTGATAATAACAAATTATTATATTTGATAATTTATTATTAAAAACTGTAATGATACAATAATATTAATACTTAGATTATTATCGAATTATTATTATTTTTTTAATTATATTAGTAATGTAATGCTATCCATATATTTCAATAAATGAAATTTTACATATCAATATTTCATTGAAAATTAATGATAATTTATGATATTTAGTTATAAAATATTATGTTCTTTAGACAATAAAGAAGATAATATTTAATGTCGATAATAAGTACCATAAATACCATAAACATTATAAAAATATCAATAATGATCAAACATTTCAGTAAACCATTTAATGATTAAAATAAATAAATATATGTATTTAAATACTACATAACAGCTTTTTTTTTTTTTTTTTTTTTTTTTTTTTTTTTTACAAAATATTTTAAAATTTATTGAACAGTTAATTAAAAAAGTTATAATTATATAATAATTTATAAAATAGTATTTTAATATTGTATAGTATGTATTATAAAATATCTCTCTATAACCTATATTGTAATATTATAGATTTATTTATCTAGTATAGATAATATTTATTAAGTCACATGAAAGTTGATCACAGAAGAGAAGAGTCAAAACTGTTTAAGAAAATATTTTTATCATTTTTGATTGGAATATACGTATATTGTTCAGGTAAATTCATTATAAATATCAAATCAAGTAAGTTTACACTAGTAAATCTGCAGATCAGGAGCCTCAACGTCAGATCTGCAATTCATTGTTTTTAGACACACTCTAGTAATATTCAATTTCCTGCAAACCGCAATTTAAAGTTTTCAAATTACATAATTATTTATAAGAATAAAAAATACGAAGTTTTCAGACATTAGAAGCGTTAAATTAAAAACGTTGTTATGGAAGGATATTTTGAATTTTCATGAGCTACTAATTCTGGTATTTTTTGTAAATAATACAGTATTCAGGGGGGCTCCGCCCCACTGAACCACCCCCCCCCCCCCGTGGTCTCATTAATTTACATATGTAACTTTTTATTGATTGCGCTAATGATTATGGTAAATCTTTTTACACTTCCGAGCTTTATTCTTCAATACTGGTGGGCAGAAAAGGATTTACATTGACGCAATTATATTAAAAGTTTAGGTTTTACGAACGCAAATGTAATTTCCTTTTAAAGATAAAAAAAAATTTCATTCATATTTTTTGAAATGAGGCGGCATTAAGAACTAACACTCGTCAAAAAATATTTTTTCAGGCAATCTAGTTAATGTTTGTTTTTAAGAATGAAAATATTTATTTCCCGATACAATGACGTCCTTTTCGACAGCGATAATTTTGCGATGCATAATTTTGACATTTACTATCAATTTGCTTTTCAAAAGTTTTTTTTTTTTTCTCATTGAAATTTTCGATTAAAAATTAAATATTTCTGTTAGCTGCGTCCAGACGATAAACCGTGAGATATTAGTAACTTTTTTTTAATAATAAGAATTAATATCATAACACAAGCCCCTTTTATTTCAACCTCAAAGCGTATTTGTTTTATTTTTGATATATGAGATCAAATTCACCTTCCCGTTGCTAGGAAACAGTTAAAATAAAATTAAGACAATGAAATATGTGATTGAAAAAAAGTAAATAAAAAAAAAAGAAAGTCTTTTATATTATTGGAACACATATATAAAATCCCTCCATAAGATATACAGCGAATTTAAAAACTCAATGTATGTATACACAAAATTTCAAACTAATATGAATAATGTATGGTTCTAATTAGGAAATTCCATCATCCATAATTTATCATTTAAATCTTTCAATCATATGAGCCATTTCTTTTCAACAAATAACAAGTTGGAAATTGCTCGTCAAACGTGGCAAATGAGGTGCGTGCGTACTATAACTAGTTTTAAAATTATTTTTTGCACCCCATATTGTACTGAATGTATAATTTTTTGCACTTCATAACGTGCATAGTCTGATACATCATTAAAATGCACTTCCAATAATTTTTTCGGAACACTTTTGACTGTCCCTGTAATTAAACTATACATCCGATTTTCCTAAAATTTGAAATAGCTCAACAAAATTTTGCAACAATTATATCTTTAAAATTTCAGACCATTCGGAAGGCTGTAATATCATTAAAATGCACTTGCAATAATTTTTCCCATTGGCCGTAATGTAAAGAAAAACTTTTGGCTGTCCCTGTAATTAAACTATACATCCGATTTTCCTAAAATTTGAAATGGCTCGACAAAATTTTGCAACAATTATATCTTTAAAATTTCATATCATTCGGAAGGCTCTAATACCATTAAAATCCACTTGCAATAATTTTTCCCATTGGCCGTAATGTAAAGAAAAACTTTTGACTGTCCCTGTAATTAAACTATACGTCCGATTTTCCTAAAATTTGAAATGGCTCGACAAAATTTTACAACAATTATATCTTTAAAATTTCAGATCATTCGGAAGGCTCTAATATCATTAAAATCCACTTGCAATAATTTTTCCCATTGGCCGTAATGTAAAGAAAAACTTTTGACTGTCCCTGTAATTAAACTATACATCCGATTTTCATAAAATTTGAAATGGCTCGACAAAATTTTGCAACAATCACATATTTGAAATTTCAGACTATTCGGTTGGGTAGTTTTTGCTCTGTTACATGCGGACAGACGGACAGACGGACGGACTGAACGACGACTATAGGTGCTACGTATTTATATAATTACGAACGCACCTAAAAATGGAAAAATCGTCTGAATTGCTATAGGAAAGCATTAAGGCGGAAAATAAAATGTTCTATATATTCCGAACGAATGAACCAAATTTAACCAAAAACTATACAGCTAAATCCGGTGACTTCACCAACATGCCTCCTTAATTTCAAGCTAATCGGATGCTTTTTACGACAGTTATCGCGGGACAGACAGACTAACAGACAGAAACCAAAAACTTTTCGGGTCTCCACAGTAAGCCTTCACTGACGTTTCGGCAATAACAAGAAATTGAAATATTTTTTCGAAAGCCAAAAAGTAATCGCCAATTTAGCATGATGACATGTAGCAACCTCGGTAACCCTGTACACGTTTTCTAGTAAGAGAATTTCAATTAAGTCCCCACGCATGCGCAATTTGCTATTTTTGCTATAACGGTTGGGATCAGCGAAAATGCATCCCATACCAGGGGCAGCCGAACGTCAGCGAACTTGCCGATGTGCGGTGAAGCGAAATCGCCCGCGCAAAAATAAATATGGATTTAAGTTTAAAGAACATCGATGTATAAGGCAAAAGAAATAAAAAAGTAACATAATTTAAACACTGTGAGATTTCATCTCACAGGCCCTAAAAAAGACAATTCAAAATGAATTTAGAGCCTGCAAAATTACTTTCATCTGGGCAACTTTAAAAAGAATAATGGCAATAGAAAGGAAGCACATTTGGTTGAAGTAAGTAATAGTATTAAGGAAGTTTTGAAACTTATTGGTTCCCTCAACGAGATTAAAAAGCATATTTTTAAAAAATTTGAATAAAAAAATGGGCTTACAAGTTTTGAATCTTAGGCTTCAACTTTTCCGCACTTTTATAGGGGCCCTAAAAAAGACAATTTAAAAAGAATTTAGAGCCTGCTAAATTTCTTTCATCTGGGCACCTTTAAAAAGAATGGTTACTGTAGAAAAAAAAAAAACGCATATGTGTTTTGGTGGAAGGAAGTAATAGTATTAAAGAAGTTTTGAACCATTGGTTTCATTTTTTTCGTCCATTGATAGGCGCCCCCCAAAAAGACTAAAATGCCATTTTATTTTTTAAATAGAATTTAGAGCCTTCAAAAACCTTTATAAAGAATTATGGATATAGAAGGAAAGCACATATCTGTTTTTTATTTCTAAATCTGACCAAGATCTTTGACAAATAAAAAAATGAATTTCGATAAAACAAAATAAAATGATATTAAAAATACATAAAAAAATAATTTTAAAAGCTCAAAAAACTTCATTATTCGGCTGAAAGGTACAATAGCTTACTACCCCACATGCTTACAGCCACAGGGAAATTGCAAAGAATTCGTCCTTCTTTAATCATCAAAGGAAACACCCTGCCATCTGGACAATTAATGGGCCAACTATTTGACAACTACATCCTGATTTTTCCGAAAGAGTTTTACTTATCATTTCTTAAAATTGTTTCCCATGGTCATTTCCCTACCCAAAGTGTCCGATGAAAATAAAAGTAAAATCTGTTTGTCTTTATTTTCTAAGAGAGTTGCATGCAATTTGAGCGCCTGCCACTATACAGCCCCCGCTCTCTGTCTCAGCATCTATGCTCACAGCACGTGATATTTTATGAGTCTGTAGAAACACTATTAAACTGGATCTCTAATTAGAATTGATTTTTTCCCCATCACCTTGTGTCAAAAAAAAAAAAAGAAAAAAAGAAAACTCTCGCTTAGATTTAAAGAGCCTTCCGATAATATTTAACTTTGTACCTTCTGGGTTACTTCTACCGTTATAGGCTTCGGGTTCGCTTCGGGCCACACAACTGTTGCTTCGGATCTCCAACCCACCCCCACCCCTCATACCCACATTCACATACGCGTGTGTACCACTTTGATTACATTAGTTCATAAATCAGAAATATACAGGGTGTCCGGTCTCAACGGTGTCCAATGGCTAATTCCTAAACCGTTAGTCATAGACATATAGTTCCAATTACAAAAATGTTTTAAATCAGGTAAAGAAATATTGTAAAAGCGATTTGGGTCAATAAAAACATTTCTTAAAAAATTACGAAATTTAAATTTTTATACGGTCCCCCAGTCCTATAAGTTATGTTTAGTAAAAATTTCCTTTTACACTGACAAGTAATACAAAAGAAGTCCCGTTATTCTACGATTGAAATTGACCGAGTAATAATTGTTTAAAGTTGGAGCATATTTTTTGCTGCAAATTGGGGGTCATTCACAACTTTAGTCGAAATATAATTTCGTCAGATATATTAAAAAATGGTTGAGAGTAAAATTAACACTGCAATATAAATTTGAAATCTTTAATCATTCTGACATATTAATGCAAAATAAACAATTTGTAATAAACATTTAAGAAGAAAGAAAAAACAGAATTTTTGTTAAATAAAATTATGCTAAATTAACAGCCCCAATTCTTTAAAAATACGTATTTAAAAATATTATTAGATTGCACTAGCCTGCAAAAGTTGGGTTATGTCATGTTTTTTAGTTTTTGATAATTGATTCTTATGTATTCTGTACCGCTGAATTCGAAATTTACCTTCATTTTTAACCATCACATCAGGATTTTTCGCAAATTGCAAATTTCAAAGTTAAAAAGTTTAAAGTTAAAATTGAATCTCCTCCCCATCTCATCGGACCACTCAGCTGTTTATCTGTAAGAATCCCATGATAAGCAAAAATATCGAATAAATTATTGAATAAAATAGAATAAAAAATATTTTACATATGTTTTATAGTATGAGATTTTCGTTATATTTTAACTTACACATTTACGATTCGCAAAAAAACTCTAACGCGATGGTTAAAAATGAAGGTCATTTCCAGATTCAGTGCTAAAAAGTACGTAAAAATCAATTATCAAAAGTTAAAAAACACAACCATCTCCTCTACTTTACAGTATCCGATTTTTGTTATTCTTTAAATTTGGCAATTTATGATTTGCGAAATATCCTGACATGATGATTAAAAATTAAGGTAATTTTTGGATTCAGAGCTAAAAAACACATAAAAGTTAAAAAACCAACAATCGCAGTCTTGTATTATCTAATTTAAAACTTTTTCTTAAACTTCTTGGTGGTACTCCATGGCGGATCCGATTTTTTTTTGTGTTATCTTGTTAAATAAGTATAAATGGTAACCACCGAAAATCATAATAATGTTAGATTGTTATAGGACTTGCGCCAGTATGTAAAATGTAATCTCGATCGGATATTTGAAAGTGAGTTAAAGTTCCAGTACAAATTTTGAACTGGAAAAACATACATACGATCGTTGAAGCAACATAAAAACTTATAAAAAATAACATAAAAACTTATAAAAATAACAATTTTTTTAGAAGAAATCATAAAAGAAAGTGTCTCAAATTTTGACAAAATAAAACGATTGTTATTTTAGCCAATCTGAAACTTAATAAATGTTAACTTAATCGCAATATTTGTACGATTTTTTTCAAAGCGCAGATATACATGAAATAAGATCTTCGAATACTTTAAGCACTTGGTATGTGATCCCTCAAAGCCAAGCCGCACTCATTTGTTTTCAGAGCAGAAAAGTGGCATAAGTCATGCATTTTTAAAGTTTCATAACTCGCTCAATTTCAGTGTTATATGAATGGGACTTTTTTTGTCTTACTTGTCAGTGTAATAGGAAAAAATTTCTAAATATAACTTATAGGACAGGGGGACCGTATAAAAATTTAAATTTCGTATTTTTTTAAGAAATGTTTTTATTGACCCAAATCTCTTTTAAAATATTTCTTTACCTGATTTAAAACATTTTTGCAATTGGAACTACATGTCTATGTCTGACGGTTTAGGAATTAGCCATTTGACACCGTTGAGACCGGACGCCCTGTATAGTATATCAATGCAAAAACCCTTGACGGGTTAAAAGTTTCTGACGCAGCAATTTATCTTATGCTCTAAGAATTTTAAATATGGAACTTAAAAATACTGATATCAAATTTTGAGTGACGTTATGCTATTTCTTAAAAAATATATTTGTATTTATTTCATCGTTTTATTTTTGTTTTATTTATAATCGCATGTGCAAAAGTTATGTTCAACATGAAAAGCTGCATAAAATTTTATTCGCTGTTGCTTTATCATTTACATCTCTCATAAATTCAAAATATGAGTTTTAAAAGATATGATATAAAATTTAAGTGACGCCTTGATGTGACTTTAAAAGGTTTGTTTTAAAATTCAATTTAAATTATTTTTGACTTGGTTAAAATATTTTTTTACATCTACACAATACTTTTAATTTTCCAATTCACTGTTAAATATATCACTTTCATTGAATCTATACTATGCATTGAAATGTATTTATTTCAATAAATTGATTTATCTTTTGTGTCACGCTATTCAAAATTGTGAGTAAGATTTATGTAAATGGTTTCTTTGCGTCATTGTGTCCAAACTACATGAAATGTATGAAAAAGGATAGTTTGACGCAAAGAAACCATTTACATAAATCTTACTCACAATTTTGAATAGCGTGACACAAAAGATAAATCAATTTATTGAAATAAATACATTTCAATGCATAGTATAGATTCAATGAAAGTGACATATTTAACAGTGAATTGGAAAATTAAAAGTATTGTGTAGATGTAAAAAAATATTTTAACCAAGTCAAAAATAATTTAAATTGAATTTTAAAACAAACCTTTTAAAGTCACACCAAGGCGTCACTTAAATTTTATATCATATCTTTTAAAACTCATATTTTGAATTTATGAGAGATGTAAATGATAAAGGAACAGCGAATAAAATTTTATGCAGCTTTTCATGTTGAACATAACTTTTGCACATGCGATTATAAATAAAACAAAAATAAAATGATGAAATAAATACAAATATATTTTTTAAGAAATAGCATAACGTCACTCAAAATTTGATATCAGTATTTTTAAGTTCCATATTTAAAATTCTTAGAGCATAAGATAAATTGCTGCGTCAGAAACTTTTAACCCGTCAAGGGTTTTTGCATTGATATCATTACTTTTTTGAGGTTAGTGATAAAATTATTAAAAAAAAGATACTTATGGAATTTAATGCAGATTTAATTTTTACTATTTTATTACAATTTTCCTTATAGCAGTTTGTATATAAAAACAAGTGGGTAAGTATAATCGCTGATCGCACAGAGGGTTTCATTTGATATTCCTTTAAAAACACTTTGTCCTTAAATTAATAAATCCAAAATGTTAATTTATAATTATTAAATCCTTACATAGATGGTGCACCAATAGTTCCAATTTTCATGGGGCAGGGAACGCATTCTTTTAAACAAACAACCTTCCAATTGAAGTCACCAAAAACCAAGTTGAATAAGCCAGACCCCGTTGTGTTGTTCCACAAACAGCAGTCTCATGTCCCCTCCTTCCCCCCTTTTTCAAAATTTTTCAGACCAGTACCTAAGAATGGAACCGAAATAATTTTTTCTCTTCAGAAATTAGGATAAAAAAATAGTATGCAGTACTCATAAATTTACTTTAATGCTATATAGGGTGATTATTAAGTTAATTATAACGTTTGGAATCTGTTGCATTGATGTCCGAAAGGTGGTTTCTGAGTTATGGAAGCTGGACCCATAAGGCGCCATAGAGGGGCGAAGCCCACTAGTGTCTATCATAATTATATCTGCCATGTAGACTAATTGCGATATTTAATCAAAATAGTCCCCCCCTCCTCATCCCCGGAAATATAACAAATACAAAATGTGTCTTTATAAACCTATCGTCAAATAGGTTTTTATTTCTTTTTCCCTAAAAAAAAAAAACATGATTTTTATATCCATAACGTAAATAGCGGACGAAGCCCGCTAGTTCCTATCATAATATATATTTTTAATAATTTTATATAGTCTATAATAAAAATCAGACTTAAAATAGTCTAGTTCCATGAGTACTTGTAGTGTCAGTTACATGCTACGATTTTTGGATACCAGTATTTTAGAACGGGAAAATGTGACTTATTTTATCGGAGATATCTCATTAATTGAATAAGGTGAAGCAAACTTTTTGAAAAAAAGGTGGCCAACAAGCATGGCAGTTATCAGATATGTGACTTCGTGCTAAAGTCCATTAATTTGATCTGCTTTAAAAAGATTACGGAAGATTGAATTATAGTAGAACCTGGATTAACCGAGCTTCGATTAATCGAGGTTTCTGTTAACCGAGCCGATAACAAAGTCTGATTTTTTTTCCTTTTGAATGAGCCTTAAAAATAACCACACTCTTAGTATCGTGTTTTTGTAATAGCAAACCCCCCTCCCCCCACACACACGCACACTCCCCACAAATACACACACAAATTGATGCCCTTAGTTCTACTAAAGTGGAGCATTCCATAATTTCTCAATGATAATATAAGTGTTAGACCGCCAAGGGCGCCAAGACTAATTCTTCACAAGATTTTGCAATGGAAACTTATGTAAATTTTGCTTTTGAAAGAAGAAAATGTTAATTTTTCATATCTATTTAAAAATTCGATAATATTTTTAGCATCCGAAAAAGCCAATATGTAAAAACGTTATTTATTTTTTTTTAAACCGGATCTGCTTAACCTCTTTAAACTTCAAACACCACCCGAATATATAAATTGAAAAATACATATGTAATTAAAATAAATAGATAAACCACTAAAATTGTAAAAGTCCTTTTACAAAAGAATGGATAAATATAAGTAAAGAGAAGTGCAGATGTATTTGGGTTCAGTTTTCAATGCTGTTAGTCATTAACGTGGGAATTCCTAAGAAGACAAATTACCATTTCGGCGGGATTTCAAATCGGTTCTATAGATACCCAGTGGTTTCTGTAGTAATACCAGGTGTGACACTTTTTTTTTAAATTATTATACCGTATTCTGGAGCTCTCTATCTTTCTGGAGAAAATAGAAATCGGCGGATGTGGAGGTATTTTCCCATGAAATACTTATTAACACACGACACATGCGCGACACGACGTGCTGTTGGTGTTTTTTGCGTGTGAGTTGCGACGACCATTGTAGTTTAAAATTGGCTTATCTGAAATTAAAATAAACAGTAATTTTTAATTAAATATGACTTATTTTAGTGACTAGACGAGACAAAAGGTGGAAATTATGAAAAGCTCTCTCTCTCTTTTTTTTTTTTCTTTAATGCTGATTATTTGAAGAGGGTATTCAACTTTTATCGTAGAAAAAGGCTGATTTTTGATGATTGACAAAAAAAAAAAAAAAAAAAAAAAAATCCTTAATGCACTGCATAATTATATAAGAAACTAGGGGGGGGTCTGCCCCCTACGAGCTACGCTCGCCAACCCCCGTTCAGGCACACCAAAATCCAAAAAGCACGCTAATTTGATCGGCTTTAAAAATATTGAATTTAAAAAAAACAAAAGAAAAAAAACAGTAGTGATTTTCCTGTAAACGGGTTTCTATTCGTTAATTAAAAAATTAGTTAAACATTTGAAAATAAGCTAATGTAAAATGAATTAAGTAAACAGTGTCCTTGTCTCCCGGTATTTTTTAACAGCGATATAAGATAGTTCTTTTAAATAATTCATTTTAAATGTATCGTTTTAAATCTGACGTAATTTACACCAAAGTTTTATTTCTCTTATTAATATTCAGGTGAAAATACTTTAATTGTTAGAAGGAAATATTTGCGCTGTCTTTGAATTCACGATAATAGTTGAAAAGATTATCTCAAAATATCTCGCGCAAATATATTTTTTAATTTAAATGTTTTTACCATATTTTTTGGTCATTTTAAATAATGTAATTTCTCCCCTTTACAAGTTTTAGCGCATAATTTTTTTTATTTAACATTTTGTTTCTCTTTTAAAATTCAAGTGTGAATATGGTTCTTAGGACGTAATTTTCCTGCTTTTAACATGTGATCATTTAATTCTAATTTTAAAGTTTTTATTTCTGTTTACAATAGTCACGTGTAAATAAATTTTTAATTTGAAATAAACATTATTGTTTCGCTGTTTATACAATTGGCAACAGTTTAAATTAATAACATTTTCTAAAATATATAAAAAATATCTCTCGAAAAGCTGAAAATTTGAATTTAAAATAGAAATAAAACCTCAAAAAATGAGTCAAATAAAAAAAATAAATTCAATCTGCACACCGGGAACTTATAACGTATAAAATGATCTAAAAATGATTAAATTCTCATGTAGTTTTTGCTCCAATAAAACTTTTTTAATGGAACGATTTTTTCCAACTTTGGCATTAAATATCTCTTAAAATAATTCTTTGATTTGAAAACTGTCTGCATTAGCGTGTTTATCAAACATTTCTCTGTAATACCACTGATTTTCATATTTTTGTTTGCAACAGTTTTTTTTAATATTAACGAAGAAAGGCCATGCTTAAGCATTCAAATTGGATGCCGATCTACCGGGAATATCTACGCAGATTTTCATTGGTCCATTTCCAATTCGAAACTTTTTTTTATATATAGAAGGAAAAAGCTGACAAAATTAGAAGTGAAAAACAATTCAGTATTATTAAAGTAATCGTGCCGTGGTCATCTATTAAAAAATGCAATTTTGAGAAAAAAAACTAGTTTCAATTTTATGTTATAATTATAATAGAATGCTTATTGTATTTTTTTATTTTTTTTTACTTACATAGAATTGTCTATTCCATATTCTGGCCACATAAAGAAGTCTCAATTCCGTTGATAAAGCCGCTAAAATAAAAACTCGATTTTGCGAAATTTATAAGTTATGATTATAAATGTATATGTAAATCCTTAAAGCGGTTCTCAAAAAAAAATTTTTTTTTTTAACGTTCAATAATGCGAAAATTTCTCCTGATTTACAAACATAAAAATAGTGTTCGAAAGAAACTGAATTTCGGTTACATTCCTAGTATCGACTGAAAACGTAAGCGAAATTGTTTTAAAAATAAATTCAAAGTAAGTAACATAAACATACATATACGCATGTTATCTGAATAATGTTTTGCGTAGAAACGGCAGTACATAATTAACAAAATAATTTGATTGAAATAAAATTAATTAAATATAAGGTGCTATAAACATAAAAAATATATTAAAAAATAATTTAATTTAAAAATAACGAATTTAATCAATATTAGTAATACCTTCTAGATTTATCTCCTTGTATGTGAATATATAGTATGTACGGTTCTTTGGATGGGAGTGCCGTTTGGGGGAGGCTAGGGAGGGGCAGTTATAGTAATACCGAATATACGGCAGTATTTTCGCCGAAACTAGGATTTTGGGCTGAAAACGAAAATGAAACCGAATATTCGGCGAAACTCCACATAAAAGAATGAGACTTGCAGGCTTGGTTATTGAAGTGATTTGCAATACAATAGATTCTGTTCTTTAAATTAATTACATCTTGAGTTAAAATTGATTGTTGTCTCATGACAACAGTTTTCTTTCTCTTCCTCCACTGTCGCGTCCGGAAATTCGGTTCAAAACGCCACATTCGGCAGCCTTTTCTGAAAGATCTTTTGTTTTTCTCAAAAAATATAAAAGACAGTTCGATTAAAAAGTTTCTGGTGGGCAATAAAAAATAATTGGTATTTTCAGCCAGCAGCCAGCAGTTACAATGAAATTTAATGAAAACCTTTAAAACAAAACTATCATGCAATAAAATTCAAGTAATACTACTTTTCAAAATAATTACATTCAGCGTAATACTTTTAAAGATTGTATTACTTTTCCAAAGATTTTCTGACCCCCCCCCCCCCCCCTACCCTGCGTACACACATGAATCGCGGTAAAAAAGAACAAGTTCTTTGAAAAACAGAAACAACTCCATTATTGGGCACAGCCTTTGTAAGTTTGCTGATTTGAAAGCAGGGCCGAAATTAAGGGGGGCAGAGGGGGCATGTGCCCCGGGCGCCAAATAAAGATTTTGTTTGTCGATTTTTCTCGCATCTGTGTTTTGCACGGTATTGTTAAAATCATTCTGTCTGGCGTATGACAAAACATAGAAGAATCTAAAGATGATATGGCATAAGGATCCTGTATAAAGCGGATTTTTTTTCGATTCCGTTTCCGAGATTTTAATCAATCAATATTCGACAAAGCCAAGGACGGATTCAGCTCATCATTTAGAGGGGGTCATGGATTTCCTTTTTTGGGGTGGGGGGCGATCACATCCTCGTTATGAGAATTTTTTATATTGAAAGCTATTCCCAAATCCAAACTAACTACTTTTCTGATACTTTCGCGAAGTCATTTTCATTCGTAAATACAAAAAATTTGCATTAATATTCGTAAAAATATAAAATTTGCCCATTTTGTTCAGATACCAGGAAATTAGTTTCCCATTTTCTTATAAAGGCAAAGATTCATTCAGAAAATGTTGTCAAAGATAGCACTTTTAGCCAAGTTTTACGAGTTGAAGCCAGAGGAATGTCGTCGCAAGGGAACAATCGGCTGTCACTTCCGGAATTTCAGTTTAAAAAGTCTAACAATTGTCAACGATTAAATATGGCAAAAATTTGTGTTAAATTTTAGAGGTAACTAAACTGTACACATTGGCAGCTATGGGATTCTATTAGTGTCATAAAAATTGCAGGTGTAGCCTCTTCTTTCTGCTCAAAGTATTAAATAGTTTTTTTCAATCGAACTTATACCTTTGGAATGGATCATTTTCTTCTGAACTGATGGACTGGTGCCATCCATTATTTTGAAACAACCGTTATAAATGAAGTGTTAGGTGAAGATGAAAGAGCTGTCGTAAAAAGTTAGAACTCTGATTTTCTGGTCAGAAAAGGAAAAAAAAAATGGTCATAATTTTTTTTTTTCTGGTCAGGATGAAAAAAAAAATGGCCATAATTTTGTTTCTGATCAGAATGGAAAAAAAATGGCCATAATTAAAAAAAAAAAAATCTATGATATCTTTTGAATGTTGAAAAAATAAAGAAATAAAACATATTTTAAAAATAATTCACGTAAAACAGACGTCACTCTTGAACTAAACAAAAATAACTTTCCTGAAATTTTATACACCATAATTAGTATTTGTATTCTAGAGATTGCATTATATAAAATATTATTGAATTGTATTAAATAATGTTTTGCACTTTTGAGTTTTGACCCAACGAAATTGTTTTTGTTTGTTTTATTTTAATATTTTATTTTCCATTTGGAGATAATCGTATGGAGATTTTTATTCAAATATTCGGGGTAAAGTTTGAATTAACTCATTAGATAAGGTGAGCGAAATTCGAAAACAGAGATAGCTTTCTTAGAAAAGTGTGGAGGAAAAAAATACCTCTAAATTGGCAACACTGGTCTAACATCAGATTTTTTTTTTTAACTGCAATGCCTTGCGGGGAACTATTTTTGTGCATATTACATTTCTATAGTGTAAAATACTAATTTGGGTGACATAATTATTTTAGGAATAAAGTTTTCGCTATAGCAATATACTCGTATATATTTTTAAAGTGATTTTTTATACATAATTTATATAGTATGTGTATGTATGTATATATAAGCATTTGCGCCCTTTTGTAAGGCAATCGGCGCCCTTTTTATCCATTTTGCCACCGCCCTCTCAGTTATGCCAGTACGACCCTGAAATGTGGTACGCAATTGCGTCAAAAGATGGCGACACCAGAATTCTGATATGCTTATTATGTAAAACTTCATTGTTATTTATAAATAAAACATTTCAACTAAATTATTTATTATAAAATAATTATTACATCACAATAGTTTTTATGCAAGGAAAATAATAATTATAATAATAATAATAATATTATGGATGTCAGTGATTATATATTGATTGACCGTCATGGTCATAATAATAAAAAATGATATTATAAAAAGAAGAGCTGAAATGAATTATTTTTTTACGTTTCTGATCGTGTGATTTATATTCAAATAATAATTACAGTAAGCTCTCTGTAAGGCGGACTCTGTGTAAGACGGAAATCTGTCTAACTCGGAAAGAATTTCAAGTCCCTACGAATCCATAGACATAGAGTAAAATTTGTCTAAGGCGAAATATTGTCTATTGCGGAAAATTTTCTTGGTCCCGATCGATTCCGCCTTACACAGAGTTTACTGTATTAATGTATATTTTTTGTAAAGTGATTGAAATTAAATATATTTATAAAATTTATGGTAATATTTTTATTGTTGAAAAATTGCCAAGAAATAATCATCATCAAATTGGCGTCATTATAATTGTAATTTTATTTAATTTAATAGCAATTAAAAAATTACAAAGGAACTGAGAATAATGGTCAACTAACAGACTTAAAAAAAAAAAAAAAAAACTTCACACGCACCAGCGAGTATCGAACTGCCTATGTTAAGATCAGTAGACGATGGCCCTCAACCACTCAGCCGTGGGAAGACAAAATTTTACTCCCCAAAAGTGGTTAAAAAGAAAGCATGTGTATGAATACAGTGTCATGCATTTTCGGTGAAATTTCCATAGAATGGCGAAGAAATATAGTCCGATTTTTCATGCGCATCATAAAACGAACAAGAGTCTTGCTGGAAACAAGTAAATTGTTATTTGGTTCATCTGAAACATATTTATTTGATTTTTAAAAAATCGCCCGTGTCATTTTCGAGAGAAAAAAAAATCGAATTATTTAACGAACGGGAGTTTTCCCAGAAAAAAGAAAAGTGTTATTCACCTCGCCTTAATCACATTTATATTATGTATCAATTTTAAAATAATCGTTAGAACCGTTTTCGAGATTTTCAAATTAGGAACTTCCTCGATATTATACCAACGTTTTCACTTTAAAAATGACTGTTTAGATCTCAAAATATACTGCACGTAGAAATGTAAAAATTTCAGTATACGATTAGACTGCAGATATAAGACTGTTCTAGAAAATTCAGAACAATAAGACGTATATCTGCTGAGTTATTAAAAGGCGGCTTTTCGCATTTTCTTTGATGTCGAGTTAGCTGTATATATGAGTTCCGCCATCTACGAATTCTATGATACGATACGATACGATTTTAACGATACGATACGATACGATTTTAGGCTTAAGGCTGCGTCACTCGAAATACTACCGTCTTTCATGATTTGCACGTGTAACTTTTGAAAAATTTGAAATTAAAATTTTGATTATATCGCAGTCATAAAATTTTCACTTGAATTGGAAATTCTGGGGTGGGCAATGGAACTACCTGGGGTGGGCCCGGCCCCCCTCTAGTTACGCCTATGAATGTGAACGATGCAATAACTTTAAAATGAAAAATGTACATACTTTCACAGGGAAAAAAATTCCCGACATGTAAATATATACATTTTGTTTTACAAAAAAATTTTCCAATGAAAATCATCGACGACAACAACAAACAAAAAACGAAAATTAGTAGTATAAATTTGGCGTCCCCTAAATTTCCGCGCCCGGGGCGACCGCCCCCCCCCCCTTTCGCACGGTGCTGGCTTGGCAACAAATCAGTTTGTCCTCATTAATGGAGGATATTCCATCTACGCAGTGTGTTCTCGCTGGCTTTTGACCAACATTAGCGATTTGGCGAATAAGAAATAAAAAACAGTAGCCAAATGAACAGAAATGTTAGCAAAATAGATTCGGCTTGAAACACTGAAAAATCAATCTTTAACCCTCTATTGTATCCCTTTTTTTCAATATGTTCTAAAAGAACCTACGTTTTTGTAATCGCTTATACAATAGAAATTCGAGTATCCGCAACAGAAACTATTAAAAATAAGTACTTTCTAAATGTCTTCTAAATGTGTAAATGTTTCAGACATTCTTTTAGTTGTCTAAATAAAAATTAAATACAGCAATCTTTGATTTACCGTTGTGAAAATATACACTAAAAATGTCTATGAGATTTCGACTCTTAACCGATTGAACAAATTTGACCGGACAATGGTACTTTGCATACATTTAATAAATAGTGTGGTAAAAGGCTAACTTCAACATCGCATTCCAGCAAACATTTTCTCTATTTGGCGCTTAATGCGAGTAATTTTGTTTGCGTCTTTACTGCCGCGAAGCTGGAGCATAGATAGTGATTAATTGACAATAGAGAAATACCTATCGCATAATTCTTTCTGTGTCTTTGCCTGTTCTTAAACTAAATTGGTGTTGAGTCAGTATCTCTATAAATAGAACGTAGTGTAAATGGCACGGTGCGACTGCACATGTTAAAGCGAAATCAATCGTTCAGTTAAAGCGCCTAAGAATCTGGACTGTATTGGCACACTACGCACACAAACTGAGCACTCGCAATTTGGCGAATGTCACTATTGGTTTACTCGCCAAATGAAGAATTTTGTCGCGATTTGGCGCAATGGCGAGCGGCAGCGAGAACACTGCATCTACGTTATGATCACGTGGTCAAGGTAAAAACTTCTACCGTAAAGAAGGAAAGGCTCCGTAAATCAGACTTGTATAAAACCAAAAACTTTCTGCGCACATAAATATTGGGTCAAAAACTTTCTGCAAATTAATTTAATGTTTAATAAAATAACGTGTTATATTATTTTGACGGTATGAATTTTAAACAGTAGTTTTAAAATCATTGTCATTTAATTTAAAAATTAATATTAATTACAGAAGAATTATGTTGGCTAAAAAAAATAAAGCTAAAAATCCATGATAAGAAGGGGTGAATTCTTATCAGTTATTTTATCAATGCATTTAGAAAAGCCCAATCCTTAATATTGCGACCTCTTCTCACAAAATGCCAGTCACTTTCTTCTCAGAAATAAAGGACATTGCTTCTGAAACAACTGAATCACATTTTGCAAGGAGAGGTCCATTCATAGGTATCATTATTAAAGAGACCGATGAGTTTTTATTGCCGCCCTTTGACGAAATTTTCGTTTTTCCGCGACTTTTTGACGAAATTTGCGTTTTTTTCGCGATTCTTTGGACGAAATTTGCGGGGTTTTTTTCGCGATTCCTTGGACGAAGTTTTCTTTTATTTTCGCGATTCTTTGGACGAAATTTGCGTTTTTTTTCGCGATTCTTTGGACGAAATTTGCGTTTTGTTTTTCGCGATTCTTTGGACGAAATTTGCGGGGTTTTATCGCGATTCTTTGGACGAAATTTGCGGGGTTTTTTCGCGATTCTTTGGACGAAATTTCCATTTTCTTTCGCGGTTCTTTGGGCGAAATTTGCAGGGTTTTTTTCGCGATTCTTTGGAGGAAATTTGCGTTTTTTTCGCGATTCTTTGGACTTAAATTTGCGTTTTTTTCCGCGATTCTTTGGACGAAATTTGCGTTTTTTCGCGATCCTTTCATAAAATGTGCTTTTTTTCTCCTGTCCTTTGACAAAATCTGCATTTTTTCGCGATCTTTTGACGAAATTCAAGCTTTTTTTCGCGGCGTTTTGGCGAAATTTGTGTTTTTTTCGCGATCCTTTGACGAAATTAGTTTTTTTCACGGTTCTTTGACGAAATTTTCTTTTATTTTCGCGATTCTTTGGACGAAATTTGCGTTTTTTTTCGCGATTCTTTGGACGAAATTTGCGTTTTGTTTTTCGCGATTCTTTGGACGAAATTTGTGCTTTTTTTCGTGATTCTTTGGACGAAATTTGCGGGGTTTTATCGCGATTCTTTGGACGAAATTTGCGTTTTTTTCCGCGATTCTTTGGACGAAATTTGCGGATTTTTTCGCGATTCTTTGGGCGAAATTTGCAGGGTTTTTTTCGCGATTCTTTGGAGGAAATTAGCGTTTTTTTCGCGATTCTTTGGACTTAAATTTGCGTTTTTTCCCGCGATTCTTTGGACGAAATTTGCGTTTTTTCGCGATACTTTGACGAAATTCGCGCTTTTTTTCGCGATCCTTTCATAAAATGTGCTTTTTTTCTCCTGTCCTTTGACAAAATCTGCATTTTTTCGCGATCTTTTGACGAAATTCAAGCTTTTTTCGCGGCGTTTTGGCGAAATTTGTGTTTTTTCGCAATCCTTTGACGAAATTAGTTTTTTCACGGTTCTTTGACGAAATTTTCATTTTTTTCGCGATCTTTTGACAAAATTTGTGCATTTTTCCACTATGCTTTTACGTAATTGGTTTTCTGCGCTTTTTGGACGAAATTCGCTATTTTTTCGCAATCTCTTGACGATATTCGCATTTTTTCTGTGGCCTTTTGACGAATTTCGCGTTTTTTTCGTGATCCTTTGACAAAATTCGCGCTTTTTTCGCTATGCTTTTACGAAATTCGTTTTTTTTCCTGCGCTTCTTTGACGTAATTTGTGTTTTTCTGCGCTTCTTTGACAAAATTATTTTTTTCCCACGATTTTTAAAGAAATTCGAGTTCTTTCTGCTGTCCTTTGACGAAATTCGCGTTTTTTCCGCGATGCTTTAACAATGCTAACAACAATTTTTTCTGCGAACGATTGACGGAATTGGTTTTTTTTCGGCCACCATTTGTTGAAATCCGCAATATATTTCAGCGATGTTTTTTTATGTCTGAATTTTCGGACTGATGGCCGATTTTTTTAAATTTTCGGATCCGAATGCCTTAAATTTTCGGAAAATTCGGAATAGAATCACCCCTGGTAAGCAATAAATAAATCGTACATAAAAGTGGGGAACATTTTTAATTTTTAGGTATTAAAAAAAAAAAAAATACAAGAACAAAAATTACATTTTTTTCTAAAAAATTTTCCGCAAAGTTCCGAATTTTGCGGAAAATTTTCCGTGCACGGCGTGCGTCTACATTATACAACTCTGCCGTAAATGTAAGATAAATCCCCGCCAGCCAGTGAAACAGTTCATGAGGAAAGCAGTAGTAGCCTCCCTTCTTATCGGCTATAAATTCTTTGGGTAAATTACCGGTATCACGTGACTTTGTTCAGCCTCGAACCCAGATTTGGAATATAGTCCATTAGGTTTTGTGCATTGAATTTTTAAGATTCGCTTATGAACCGCCATCACATCAGTGAGATAGAAGCACAACATTTAGAGTGCCTTTAATAGAAACTGGCGACACATACATTGAACACATGTTATATTGGAGGTTTTTGTTCAAACTACACCTATATTACAGAACTTTGTGATCATGGCCAGGTCGACAAATCTGTTTTCGTTAAAAATCATTAATCTTAATTATAAATTCATTCAATGTATAACCATGGAAATTATGGGAATCAACCCATGATGATGCATCCAGGTATTCTGCCTCTCAGCCAAAGGAAAGGAGACCCACGGGTTAGTAGTCAACCCCTCTGTTGGATTCCAATGTATGTAAATCTCTTAACTAAATGAATCCCTAAAAGTTAAGTATTAAAATATCTATAAGCTATTAAAACTGCCCTCAATAACATTTCTTACTGTTAAAGCGAATATATTTCTAACTTAAATTCAATGACAGAAGAGCCATATATTTCACATTACTTTACTTTGATAAACTTCTTTTAGAACAAAACAAAACCAACTGTTGCCAGATATTGAAACAATGCAATTACAACCAGTTAAATAATTACTGATCAGGTGACTGATACATGGTTGAAAGAAAAAGTTAGTCATTACGTAACATACTCCCACCTTGAGTTGTGGGGAAAGCACAACTCAACAATTTAAAATTACAAGTTAAACCTTTTCGGTACCTTAGAATTGTAGCGATAATACCAACCAGTTTCCACATTTTCACTACTGGAAATTAGGACAGTATCCGACAAGGAAACATCTTTTTTTTTTTTTTTTTTTTTTTTTTTTTTTTTTTTTTTTAAGAACTTCGTGTTTATCAGTAATAAATTCAGTGGAGGGCCATTTCTCATAGGGCGAATATAACCATTCGGGTCTCTCCCACCATTTCAATTTTAATTGTTGATGACTACAACAGCCTCTTTTAAGTAGGTCTGTGTGATTTTGATTCCCATGTAGCTCATAAAGTTGCTCTGATATCAGAGGATTCACAACTTTGTTTAGTCTCTTCAAACACAGATCAAAATTGTCAGGAAGAGGAGGGTGATATTCAATCGAAGGCATATTGACTAAAAGATTATCATTTTCAACCTTAACTGTGTCAAAAAAATGTTGCTTTGCTGCTTCTTTCATACAAATCACGTGAAATAGGAGACATGGCAGATCTTAGTGAACATGGATCTCTCAAAGATGATGAATATGGATCCGCATATTCATCTCTCATGGGCGCCATAGATGGACTAGGACGATCATAAGGTGAAGAGTATGGTCTCATGCGAGGCGACATTGAACTGTAGCCACGGTCATAAAAATCTCGACCTCCAAAAGGTGGACTGTCATATCTTCGACCGTAGCCATTAGCATATCCATCACCACTACAGGGTCCACCATAACCACCACGTCCTCTGCTTGAACCTCCTCTAGCTCGTCCTTGTGATCCTGGCTCATGATGAAGCTTGCTTTTTGAAGGTTCAACACTCAAAGAAGATCCCCTGAAGTAATAATTATTCAGAGCTTTTAAGGCATGCTGGGCTTCTTCAGGCTTGATTAACTTTTCAGGAACTTTTGGACATACTAGAGTTTCATGTTTTTTTCTGCATACAACGCATTTTACTTTTGCTCTACAATTTCGGGCTAGATGGTTTAATTTTAAACATAGGAAACAAGTTCCCTTCTTTTGCATTATGTCTTTCTTAACATCATACGACATTGACATTGCCTTGAAACATTTTTTCGATGCATGTCGTTTGTCACAAAAAATACACAGTTTTTGTTTAAAATTATTCTTATTTCTAGTATATTTTCTCATATCAATGTTTAATAAATCTGATACAGTAGATATTTGAGATTCTTCGAATTCATGATTATTGCGTGCAGCTCTGTATCGAAAAGTTTTGTCAAAACTCTTACTTGCCAAAGAAATTCTTTCTTCTGCTTCAACTTCGTCTTGCAGAAATTCTAATAAATTATCTAGATCAGTTTTTGAGCCAATTAAAACACCATTATTTAAATCTGTATCATGATTTTTTATCTAGTTCAGATTCCACATCATTACATCTATTTGACGATCTTCTGTGAGATGTTCTATATCTTTCCCATGCTCTAAGAATATCATCTGGAAGAGACGATTCAACAAGCGGATATAACATCGCAGCATATTTGTCTCTAATAACTCCAAGAGTTTCTAATGATCGCAATTTCGATTCTAATGAATCATATAATCGTCGCAAAGAATTGTGTTTTCCTGGATTTTGCTTCTGCAGTACAAGGCCTAACAAATCTCTAACATAATATTCTATCAAAAGTTCTTTTCGTCCAAAACGAGATTTAAGTTGACTTACAGCTTTGGCATAACTATTACCACCAGGCGGAAAACTTCTAATCAATTCTTCTGCCACACTGCCTTTTTCCATGGCTTGTGATAAATACGCAAATTTGTCATGAAAATCTAGGCTAATATCTTGATCAATTTTTTGAAATTGACCCCAGAATTGCAACCAATTTTTAATTTCACCATTAAAAGTAGGTAATTGTATCTTCGGATAATGAAGCTATACATTCTTATTAATTACTGAAATATCAGATTTCAAATCTTCATTTTTTACAACCAAAAGTTCGTTTAATTTCTGTTGTAATACACGCCAGCGATCGATGTAAACCTCAGATTCATCGATATCTTTGTCTATTATTTCTTCGTCAGCTTGGTCGCTATACAATATTTCTCTAATTTGATATTCTACATCTACCATAAGTTTCGCTTTCTCTTCTATCATTGTCAATTTCATAATTTTATCAGCAGACGTTAAATCGTTTTCATTTGTATCAAATTCGTTACATGCTTTAGTAAAAATTCTACGATGTTGTCGTCTAGCTGCTTTCAACGTATCCATATTATTCAACATCAACAATAATTTTTTATTCAACAATAATAATAATTATCACTTGAACAGTTCAAATAAAATTCTACTTACAGATTCCAGTCTTGTCAGCGGACGCCATATGTTGGATTCCAATGTAAACTAGTATGTTGTGGCCATCACAAAACTTTCTTCTATATAAATCACGTCAATTAAATCACTTAAATAGTAAAAGAAATTATATCAATTTATTCATATAAAAGTATACCTGAATTTGAAGTTTGATGAAAATTCGTGCATTAGTTATTGAGATAGAGCTGTAGGGGAAATTCTAAAAAATGCAGCATAGCAGCGCCATCTGTTGAGCGATTTGCACCAAAACACAAACAGCACTAATTCATATTAAGGTATACCGGAATCTGAAATTTGATGAAAATCCGTGTATTAGTTCTGGAGCTAGAGCTACTGTGGAAATAACAAAAAATGCAGCACAGCAGCGCCACCTGTTGAGCGATTTATACCAAAAGGAACAAAACATCAATTCATGTCAAGGACTAACTGAATCTGAAGTTTCATAAAAATCCGTGCATTAGTTCTGGACATTGAGCTATTGTGGAAATCGAGAAAAATGCTGCATAGCAGCGCCACCTGTTGAGCGATTTACAGCAAAACATAAACAGCAGTAATTCATATCCAGGTATACCTGAATCTGAAGTTTGTTGAAAACCCAAGCATTAGTTCTTGAGATAGAGCTACTGCGGAAATCACAAAAAATGCAGCATAGCAGCGCCACCTGTTGAGCGATTTACACCACAAGGTGCAAAACGTCAACTCATGTCAAGCACTAACAGAATCTGAAGTTTGATGAAAATCCGTGCATTATTTCTTGAGATAGAGCTATTACGAAAATCGTGTAAATGCTGCAAAATGCAGCATAGCAGCGCCATCTGTTGGGCGATTTGCACCAAAACGTTACCAGCACTAATTCATATCAAGGATTAATTGAATCTGAAGTTTTATGAAAATCCGTGCATTAGTTCTTGAGATAGAGCTAGTGCAGAAATCGCGAAAAATGCAGCATAGCAGCGCCACCTGTTGGGTGATTTACACCAAAAACTAATCAGCACCAAATTATATTAGGGACTACTTGAATATAAATTTTTATTAAATTTCGTGCATTAGTTCTTGAGGTAGAGCGCCCACAAAATTTGTGTCACATACACACAGACAGACAGACAGACAGACTCACAGAGTCACAGACAGACATTTTGTAAAAACATGTTTTTTGGAATCTCTGACCTCTAAAACGTGTAAATCCGTCGAAAACCGGAAGTCGAAAATTTTTACGAATCCAATACTTTCTTCTTGTAAAGATAGAAGAAAGTAATAAATCTCTTAACTAACTGAATCCCTAAAAGTTAAGTATTAAAATATCTATAAGCTATTAAAACTGCCCTCAATAACATTTCTTACTGTTAAAGCGAATATATTTCTAACTTAAATTCAATGACAGAAGAGCCATATATTTCACATTACTTTATTTTGATAAACTTCTTTTAGAACAAAACAAAACCAACTGTTGCCAGATATTGAAACAATGCAATTACAACCAGTTAAATAATTACTGATCAGGTGACTGATACATGGTTGAAAGAAAAAGTTAGTCATTACGTAACACCCTCTGTAGTCAAACCATTTCTCATAAAACACTGTTGAGACAGACATTTGTCGTAGATGTCCGAAAATGACAATGCATAATCACGACATCGACTTAACAACAGACAGTCGACGTTAGAGTATCTTAATAAAAGTGGTGACAAGATAAAAGTATATTAGAGTGACAAAACATTTGAACTTTATTTCCACTGACTTTCCTATGCCATTTTCTCAAATTTTTCTACATCATTTCCCATGTGATTTTTTCTAAAAATGTTACTTTTTTAAACATACAAACAAAAGGATTTTCAGAAAAAAAAATTGACCTAGTATACAACTCAGTTGGAAATAAAAAAATTTTTATTTACCCTGAAAAATATCAATGTTGGGTAGAGATGAAGCATTTTTAAAGCATCATCTTTTACAAATGTAACAAAATTTGTAAGAAATGCATAGCCCTTTGAAATTGCGTCAATAGAATTTCATGAAATGGACTTTACCCAGGATTGGAAACAAACACCCCTCTGCACACACCCTCCAAAAATAACTGCTTATAGAGCTGTGCAAAGTCACGCCAAGAACAGGTTTTTGCTACTCAGGCATGAGAGTGGGTAAAGAACAAAAAGTCTGAAAATACGCGTACGCTAAAATTTGGTAAAAAACTAAAAGACCGCGCGCAAAATCATATTCTGCAAAAAACACAAATTTTGTCAAAGGACTCAAAAAATGTGGATTTCGTCAAATGGTCGCTGGAAAAACGCGAATTCCGTCAAATGGTCGCGGAAAAAACGCGAATTCCGTCAAATGGTCGTAGAAAAAACGCGAATTCCGTCAAATGGTCGTGGAAAAAACGCGAATTCCGTTAAAAGATCGCAAAAAAGCGAGTTTCGTCAAAAGATCGCGGAAATAATGCGAAATTCGTCAAA
The DNA here is from genome assembly GCA_963932465.1 of Maratus speciosus. NCBI lineage: Eukaryota > Metazoa > Arthropoda > Arachnida > Araneae > Salticidae > Maratus > Maratus speciosus. The sequence continues at coordinate 106,917,159 of OZ010786.1, read as the reverse complement.
AAAAGCGGGAGAAGTACGAATTTTGTCAAAAGATCGCGGAAAAAACGCGAATTTAGTAAAAAAGCGGGAGAAGTACAAATTTTGTCAAAATATTGCAGAAAAACGCGAATTTCGTCAAAAGATCGCGGAAAAAACGCGAATTTCGTCAAAAGATCGCGAAGAAAAAAAAAACAAATTTCGGCAAAAGATCGCGAAAAACACAAATTTCGTCAAAAGATCGCGGAAAAAACGCGAATTTCGTCAAAAGTTCGCGAAGGAAAAAAAAACGAACTCCAGCAAAGGATCGCGGAAAAACGCAAATTTTGTGAAAGGGCCGCTGAAAAAGCACGAATTTAGTTAAAGGATAGCGGGAAAAAAACGTGAATCGTCAAAAGGCTGCAAAAAAGTGAATTTCTTCAAAGGATCGCGAAAAAAACTCGAATTTCGTTAAAGGATAGCGAAAAAACGCGAATTTCGTCAAAGGATCGCGAAAAAAACGCGAATTTCGTCAAAGGATCGCGAAAAAACGCGAAATTCGTCAAAGGGAAGCGGAAAAAACGCGAATTTCGTCAAAGGAAAGCGGAAAAACGCGAATTTCTTCAAAGGAAAGCGGGAAAACGCGAATTTAGTCAAAGAATCGCGGAGAAAATGAGATGCAATTCGGCGCGATATGTCTCGTTTTTCGCCGCCAGAAAGAAAAAAACGGCAAAAGTCGGGTTCTTTTCTTTCTTTTTTTTTTTTTTTTACAGATAAAAATCAAAAATTTTCTCAAAAATTAACGAAAAGTCGGAAGAATCTCATCTCTGGCTACTGCTGTAGGACAGCTATCGCCAGGGGCGTCGCCATGGGGGGGGGGGGGGGTATGGGGGCGGGAGCCTCCCCCCCAATATATGTGAAGTTGGGAAATTTGAGCTTAGAGTTGGGAAATTCTAGATTTTTGAGGCATTTTCTTTTTTAAAAGTAATAGTAAAAAAATTACGAAATTTTTATTGTTTTGGTGATTATTTTGAGTATTGCAACAATAAACAAGTTAAGTTATCAAAAGAAATACAAAAAGAAATCAGCCACACTCAATCTATCATTGTATTTTTCAGTTCTACAAAAATATTGTACATCTACCAGACCTAAATTTCTCTACTCCTGTCCATCAACTGACTAACCAGATCCTTTATTTCCTCCAAAACTTTGTTCCTTTCTCAAAAATTTCACCCTACCTCCCTTTCTCCTCCCAAAAGAGAATTCGGCTATTTTAATCCAAAGGGATTGCAGCTTCTTTTGAAAATTGGAGATCACTTGTAGCACAACAGAAAGGAATGTAGTAACCTACTTGAAACACAGCTATGGGCAAGAAGATTTGATGAATTTTCACAACATTTTTGACTAATTTTGCGATTTTTAACCAATATTTTACTTATTCTCATGATTTTTTTTGCCGCAAAAATTAGTTAACCCTTCGCTGTCAAGTAAAAAGCGTTATATGACCAAATGCGGATATAAGAAGTCGTTACTTTAGATAAATTTGTCACATTTTACTTTTATTTGTGTGCGGAAATATATATGTCCTGTTCGTTTATATTCATATGTGTTTATAAAATTTTAAACCAAAAGTCCAGTGTTCTGTGCTTAAAGCTGTTCTAAAAAGTTACTATAAATCTCAGCACGAAGAAACCCTTCATAATAGGAAAAGAGTCTTCGTGCAAGATTTTGGAGCGTCTAAAAATCCATTCTTGGATGAAAAAGGTAAAAAATGGACGATTTTAATTTGGAACAGAAATATGACTATGAAAGCAGTCAATCAACTGAAGAAAAAATATAGTACATGCACTGTAACACTGACACGTTGCACTTGAATAAAAATTTGAAGAAATAAAGATTTCCTTACAGACAAGCTCACAAACAATTATGAATATTAGGATGTGACTGGAGAAGCTGAGTTCCGAAAGCACCGTAGAAAAACGGTTTCACCAAAGGCAATAGATAAAAATAATAGCACAGCAATGGACATTGATACACATAAGTTTTACGGTAAAGAATTATAAGAAATACAAGAAAATTTCGGGAATTCAGTAATAGGCTTAAATGACAATGTTCCCTATATCAAGAGAATATTGCAGCAATGCATTCCATATTTAAATTACAATTGTGCAAGGGAAAAGTTAATGTTTCCACCTGTAGGGGAGATGGGGGCACATGTGAACACGGGGCACATGTGAACATCGCAATTTTTCGATAGTTATTATAAGTTTTTTTATTTGAAAAAAATTACTAAAGATGATAGCACCTGTAGACATATGGTAAAAATTTTTTGAAGCTCTATGACATTTTGTTTATCATCTGTAGCCAAAACACTGTTTTTAGATCTCAAAAGTAAAATCTTTGTTCCAAGTTAATAAGCGAATAACTTTATTTATTTATTTATTTATTTGAATTTGAGTGTTTTAACATATACTATGAATACTAATAAACATTTTTGATACAGTTCTTTTTCTTCTAAAATTGAGAAATGTTAATGATTTATCAATTTAACAAAAGCAGCAATGTGGGGCACTTGTGAACAGACTAGTTGGGGGCAGATATGAACAGTTCATAAGTGCCCCAATAATCATTCTGTGCTTCTGTTTCTTTCAGTTAACTTAATTAGAAATAATTTAAGTTCCATTATCTACAATTTTCCTGAAATAGAAGATATTTTCCTCACACAAAGTTTATTTTATATTGAAACTTCCACAAATACATAAAGAGTAACAAGCTCGTTTACGTTCAATTGTACTTTAAATAAATTTAATGTTTTCTAAAATGCAATAAGTGTTATATATTATTTTACTAAACGGTATACAACAATATTTTTTATGCATTGTTAATACAAAAGTATTACCTTGAACAACTTTGCAAATTTTTCTGTTGCATTTGTTCTAACCTTGCAATGATGGCTTACTTCCATCTCTAAAACAGTTATTTATATGATGCTTTGAATGGAGCTATCCATTCAAAATACCATATCCATAAATACAAGTAATATTTTAAGAAAGTAAAAATTTTAAACTGATAACTACCGTAAAATCCCGATTGTACCCCCCGCCCCCTCTTTCAAAAGAAAAATAAGTTGGGGGGGATTATAGTCGAGATTTTTTTTTATCATTAAAAAACCCTTCTTTATCTATAATTTACAAGTAAATAAGGCAAATACAGGAGTGAGAATCTTTCGTATTTCGGCAGATTTCCAATAAATAGTATGTAAATGTCCCCTCCCTAAAATTTCCCCCAAACAAAAACCCTTAAGCAAAATTTAAAAGTTTTAATTTCTTTTTTTAAATTGTTTTTTTCTTTATTATTTTATTGCAACAATATTTAATGAATCATCTAAGCCTCTCCCCTCCAAATCTACTTATTTCCATTTTATAATCTTTTGCTTAAACATATCACCCAGAAACTAGAAAAATATATATATATATCTTTTTCTTTATGGTGAATTTAAAAGGTAATATAACTAATGATTACGATGACTAATGAATAGTAGAATAAAAAGCATCTTAAAGGATATTTTTTCCTTGTGTTCACATGTGCCCCACGTGTGTTCACAACTACCCCGCTGATGGGGCACATGTGAACAATTTTTTGAATTTATAAAACTATTAAAAAATGTAAGAAAAACTATACAGGTGATTTTTAAAAAATTACCATGGGTAAAAGAAAGTTCTGTTTACTATATTAAGTAGTTTTTGTTTATAGAAATTAATCCAGTTATGAGAAAAAGCTATATTTATGCGAACTGTTCACATGTGCCCCCATCCCCCCTATATGAGAAACCGGATGTACAGTCGTGGAAAAAAAAGTAAACACCCCCTACTAACTCCTCACCAAATCATCGTAGACGAAAGTTACTGGTACCGAACGATTGGAAATAAAGTCTACTTTTAAATGATGTATATAAAATTTTCTTAGGGGGTCATCTACATATTAAAATGAATCCAAACTTTATTTTTTTAATGGCAATACCTAATTTTAACGAGATATTTCAAATCTTCCGTTCAAACTATGCTTAGACACCAAATTTCAAGTCATTTGAATGATAAGTTTTTGAATTATAAATATTCAAAATTTAGTGCTTCTAATATTAAATTACATTTCATATTTTTATTTATATCTCCTGAAATTATGCTCCTAATGTGCTAATTTTTTTGTAGCAACAATACTAATATACCCAAACATAAATACGCTGACTTTGAAATTTTTATAATTTTATGATATGAATTATGAAATTAATATTCTAAAAATTATGAATTGCAACCTACAATTTTTTTGATGCATTTAAATTTATTAAGCCCTGCTTTATGGAAAACCAAAATTTCACATTTTTCTTCCAAGTAGTTTTCAAATTATGCTTAAAAAACTGGAAAATGATGGTTTAAGGGGCCGTCTATGATGGAAGTGAGTAGACATTTTGAAATTTTTTCTGCTGTACTGTAATCTAACAGGCTTCATTGACTCCTTGAGTGGCGCTTAAGGTGCCTTGATCAAGAAAGGAGCTCTCTCGGTTAACAATCGAGTATGGAACTTCAATTTGGATACAGCCCTTAAAATACACTTGTTTTAAAATAATTAATTTCTTGGAAACTTATGGTACGAATTGCATAAAAATTCGTTTTTAGGCTAATTGAAGGGTGTAGAGTTCATTTATGCTGTCACAATTGTGCACTGCCATTGAAAAAAACAAAGTCTGGATTCGTTTTAATCTGTAGATGACCCTCTAAACAAATTTTATATACATTATTTAAAAGTAGACTTTATTTCCATTCGTTCAGTACCAGTAACTTTCTTTTACGATAATTTGTTGAAGAGTTTGTAGGGGTGTTTACTTTTTTTTTTTTTTCCACGACTGTACATGACTTGCAGAGTCAAATAGAAATAAACCAAATCCCAACTCACTTAACAAACCTTTTACTCATGCCATGAAATTCAAAGACTATTTGGGTCACGCCGTCAAACTATATACTCGTACCTTAACTTTCACAGCAGCTTATCTTTATGGCGTTGCATCTAATGAAAGAATCTTTAGTCAAATAAAAATTTAAAAGATATATATTGCAAGCTACAATGAGGGATGACAGACATGACAGCCTAATGCTTTTAAAATATGAAAGTTAAATAGGGAATTTTATTAAACTAAGCGATGTTATTAACAGGTGGGCTTCTTTGAAGACCACAACAATTAATATTAATTGAAAACTAGACGGATGTGCCAATCCCAAAATTTTTTTTTCTCCATACACGTTAATGCCTCAAAATTTGCAATCAGAGTGCCAAAATTAAATGACAATTCTTTGCCTATAATAATAAACTCTAAAGGTACAGATTTGTTGAATTGTGTGCATTTAAAAAGGAGATATAAGCATAGCATTTTTCAAACAAATCATTCAATTTTGGCACCCAGCCTCTTAGATGTCTGCAACCAAAATTCCTTACTCAAAGTGCACAAAAACGATAGCTTTGGACAGTATAGACCCAAGCCTAACAAGGATCTATTTATGTGGAAGTGCTGCTTATGTGGAATATGAAGTTTGACTAAATTCCGTGCATTAGTTTTTGAGATATAGCTATCACAAAATCGTGAAAAATGCTGCATAGCAGCGCCACCTGCTATATGATATACATAAAAAGCTAATCTGCATCAAATTATGTCATGGTTTAACAGAATATGACGTTTGATCAAATTCCGTGCAATAGTTTTTGAAATATAATTATCGCTAAAATCATGTAAATCGTGAAAAATGCCGCATAGCAGTGCCACCTGTTGAACGATTTACACCAAAAACAAATCAGAACCAAATTTTATCAAGGTACAGTCAAACCTCGTTAACACGAACTGTTTCCGATTGCCTCGTCCAGTTGTATGTAATGTAGTTAAGTTCCGATAATACGAACAAAAAAGTTTCCCTTTGAGTGTTCGCGTTAACGAGGTTCGACTGTATAAGTGAATCTCTAAAGTTTTATTAAATTTCGTGCATTAGTTCTTGTGTTAGAGTACCCACAAAATTTGTATCACATATAGACAGACAGATATTTTCTAAAAACAGTCGAATCGTGTTCAGGACTTACTAAAACGTATAAATCAGTCTAAAACTGGAAGTCGAATTTTTTCACGAATCCAATACTTTCTTCTTGTAAAGATAGAAGAAAGTAAAAAGCGTATTTATTTTTTAGTAAACAAACCCATAATTAGAATTTTTATGTTTTCAATTTCAGAATTTTTCTTTGGAAAGGAATTATTTATGCAAAAGTAAAGTATCATTATAATTATTACACACGTTGTGCATATCAGGTTAGTCGAAAATTAGAGCAATTTGTTTCAAGTTGGGAAATTTTCGGATTCTCCCCCCCGAAAAAATATCTGTGGCTACGCCCCTGGCTATCGCTACCTTTATCAAATGCTTTTCCTATTTGTGTGTCCTACTTCTATTTTTCTTGTTCTCCGGTAAAAGTCACGTGATGTGAACTGCTCTATTGGACGAAGAGAAAATAATTTTAAACTATGATTTACACCTGTTGGTGTTTACTTTTATATATCCTAAGATGACATGACATAGGTAAAGTCCATTGTGCCATGAGCAATCAAGTTCAAAATCACAAAGTTTCAATCAAAATTCCCAGATATTTCCATGGAAACAAGCCCGTAGCTAGGTGGGGGCCAGGTCGGGCAACGCCCGACCTGGAAAAATATTTGCCCGACCTAGCACAAATGAGTGGATACTCTGATCGACACATTGCATTTCCAAACTTTCCTTTGCCTCAGCAAAAATAAATAAATAGAATAGACAGTAATTTAACTATCAGACATCCATCCCTAAAACTTCTCAATTCAAAAAAAAAAAACAATTTAAACAAAAAATTCATTTGTGAAGACTTTTTTTTCTTTATTTCATTCCAAGAGCTGTAAGGACATTTTTCGTTTTGTTACTTTGTAGAAATTTACCTTACCGCTTCCCCAAAGTGTCAAACTACAGATTTGAGAGAAAAATCGTGTTTAGAGGTTAACCTCTTAACTCCTTTCCTCAAACTCATTAACTGACGTCTGCGAAAATCGTTTTCTTTGTACAGCTGTCGTACATGAAATTTATTGTAATCAGGTACGGGGAAGGATTTTCAGTTGCAGTTGGCTACCTATTTTATGGCTTGACAGGATAGGTTCCACAAAATATGCACCTATCATGTGTTACATTCATGTGGTTTTGTGATTATTAACTTTACTATCTTACTTTTGGGGCTTTTCAACAAAAGTGTAAAATATTCTTTAAAAGCTTTCTAGACACTATTGTAAATTATAAAGTTTGTAAAATCAGTATCACACAGAATCGTAATATCTAGAAAGTGCCATTCATAGTAAAGGGGTTTTATAATTACATTGTTAATGTCATCTATGATTATTTGAATTTAATATTTTATTATTTGAATTTTTTATGCTAATTAAATGATATAAATGTAATTTAGAAATGAGAATATTAAAGAAATTAATTTTATCCTTTTTAGAAGTACAAAAAGTATTTGTTTCTTCTGGTGCTTCCCGCCCCTACGTTATTTATTCTACTTTTTACTTGTTTTGTTACATTCTTCCTACAAATATCCAAATCAGTCACATAGTTTCTGCATGAAAAAGGGGAAATAAATGTAAGATTGTGAAATGGAAATATAAATTGAAAAATTAACAAAAAAAACTAAACGAGCATTAATATTTTAAAGCTATGAAATACTCATTTTTATTTAGTATTTCCTTAATTTATAGCTACAATTTACAAACAATAATCACTTAAGGCTGTTTGTAAAAAAATTTTTTTTTTTTGCTCGGCTTTGCGAAATTTTATAATGTGTTCGCGGATTTATTTTTAAATGTAAAAGCATGACATTCGCAGACAAAATTATTGAAGTAATTTAGAATCGAATACCATTTTTCATTTTTTGACAAAAGCTTCGAATCTTGAGCTTTAAACGATTGTGTCTCAGATTAAAGATCTGCACGGGGCGGAATTTCCAGACCCGGCCCGAACGAAAGCTATCTTGGCCCGGTCCGGTATCAAAATTAAAAGTTCGGCCCGAGCCCTGCCCGTACAAAAATCAATGAAAACAGGTAACAAACAGGAAAACAGTATACACTATCAAAAAAATTCGTCTTTATAAGCTAAATTATTCGTCATAAAAAAAAAGAAGAAAAAAAATTGTATACTCCTAGTAAACATACTTTTTAATTCTTCACAGATGTCTGAAGAAGAGGGAAAATTCCTTTTAGTCCTTGCATGCATGCGTATTGGCTGTATTAAACCAATGTTCAAATTTATTTCTTAAATGAAAAATCGCAAATTCAATGCATTAAAATATTTAATTTATTTAAAAACAACAAAAATAATGCTTTTGAATTTAATAAAGCAGCAATTTTTTCATTCATTTAAACTTATTCGCAATTTATTTTTTAGAGTATGAAAAAATATATTCGCATGTAAAATATTTTCTAAAGGAACACGTTAAAAATAAATATGGTAGTTAAATCAAGTTAAGACACATTTCCAAATTCCTTTTTTTAACGGAAAGATGTAAAATTGGAAGGCTAACTATGGAAGCGATTTGGAATCGAACTGTGTTCTCTATTTTTTGATCAATAAATTACCTATTAAAGTATAAGCGATTTTGATCATGTGACAAAGTCGTTTTTCTCCCTTTGCTGACTGGTTTTTCTGCTTTTTTCGGGAACTTCGGTTCAAAATGTCAACTTTGACTCTATTTTCTGAAAGATCTATTGCGTTTGCAAAAAATCGGAAAAAACAGCTCGATTACATAGTTACTGAACAACAACACCTTCTGTTTCATGCATTTCCGAACGAAAATAAATTAATACTTATGACATAAAGTTGTCCTTTTGGATGTGAGAACAGCCTTGAAAAATTGGTTTTATTCAAAAAAGAAACCATTTCTTCTAGAATTTAATTAAAAATATAATATTCATATTTTACATCTAACAATCAAATTATGATTTATTAAAAATATGTCTACTATGTAATAATTTTTATCCTCTATTATTCTATAAGTGTTAAAACACCAGCCATTATTTGATAACGACGAAATGTTCCTACAATTATGTTTAAATTTCCAAGCTTTCTGAACAAGAAATTTAACAAGCCTTACCAAACCCCCATTGGAAGAAATCCATATCTCCATTCTAAACTCGCCTGCTGCCGGCATTCTGCTCGCTGGCCTAGTGGATAGGGTGCTCGATTCGGGACGCTCTGGCTCGGGTTCAAATCCAAGCGGATCCACGGAAGAACGAGAGACGTATTTAAAAAAAAAAAAAACTAGGGGGCTCTGCTTCCTATGAGCTACGCTCGTCAACCTCCGTTCAGACGCCGCAGACTCTAACAGCACGATAATTTAATCGGCTTTAAAAAGATTTCAGAAGATTGAATTATAGTTTGAATCTGAGAATTATAATCTGACGTAATTTTCACCAAACTTTTCTTTTTCTTTTTAATATTCACGTAAAAATACTTTTGTTAGAAATGAAATATTATAATAATCTTAAAATATCAAATAAATGTCTGGAGCAATTTTTAAATTTAAACTGTTTTGCAATATTATTTTTTGTTCATTTTATATAATAACTGTAATGTGATATAAATGTGACGTAAATTCTCCTATTTAAGACTTCTAACGCATATTTATGAATTTATTATTTTACAATGTTCTGTCTCTTTTAAAATTCACGTGTAATTATAATTTTTATGACGTAATTTTCAATGAGTTCCTGCTTTTTAAATTTTCTGTTTATAATAGTCACGTGTAAAATAAATTTTTAATTTGAAGTAAACATTATTGTTTGCGCTGTTTATACAACTGGCAACAGTTTAAATTAATAACATTTTCTAAAATTTGTAAAAAATATCTCTCGAAATGCTGAAAATTTGAATTTATAATTGAAATAAAACTTCAAAAAATGAGTCAAATAAGAAAAATAAATACAATCTGCACACCGGGAACTTATAACGTATAAAATGATCTAAAGATGATTAAATTCTCATGTATAGTTTTTACTCCAATAAAACTTTTTTAATGGAACGATTTTGTCTAACTTTAGCATTAAATATCTCTTAAAATAATTCTTCGATTTGAAAACTGTCTGCATCAGCGTGTTTATCAAACATTTCTCTATAATACCACCGATTTTCATATTTTTGTATGCAACAGTTTTTTTTAATATTAACGATGAAAGGCCATGCTTAAAAGCATTCAAATTGGATGTGGATCTACCCGGAATATCTACGCAGATTGTCATTGGTCCATTTCCAAATCAAAACTTTTTTTTATATATAGAAGGAAACTTCTTTTTTTAGATTACGGAAATTTTCTGTCCTAGAACGAAAAAAAAAGAACTGAAATTTCTTCGATTCTCGGATATATACCGGCAGCAGTGTTGCCACGAATACTTCCGTGAATTGAAGAAAGTATTTTTGAAAGTGTTTATTTTTCTGTATTTCAACAAAAAATAGATGATTCGGAATTTTAAAGGGTGCGGATTTTTTTGTTCTTATCAGGCATTTAATATTTTTAAAAAGTAGTTCTTTTGCCCAAACTCTTTGAAATTTTTATGAGTCATAAATATAATGGTTTCAAGGCCTGTACACAAGATTCGTGGAAAATATTGATATTTACTGGTAAGACGCTGGTAAGAAGACTTTTTTTCTATTGTCCAAAGTGTTTGAGATTGTTATCAGTTATAAACACATATTATGGTTTTGAAGCATGCGTAAAAAATTGGTGAAAATATATTGATATTTAGTTGTGAGAGGGTTACCTGTTTTGTAAATAAATAACGTTATTAACGTAATTAACAGGTCCTTCTTTATATTAAATTTTAAATTATCTAACATTCCATAAATTCTGTAAAACCTGCGTAAATGGAACCTGTCTATTACAAAATCATGTCTTACATGAGAGCATTTCATGGTCTCGTTGAGAGGAATATCACACAATAAGTAACAAATTCAGGGGGGTAACCCGGGAAGTGGGTTCTCCCCTGAGCATCAAAATGTCACTCCCGGAAGCTTTGTAATTTTGCTCTACTTAAAGTTGTATAAGGGCAATTCCCATCCACTCCATACTGTTCTATCACTCTGGGAGCATCAGTAATCCCTCCCGAATAAAAGTGCCTAAATTCAACACTCCAGTTATGCCTGCAAGATGGAAACTTGCCTGAAACGGAATATTTTTGTGGAAATTCATATTTACGAAAAATAGTTTGTGGAATGGATAGACAGCGAGATGAGGGAATATCGCTTTTTAACTACATTCGGAAGCGCTATAAACTTATACTGAATACTTAATATATGTTTTTAAAAGATCGTAAAAGACTAAAAAAATAAGAAAAAATTTTGCCCCTCTTGGAAAAACATTTGCCCGACCTGGAAGCATCGTCTAGCTACGGGCCTGCATGGAAATGTTTCCAACGTTTCACAGAGTCCCTTTACCCATGGCTTAATTTGTTAAGCTGTCTACATGGCAGACCTAGAATGACTCTACATGAAAAGGGTGACATATTCTACGTTTATATTAACTGTCTCCCAGGTCTATGAGGCAGAGGTTTCCCAAACAATCACCATGTTCATTGGTTGGATCTTATGATTTAATGTCTGGCATGCCAATGCATGATAAGAACAATGTAAATGGACCTTAAATAGAGGATATGAAATTTTATTATTTATAGAGACGATTTTAGAGAAAAACAAATTGCCAAGTTAATGTTTGTTGACTTGCCTCACCCACTCAGATGACCATCGTCAAGTACTAAATGTAGGTTACCAGTGAAGTTGCTAAAAACTGAGGAATTTGGAAGAAAAAAACAGAATTTTGCAGAGAGAAAATTTTGAAGAAATCTTAGAGAAACAATTTGTTGTTTAGATAATATAAGTGATAATATAAATGAAAAAGGTTTTTAGATATTGTTAAGTTTATAAAAATACAATATGGTGTTATTTATATTCTGTATGTGAGAACTAGTATCAAATTACAGCCTTTTCATAAGTAAAGCAAGCTAAAACTCACATATCTGAAAAATAGGTTTTGTAGTGAAATATTTTATCTTGCTGTTAAGAAAATGAAAAATATTTCTCTGCAATATTTTTCATTACTCATAACTTGATTTCATGCTATTTAAAAATACTTACCCCCCCCCCCCCCCCCACCCCAAGAAAAAAAAAACTTTTTCTAATTTTATGCATTTTTTTAGGGGGGGGGGGGGGGGAGAATTTGTTTCATACAAGGATAGTATGAACGCTGATAAAAACTACTGTACAGTACTTAACCCTTCATGACTCAACAACTACGATTTGAAATATAATTACACAGATGTTAGAATATATCATTTTAAACATGTAAAATATAATAAAATATATTTAGAACATAAAAAATACATATCTATTGGCTAAAAGGTACTTTTTTCACCTTTGCAATAAACAGAAAACTACCCAATTCTCATAAATATTGCCAATTTTCTAATACAAAATTGTAAAGTATATGAACTTACCTTTGTAAAAAACTATTTGACATCTCCAGCCTTTTAAATTTTATAAAATTTATGAAGTTCATTATAGCAATAACAATGTGATATAGTTCAAATGATAAACTGAACTTTGGCATGAAATATTAACTCAGTATTGTCTTTCTGTTAAGAATTCTATAAACAATTTATATCAACTGTTGTGTTGAGAGATAGCAGCAATAAATAAAATCTTCATTTAAAGCCCACTGTATAATTCACATTGACTTTTGAATATGTTGAAGATATGCAGTATGGTGATACAAAGGGTTAATATAATTTTGTTTATAAGACTAAACAGACACATACAAAAAAGAAGTTAAAGTATAAGAGTGGAAGATCAACTGGCTGATATTATACATATGGATAGAACGATGCTCAAATGGAATCTTCTCAAAACAACTGTCATTTGGTCTGTATTTTAATAGAGCAAATCATGTCACTGTCCTAAATAGATATATGGGACAGACCGCTTCATTTTTCATCATATACCAGTCAGCCATATTTTCGAATAAAAGTGCATAAGTTATATTTTTTATAAAATTGTTAAATTTTTTTTTTTTTGACAGATGAGCTACCTTCTGAAATGTTTATATTTGGAATTATCATTGATATTTATTATAAGCATTCAAAATGTCATTCCCACATAAATAAACTGCTTGAAAAATAATTAAATTTATTGATTTTTATCATTCTGAAAACTATGGTGCATACAAAGTTAATTTGCATGAGGAGAATAAAATCAGAAAACTTTTTGGCATCATATGCTTATGAACCAATGAAGTCCAGTTTCGGTTTTAAAAGTGACATTTTAGTCAACTGATGTTACTGTCTTGCTAGAAAATATCGCAATAGCAAAAATTATTTTGATTATTTTTTGCTCTGTTGATAATCTTGCTAGCCGAGGCAGTTAATAAAGATAAGATATGCATCCTTTATGAAAATGGATCGCTTTGCAATTTATGCATTAAATTGTACATTTTTGCTACACAATTATTGGATAGGGTAATTTTTTTTTTTTTAATTTTGTATATAAAATGAAAAAGAATTTTTTTTTTTTTTTTTTTTTTTTTTTTGTCGAAAGCATTTTGCAAATTTACTTTTTAATGAATTGATTCAAATTTGTTTAAAGCATAGCTTGCATGCTATGAAAATGCATATTTTGTGCTTCAATTTATCTCAGTTTATGATCACATGACATAATAAGATTATGCTTTTAATTTTTGATATCGATAAAATGAAGTGCTGAGTTATTATTATTGAAAGTATTTAGAGAGTATCTCAAACAAAATCAAGTGTGTTTATCATTTTCATGCGGACCTTCAAAAGAACTGTCTATTTGGTCAAATCAATTTTGGCTAGTGTTTATATAATTAAACACTACATGTCAAAAATGCATAAGCTTTGACTATTCAAAATTTGAGAGAACTTTAAAAGAATAATAGTAATGATTTGAATATGTTAGATTTGAAATAACTCACATTTGTTTTTGTGTTAGGAAGCTGTCAAGGAATTGTAATACTGCAAGGAATAAAAAACCCCGGGAATGAAAAAAATAATTTTTTTTTTGTCAAAAATAAACTTTATTTTTCAACATTGTTTGTAGAAGAGCAATACACTTATTCAAACTACCTTGCAATATTTGGATGCATTTCATATAGTACAATTTCTACAGGGTTCCAAAAAATATGCATCAGTTTTGTATTCAACATCTTCACTTAACACTAATTTTGTGGGTTATGGTGTCTCTCTTCTGACTTTCACAAGACGGGTTAAACACAATAGTATGAATTTAGCAGAGTGATGTAGAAAAAAAAAAAAAAAAATAAGCCTTGTAATACTTGAAAAATTATAAGAACTGAGCAATTACTTTTGTGAATAAATATGTGCATAAAACCATTCCAAAATTCAATCAGCATGTGCTCTTCTTTTCAAATTTCAATATTTTGTAACTAAGGTAAGAGTATCAGATTGTACTTGCATAAAATTGCAACAATGATGATACCAGGAATTCCATGAAGACAACTTTATTTGCAGCAATACAGGTAGGAACATAAGCAAGTTGCACAATTGACAAATGACCAACATAAACTCTGTTACCTTTAAAAGCCATATAAACATGAGCGACTTCGAAAAATCTACATCTTCAAACTTAATTGCTTGATCATATTGATGACATCTAAGTACAATTTCCATTTGAGAAAATCACCTTTCTACATTAAAACTCATTTACTTTGAGAAAATACATTTCTAAACGCATTAGCCATCGAAAACAGTACTTTATCATACAACAAACATGAAATCACTGTTCTTTTAAATTGGAACAAAAACTTAACAGCCAGTCACAAACGACTAAGCAATTTGCATAAGTCAAAAGGTAAATAACATTTTTACTTACATTTGAATAAAGTTTATTAAATATTATGATAAATTTAGAAAAACTACTTTAAACGTAAAAATGACTTAAAAAAATGCTTTTACTTATTAATTAAATTGAAATAACACTCTTAACTTAAAATAAATGTAAATACGAGCGAATGCGATCACAAAAGAAATTAACGAATACGGTTCATGACCGAGACACAACACGTAACTACCATGCTGATAAAAATGCTAATACATATACTAAAAAATATTTATGTATATCTAACATAAAAAATATTGATGCGTTGCCTTGATGAAACAGCAATTTTTTTTTACCATATGCAGCCATTTCTTCCTAATTTCTTTGTCCAAACGCTCCAATAATGCTTAATAATACTCTACTGAGAGTGTGTTTCCTTTCTCAAAATAAAGAATGAATTATTATAATGTCATGTGCATCCCAACAAAAACTGGCCAAGACCTTTAGAGCTGATTTTTGAATTTTTGGTTACTTTGGACATCTTTCACCTGGTTCCAACTACTCATGTGACTATCTATTGGACTCAGGTGTGTAGTGATGGATATTTGTTTCTTCCATGGTTATGAATCTGTGCCAAATCTCATTTGGATTACGCTGAAATATTGTCAATTGTACTCTGAATCATCAACACATTGCAGTTTATGGTATTTTGTTGGGAAACTGAACACAAAGTTTTTTCATATACAAATGTTCATGCAAAATACTCCTCACGCATTCTGTCAATATATGATGTCAGTTACCTTTCTCACTTTCACTTTGCAGTCATTCAAAACAATATGGTGGATTGTTTTTTTTAGTTGGATGTCCATAACGTGGAACATCATTTGTACTGATACAAATGCACTGAAATTCACTAAACCATCAACAGAGAAGGGTTGTTGTCAACAGAGAACATCGGCAGAAATGTTTTACAAGCCATTCTTTGGTTTAGTTTTTATTTTTTTGAACAAAAAGCAGTGTTTAATCAAAATACAAAAATTCTCTTTCATGCATTGCTTTCACAAAAGTAAAATAAAAGAAGTAACTGCAATTCGTAAAGAAATTGCCGAAACATTATGTAAATTTGATAGGAATCTTTTGAAGGATGGCACTTTCTAGAAAATTTGTTGGTGCTGCCAGCTAATAGCGAGGCCTGAGACTTTTCACACCATATAGTATGCATTCCCAAACACACCGTTTGTATGGAGTTTGACATACACCTATTGTAATTACATTTCTTCTGTAAAATTAAGTCTTTATTTCATTATGTCACACACTCAGATAAAATAGCAAATAGTAGCTATTTAATTCTACCTTGAGTCAAAATGACTGTCTTGTTAACACTTTCCAACATAATTGAAAAGTATTTATGACTGGTTTATCTGGACACATTCTAACTTTTGTAAATATATTCATATTGTCTTGTAATTCTATATGTTACTGAGATTTATTGTAGCATGATCACTATTGAAATTGAAGCATACAGCATTTATAGTTCGTTTACAGGTACACATAAAAGAATTCTGTTAAATTATGGTGAATGGGGAAAGATCATTTGTAGCACACTTTGATGATGCTACCATAATTCAAACACAATGAAATTGATATGCATCACTGAGGTGGAAGGCAACATGCTATCTATAGAGTATAGACTAACAAGGGAACCACTTTTGGTGCTGCTTGCACCTAGCATTGAGAGCTGGTGCATTTTAAAGCCCTATATTAAAAAGTTTGAGAATCGATAAAATTTTTCTGTTAAAATAATATTTCTTGATTTTACAGCAGCATAAATTTTTGAAAATGCAATTTTCGAGACCACTTACATTAACATTGAAGTTTTTTAAAGAAAAGCATTTAAAAATAAAAATTAGTTAATAATAAATCTAAAATATTAAAAAAAGTTTAAAAATTTCTTTAGGAACCCATGAATTTGATTGTGAAAAATTGCAACATTATATACACATTTTTGGCAGCGAAAAAAGTTGGCGATTATTTTCAAAAGTAGAACTTTCCGGCAACCCTAGCCAAATGTCATATCTGTCTTGTGTGAGTGGAATTCAGTAAAAATTGTAATGTCCACCTAATTAGCCACAGTAATTTTTCTAAATTGAGTAAAAATATTAATTTATGATTACTTTTACCAAAGGAACATTTAATACAGCAACATTTCATTTTAAAGATTCAAAACTTTACTCCATTCGATTTCAAAAGAAAATAGTTTCCTTATTTTGTATTTCACTGAAAAATAGTTTTCAATGATCTTGAAACCTTTTATAGAATTAGATTTACTATTTATATATTTATCGTCTGCATAGGAAAAAAAAAGAAAAAAACCTAATTCTTGTTTTTTATGCTACCAGTTCACAAACAAATCGTAATCTGATATCATTCTAATATGTACTGCATACTGTACGTTTACTCCCTGGATAAAGCGGGCAGATAAATTGTAGCGCCATATCTGGTGACTTAACTCACTTCTGGCGTGAAATAAACAAATGAAAATGTAATAAAAAATTAAAAGTATAAAAAAGTATATAAAATATGATTTTAACAGAGAAACGTTATTGGTCCTCTAACATTTATGTATAGGGCTACAAAACGTACCAGGTCTCGATGCTAGGTGCGAACAGCACCAAAAGTGGTTCCCTTGTAAGTAGCATTTATAGTTTGTTTAGCATTTATAGTTTATATTTCCATTACATTATAATCTATAGGGAAAAACTTTTTGTAGTGTATTTTAATGATGTTACACTATTTCTAATAAAGAAAGAAGTTGGTTCTGGTAACCAGTTTTGTCACCCTTAAATGTATGCTGAGCACAGATGCTACTTCTACTCATAATTTCATTTAATTGCTTAATACTTTGCCAAATCAGAAGATCCTGATAGAGAAATAAAGAATGCTTTAGGATCATGGCAGCATCTTATATATTTTATGTTGTTATGCATTTCATCTTTCTGGTATAAGGCTAAATATTTATGCTTTATGTCCATTTGATAACCAGCTATAATATATTCATCAATGTGATGATTTTTAAACATGTTATGTAATCTTTCACAAGTGGGTCCACTGCCATTGACCATATTTTCGAAAAAGGCAATTTATAGCTTTCATCAAGTTAGCCATTTAAAAGATAAAAAATTGATAATAGATACAAGCATCCAGCCACATCGATGAAATGCGAACTCTACAAAAGAAAAGTTACTGCAACTTAAAAATGATGCAATCCATCTGATGAATACACAAATAAAAGAAGATCTTTACTTCTTGGCAATTTACTTGCCGTTAAGAAAACATCTCACAGCTGATGTCACTTCTGTTATACTGTTAGTATCAGTCTTAACTAGTCCAGGAGCTATTAAAAACATGCTCCAAGAACTTAACTGGAAACAAGACATCCTTGAACAGATTTATTTATAGCACAAAACAACTGCTTTTAACTGAAACAAAAACTTTATTTCTAATATTCAAAGCCAAAGAGATTTAAAACTAAGCAGATTTAAAAATACATTCTGACAAGACTTTAAAAGCTACTTACTGATAGGTATTACCAAACTGCATCTTATTGGAATATTAAAGAAACAACTCTCTCTCTCCCTAAAGACCAGTGATCTAGGATATATATACCAGGTGTCCTAAAAAGGACTGACTGATTTTAAAATTCAATAACTTGCAAACGATGACAGATATTTAAAAAATTCTTGCTGGAGGGTTATGCAAGAGGTCAAAAGTTTTTTTATAGTGATTTTCGATTTTAGTTTGAATTACAAACAATAGATGGCGCTGCAATCAATAGATGCTAAATTCAGGCTCGAATTTTGGTGCTTCGGGACTCACTCAATACATTTTAAACTCCTTTTTCCGCATGGAAAAAGAGAAAGGCCAAAAAATGAAGCCTGTATTTAGCGCCTATTGCTTACAGCACCATCTATTGTTTGTAATTCGAACTAAAATTGAAAATCACTGTAAAAAAAACTTTTGACCTCATGCATAACCCTCCTGCAAGAATTTTTTAAATATCTGTCACCGTTTGCAAGTTATTGAATTTTAAAATCTGTCAGTCCTTTTTAGGACACCAGGTATATATATATATATATGAACCTGACACACAGGAAACAGGTTACTAAGCAATACCAAAAACTCCTACCTATTTCTGGTACATAATCACAAAAGAACAAAGCAGTGACATTAACTGTCAAAATGAAGTGTAACTAATCTGATCTGCTAACGCCATCTCATGGAGGCTGGAAGTACTATGCCAATCACCAAGACATACAAGGAAGATAGAATGGAAGAAGTAAATAGAAGATGCTGTGAACCAAATTAAACACACACAACAAATAAAATATAAAAAATCAAAAACATGGACACAAGGTGATAAAGAAGGTAAAAGCTTGTTTCTATAAAAAATTAGGTTAACTTTCAACAAAACTGTTTAAAGAAAATTAAAAGTTTTTGATATAACTTTAGGGCTTACTAAAGTTGTGGAACAAACGCCATAATTCTAGGATAAACTAACATAGCCTTATTCATATAAGAACAACCTCACTACATAGCGACTAGTACACAACTGCAATCACTGGCAATCTCCGATCACAACAAACGCTCAGTAGAGGTGCCATCTATTGAGAGGAAGGTATTACAAACACACAACATTCCCTCCCTTCTTAAAGAAAGTACAAGATGTAAACGTCATTACATATAGACAGTTCAAAACACAAGTCTTTTAAGGAAAACAGTTCAAAAACGAACAAACAGTTTGTCAGTCTATAATTTTAGATGTAACAGTATTTCACAGAGAACGGTTCAAAAACTAACAAACAGTTTGTCAGTTTATAACTGGAGACGTACTGGTTTTACTCTTATACGTTTTGAACGTCTAATCAATGGAGTACTATTTTCATCACGAGTGAGCACTTGTGGTGATAGCACTAGGGGTTCTGCAGGCTACTTGCTCACTACGCCTGGAGAACTTACC
Source organism: Maratus speciosus (assembly GCA_963932465.1). Classification (NCBI taxonomy): domain Eukaryota; kingdom Metazoa; phylum Arthropoda; class Arachnida; order Araneae; family Salticidae; genus Maratus; species Maratus speciosus. The sequence continues at coordinate 106,897,248 of OZ010786.1, read as the reverse complement.
TCTGAGGAGAGCACAGGAGGTTTGGGAGCGCAAGTGGGTACCTCACTCTGCAAGTCAGCAGATTCTGTTTGTGGTGCAGCAGGAGTTGGTAACTTAAGTGGAGTAGGAATTTCACTAGTTGGCTCTTCCTGTCTGAGCCTTAACTGGTCGATGTGTCGAGTCCAGTTTCCCATGGGGGTTGAGACCTCACACATAACTTTCCCCAATGGACGTAAAATATTGCCAGCAACCCATGGTGGGCCACGACCAAATGCACACACCCAAACTGGAGTGCCCTCTGAAATTTTCTTTGACCCTGTCTCTTTCGTCTCACATGTCTGGGTCACAGGATCTCGAATTAGATCCAGTCGTGTTCGAAGAGGCCGACCAAACATTGCCATGGCTGAAGATATTTCCGTCGCTGCCGATGGTGTATTGCGGTAGTTGAAAAGGAATCGAGACAGCCTCTCTGCGAAAGTCCCTCCAGTCATTTTCTTCAGGGCTGATTTGACTGTACGGACCGCTCGTTCTGCTAAACCATTCGAACGTGGATGGTATGGTGGTGTTTTAACCTCGGAAATGCCATTGTTAGCTAAAAATTCACCAAATTCTGCACTGCTGAAACCAGGGCCATTGTCGGTGACCACTTTTGGGAATACCGAAACGAGAAAACAGGCTACGTAACACCATTATGGTTACACAAGATGCTGTACTTGAGACTTGTGCCACTTCTATCCACTTTGTTTTGGCATCCACGATTACTAGCAACATGTGGCCTTCCACTGGACTCGCATGGTCAATGTGGATCAGCTCCCATGCTTGTTCTGGCACAGGCCAAGAAGAGTACTTTGCTGGAGGTGCTGAAGCATTTGGCTGGCAAACAACACAACCCTTCACTCTTGCTTCAAGATCATTATCTAATCCTGGCCACCAAACACTGGAACGAGCATGGGCCTTTATAGCCGTTATGCCTTGGTGAGATGAATGAAACTCATCTAGTATGAATTTCCTAAATTTTGGTGGAATAAATACACGTGAGCCCCTGAAAATTATGTCTCCTTCAAAAGATAATTCATCTTTTACTCTTAGAAAAGGGTGCAGATTTTGCTCTATTTTCTTCGGAAAACTGTTTAAGATGTAAGATTTTAGCTTGCGTAGATCAGGACATTTGTTAATTTCTGTTGCAATCAGATGCCTCGTCACTGGAGTGTCATCTAACTGTGTCAACAACAACACTGACTCTGTCAGAACTGGCAGATCAGGATGCTTCGTATTTAAGGGCAGCCGACTGCAGACATCTGCATTAGCATGCAAACTACCCTTTCTGTATTTGATAGTGTATGAATATGCTGCAAGGGTCAGAGCCCAACGCTGAATTCGCGCAGCAGCCACAACTGGGACAAGCTTGTCTGCAGAAAGGAGATTAACTAAGGGACGATGATCAGTAAGTAATGTGAATGTTCATCCTAACAGGTATTTACGAAATTTTGTAACGCCAAAGACCAGGGATAGAGCTTCCTTTTCTATATGGCTGTAATTCTTTTCAGCGTCAGTTAAGGAACGTGACGCAAAAGCTATTGGGCGATCACCATCTTCGGTTACATGAGATAATACAGCTCCAAGACCATAGGGACTGACGTCACAAGCCAACACAACTTCCTTCTTATTGTCAAAATGTATCAGCAGTGATGAATTTTGTAAGGTTTTTTTCACTTTAGAGAAAGCTTCTTTCTGTAATTTATCCCATTTTCATTTGGTTTTATCTTTTACGAGCTCATATAATGGCGCTAACAAAGTGGCCATGTTTGGCAGGAACTTAGCATAGTAAGTAATCAATCCGATGAAGGAACGTAGTTCATCCTTATTCTTCGGATCTGGTGTATTGACAACTGCTTTGACTTTAGACTCTAGCGGATGAAGTCCTTTACTATCAATCCGATGACCAAGATATTCAACTGAAGTCTTCAAAAATTCGCATTTGTCAGGGTTGAGTTTCATACCAGCTTCCTGTAACCGCGTTAGAACAGCCGTCAAGTTCTGTAAATGTTCAGCTTCATCTTTTCCGAACACTAAAACATCATCAAGATAGCAAGCAGCCTTCAGACCATACAGAATTTTATCAATTTCTCTCTGGAACACATCTGGAGCAGAGGCTACTCCGAAAGGTATTCTGGTATACCGGAACAGTCCTTTACGTGTGTTAATGATGACTAGATCTTTTGACTCCTCATCCAGTTGTAACTGGCAGTAGGCATCATGGAGGTCCAATGTAGAGAAAACAGCTCCGCCTAACAGCTGGGCAAATAAGTCTTCGATATTTGGAAGTGGATACTGCTCTAATTCAGTCATCTTGTTCGTCGTTAATTTGAAATCTCTGCATATCCTGATGCGGCCGTCACGCTTCAACACAGGTACAATTGGCGCTGCAGACTCAGCGGTCTTCACTGGTTCAAGAATGCCTGCTCAGTGTTGATTTCAGGGGGTGGCCCGGGGGGGAATGTCCCCCCCGGAAGATTTGAGATTTTGTGTTTTCAATGGTCAAAAAGTGCAATTTCCCCCCCGGAACTCTATAATGTCCCCCCCGGGGCCACAGAAATCCCTCCCGGAGAAAAGTATCTGAATTCAACACTGTGCCTGCTTGAACCAGGTCAACTTTGTCTACCAGAGCATACGGTATTGGACGTGCCTTAAAAAATTTTTGAGTTGCAGAAACTTTCTTAATTAAATGCACCTTGACATCTTTCACAAGACCTAATTCTGGTGAAAATAGATCTTTAAATCTTTCTAAAAGGTTCTGGAACAACAATTCAGAAGTTGACAGATTGTTTATGGCATAAGGATGGTTTACATTTTTTAAAACATTCATTAATTGCAATGGATATATCCAGTTACGGCCTGCTAAATTAATACTTCCTTGTCCAACAACCATCAAAGGTAATGAGTGAGACTTTGCTTCATAGGACACTTCAACTTGAGTCATACCAATCACTTCGATAGGATGCTCAGTATAAGAATTTAGCTTAATTGAGGTTTGCTCCAAAGGAGGAAAATACTCTTTTACTTTATTAAATTCATTTCAAGGCATTAGAGAAAAGGGGGCACCTGAATCCACTTCAAAATCGAATGGCTTACCTTGGAGTAGACACTCAACTCTAGCAGGTGGCAAGGTTTCTTCCATCCCTGAGATGTTGAATAGTGTGTAAGTTACAGGTACTTTATTTACTGCCTCCTCCACTTGCACATTATGCACCCGAACTCCAGAATTTTTCTTCTTAGATCGGCAAACTTTAGCGATGTGGCCAATTTTCTTACATGCATGGCAAGTTGAATTTTTGAAATGGCATTCGCTGGACACGTGATTACCACCACATCTATTGCATTTTTCGGCATTTTGAGTTGAAACTCGAGAATTCGGACTTTTGGGTACAATATTCTTCTTTAAATGAATTTTATTTACTTCCGAGCCGGATGCCATCCGTAGGTTGCTAGTGTCCCTGGCCGCAGTCTCCATAGTTACCGCGATTTCTGTAGCCCTCGTTAGGCTTAACTGGATTTCAGGTAGGAGTTTTCTCTGGATACTTTCATCTTGGATCCCGCAAACGATCCGATCTCGCAGCATTTCATCGAGAGATGCGCCGTAATTACAATGCTTAGCCAAGCTGCGTAACTCTGCGATGAAATTGGCGACTGATTCGCCGGTGCGTCACACTCTGCTATTGAACTTATATCTGATAGAGATACAAACACTGTATTTCTCATTGCCTCTTATCATCTCCTGTCATAAAACCTCATTTCACAAACTTCATTTTATTTTTAAGTTCATTATCATTTATTTACTTTATTTACATTTATTTATTTCTTAAATAATGACAGTAATAAATATTTCTTAAACTTTTACTTACCCTCTCTATTGATTCTAGACAATATCCAGCCGTAATAAAAGTTTCCTGACCCTTTTAACATCCATAGTAATTCATACCATTTTGCCGTTTTTAATTTCATTTCATTACCGTACTTCACCGGCAAAAAACTTTCTTTCGACTACGTTTCAACTTCCGTGACGATATTTCTCCCGCCAGATGGCGACTTAGAATATCGTTTTCAAATCGAATCTTTTCATTGAATCTTGCTTTGCATCGATTCGATGCCGTTCTCTGATTGGTTCGTTCATCTGAAACGACGTTTTCAATCCGACCATTTTTATATAAATATACGATTCCAATCTTAATAGGATGCACTTTTATCTTCCTCAAATGGAAGAAATATTTCAAGTTACTGAACGTGGCTGGACCACGTTCTGGATGTTGTATGTTAGTTTTATCTGTATAATTATGTTTTATCGTAAAGTTTAACTCTGTGATATTTTCAAACAACAATGTCTGTTCTGATATGTGAAACATCGTCATCAAGGTCTACAAAATGTCTGTTTAAAATGAATGCTGCTATTTACTACTAATGTCAAGTCTGTGTTTGGAATCAAAAATAAACTGTCTTTATTTTGTTTAATCTGCATACGTTTTTACTTTGCCTTCATAAAGATCATAATACCATTTCTACATATTCACTTCCAGGATAATCCTTTTCCCAGCCAAAAGTTTCCATATGCGTTATCTGCTTCATTTAATTACATTTTTAACGTGCATAATCATCATATATTTTAAGGTGTTATGATTAAAGCACATTAAAGGGTTATGGTGGAAAGGAAAGCCTGAAGAAATTTGAAAAAGTGGAAGTTTTCAGTCAAGTGAGCGATCTTTACGCTTTTGTTTACATTTTTTTAGTTGCAGTTTAATTACGAAATATGTTGGTTTTCAGTTATTATTTGCAACAATCAAGAATAATTATGCAGTTTTATGAAGATTTAATTTAGTTAGATAAATAATTGGTTTATTTTCACGAACTTTTACTTTCCTGATTTACGAACTTTGCCTTTTTGATTTTGCCGACTTGTGATTCAGTTTGTTTTGAAATAACTTTAATTTGCAGTTTTTATAAAAGATACCAAGAAGATTTATTTTAGTTTACTGAAATTTTGAGTTAATTTTGCTGACCTTTCACCTGTTAAAGCTGAACTTTAATTTTTGATTGCTGAACTCTGTATTATTTAACGAATAGTTTTGCCGATTTCCGAACTTTTTTTTCCGTTTTTCATTACAATTTATTATGACAATAGACTGTTATTTTTATGATTTAACATTATGAAACTTTTATGTTAAAATTAGTAATTTTTTTTTTTTTCCAAAAACAAGAGCTTGACAGAGGAAGAAGAGCTGATCATTAAATGGGGGGGGGGGGGGCAGTCATACTGTGGTTACTAAAAGTTTTTTTTCTTATTAAATTTTGAAAATTTTTCCTCTTTTCCCAAAAATGGCCACTAACATAATTGATAAGCTGAGCTCCAGAAATTACTCCACGTGGAGCTGTGATATGAAATATCTACTACTTGAAAAGGGCCTATGGGAAATTGTTGAGAAAAAACAGAGTGTCCCTGAAGTAAGTACCACAGTCACTGCTGAAGACGTCGAAAAATTTAAAACCCGTGCAAATAAGGTTCTATCGCTGATTTACCTTAACATTGAACCTGAGTTCAAACGATTAATAGCAGATTGTTCTGAACCAGTAGATGCATGGGAACGCCTTCATAAAAACTTTCATCCAGACTCCCGCACCCACCATATGACAGTCTTCAATAGTTTGATGGAGGAAAGGATACGACATGGGGAAACAATGAATTTATTTGCAACAAGGCTGAAGAAAATATTCATGGAAATTAAACAAATTGATAAAAATTTTTCCAAGAATTATCTCAGCTATCAGTTTCTACGTTTTCTTCCATCAAAATATGACACATTAGTACAGCAAGATTTAGCCAGGCCAGATGATAGTTTTAAATTTGACCTCATTGTCGACGAATTAGTAGCTGAAGAGACCCGTCAAAAATTACGTGACAAAGATGGTGCAACATATGTCAACATTTCCAATACTTATAAAACGGCTGAAAAGCAATCTTCCGTAAAACAGAATTCTACCTTTCGTAAAATTCAACGTAGAAGATGCTGGAGGTGCGGCAAACCAGGGCATGTACAAGTAAATTGCTATGCCAGAGTCCCAGGTAGCCCTCAGCGTTCAAGAAATGCTTCTCCTACGCCTTATAGACGTCGCAGTTCTAGAAAAAGATCGGGTTCTCGCCATCGTCATCGGTATTGCTCATCAGAAAGACGTTGCACTGATTCATCATCTGACCCGTCTGCTGACTCCTTCACCGACTCCTATGCTGATTCCTGTGATGACACTCCTGACATATCACCTGTTGCTCCCAGAGGATCCAGAAACCGGACTGAGATCATGTAATATTTTTCTTTGTCTCGAGGGGGCTTTTGGCACAGTGGAGCTGCACTGGGCCCCAATGATTCTGTCCCTCTCTTCTAATGCTGAGGGTAATCGAGATTACGTTGTAGAAGTTGCACCTGAGGTTATCTCAGGTCCTTCCAACGATTCTCAAGATTCCCCGCTTGGGAGGGGGGGGCGGGGATTTGGAGTCCAGATGCATTTTTTTTTTAAACCACTTTTCCGAAAGTTTCCTTGTCATTAAATGTTAATTCGATTTCTGAGTTTGGAACGTTGGTGAGATGAGCTTCTTAAAGTTAATTTTTCTGATGTAATATTAATTTTAAGCTAAATATGTTTTAAGTTTAAAGTATCTCATTCATATATAAATTTTTCATATAAATCGTACCTCATTAAATGCTATTATGGTGAATTGAATTGTAAAAATTGTTTTTTTCAAGCTTTCTGTCGCTACACTGTACCTTCTGAAATTGTTATTCACAAGTGTTAAAGGATTAGTGTAGACGCTTGCTACTTAACTTAACTTTGTTAATTTGCCTATATGCATTTTTTATATCATCAGCGTCACTTGATCATGCCATAAGTTTTAAAGAATTCTTTTTAAAGAGGTTTATTTTACATAACAGTTTTTAATATTTGAAAGACCTCCATTATTGTGATTAACTGTGCTTATACATTGAAATTTATTTTATGCATATCATTAATTCTTGCTTTGTTCATCCTAGGCATCTAGAGCGCCATCCTTTTTATGTGGTTTAATTGATTCTGGTGCACCAGAAGACTACGAGTTGTATGAATGAGCCCTTTATTCATTTATGAATACGTAAGCTAGTTAGTTTGTAAGAGCCGTTAGTTCCTGTCTTTCGAGCCTAGATGTCTGGAATAGGAATCATCATTAACTGTTTAATTATCTACATAACTTTTTTTTATATAATTGTAATAAAGAATTGTATTTAATGTAATATAGTGATCAAGTTGTCATATTGAGCTGATGCTGACATTTCCAAATTGGAAATTGTTAGATTTTTGAATTGGTACGTATTCATCTTTTTCTTTAAGTAACTGTGTGAGAATTTTGCATTTAACATTGTTGGACCTTTTTAAACCTTCTGTCTGGATTACGTCGACCTCTGGTCTTGGACTTAGACGATGTACCTTATAGCCAACAAGCTTTCATTAAATTGGATCATTTTCTTTTATCCAGCAAGTTCTCCATGCATTACTACTTCATTTTTCAATTTAAATTGTTGAGATCATCAATTGTTAAACTTTTCTAGTTAAATTGTTAAAATTTGTTAAATTTTTCCTAGTTAATCTTTTTGAAGTATTTAAAACTTCTCTTTAAACTTGTTAATGAAGTTCAAACTTCACTTTTTCAACCATTTAGGTTGTTTCAATTTTTGAGGTTCAAAATTGAACCATTTTTCAAGTCCTCATATTGGGGGGTGCATTTAAATTTTTTTTGGGGTGTAGTGTTTCAGGTTTGCACTTTAAAGTTAAAAATTTTCAAGTTTAAAAACCCTTCCAGTTTATTGTCCATTATTATTATCCAGTTTTTTTTATAGTTTTATGTTGTTAAAATTTTGTGAAGATGCTGTTTGGTGATAGTCTTTGGATTTTTTTTTAAAATCCTTCGTCTTTGAGTTTACTTGTTTTCACAAGTTATCTCTTTTTAAGAGACAATGAGAGGGGGGGGGGGGCATTTGATAGAGATACAAACACTGTATTTCTCATTGCCTCTTATCATCTCCTGTCATAAAACCTCATTTCACAAACTTCATTTTATTTTTAAGTTCATTATCATTTATTTACTTTATTTACATTTATTTATTTCTTAAATAATGACAGTAATAAATATTTCTTAAACTTTTACTTACCCTCTCTATTGATTCTAGACAATATCCAGCCGTAATAAAAGTTTCCTGACCCTTTTAACATCCATAGTAATTCATACCATTTTGCCGTTTTTAATTTCATTTCATTACCGTACTTCACCGGCAAAAAACTTTCTTTCGACTATGTTTCAACTTCCGTGACGATATTTCTCCCGCCAGATGGCGACTTAGAATATCGTTTTCAAATCGAATCTTTTCATCGAATCTTGCTTTGAATCGATTCGATGCCGTTCTCTGATTGGTTCGTTCATCTGAAACGACGTTTTCAATCCGACCATTTTTATATAAATATACGATTCCAATCTTAATAGGATGCACTTTTATCTTCCTCTAATGGAAGAAATATTTCAAGTTACTGAACGTGGCTGGCCCACGTTCTGGATGTTGTATGTTAGTTTTATCTGTATAATTATGTTTTATCGTAAAGTTTAACTCTGTGATATTTTCAAACAACAATGTCTGTTCTGATATGTGAAACATCGTCATCAAGGTCTACAAAATGTCTGTTTAAAATGAATGCTGCTATTTACTACTAATGTCAAGTCTGTGTTTGGAATCAAAAATAAACTGTCTTTATTTTGTTTAATCTGCATACGTTTTTACTTTGCCTTCATAAAGATCATAATACCATTTCTACATATTCACTTCCAGGATAATCCTTTTCCCAGCCAAAAGTTTCCATATGCGTTATCTGCTTCATTTAATTACATTTTTAACGTGCATAATCATCATATATTTTAAGGTGTTATGATTAAAGCACATTATTATGATTAAAGCACATCATCAAGAGATGCGCCGTAATTACAATGCTTAGCCAAGCTGCGTAACTCTGCGATGAAATTGGCGACTGATTCGCCGGTGCGTCACACTCTGCTATTGAACTTATATCTCTCAACGATCTCGGACGGCGCTGGATCAAAGTGCGAATTCAGAACTTGAATTATTTCCTCCAGAGTCTCCGTATTTGGTGCCGCAGGCAAAAGGAGATTACATATTAAGGCATAGGTAGTTGGGCCGACGACAGTTAGAAAAATAGCCCTTTTTCGATCTGCTTGATCGATCCCATTAGCTATAAAAAACTGTTCCAGTCTTTCCGTGTACAAAGTCCACGATTCTGCTGATGAATCGTATTCGTTAATCTGTTCAAAAGAGCCCATCTTATGCAAAAAATACGCACCAATGCATTAGGCTTCGTACAGCGGCGTGCGCTGCTACCGGCGACTGCGTGTTAGGGTTAACACGGCGCGGCAAAGATCGGCGGCGTCATTCCAATCAAGGAAGAGAGAGAGAAAAAAAATTTCTCTTCTTTTAACATCGAATCGCATCTCGTCGCCAATTGATATAACTTTAGGGCTTACTAAAGTTGTGGAACAAACGCCGTAATTCTAGGATAAACTAACATAGCTTTATTCATATAAGAACAACCTCACTACATAGCGACTAGTACACAACTGCAATCACTGGCGATCTCCGATCGCAACAAACGCTCAGTAGAGGCGCCATCTATTGAGAGGAAGGTATTACAAACACACAACAGTTTTGTAATAAGACTAAAATACGGATATACATGTGTACAGGGATAAGACCATGGATACGCATATTCCTAACAGTTGTAAGCACACAGAATACTTACAACTTATTATTTGTAGATGGCTAATGCAAAAATAACTTAAAATTAATTAACTAATTTATAATTAAGTTTTAAAAGTATTAAAATGAACAAGGCAATGACATTAACTGTCAAAATGAAGTGTAACTAATCTGATCTGCTAACGGCATCTCATGGAGGCTGGAAGTACTATGCCAATCACCAAGACATACAAGGAAGATAGAATGGAAGAAGTAAATAGAAGATGCTGTGAACCAAATTAAACACACACAACAAATAAAATATAAAAAACCAAAAACATGGACACAAGGTGATAAAAAGGTAAAAGCTTGTTTCTATAAAAAATTAGGTTAACTTTCAACAAAACTGTTTAAAGAAAATTAAAAGTTTTGTAGTAAGACTAAAATATGGATATACATGTGTACAGGGATAAGACTATGGATACGCATATTCCTAACTGTTGTAAGCACACAGAATACTTACAATTTATTATCTGTAGATGGCTAATGCAAAAATGACTTAAAATTAATTAACTAATTTATAATTAAATTTTAAAAGAATTAAAATGTTGCATTGCCATTGGAAACACACTTGTTTACATAATTTTTATAACTTTAGCTTATCAGGAAGTGAGTAAAAAATCAATTACAAAATTTCATCGTTACATACACAAACCAAGTTAAATAACTGCAAAACAACAACAACAAAAATTGGTTAATTTTACTATGTATCATTCCGTAATATCATGCAAGAACCTCACATATTGTTTTCTCTTATCACTAAATATTTTTGGAGAATTTTGACTTATTTAATCGCAAATTTTCTGTGATTTAATAGGACAAAATTTTCAATTAAAAATTAGTGGTAACAAAAAAGTATAAAATTTGGCAGCTATGATATAGTTTATCACTATCATAACTGAAAATGTAAGAAAATTATGAAATACTGAAGTGGAATAAAAGGTAACGAAATTCACACAAAATGAAAAAAATGGCAAAAGAACATATTAAATAAAATCATTTCAAACACATTAGCACATTTGACATAAACACATTTGGCATAAATATATTTCACTATATTTCTGCAATTAAAATTTGTAAAGGAGGAATTTTCATTATTTGAAGTGGTCGTATAAAGAAAGAAAAGAGAAACGAATAATTTAGTATTTTATGAAAAAATATATATTACATATTAATGAAGATGATTGGAACAATATTTACAATGACTATTTACATTAATAAAAATTTAATATTCAACTTTTTAAGTCTCTGAATTCTCTTTATCAGCAGATGAATTTTCATCTGCATTGGACGCACTTTGTGTTTTCTTCCACTTTTTGGCGAGTTCTAATAATTTGAGGTGTGGTTGAGCAACCTCATCAGATGGAAATATGTAATCATAATATTCTTCCCAGCCAGCATCATTCTGAAAGAGAGAAAATAAAATGTAAAGATAATAATTTATAAGCTACCATATTTTTTTGAAAATCATCTTCAACTTATTTGTTAAAAAATATTTTAATAGGAAAAAAAAAATTATATATTTATATATATTCTAGTGACCCATTCTGACTTTGCACGGGTGCTATTATGGTTTAAAATAAGAGTTAACCTTTTTGATTAAGTGAAACTAACTGGAACAGTATTTAGAAAAGTAGCTGGAACAAAGACCAGTAGCTTATAGATGCAATAGCAAGAGCTTCATTGCTCCATTTGCTAACATATTTGATCCATTTATTGGAAGTACATAATTTACCTTTGATGTCAGTGTAAACCTTTTTTAGAATCATATGGATTTTTTAGCAGTGACATAAGACCAAATCTTCCACTTTGTTTGGTAACTCAGATGAAATTACACTGTCTATTTTATCTTGTCTAATTTTGTTAATTATCCATGATAATAGTTGGACATACACATTAAAACACATTCCTGCCACTTGAGAAAGTACATGCAGCAGCATGATGGACCAAATATTTAAGTTTTGTTATTAAGGTATAAAAGTTTCAACTGAAATATTCTATTCACCATATCATATGTCTCGTGAGATAGCATTGGAATGCAGGTTTTCTTTAATTAATTTCTCTTTAATCTGAATTGCATGTTACAGTCATAAAAATATCATAATTTTAGTATGCTTGACATATTCATGGAGATCTTTTTTTTCACATGTAAAATATCGATGGTAGTATAAACCAACGGTCAAATACACATGCTTCGTTCTTCAGATTGAAAAGGATCATGCAAATAAACACAACTTTTTAGTGGTAACTTCTTGTGATTATTTTGTATGCAAGTTAATCCCACCTATTCAGTTTTAGAATATTAGTTGACTGAAAATCGGTTCAGTAATACTCCATGTCTGGGTAAGTGATTAATTAGCCTTTTTATTATGCAAAGCAATAAAATTAATTATTGAAATCATTTTGCATTGCAGAGCTCTAGTAACTGGAGAAAGTTGCGGAAATTCAATCAAATAACCCTATTCACCAGGACATAACATAAAGGGATATTGTAGGCTGAGTAACAAATTCTTGAGCTCAGAATTTTTTTTGTAGATTATCATCACGACCATATATTTCAATATATCTTTTCACAGAACGCCAAGATTGATTTAGAAACATTGAACTTTTTGAATACTTGAGGTTTCTCTGAGAGGTAAATTTACTGCTAAAAGCAATGTTAACCTATCATTCATTGGTTTATACCTAGAAAATGAATTTTCTTCTTTTCCGCTAAATGTCCTGCTGGATATTTTCTACCAAAATAACAGTTATCACATCTATAGAGTTGTTAAGGTAGGTATTCTTCTTCAATAAATGTTGCAAATATAATGACAAATTTATCTGCTGATGCTTTGTCAGCACTGCTCTCAATTCATAACTCATTTTATTAACCCATTTGTCGCACTATGAGCATTTCTCTTATGCTAGACTTAAATGCACATATTTAATTTAGAACTGAGCTTTAAATTTTTTAAAATTTAAATTATCTTGTTTTTATTTAAATATAATTGTTAACTGAGGCCATTGTTAAACAAGATACCACTATATTTTAATTTAGAGTAAAACTAATCAACACACAATTTATAAAGATTTCAGTTAAAATAAAATTTTTCTTCAAATTCAATTCTAGAATATAAAACATTAAGCAACCATAAAACTCATCTTTCGAAAGAAAAAAAAATTACAGCAACATAAATTTTTAATTGAAGTTAAGCCTTGAAACTTAATCTGATTCTTGAAAAAATGTGAAACTTGAGTAAGTATTTCCCAAGTTCGAATCTCAAACAGAATGTTGAAAATTGATCTTCATTGTTAATGCTTATGTCAATAAATACATGAAACATTTATGATGGAAAAAATGGACAGTAAAAAAAATTTTCCCTTTTTGCAAAATGACTAACTATTGAAACTATTGTTATGTCATAATAACACAACATACTATTTCCCCTTATAAAACAATTTAAATATTTAATTTAATAATAATTACCCCCTAAAATTTAAATACTTCAAATTAAGGAAATGCTTATAACATTATTTATCTTCCTAACGATCTCTATTTACTTTTTAAATTCAAAGTTTCGTTTTAGTGTTGCCAATCTCTAATAAGATATTTCAAATATAATTTCTAAACTTTTACAGCTATCAAAAATTAAGAAATAATATCTAACTTAATTTATATTATAAATTAACAATGTTCTTCCAAATTTAATAAATGTTTTATTTTCAATATCAAGATCGTTGGGAAATAAGAGATAAACTATCAGAATTAAAATAATCATCTGAATTCATTTATAAAATAAATATACATTTTAAATTAATTTTTCCCATTTATAATAAATTTTATCACTTTAATTTTCATTCAAAAACAATTTATTTTGATTCATTTTTCAAATAATATTCATTTTGAGTTCGTTTGAGAACGTTATCAGACCAGCCAATCACAGGCTGGCCGCTAACTTCGTTTCTCCCCAAGCGACGCGATTTTCTCTCTCTTAGGCGTTAGCTCTGAAAGAGGAAGCACGAAGGAGTCGGCCGGCTGGTGATGCCGTTATGAAAATTCGGCACATCGGTCGGCTGGCTTTCCTATAATTGGAGTACCTATTAAATCTTATCTGTGGTGATAAATGGAAAGTTAAAAATATAATGAAATGCAAAAATAAAAGAAATTCAACAAATTTGAGTTCATCTCAAGTTAAAGAAGTTGCGATGATGACGGCTTGCTCTCCAAATGATCACAATTAACTCGGGGCTGATGTTCTTTTGAAATGTCCGATGTCAATGCTGATGTTCCTTTGAAATGTCCGATGTCAATCAGAGACTACACTGAATGAAGTTATCCGAGTCAGTTGAGAATTAAAATTTTATGATTCCGTCTGCAGAGGTAAAGATTTTCTGTTCATTTTAAAATAGGAAGAACTATGTTACACCCGTAACTCCTACCCTGGAATTGGGCAAGCTAGAAATTATATCTCTGTGAGTCTGCATTTAATCCACAAGAAATGGATTTCAGATGACACTTCAAGTCTTAATTTTCCATAAAGAGATAATTCTTTATGTAGTACAAACAGTTATTAGTAAGATTCTCATTAGACTGGGAACATTGGAACGTTATGCTATCGCATTCTTTAAGTGTTGAGAATATGAGAGTGAAATGCACAAATTTGTTTTTGTGTGATGTAATCGTAATATTTTGTTATTTATAAATGTTTTCTGGCAAATATTTAATGTTGTAACACTTTAATTCTTTATCTGCGCAGATAGTAATTTTTCATAAATATAATATAACCATAAATATGCCAAATAAAGGTAAATTAAAAGTTATATATAGATGTATTTATTGTGTTTGCGTGTGTTGTTTTATAACCATTATTTTAGGTATATCATGAAGATTATTCAAGGGTGAGATTAATCATTTTATTTTCTTATCTTCAGCTCGATTCTCATATTAAATAATAAATAGAAGGGAATTAATATTAATTGCAATGACTTTAAATTAACTTTTCATGGCGCGATGTACTGCTACTTTCGCTCCGGCCAAAGTGGGATGTTGGGTGTGTGGGTTTTGAGATTTCAAATGTGAATTCGGGGTGATTAAATATGAATTAATCATCTTGGGTTCATTTCATATTCTCGGAATTCACATACCCAGCACCTCACTTAACAACTATATTTGCTAAAAATGCTAAATTGATATTATTACATTTATAGTAAAAAAATGAACTAGTAAAATTCTGTTTTTAATAGGGTTTTTTATGTCATAGCAGGTATACAGTCTATTATAATTGTACATGTATTCTTTGTATTGTATTTTTTTGCTGGGACCATGAAAATTTCCCATTTAGTGCATTATTCTATCATATACAGGCTATGATTAAACATATACACTTAATAGTTTTAAGTGAAAAAAGAAATATGCATCATAATTTTTTGCATATATTTGCACTTTTAAGGTTTTTAGAAAACTTTTATAGAATGAAATTTAATATTTTGAAAACATTAAAACTATCAAAGATTTTCGATTCAATTTTCTAAAGTATGCAATGCGGTATTGTTATCACAAGTTATTATTAGTATTATTAAACATACAATGTGTACCAGGAATAATAGTCACAATTTTAAGGTGATAAAACACATTAACACAAACTAATTTTTATTTAGGAAATCAAGATTGAAAACCATTTATTCACTCTAAAACACAGGATTTCATTTCAAGCCAAATCTAGATTTTCCTTCATTATTTTAACAATATACAGGGTGATTATAAAAACATGGGACAAACTTTGAGGGGTGGTAGAGCTTATTAAAACAAACATTTTCTGTAATTTGCTTGGTTAAAAAAATCCCTACTAGAGCAAAAGTTCTTTATCTACAGAATGACACAGTGAATAACAATTGAAAAATTCATTTACACTTGATTTGACTGAAAATATAGAAAATATACACAAAGATGTTTTGAAATTAAATATTGGATTTATATCCATTGATATATATCATCAACCCTATGAAGAACAGTAATGAATGCAGTCTGTAAATTTTTCTGTTTAAATGCGGCAAGCGATAATTTTCGTCCTCAAATGCAGCCCGAGAAAGACAAAAGTTGGATACTCCTGTACTAGAGGTTAAAGATTATTTGCAACTCTACCTTAGAAAATTAACAGAAAACATTCAAGAAATGCAAAGGTAAACAAGCACATACATCACATAAAAAAATCTTGCTATCTGTGAAGCTTATACAGTAGACTCCCTTAAATCCGCGACCCTAAAATCCGCATATTTTTCAGATGTAAACAATGAAATTTAGAGTTAAATTGCAGGAACAAAATTCAAGATGGCGCCGAAATCAGCGACTACCGCAATGTTTTTTTTCTCTAAATTTTTTGTTAATCATTCTCTTTTGGTTATTACAGCTGATTTATTATTAAATAAATTTACATTACTTTTGATTTTGATATAAATTAGCATATCTATATGATGACGTATCGATCTTACGACCGCTTTACCACTAGATGGCAGCATAGGACTTTTGGAATCGAATCGATTTCATCAGTAATAATTTAATATTTTTCTAAATTTTTTTTAACATAATTATTTTAATAATTACTTATGTGTTTAAACTAATAAATTATTTTAATATTTTACTTATTTTAATGTTTCACTTTATTGTAAGCATTCATTATAATTTCCCTTGCTTAACTACCAATCAAATTAATGTTTCAAAAAATGTAAACAAATCAATGACCAGAAATCCGCAAAATTCTAAAATCCGCACAACCTCTGGTCCCAAGCTGTGTGGATTTGAGGGAGTCTACTGTATTAAATGTAAGTTAAAGTTATGTTTATTTGTATGCATTTGTTGTTTTTTGTTTCCATTTTTCTATTCATTACTTTTACAAAATAGAGTGTATGCCATGTGCATGTTTGTTAAGCAATATACGAATCATAAAAGTTTCAGAACCACTTATATACAGTATTACATTGACAATTATTTTCCATTATATGCTCTTACAAATACATGATTACCGGCAATGCCAATATGACTTTCTCTGACCAATTCATATGCAATATCATTTAGCTTTGAAAATTTAAAACAATGTTTTAGCACACAAAATTTGGTGGAATAATCTGAATGTTACTGAACAACAAAAATGATAAAATTGAATAAATCATATAACTTATTAAAACTAGTGCTGAATTTAGATTTTATCAACCAAAAATAAAACAATCTATGTCAAAGAAAATGCAGAATGTGAAGGTCAATTAGAAAAACCAAATGACTTCTTTATTAAAAAATATATAAAATACTACCATAATAATAGCGTATGTTGATCACAGTGATATAGTCAAAATTTGATTTATCACTTCTCTGATTAAAACGCAAAAATTTTGCACATTAAATGGTCAAATGCAATACCAGAATTGATGTATATAAAACATTGTCTCAGAATTATTTTTATGAAATTAACACAAAGTAAACTAATAGAAAGGGGCACAGACCAGATAAAATTAATAAATTGTATCAAAAACTCAAAATATTACAGCACTGAATATTTTGAACAAAAACTTATTTTGTAAGCACAAATAAAAGCAAAGTGCAATATGATTTTATAAAGCACAAAAAAAAGTACGTAATGATTGAATGTGAGACATGAGATTGGAATATATATATATATATAAACCCAGTTTATGGCACCAGATGCCGCCATCCGAAGAATCTAC
Source organism: Maratus speciosus (assembly GCA_963932465.1). Classification (NCBI taxonomy): domain Eukaryota; kingdom Metazoa; phylum Arthropoda; class Arachnida; order Araneae; family Salticidae; genus Maratus; species Maratus speciosus. The sequence continues at coordinate 106,879,699 of OZ010786.1, read as the reverse complement.
AAGAGTCTTTTTCAATTTCTTCCGGTCAAGGGTCCATTCCTCTTCCAGACCTCTATCCCTCATTGCCTTTGAAATATCATCCATCCAGTTCTTTCGTGGTCTTCCCCGTTTCCTTTTTTTGTTTGTTTCATAATTGAATGTTATTTTGGGTAGTCTTTCCTCATTCATTCTTTTGACATGACCATACCAGATTAATTGCTTTTTTTTTTATATCATCGAATATGGTTCCCTTTATTTTCATCATTTCCTTGATTCTGTCATTTCTTATTTTTTCTATTCTTGATATCCTGCATGATCTACTTAGGGCGTCCATTTCTACTGTCGCTAATTTCTTTCGTTCTGTCTCCATAATTCTCCATCCTTCTGCTCCATATAACAATATGCTTTTTACAATGGAGTTGTATATATTATACTTTCTTTTCCTAGAGATCTCCTTACTCCACCAAATAGAATTTAATAGTTTTACAGCCTTTCTCCCCTGACAAATTCTGTATTTAATTTCCTGTGAGTCTCTTCCTTCTCTATTAATGTCTACACCTAAATATCTATAATGCTTACAGCTTTCTATTTTTATGTTATTAGTTAGATTTAGGTCTGTCTCATTTCCTCCTATACATAGGTATTTGGTCTTGCTGATGTTCATGTGAAGTCCCCATTTCTCATATTCTTCCTTAATTTTCACCGTCATTTCCTCTAAATCATTTTTACTTTATGCAATTATAACTTGGTCATCTGCGAATTATAGAGTAAAAATTGACGTTCCATTCATATCAAGTCCCATTCCTCTGCATTTCTTCTTCCACATTTTCAATGCTTCTTCAACATAAATTTTAAAAAGTGTTGGGGAGATACAACATCCCTGTCTGAGTCCTTTATCTGTTATAAAACCTTTTGATAATCTTTGGCCTATTTTAATCTTTGTTTTTGATTGTCTGTAAAGTTCTTGAATTGCTCTAATAATACTTGGATTTATAGCCGCTTCATTTAATACATTCCATAATTTTACGGTAGGAACATTATCATATGCTTTCGTAAGATCTATAAATAGAAGATGAATTGAATTTGATTTCCTACTGCCATTTCCTTTTCAACAATTTGTTTAAGACAAAATATATTATCCATACATGATCTTCCTGCTCTAAATCCACTTTGCTCTTCACTTTCCTTCATTCTTATTTCTTCTTCAATGAAATCTTTTAAAATTCGTCAACATAATCTACTAAGCGTTGTTGTTACAGTAATACCTCGGTAATTCTCACATTTTTGTCGGTCTCCTTTCTTATATATTGATGTTAAATATCCAATTCTCCATTTTTCTGGTGTTACCTCTCCGTTTAAGCATTTTTCGAATAATTGTGTAATTAATCTGAACAATTTTCCAGTTCCATTTTTGATCAGCTCTGCTGATATTCCTCCGGGACCACTTGCTCTTTGATTTTTTAAATGTTTAATTGCTTTTTTAACTCTCTCAAGCTCCAACATCATAGGTTGTCCCACAACGTCAATACCAGAATTATTTACTTGAAATTCTCTTCTAGTTTCCGTAAGCAAAGTCTTATAATATTCTTCCTATTCCTTCAAAGATATTCCTTGCCATGAATTATTACTTGCTTTTCTAATATTCTTTAAAAACTTCCATGCCTCTGTGTATCGTCTCCCTCCTATATATGTCTCAATTTCTCTGTATTTTTTTCCCCATGATCTTCTTTTTTTCTCTAGTACTAATTTCTTAGTGTCTTCTCTAATAGTTCTATAAAGCTGTCTATCCTCTTTCTTTTTTGAACTCATCCACTTAATATAGGTTTCTTTTTTCTGTTTTATAGTCTTTTCAATGTCTTCGTCCCACCAAAAATTTTTTGGGGAAGTTCTTCCCTTTCTTTTTTGTCCCAATGCTTCATTTGCAGCCTGGTGTAAAGCTAATTTAATATAATTCTGATAGAAATAATAAAAAAAATTTAAAAATTTTTTTTACTGCCCTGCCAAGAAGGGAAAACTGTGTCAGGATCCTTCATGTCCTTACAGATAACAATATTCACCATGTTAAATCTAAGAACATAAGTAGGGATAGGGAATTTTTTTTTAAAGTTCAGTTCCCTATTCCCCCCCTATGTTCCCTAGTAGATAGCAAGATGAGCTGAAAAAAAAGAAAAAATAATGAAATTTGTATATACCGCATATACTTGCATATAAGTTGGGCCCCTAATTTTTGAATGCAAATTCTGAAAAAAATCAAAAACCTGATTATAAGTTAGCCCCCCAACTTTTTACTTCAACTTTGCACAAAATCAAGCCAAAGATTTCACTTTACAAATTCTTGCCAAAAGAGCGAACTATCACCAAATCCAGTTTCATACTGTGCACCGATGACTGCTGCTTTGGAATACACCAAAGTTTGGAGGTAGGTAAAGTGGTTTCATGAATGAGGAATTACCAAAGACCGGTTTCTCCAATGCTGGTTTGGAACAAGTAGATAGACACAGTTGGCAGACATGTTCAGATTGTTTTCAGTTTTTGTGGTTTATATTATACAGCATGCTATTTTTTAATATTCCCAGGGTTCCCAGCAAAACATGACTGGCAAATTCCCTGACTTTCCATGACCAAATCTCAAAAAATTCCCTGACTTTCCCAGATCAAACGGGCATATAACGAAATTTGCTACTTATTTTTGCAATCCTTTGTCAAAATTAGCGATTTTTTTCCGGAAACTATTTGATGAATTTTGCGTCATTTTTAATTTTTTCAATGAATTTTGCGTCATTTTTCATTTTTCTCCAAGACTTTTCCATGACTTTTTGGAAAATATTTTTAAATTCCTTGAATTTTCCCATATATTTTGAGATTTCCCTGACTACTTTGAAATTCCACGACTTTCCAGATTTTCCCTGATGCTGGGAACCCCGCCATGGATAAAAATAATAGGTCAAATTATACCGATGTTTTAAGTTAAAAGTGGTTAAAGAAGCTGAGAAGTCAAATAACAGTGCAGTTGCTCGAAATTTTTGCGTGAATGAGTGGCAAGTTCGAGAATGGTGGAAAAACAAAAATATGCTTCTAAATATGCTGCAAGAAATGAAGTCAAGGAGAGGTGGAAGCACTTGTTTTTCTAAATTAGAGGAAGCATTTAATTCCTGGATTTTGGAAAAAAAGAAAAATGGCTTTATAGTAACTCGAACGTACATTCGCCTGTGTACATGACTGGCTGGGAAATATATGGAATCGGCGACTGGAAGCAGTTTTCCATAACAAAAGTCTTCTTAACTGGGACTCATTCAGCACGTATACCAGAGATGCCATAAAGAAGAACACTCGCTGAAAACGAAGATGGCTGTAATTCCTGGTGAATGGACATCAATTTGCTTTTTTAATTGACTCACATATAAGTCACCCCCCCACTTCCCCCTCCAATTTGCTTGCTGAAAATAGTCAGAAATTCCTCAAGTTGACTAGAGTATATACGATATATATGTATAGATATGTGTGGAAATTTAATTCTTACCAAACAGTTAAATTTAATGCCCAAGTTCTGTTTCATATATATATTAATATATAAGAATAAACTTACCCCATCTTCTGTTTCAATTTTCCTCCTCTTTTTAACTTTCTTAGGCATAAGCTTTTCAACTTCTTCTTGTGATTTAGCATCTCCGTATTCCTCCTAAAAAATAAATATTAATTAAAATTTCCAATATGCAAAGAATATCAATGTTCAATTATTCACAAATATCTGAAAGAACAGATCAAATTTTCTAATAGCATAAGAAGAAAAATTAATAGAAGATCTAGAAATTAAAATAAGTTAAAGTACAGTAAAACCAGAATGGGTAGGGACTTGGGGGGGAGGGGGGAAACATTTTAGACAGGTTTACATTTTAGCAAGTTGAATTATAAGGTATATCTTTCATCATGACTATGAAAGCTTTCGGTTTAAGACAGATTCCATTTTCACAGGTTTTATTGTACCATAAAATGAGAAGGAAAAGTCCTTCATATGTATTTTAACTGAAAACAATACAAAGTAAATGAGAGGCAGAGACATGTATAACCAAGAAAAAACACAATTATTCATAAAATTAAATAAGGCATCCCTCGACTTACATAAGAAATTTCGAAAATTACATTTATGAACATACTAGCGCGTTTGATACACATTTGCATACTTTTGATAATATTTTTATAAATAAAATATGCATATAAAAACCCCAACAATAATATAGTTTTATATATTAGATATAGTTATATTTTTATTGGGATATACAATCATATCTTTAACAAAACGAACACAATGATTAAAATGAGCCAAAAAAGAAAAAAAACTCTGTTTAACTGTTACAATTTTGTTAGCTGAATTCAAACCATAACGAAACCCAATTTGAAAGTTTCTGTGAAGAGGAACGAGTGTATTTTTTCTTCCAGCTTCAGAGCTGTTCGTTTGATATAGATTCAAAATTAATATAAATTAATTCATCAATGTTAAATTTATAAATCCCATATTCTATAAGATACTTTTTATTTGAAAAGTGTTCGTTCAGTTTGTTTTTGTATTTTGTCATACTTTTATAGCTTACATCCAAGTAAATACTGCTGCATGCTACTTTATTTATAAAATAATACTGTGTAAATAATGTATATTATGAAATGATAAAAAAGCCCCTTTTTAAAATCCCCTTTTTTGTCCCTTTTTAAAATTTAAATTTAGAAATTAAAATTAAAACTTTTAAAATGCTTTTGTAATTGTGTCTCAGTTGATTGAATGAGGTTGCCCCTGTTAAGTCAGTTTTCCTGCATCGCATTTTATAACTTTTAGAGATCGTTTTGGCACATCTCATAAGAATACTTTTGCTGAATAAGTGCAATTTATAAGTCTTGCTGCATTCGATCGGCCAACTCAAACCACAGCCTGTATCCCGGGCAGTCAATCATTCAGCTAACGACCAATTATAGTTTAAAGACGCCTCCTTTGACTTCAACGGCCCCTAGCTGGAATAATGCGAAATACAGCATATTTATACCGATGCACAGGTCCCCGGACAGGGCTTTTGACCATCAAAAGAATGCCCTAACTCCACGACACTCGGCTCTCTAAGTATCGCTTAGCGGTACACATAATTCCCAAGCCCGATGTCCATAAAGTAAATTAGCAGCTCTCAAGCCAAAAGGGGCCTGATTTCTCAAAAGGATGTAACAAAGGAACAATAAATCAGGTCCCCGGAAAAACTGTGTCTTTATTGGAATAACTATTGTATGAATCTGACTTTGATTTACCGGATACCACTCGCGGCCTGCGACTACCTAAAGATGATAGAAGTTCCGAGGATTCGCTCAGAAATCGGCACGCACGCGTCCGCGGTTCGCGCCCCTGCCCCCAGCAGTCGGGCCTTGGCCGACGACACGACAGAAGATCCGTAACTGGAGTAGCGACGAATTCGTTACATTGAAAAGTCGGCACGATGGTTTATTTGCGCGGCTCAAATCCCAGAGTTCCAGCAATTAATTCCAGCAAGAACAACAACGAGATGTGTAATGAAGTCCTAAAAAATGACGTATCTACTGTTTATTTAACCAGCAATTAATTCCAACAAAACTCAAGAGGTGTGTAACAAGTGACGAAAGAAATCTCTAAAAAGAACAGTTTTCAAATCCTTTTTCTGCCTTCCATGATTGAAAAAGAAAACGAAAGTGTCGTTCCCTAGCAATTAATTAAAAAGAAAAAAATCTGGTCATTAAAAGGAAAAGACTGGTCAAAAAGAACGGGAAAAACATTCATCTGCCTAGCAATCAAGAAAAAATTATCTGTTACTGAAAATCAATTATTTCTCCAACGAACAAGCCTCTGAAACAGTCTTTGCAAGAAAGAAAAATAAAACTCTCTCCTCCCAGCCCAGCCATGGACGTTATCAGCTGAGAAAGTGGGTCACCAGGTCAAAATGAAGAACCGTGTTGAAAAACGAATTTTCTACCGGCAGATAACTCACTGATTTGTGTTAAGAAGAAAAAGAGAAAATGATTTCTTTTTTTTTTTTTATGCAGGGAGTAAATTTAATCCTGGAAATTTTTATGAAGATCGTTTTTTTTGTTGTTGTTTTGTTTGTGGATATGTAAGGCTGTCCTTGAATAGATTTGTTGAAGGTAAGACCATTTTAATCTATTCTTGAATTAAAAAAGAGAAAAAGAATACAGTTTTAAAAGGTAGTTTTTTAATTGTTTGTCATTTTAATAGCCAAAATTAGAATAAGACAACGTTTATTTTATTTATTTTTGCTATAAGAGTAATTTTCTGAAATTTAGACATCTTTGGAATTTTAAAATTTTAGTTCAAAGTTCGTTTTTTTTTAAATCTCAATTTGAAAAAAAAAAAAAAATGATGTATTAAATTTGAATTTTATTTAGATTTAAGCCCATTTTTGTTACAAATATTGTGTTGCAATTTTTTTGAAAAATATTCCATTTTTATTTGAAAAAAAAAAAAAATGATGTATTAAATTTGAATTTTATTTAGATTTAAGCCCATTTTTGTTACAAATATTGTGTTGCAATTTTTTTGAAAAATATTCCATTTTTATTTGTTTTAAATTGTGCCTTATATTTTTGTGTAATCTTGTAATATTTTGTATTTCAAGATGAGTGTCACTCCCCCTCCTGAAAAGAATGACTTAGAAAACAAATCAGATAAAGAGAAAGATACTCAGAAGTCCGAGATTGCCACACAGACACATAATGTAACAACATTAGGTGAACAGACCCTGTCAGCTCAAGCTGGGTCTGGTCATAACTCAGTAACCGCTAGCCCGAAAATGTCCATAGAACCTGATATTATTGCGTTTTCGCCTAATTCAAATATGAATTGGACCGCTTGGCTGGCCTATTTTGAGAGTGTTTGTGTAGAACAGGAAAAAGACGACTTCTGGAAAATTAGGCACATACAGAAATACTTAAAAGACAGTGCACTTACGTTGTACATTAATAATTGTTTAAATGTGCTGCATTGGTCCGAATTTGTCACTTTGTTCAATGAACATTACGAAATTCCAGACACTCTTTCTTTAACTGATTTTTCCCGTATTGGATACAAGATTGGAGAGGACCTGAACGAATACTATCAGAAAAAGACTAAAATAGGGAGAACCTTAGGGTTAGACCAGAAGCTTATCTTGGAAGGATTAACGGAGGGCTTGCCGTTAGAAATGCAAAAGCTAGTTATTGCAAGCAACCCCTCAAATACACATTCATGGCGTGAATTAGTATTCAGAATTTGCAAGCTGCAACTGGACAGAAAAGGAAATGAGAGCAAAATAGATGCAAGCCCACAAAACCCCAATCAGTATCGACAATGGCGACCGTTTCGCCCCCCATATGAGACAGGACAGAATTATAACCGGCAGTGGAACTACAGAGTTCCCTATCAAAACCCCCCGACTCGACCTTTTGCTTCTAATCAAGCACGAAATCCCCAAAATACAGTTAGACCGACGACAAATGGTCAACCGAGACCAAATGTACATCACCAGACCACTTTGCCACCCTCCCCATGCAAAGTTTGTTTTAATATAGGAATACCAAATGCGTATCATTGGGTGGAATACTGCCCTTTTCGACAACAAGTCTTAGCAGTTCCAACCCCTAGTCCCAATATGAATTTTGCGAACCCCAACCCAGATCAGAGAGCTAATGAGTCATCTGAAAATATATCTAGTAATCAATGACGGTTTCTTATGTCCGGACATGTACAAAAGGAAAAAGCTAGCTACAAAAAATCAAATAGAAATTGTCAAAAAATTACTGATGTAAAAAGTGAAGGCTCACTACCTTGTTTGATCGATACAGGGAGTTCTATCAGTGTTATTCCTTATCATTTAGCCCACAAACTTAACCTAAAAATATGTAAAGTTCAGCAGAGTATATCGGTCACACAAACACAAGGTGTTCTAGCTTTGAAAGAAAAATGCCTTGTTAGTTTGAAATTAGGACATATCTCTAAGAATGTTGAACTTTTTATAATTAATAATCACTTACCTTATGCTTTGATTGGGCTACCCCACTGTAAACTGTTTAAATTGAATATTGACTGTGTTAAAATGCAAATCACGCAAGAGAAAAAGAAAGTACCTCTCATGGACAGTATTTCAACAAATTCATCCCATCATACCTTACATTTATCAGAAACATATACTAACCAGCCAGAAATGGAAAATACAGTTAAAAATGCAGAGATATTCGAAGAAAATTTTGAGCCGGAGTTGTTCGAGACCACTGAACATGGGCCAAATGTTCAGACTGTCAAGGAACAATTACCTGCTCTTCTAGCCAAATATGTCTGTATTTTTGCTAAAGATAAATATGATGTAGGTTGTGTAAACATTGAACCCCAGAGAATACAGTTAACATCAGACCTCCCCGTTTCTTTAAGAGCATATCGCACTTCCCCTAAGGAAGAAGAAGAAATTAAAGACCAAATTCAGAATTTATTGCGAGCCGGTATCATTAAAGAAAGCTATTCCCCTTATTCATCACCCGTAACTTTGGTGTATAAACGTGAAGAAGGGAAGAAAACCCGGTTATGTATTGACTTTCGAAAATTGAATGCCATTACAAAAACAGATGCAGAACCCTTACCTAGAATAGACACCCTGTTAGATAAATTGGCACATGCTAAAGTTTTTTCCACTCTTGATTTGGCCAGTGGATATTGGCACATCCCTATCCACCCTCGAGATACGGAGAAGCTGGCGTTTGCCACTACCTTTGGATTATATGAGTGGAATCGTTTACCATTCGGATGGAAAAACGCGCCTGCTTGGTTTAACCGTACCCTCAGAAGAATCCTTAATAAATACAAAATTGACTTTGCCTGTAGTTACTTTGATGATGTTATTGTATTCTCCCAAAATGAAGAAGAACATTTGTGTCATTTAGAGACCTTATTTAATATCTGTGTCCAAGAAAACCTTAAACTAAAATTGTCAAAGTGTAATTTTGTTAAATCCAAAATTAATTTCCTAGGATATGAAGTCTCGAATGGTTGTATCACACCTGACAACCCTAATATAGAGACAATTAAGAAATTAACACCACCTACGAATGTAAAAAAGAATTACAACGTTTTTTGGGATCTATAAACGTTTATCACAAATTTATTCCAAAATATGCTAACATTCGATACCCTCTCAACAATTTGTTGAAGAAAAATGTCCCCTATGTATGGGACCAAAATTGTCAAAATTCTTTCGAAAAGTTAAAAAATGCTTTAATTGAAAAACCTATATTAAAGTTGTTTGATCCCAAAACACCTTGTCATTTGTTTGTAGATGCATCAAGTCATGGAGTGGGATGTGTTGTGAAACAAGTTGATGAAAAAGGAACATTACATCCTATAGCATATCACTCTAGAAATCTTCGCGATTATGAAAAAAATTATGCAATTACTGAGTTAGAATGTTTGGCGATTGTGGATGCTTTAGATAAATTTTATCATTATTTACACGGTCAAAAATTTGTCATACATACAGACCATGCGGCACTTACCTGGCTCAAAAGTGTTAAAAATTTAAGAGGACGTCTTTTCCGCTGGTCCCTAAAACTTAGTATGTTTGACTATGAAATTAAATACCAAAAAGGCTCCACTAATGTTGAAGCTGATATGCTATCTAGACAGCCTGTTTCAGAAAATTTACCCCATATTATACATCTCCTTGACTTGAATGAAGTAAGAGACAATCAGAGAAAAGAAAATGTAACAGTTGATGGTAAAAAATACACTGAGATAAATGATGTTGTTGTAATTAGAAAGAAAAGTTTGTATAAGATTGTGGTCCCCATGTCTTTACGTCTACCCCTCTTAGAAAAAACCCACACACAATTTGGCCATCCTGGAATTTATAAGATGATAAATTTAATCTCTCTGCAGTATTATTGGCCTAACATTAATCAGGACATTGAAAATTTTGTAAAACACTGTCACACTTGTCAGATAAACAAAAAATGTAGGCAAAAAAGATTTGGCTTATTGCAATTAATGCCCCCAACAGATATACCTTTTGAATGTTTAGCAGTAGACTCTGTTGGCGGATTTAATTATTACAATTCTACAAAAAAATATTTGCATTTAGTCGTTGACCATGCAACTCGCTATGTGTGGGGTTTTCCTTCAAAAAGTGTAACCACCGAAACTTATACAAACATTTTGAAGCAATTATTTCAGATACAAGTACCAAATAGATTGTTAACCGACAGAAATGGAGCATTTACAACTTCCAGGTTTAAAAGATTTCTTCGTACTTACAATGTAAAACACAGATTAACAAGCAGCCATCACCCAGAAACGAATGGGAAAATTGAACGCCTAAATCAGACTATTGTCACTAGATTAAAATGTAAAGTCAATTCCACAACCAAGAAAATACCCTGGGCTAAGCTTTTAGATGAAGTCTTATATGAATATAATAATACTCCCCATTCTGTAACCCAGTTCACCCCTAGTTATTTATTGTTAGGAAAATTACCATATGATCCTCCTTTACCAAATAATAGTTATTATCCCCCTGTGGAGGAAGCTAGAAAATTGGCTAAAGAGAGAACAATTGCTTACCATAAAAAGAATAAAGTCCGTTATGATGCTCGTTTCCTTCCTGTAAAATTTAAAGTTGGTGACATTGTAATGTATGAAGAATTTCATTATCCTAATACCTGTAAACTGACTTCGCCATACTCTGGCCCATACACCATTTTAAAACAACTTTCTGATGTATCCTTTGAAATTGATAAACCCAGTCCACATTTTAAGAGAAATTCTGAAATTGTCCATTCCTCCAAGTTAAGATACTACCACCCACCTCAAAACCTTAAGCTCAACCATGAATAAAACCCAATCTATCTCTTTCATCTTTCAATTTTTTATTTTTGCTTTCCTATCGTCCCCCTTGCTCATAGCATTTGGACGAGGACCCAGCTGGGCGTGTAACCTAACTCCCCGGCGGCGTAGAATGATGATGACAGTTTAAAAGTACTGTTAGAATTTTTGTTTTTTTTATAACTATATTATTATGATAATTTTGTGACCTATGAAGGGGTCCTCCGCTCCGTGGCCACCCATCTTTAGCCGGACTGTTTTCCCAGATTCTCTTTCCAGGTTGAACGGAGAATCTGGCAAAACTGCTTCGCTTCCCCTCTGTAGGTGAATGTCGATTGCCCACCTTCCTTTTTCAGTTGTGCAAGAGGCACATTTTTTGGGAGGATATTCACCTCAGAGTATTAAAATCCATGTCACACTGACCCTGGGCATGGTGAAAATTATAGCAAACGCATATTTATAATTTTTTAGCTATAGTTTTCCTTTTTTTTAAGACAACTTAGTTTATTTTTCATAAAAATAACCTTTGGCTGCATCAAAGAAGTAGTAAAGTCCCTACCGAAACAGAAAGGTAGAATAAGAAGGAATGTGTTTGTTGTTGTTAGTATTACAGTGTATTTTACTTTTATGTTCGCTCAGTGTGAAAATTCAGTATTTTTAGAAATGCAAACTTGCCAAAGTGCATTTTGGTAGACAATATATTTGTGTTGATAGTATTAGTGCATATTTTATATTTTTGAACATTTTATGTTATTGAATATTTTATACTTTTGAACATTTTGTAGTATTGAATATTTTATATTTTTGAATATTGTGTATTATTGAATATTTTATATTTTTGAACATTTTGTATTAATGAATATTTTATAATTTGGAATATTTTGTATTTGTAAATATTTTTTACATTTGAATATGTTATATAGTTTTCAGTAGGTTTATCTTTGAGTATTTTAGTATATGTTATATATTCTGTATATGTTAATGTTACAATTTTACACCAAAAAAGGATGTTTCTCAATGGACAATACCCAGAGACATTTACAAAAAACATCCAAAAGACTTGCTTTAGAGACAGTTTGGTGTAATTAAAGGTCCCATGTCTCGAGACTGTCCCCTTATTATTTTGCTGCAGCACCATTTAAAGAATTCCAATGTTTTAGTGTAACCAATATTTTTATGTGAACAATATTTTTATGTAACTTGATATGAATGTAAAAATAGGTCCAATTGACTTGAGAGCTGGAGCAAAAAAACACCCTGAGTTAAATTTACGAGATAAGACCCACAGGTCTTGCAGGCAAGCCCTGTGGCTCTTGTTTTAGTGGGGGGGGGGGGGGATATGAAATGATAAAAAAGCCCCTTTTTAAAATCCCCTTTTTTGTCCCTTTTTAAAATTTAAATTTAGAAATTAAAATTAAAACTTTTAAAATGCTTTTGTAATTGTGTCTCAGTTGATTGAATGAGGTTGCCCCTGTTAAGTCAGTTTTCCTGCATCGCATTTTATAACTTTTAGAGATCGTTTTGGCACATCTCATAAGAATACTTTTGCTGAATAAGTGCAATTTATAAGTCTTGCTGCATTCGATCGGCCAACTCAAACCACAGCCTGTATCCCGGGCAGTCAATCATTCAGCTAACGACCAATTATAGTTTAAAGACGCCTCCTTTGACTTCAACGGCCCCTAGCTGGAATAATGCGAAATACAGCATATTTATACCGATGCACAGGTCCCCGGACAGGGCTTTTGACCATCAAAAGAATGCCCTAACTCCACGACACTCGGCTCTCTAAGTATCGCTTAGCGGTACACATAATTCCCAAGCCCGATGTCCATAAAGTAAATTAGCAGCTCTCAAGCCAAAAGGGGCCTGATTTCTCAAAAGGATGTAACAAAGGAACAATAAATCAGGTCCCCGGAAAAACTGTGTCTTTATTGGAATAACTATTGTATGAATCTGACTTTGATTTCCCGGATACCACTCGCGGCCTGCGACTACCTAAAGATGATAGAAGTTCCGAGGATTCGCTCAGAAATCGGCACGCACGCGTCCGCGGTTCGCGCCCCTGCCCCCAGCAGTCGGGCCTTGGCCGACGACACGACAGAAGATCCGTAACTGGAGTAGCGACGAATTCGTTACATGTATATATTATATATATAATAAATATTGCAGTTTCTGACGAAATTTTACTTAAGGAACTTATTCGACTTATGTAAAATTCAACTTACACAAAAATTTCCGGAACGCATTACTTACATTAGTCAGGGGATCCATGCATAATAAAAATTACAACAAAAAGCTTTTGTTTATGTATAAGGAGAGTTTCCTCCAGGTTTGAAAAAACACAGGGCACTGCTGACCAGAAAGGGGAACTTTTAATATTTATAAGTCAGGTCACTCACTCTTTTCAAGATACAACAGTGAGTCAGTTTTCACAATGGAAGCAAATTTTTTAATACAAAAGGTAGTAAGGAACAATTTTTTTTGCTGAGAAGCAAGCAGAGCCATCTTGATTTATTTTGGGATGAGGGCCACGAAGGCTACTATTTTTTAAAACAAAGGACAGACAGGGTGCAGTATCCTCCTGAAATTGTCTGAGGGCAACTCTGTGATGAGTACATTTATTTCATAATAGATAAAATATATTAGAAAAAAATTAATTCAATTCTGAAAAAAAAAAAAAAAAATGTAAAAACTACTGAACATGCAAAAAGAAGACAATTTTATCAATAACATAAAATCACCAAAGTATCGTTTTTATTATTTAAAAATTTCCTATAACGTACTTTTTTCAGTTCTGAAAAATTACACACAGTAGCTACAACTAAGCATCTAAGTGATCAATTTATAATCTGATAATAGAGAAATTTTTGAATGACTATAATTCAGTAGTCAATGGTTATAGAATCAATTATTTATAAGGATCAACATTTCAAAAACATATACGAATATTTTAAATTGTTGTAATTTTTCCAACTACAAGTATCAATCCATTGGTTTAAAGAAACAAAATGAATTAGGAAAATTACATAAAAGAGAAGAAAAATGAAATTTTCGGTTTAATTTATTAGGTGTATGACTTGGTCCTTTTTTCAGTAAAGAAAATACACTTGTGTTTCGTTAAAATAAATGAGATGTATTCAACGTATTTAAGAACAAAAGTAACATTCACTCAACAAGAGAATCCTGCAATGAAAGAAATCTGGGAATTTTTAAGGAATCAGTTCATCAAGCCAAATTTTGGTTTCTGCATAAGATCTGAACTGCCTTTTAGAAAAAGCAATCTGCATGGAGTAAAATAAATGGTGATCAGAAGGATCAAAATCTAGTTAATACAGCGAGGATGGTGACACTTCCCATGGAAGTGTTTCTAGCATTTAACTGACTAATCTTGCAACTTGTGGGTGACCATTGTAACATTGGAAAATAACTTTGCCATGTCTTTTGGATTTATTCTGGATGATTTTAAGGCAATTCTTCTTTTAAGTTGATTACTTGTTGTTTATAACATTTACTATTGATTGTCTTGTTTATGGAAGATTATACCTTTATAGTTCTATCAGACATGCAACATAAGCTTAGTGCCATGAACGTTCTGTTCAACACTGGTAGACATAGTTTACACAAATTCAGCAGCTAATTCAGACTGTGCTGGGCAATGATTATCACCAAACATGGAGTCATATTTATATAACTAATATCTTTTCTTCCTATTTAAAAAAAAATCCTGCTCATTCATAACAAAAATCTTTGAAAAAAAAAGAATATATATCCTTTTTTCAGATTCACATTTTTGAAAATGAGTGATTAAATCTTCATAGTTTCAGAAATTAGGTTCTGAAGGAAAGCCTTGTTAATAAATAAAAAACTGATGAAAAAACAAATGCAGGATGCTGAATCTGAAAAAAAAAAAAAAGCCTTTTCAAAACTTGTGTCTTGAACTAATTAAACTAATTTTACTACACGGTTAATGAAACATTTGAAATTTTATTTAGAATTTCTTATTTGAAGTCTATTAGGCTTAATCGTTCTGAATATGCATGTATGAAAATGTGACTGTTTGCATATAAATGAAGTTAAATTTCAAATATAAAAGCCACCAGCTATAAGAATCAAAAACAGTACTTACAAACGTGATTTCTGTAAGTGAAAGGCTACTGCATGCACAGAAATAGTATTTCTTTCTGATCAGATCATTATTGACTAGTTATAGCTATACCAAAGCTGAATTATCAAAATTTAATTAACCTATAAATATAACTTTTAGCACAAAATGAGACACTATATATATACTTCAAATTCTTTCCAGGCTTCTAAAAGCATCAATCTCTCTTCTTTTTCATTTGCACTGCGCAAACTTTTGTTGGCTTTCTCGTACACATGACGTGCTTGTAATATGGCTTCACTTCCCTCACCACAGCCAAGTTCAAATCGAGCAAAACTTATCCAAACCTGCAAAACACATAAAGACAAATCAGCAACAGAGGAAAAATTAATTTTGTGACACATAGAAATAAAGTGTTTAGATAAATAAATAAATAAATTTAGCAGATTTAAGATCCAAGAACAAGAAAGAAAACAAGGAAAACTGTAGATCTCTGGAATGATTTTATTCTTGCTAATTAGATATAAGTTTAATACTGTAAAAGTACTTATTTTCACGAGGCTTTAATTTTCACAAGCCCACCGTAATCGCAAAAATTTAAGCCTCGTGATTTTTTTTTTTTTTTTTTCGCCTCAAACAATAATAAAAAAATCAGAAATTTTTGACTTAACCAAAATTTAATGATTACAGTTACTTAAATAAGAAATAAGTACAAAAATTTCTTGAATACTTACAATTATTTCTTGAATAAAAACAATAATACAATTAATAGAACAAACTTTTTGGACAAAAGGAAGTTTCTTAAAATGCCTTAAGCAAAAGGGGTTCCATTTAGGTAGTTTCGGAATTTTTCAACTTTAGGTTCTGTTCATGTAAAATTCGCGAAATTTTCATGTCGCGAAATTACCAATATCTTCATTTTCATGAAAATTACGGCTCGCGAAAATAAGTGCTTTTACAGTACTCAATTTATTCTCATGTTAAAAAAAAAAAATCAATGTCTTTAGTTACAAATTAGACTGGCTATAATATGAAACAACTGGAGAAACAAGAGTTGAAAACTTTTCTAGCCTATGTAAAGAAAACAGATGGACAAGAATAATCTGAGTATGAAAGTGAATCTTTACATTTCTAATACATTACTACACATTAGAGGATCTTCAACCCATGAATCACAGAGAATGATTTAGTGGTTCATTGTGCCAATTCATATATTAAGAAACAAAAGTACTGTGTGATTGAGAAAAAATGCTTTATTAGGACAAACCCTTTTTTAGATGAGAAAATGACGAAGAAAACAGCAGAAAAGCTACTAATACACATAATTTTCCTCCACACCGACATGTGCTATTAAAGTGGATTAGCTCTTTTTGTGTGATAAACACTATAAACTTTACAAGATGGACAGTACCACTTAATACCGATAACTTCCGATGGCTTGCAGGTATGCTTTTTCACGCATCATTGTGAGTGTTAATGCTAAAAAGCTGATAGCAAAAATAAAACAAAACTGGGGGAGGAGGCAAAGGCAAGTTAGAAATTGTGTACACAAGTACACATAATATTGAAAGAATCTGAATTTATAGAAAAAGGAAAGACAATAAACAAAACAGTACAATTAAGTATAGTATTACATGATAAAAATAGAAAGTTTAAGTATAGCATAGCTGCCAACTTCAAGATTAAAAAAATTGGATTACAAGAATTTAAAAAATAAACAGTCAAGTGCGAGTATTAATCGCACACAGAGGGTTCCGTAGAATAAATATATGAATTTGTAATTGTATTATTAAAAAAAAAAAAACGTTGCTAAAAGAATAATAAGACTATACAATGCAGGGTTGGGTATAACTGTATATACTAGAAAAGTGTAAATGATGGATATACCATGACAACAATAACTATTGAAAAATGAAAAACATTCCATTTAAAAGATATTTTCATCAAAAATAAAACAAACCTTTACATGTTGTGTTCTTTCCAATAACCTTTCATATAGTTGCCTTGCACGATCAAATTGCTCTTGCTCAATTTCAAAATCAATGTAGGCTTTCCATACTACTTCTGGCATGTCCAATCTTGGTTGATTGATAGCAACTTCATAAATTGCTCGAGCTCTGTCAAAATCTCCAAGGATTGTTTCTAATTCAGCAAACTAGATAGATAAAACCAACGTATTATAATTTTGTAATTAGCAGACAATATGTTTAAAAACACTCAAAATACATAGCATTTACATACTAGAGAAAGAAGGGATAGTTCTGTGGTGGTTCCAAATATATTAGATGTTTTGGTTGAAATTTGTTTATTATTGCATATCATACCTTCCTCATCCACACACAATGCAGCAAAAACCATGAAGTTGAATGTTTGTGGTGAATTAGTTATATGCACCATTTAAATAATAATCCTACCAATTTGAAGGGATTGTAGTAATCTAAAAATTATGAGCACTTAAAGAGTTGTGAGAATTATAATTTGAGATTGTTGAGAATTCTGCCATCATACGGATTGTATAGATTTATTTTAAGGCATTGTGAATTATTTTTTAAGTAGTAGCATTAACTACCCTAGTAGCATTGATTGATCAAATTTTGTTCGGCCTCTCATCAATTCATCGAAATTTGCTCTAGTAATAACACAGCCATATCTTTTTGAGTAGTATTTGAGAACCAGTTTTTGATGAGCTAAGACTCATCGGTAAAAAATATCCTTTCAAGTAGATTTCTGGGTGAAAACCTGCTAATCGTATACTCACAGATGATAGATCGTGAAACAATATCGAATCACAGTGAAATTTGGAAGAAATAGCTGCTTTTTCTTCTAAACACAATCTGATTGGTTGAGAAGTTCAGACCTGATAGTACCCAGATGGAGTGATGTGTTTACGTTTGGAAAGTTACATTGGAAATTTGAAGGAAGAGTCGACGTTATTAAGGGTTATGCCAAATCAAATTTTAACTGATAATATTTTTTAAATTTTCGATCAAGCTTCCCAAGCACGAGGAATCATGTGAATAGAGATGGGAATGCTCAGAAAAAACATGGAAACTTTGCGAAAAAAAAAACATTTTTTTTTTCAGTTTTTTTCCAAAGGGCTATTGTATCAATTTTTCCAAATCGGAAAAATTGAAATTTCATTTATAAAATAATGTAGCCAAAATTTTATAATTGCTACATTCTGATACTTTTATTTATATTTTTTTCATATTTAGTGTCCCTTGTGAAAAACTTAACATGGAAAATCTTATCTAAGCAAGGATCTGTTAAAAAGAACTTGAGTCCCTTAAAGGATCCTTCACAATTTTTTCACCTTGAAACATATGACTTTTAACAAAATTCTTTCTCTTAAAAATAGGCACTTCAGAAATTTTTTCCAACCTCCAAATTAAATCCTTCACACATGTAATGGTTTTAGAATTAAAAAAAATCTGTTGTATAATAACTGCAATCACTAAAGTATGTATTATCTAACTGTATATATATGTACAAAGGACCATCTCAATAATGTCTAAATCAGAACTTAAATATGATAATTCCTAATTTACAAAATTCCGTTATATTTTTTACAAATTCACAATTTTTTACATTTCATTCACATTTTTTACAAGTTCACAAGTTTTTACAAAAGTTCACAATTTTGCAAGAACATGATTGTGTGAACAGAAATCCAAGCAAATCCCTGGTAAGATAATTACATACTACTTCTCTTGTCAAAAACGAAAATTCATGTGCAAAATTAGATCAATGTTACACCAATTAATGAAAATGGTAAGATGGAAAATTTAATGTAAAATTTGAAACATGCATTTATTTTTATTTGCATAGCTGTAATTTTTCACTATTATTAGAAAAATTTCTTTTGATAAACATGCAGTTGAAATTATTATTTTTTTCTTTTCATGAAATATAGATTCTTAGAGTTGTCTAAATGTATTTAAAAAATATATATAAATCCATAAAAACAAACTTTGCGAAGAAAATTTAAGCAAATTTCTGTGAAAATTCTAGTTGAAAACAATTTTTAAACATATGGAAAAATCCATCTGTTTTAAAGGTTTCATTTAAATAAAATACTACTTTCAATATTAACAGTCCAAAACTTATTAAAACATAGTTTGGATTTAGACTCGAAAGATGTACCAAAACTAAATATACAGGAAATGAAAATTATAACTGTAATAGGGGGAAAATGTATAATATTGTAAAATAATACCAATTTTTAAACAATGGAAGATTTGAAAATGATAATAGTATTTATAACAATACCAGAACACCATAGTTTGTTTCTTTTAAACTGGCATCCTTTATATGTTTGAAAAATAATACTATGTAGTTTTGATGTACAATGCAGTTTAAAATTGCTTTCAAACTGCAGCGATATTGGTTGAAACTTAAGATTTTTTTAGTTGTTATTTTTAAAATTAGCTCTACAAATACAATTAACCCGTAACTGGAGACATGAATTTTCTTACGCGTTCAGATATATGTTATTTTCCTTTTTTGTCTTTTGTAAACAGCATTGGAATTTTTTTAGAAATGCAATATACTCTGGAAAGCATGCAATGATAAAAGAACTACTTGTTGGTACTGAGGAATAATTTTATTCAAGGACAAAAAAAAAACAAAAACAAAAAAAAAAACAAGCCCAATTAAAAGTGTTTACTACGTTAAGTGGTCATCTGGTTTTGGCATGAGCTCAGATGAAACATCACAGGGGGAACATATTTTTGCATAACATTTTCAACGATATCTCTAAAAATATAATACGTATGTATTTTTGAGTTCAGCGTTACAAATGCTTTCACATGATAACCCACTCGATATACAAAGAAATTATTTTTTTTTCAAGTAATTTAATTAGTCCCTTTAGATTTTTCCTAAATATATTTGTGAATGTTTAATAATCTGTAAATATGTGGGTTAATAGTCATTATTACTTCCCCCAATTTGAACTTTTCACGTTCCATGATTTATGAGTAAAACGGCTGTGACAGACAGATACAGGAGTGATCTTATAATGGTTCAGTTTTAACTTTTTAAGTACAGAACACTAAAAAGAAAAAATTCTCAGTGATTCTTCTCAAACTTTTCTGACAAATATAAAAGATTGTTTGTTTTTTAAAAAAACTTCTTTTAAAATAAACTTTATTGTTTTGAACAACTGCTTTTACAAGCAGAAGTTTTTTTTTTTTTTTTTTTTTTTTTTTTTTTTTTTTTTTTTTTTTTTAAACATTACAAATGCTAAAGAGAAGGGGAAAAAAAACTCCCCAGGTTAGCTATTTTTTCTTTCTCCCCACCTCCAAATTATTAAAGCAGCTTCTTTACACATAATATATCAAAAAGTAATGATCTTTTAAATCTCCATTTTGCAGTTTTAAATGCTTAAATGATTGAAATCATAAGATAAATTAAGAACTTCAGGCATGAATAAATTTTGTCATTACAAAAACACACATTATGTGCATTGGGGAAATGAAACAGATTAAAATATATATTTTATGTAAGGAAAAAAAAAGTCACCTTCATCCAAGTCGTACAGTTTTCAGGAGAAAACTCTAAGAATTTTTGGTATAAAATGCGACATCTGTCAAATTCTCTTAGCTGGATTTCCAAGTCAATATACCCTCTAAACAGCTTGTCCTTAGGACACATTCCAATGGCAGTACCCTTAAAGAAAATAAAATACTAAATGTTAACTAAATGTATTAAAAAATCAATTACACTTTAATGCAAGAGGAAATCATGAATAAAAGTTAACAATAAAGAAAAAAATCATGTGTCAAAAACAGATTATTAAACACTTTCCAACACATTAAGAATCATGTAACAAAGTTCCCAGTTAATAAGATGAAAAATGATGTCAAAGTAAACAATTTGGAAAATGCACAACACATTTGAAAACTAATTTCATCAATTACTAGTAGAGTGTCAATGATTTTAATCAAATGATTAAAAAAAAAAAATCACTGATTAAAATCATACATTTTCTAAATGTTTAAAATTGCATAAAAAAGTATTCAAATCTAAGATGAACATAATTTGGAAAGTTTCTGTAGGTATTTTGTCTTATGAATAAACAAAATAAAGCTTTAAATAATTTTTTAAAGATTAGACATAGGCGTAACTAGGGGGGGGGGGGGGTGCCCTGTGTGCCCGGGCACCCCCCCCCCCCCTGCTTGCGCAGACTCAAGCACAATTATTTAAAAAAATCGAAATCTACAAAAGAAAAAAAGAAGAAGTGAAAGCAGAGTTCAATTAGTTTAGTTCAGAAAACTAACAGCCTACGTAACTATACTACATACTATAAGTTACATACAGCCTACATACTATAAGTTTTGAAATGTGATAAAAAAAAATGAAACCCACGTTCTTTTTTTTTAAAGAAAATTATGTTGTTTATCTTTTTTAAAACTAGAATATTTACAAGAATCTGTATTGGTCATAGTAAGTCAAAAAAGGTGGCTTTATAATCTCAGTTTGACGTCTTTTGTTTGTGGGAGATTTTTTTTATTGCCGTTCTTTCTATTGCATGTTTCTGTAATTTCCTGAGAAATTAACGCAAGTTCTTGACAAGGATAGAAAGTATTTGTCTGTTTGCTTTGGTAGTTTAAAGTCAAGAAAGAAGCAATAAAAATTCGAAAGGGAATGCAGATGTGAAACAATAAATCATTCCAAAATGAGATTAGCCGGGGGAAAGAGGGGGGGGGGGTACATATACCCTGCCTCCTTTGAAAATGGAAAATAATAGCACAGAAAATTCAAATTAATCTGGAGATTGGTTGGTTGGTTGAATTTCGTATTTCGAGGCCCTTTTCTGGCATTCGTAAAAGGAATATGATTGCAGTCTTTCAAAGCAATATAGTATTTTTTTTCCTCTGAAAATTTTATACGATTTTTAGTTTTTTCTCATTTTGCGGCGTTTTTTTGAAAGTAGGAAAAGGAACCAGGTTTCAACCTTTTAGCCCAGTGCAGCAAATTTTGATCAAAATCGCGATTTTATTCTGCAATCATTTCATGATATTTGCAATTTTTTCCAAAATCGTGTGACGAAATTCACGTCTTTCCACGCGATTTTTTGTCAAAATCCGTACTTTTCACCACTAACCTTTGACAAAATTCATGTTTTTTACCGTTATCCTTTGAGAAAATTCGCCTTTTTTGCTGCGATAGTTTGATGAAATTGGCATTTCTTTAGCACGATCCTTCGATGAAATTCGCATCTTCTTTCCACGATCTTTTGATGAAATTCGCTTTTTCTTTCTGCAATCTTTTGGCGAAATTCGCGCTTTCTTTCTGCGATCCTTTGGCGAAATTCTCGTTTTTACCGCGATCCTTTTGACAAAATTTATTTTCTGTTGCGACCGATTGACGAAATCGATTTTATTACAGGGAGATCATTTGTCGAAATTCGGGATAGTTTTGTGCGACCGATTGGGAAAATTCTCGATGCCTTTCCGTACCATAATAACAAAATTCTCTACTCTTTTCCGTGACATTTTGACGAAATTAAAAAAAAAAAAAAAAATTCGTCAATCTTTTATCGAAATTCGTAATTTTTTTGCGCAATCTGTAGATGAAATTGGCGATTACTTTGGAAATTTCCGATATTTTTCCACAATCGTTTGAAGAAATCCTCAAATTTTCCCGGGACAGATTCATGAATTGATTTTGAGAAATTAAAGAAATAAAAATCGCGGACTTCAAAAATTTTTTTTAAGTACTCACTGAAGAATCACAGGTCTGTGAAAGAATTTGAAAGGAGGAAATACTGCACAGCATTTTTTATTATGCGGGACTTTCCTTTTCTGTGCACAAATCGCGCGATCCCGTACGTTATTTCAAACCCTGTCCCTCAAAGAAAATTTCATTACTAGAGGAGTTTCGTTCGTTGGTTTTTTTAAAACGAACATAGAATTAAACAAATCTAGGATTGGGGGGAGGGGGTGGAACTGTCTTCGGCAACGCACTCCCGAGCAAGCTGACCTCTTCTGTCTTGAGACAAGCGAATCTTGAATTATTGCGTAATTAAATTATATACCTATAAGTTGTTCCTTATAAATACATTAATATTTATTTTAAATAACATAAACATTACTAACTATTGGAAGGACAAAAATCTAAATGTGAAGAAAAACATACATTTTAGTCACCTAAATGCTCAATACATTTATACCTAAATATCAATTCAAGACATTAACAAATATGGCAAAATAGGCAGGGAAATTTTTTCTTGAGAGAAATTTAACTATGTAATGTATTCTGCTCAAGGGTCTTTCGGTGCTCCTGTAAGTCCAATTGATGCTTTTACTATTTATTTTTCAAACAAAATTATTTTGAGAACGTCAATAAAACCAAATTTCATTTCAACAAATAAATAACAAAATAAATCAATGTATATTAGGTGGACGGCGAGATAAAATTATTGGGTGGGCTCGTGCCCCACGGGTCCATATAAGTTGGTGCCACTGACCCTCGCCAAAAAGTACATTAAAAATTCGGAAAAGATTTAAAAACCACAGGGAACAAAATTAACTAATTGGATAAAAGATTTCAACCGGATTCCTTTTAGGAATATATATATATATATATATATATATATATAAAAAATCACCCCGAAATGGGAAAAAAAAATCCCTCTAAAAATAACATTAAAAAATTAAAAAATCGCTGTAAGAATCTCGAAAACACTTTATTGAAAATAAGACAAAGTTTACTGTATAAAATATTGAAATCGGATTTTTTTTTACTAATTTGAAAAAATTGCCGTAAAATTAGAAAAAAATCGCATGAAAAATTAATTGAAAAATTCCAAAAATTGTCTTCCATATGCATGAGTCCAGGCATACAGGTCCTGTCAAATTTTACGGCTGTGCAGGCTGCACTGTTTTTTCAGAGTTCAGCATGCGCGTACACAGACAGACAAGCACCTATCTTTATTATTACAGTCGCATCATGATAGTATAATTTTTATAATCTTGATAAAATTTAGTGCATATTATCATGACCTGCTTTACCTAATATATTCGACACATTCTGAGGTAAAAACATGAATTATCGTAATTTTCAGCATATAATCTGTGGATCAAACACTTATGTTCGGGCCCAGAAATCTTGTTTCATAAAACGTAACTTGTTAAATCGCGATAAACATTTAACTTCAATAACAAAATAAAATTTCTGGGTCGAAACATGATTGTTTGATCCGCGGCAGGAAATTACGGTATTAATGAATATTGTAATATTTATAATATTATAATAATTATTTACATAGACTTTCCTCCAAAATTTCTTGGGTCCCTCCGGTGATCCTTAAGAAGTCATGGAGTCACATTCTGAAAAACTTTCGTGCGTATGTACTGGTGTACCGCTTGTATTATCTGAGATTTATCATCCGGCAAATTTCATCTACAAGACTTTGACTGAGATAATTTTAGATCTCATGCAGTGCTCCCCTGTGCTTATAGAAGTTTCCAGCATGATTAAAGGCCTTTTTTAATCTTTATAAGAAGTTAGGGTGCCAAAAGGTTTTACACTTGTGACCACACTTAATCACTGTCTTATGTCTCTGCTGCAAGGACATTTACATATCTTTTTTTTTTTTGTTACCATTAGATTTAGTTTTAATGTTTTGAAGCCCTTCTCATCCCTCTTCACGCAAGCAAAAATTGCGTTTGAGCACCTTTTAAAAGATATACTATCACACAATTATACCTTCTAAGATGAAAACGTGTCGAAAACGGAAATTCGACCGGTTTTATGGGGTTCCGCTTTAGCAGGTTTTACTATATATGATGTTGTTTGTATCCAGCATGTTTCTGTTAAAAAGCCTGGGCACCCCCCCCCCCCCCCCCCCCGGTTCAAGAGGCTAGTTACGCCTATGTTAGATTTGTAAAAAATTAAATACGATAAGTTTCTAAAAAACAAGTTTTAATCTGGCATAAAAAGCATTTTATTTAAAAATTATATTTAAATCTAATATAATTTGCAATGTCATAATTTTTTTATTTAATCCAACTATTCATTCTTTTATATGAAATAAGCACAGCAAGTACCAGGTGTCCTAAAAAGGACTGACTGATTTTAAAATTCAATAACTCGCAAACGGTGACAGATATTTGAAATATTCTTGCAAGAGGGTTATGTATGATGTCAGGAGATTTTTTTACTGTGATTCTCAAATTTAGTTTGAATTACAAACAATAGATGGCACTGCAAGCAATAAGCGATAAATTCAAGCTAAATTTTTTGGCCTTTCTCTTCCCCATACCAAAAAAGGAGATTAAAATGCATTAAGTGGGTTCCGAAGTACCAAAAATTGGGCCTGTTTTTAACACATGTTGCTCGCACCAACCTCTACTGTTTGTAATTCGAACTAAATTCGAGAATCACAGTAAGGAAACTCCTGACATCATACATAACGCTCCTGCAAGAATCTTTTAAATATCTGTGACCGTTTGCAAGTTATTGAATTTTAAAATCAGTCAGTCTTTTTTAGGACACCCAGTATGTTAAAAGAGTAAATAAAAGAATAAGTAGCCAGTATGTTATTTTCTCATTCTACTTTTGCAATAATAAATTTATAGAAATTGGAGCTAAAGAAGAATGACACCTGCTCTACAACTATTATAAAAGAAAAAGAACTAATTGGTATAAAAATGTTAACACAGAAAAAGGTAATTTTGGTAGAGTTTGAATAAATGTATTTCTATTTTTTTTTACTTGTGAACTCACATATACCAAAATTAGTTAGGGATTAAAAAAACAACAACCCCCCCCCCCCCTTTTTTTTGTTAATGATTCATACTGAGTGTTAATAATGCTGTTATTTAATATTTTGAGGATTTCAAATATAACTGGCTATTATTATATTTTCTCTGTATAGTTGTATGAATAGGTGTAACTCATTTTCATAATTCTTTTGGTTAGCATAAACATACATGTGTGTAAGTTTAGAATTAGGAGATTAACAGTAATTTTTCTAAGTACAAATGCAAAACAAGCTGCAAATGATTTCTTTTGTTTTGTTATTTGTGAAACTAACTAATTAAATTATACTTACTTGCACTTTTTATTAATTTTGTAATTTCTTCTGTGTTTTTTTTTTTTTTTTAAATTATCATTTCAGTAATGAAAGCATAAAAACATATAGTATTTTCCTAATTAGAGTTGACTGTTATTAATTTTAAGCAGTGTTAACAATCTAATATTAAATGCAATTATTAATAATTTTAGTAAATGTTAATATCAGTAGTATTTAATATGGTTTCATATAATTATAACAAAATACTAACATATATAGCCTTATTGTATACTACTAAATAATACAAATGAGAGCAGTTTTTATAATTACTGTAATTACTAATTGCAATTAATTAAAGCTTGAAAACATAGGTTATTATAGCAATTAGGGGTTTAATTGTTTTGGAAACCTAAAACTATTGGTTGCTATTCAGGAGAAAAAATAAAAATCTGATTTAAATTTAAAAAAATCTGATTTAAATAAAACTAGTCATTAGGGGGGGGGGGCTGGGGGCATCGTAATACTTACCCATCATTGAAATGCATAGTATAAAATATGAAAATAAAACATATGTAAACTATTTATAAAATGCATTGCAATTCAAAAATAAAATTTAAATGTATATTTAAATATTTTTAATACATAGTAATGCTCTACTGGTCCTAACCCGTCAACCCATTTCGACAAATTATATAAATCACCAAACTACTCGCAAAATTATACAAATTGGCATAATTTTTATATGTACACCCAGCAAGTATGGCTCATACTATAAATTCTTATGTGCAGGGATGTAGTGGAGGGTATACGCGGGTATACGCCGTATACCCTCTGGATTTTTTTAAGAAACACCGTATACCCTCTGTTTTTCAAGAAAGCTATAGTATATATACACTAGGGTATACCCTCTGCCTTGAGCGTATACCCTCTGCTTAGAACGTATACCCTCTGTTTTTTTTACTACTACACCACTGCTTATGTGTAGTAAACGAACAACAAATGCACACTATATTCCACAGTAAGAATCTTGTAATGCACTTCAGTGGTATATATCAAATTCAATATTTCTGAAAGAGTAACATTATTAAAATACACTGCATTTTTCCATTGATCAAAATGAAATGGAACTTTTTTGAGTGCCCCTGTAAACAAACTATATATGCTACACACTTAATTTTTACAATTCCAAACATGCCATGGTAAACCTCAATAACATATATCAATTACATGGCAATCCAAATATATTTACAGAAGTTAGAGCATGGACAGACGGCCAAAAAAGCTGAATTCATAAACATTTTTAACTATGTTGGAAATGTGTTGAAAATGAAAGCATTTCTAATATAAAAATATCTATGAATATGTACGAAATATGCATGTTTATGAAACACAATAAAAATAAAAATGTTAATCAACAAAAATTTCTTTACAAAATAAATAAATAAATAAATAAAAATAAAAGGGGATTTTAAACTGAAAGTACACAGAAATAAATGATGATTGAATGCTTTAATATTATACATTAAAATTTATTGAATTATCTGACAACATTAGGTTTCTTCGGGAAGAAACAGTAAAAAATGGAAGAAATTGATAGAAATAAAAAAGGATGTCCAAAATTAAATTATATTAATTAATTATACCAAAATTAACGATAACTATAACTTCTTAGCTGGGCACCTTCATAAGCACAATACTCATAATCTCTACCGAACAATGTGCAAATTAAATTAAGAAGTTTAGAATCAGAAATTTTATTTTAATTAAATAAATTTTACAGTTCTAAATTGTTTGACTTGCAGGTTATACTGTACTTAAATGTTTTTACTACTGCATTTTGATTTGAGATTCAATTAAGGATCTACAAAATTTATAACTACTTTACTAAAAATATAACCAAAAGGTGCTTCAAGCATGTAAACATTGCTAACAGTGTTAAGAATATCTGTACAAGTAAAAATCAGAATGATACAGCAGTTTCAAGGCAGAAAGACTGAATATATCAGCCTAGAATTATTTTCATATTAATGGCGTTGATTATGTCACTTACATTCATTATGATGAATTAACAAAATTTAGATTAAAAATATCTAAATTGGATTTTTTATGTATTTATATTT
Source organism: Maratus speciosus (assembly GCA_963932465.1). Lineage (NCBI taxonomy): Eukaryota > Metazoa > Arthropoda > Arachnida > Araneae > Salticidae > Maratus > Maratus speciosus. Next base: position 106,851,605 of record OZ010786.1, on the reverse strand, counting down.
TTGGAAGTAATAATTATTTTATTTATATACGATGTAATCAACAACATGAACAATAACATCAAACCATAGTAAAACTTTAATTGTCCGATCATTAATTACCTATGCTGATATCAGGAAATTAAAAACAAGAGCGGATCTGGAGAGTCCTCAAAGGGGGGGGGGCGATTTTGGAAATTTGGAGATTCCAATCTGATGCGCAGGTCGAGCCTAATTTTTTTCACTGCGGGTCGTGTTACTTCTACTTTTTCCTGTGGGTCGGGTTTGGGTCCGGTTGACTTCTATTTTGTTTTGCTGGTCGGGTTAACTTATACTTTTTTGCTGCGGGTCGTGTTTGGGTCCGGTTGACTTCTATCTTTTGCTGCTGGTCGGGTTAGCATATTTTTTTGCTGTGGGTCGCGTTTGGGTCCGGTTGACTTCTACTTTTTGATGCGGGTCGGGTTAACATCTAATTTTTTGCTGCGGGTCGGGTTTGGGTCCGGTTGACTTCTACTTTTCTGCAGCGGGTCAGGTTCATTTCTACTTTTTAACTGCGCCTAGCGCGTTGGGTTTGGGGCAGATTGACATATATTATTTCGGGTTTGGGTCAGTTTCGGGTTGGGTTTTTACTCTTGAGAGAGAAGGGTTCGAGCCGACCCTAATTTTGAAAAGAAAGTCTAAATATATTTTAAGATAAAAACTACATACAGTAAAAGCTCCATAACGGGCACGCCCAAACAATTATTTAATAATTCTTTTTAATCTCCAGGATTATGCAAAAAATACTAATTTGTATAAAACTGCTTGTCTCTTTATATCTAAGATCAGTTGTAATTCAGTAGAGAATGCTTTGAAACTTATTAAAAAATATACCGGGTGTCCTAAAATGGACTGATTTTAAAATTCTGTAACTTGCAAATGGTAACAGCAATTTAAAAAAATCTTGCTGGAGGACTATGTAAGATGTCAGGAGATTTTTCACTGTGATTCTTGATTTTGCTTTACAATAGCAGATACTAAATTGGTGCCCGATTTAACGTCTATTGTTTGCCGCGCCATCTGTCGTTGCTATTTTAAACTAAAATTAAGAATCGCAGCTCCTCAGTAAAAAAAAAAATTCTGGAATTCAAAGCAAATTTTCTGAAATGTTACAGCAGAGAGGGAAGGGAGGGAATTCCCTCCGGGCACTAATTATATTTGTTGCAGGTCCTTTTAGCTGTTTTCGTTTTGGGTCGATTTCAGCCTGATTGTAGATTCCTGCAAACAGGGTTTCGGTTAACCCGTTTTCTTCAAAAGTTACTTCAGTATATTATTTCAGATTAAAAACTATACCTATAATAAGAAACATAGGTGTATGTATGTGTGCTGTTTTCTAAAGAGACCACTGTATTTTTTCCACGACTCTTTGATAAAATTCGCCGCATTTCTTCCGCGGCTCTTTGGCGAAATTTGCATGTTTTCGCAGCCCTTTGATAAAATTCGCGTTTTTCCGTTGCTGTTTGATGAAATTCGCATTTCTTCCATTGCCCTTTGACAAGATTTACGTTTGTTCCGCAACCCTTTGACGAAATTAGTGTAATTCTGTAGACCTTTGATAAAATTCGCATTTTCCCCCACGACCCTTTGATAAAATTCTCGTTTTTTCGCGATCCTTTGACGAAAATCGCGTTTTTAAAGTGATTCTTTGGCGAAATTCGCTTTTTTCCGCGATTCTTTGAAGAAATTCCATCTTCTCCGCGATCTTTTGACGAAATGGGAGTTTTTTTCGCAACCCTTTGACGAAATTCGCGTTTCTTTCGCAACCCTTTGATGTAATTCGCGTTTCTTTCGCAACCCTTTGATGTAATTCGCGTTTCTTTCGCAACCCTTTGATGTAATTCGCGATTCTTTGATAAAATTTGAATTTTTTCGCAATCCTTTAACGAAATTTGAGGGTTTTTTTTTGTTTTTTTTTTTTACAAAATTCGCGTTCGCTCCGCGATCTTTTCAAGAAATTCGCATTTTCCATGATCATTTGAAGAAAAATTCACGTTTTTTCTGTGGCCCTTTTACCAAATTAACATTTTTCCTGTGATTCTTTGGCGAAATTGAAGTTATTTTCTCCGGACGATTGACGAAATAGATTTTTTAAGGCAGCCATTTGTCAAAATTCGCGATTATTTTTATGTCCGAATTTTCGGATTGATGATTTTTTTAAACTTTTGGAACCGAATGCCTTAACCCTCTTGCTGCGTATATATATACATATATATATTTATATGAATATATTGCACATCATTTAGTTTATTACCTATTTCAAATCTGCATATATTTTAGAGTTCGAATATGTCCAAAATCTTTTTGAAAGAGTTTCTCTTTTAAATAGAATTATATCATAAAAAAAAAGATTTGCTTCGGAAATTGCGGGTTCGCAAATTTTGCCACTTTTACGTTGCCTATGGAAATCGGGGGATGCGCAGCGAGAGGGTTAAAATTTCGGAAAATTAGGAACAGAATCACCCCTGCTCCTGACATCTTACATAACCCTCCTTCAAGTATTTTTTTTTAAATAGCTGTCGCCATTTACGAGTTATTGAATTGTATTTAAAATCCGTCAGTCCATATTAGGACACCGGGTATATTCAGTAGCTATGGGGTGGTGGCTGAAAGATGCATTAAAAAAAAAAATAATTAAAGCTGGCTTCGATATGTCAGTTAGAGATTTACCTGGGCTGAAATTTCTAGGTCCAACCCGCATAAAAAAAATTATTGGTCCGGCCCGGTAGAAAAGCTAAAAAATCGACTCCAGCCCAGCCTGCATTTTGCAATTAAAATTATTATGCACTTACTTATGCTCATATTTTATTCCAGATTTTGTTCGAAATTCATGAATACAGAAAAACATTAATATTAGTGACTATTTAGGCAATTATGTACATAAACGCTACATAAAAATCATTACTTAGACAAATACATTCAAATGAAAATCCAGTAAGAAAATCAGTTTAGAATGAAAGAAATGGATAATAAAAGAAAATCACAATTTTAAAGCTCTACAAAAAAGTAGATTTTTAAAAATGCATCTCTGTAACTTATTAATTCAAATTAAATTTTTAAAGATTTCGCTAAACAAATGTACAACATAAATATAATTTTTACGAAAAACAAATTTGTAAAATGTCAAACCAACTTGGGTTCGGAGAGAAGAATTTAGAGAAGTGCACGGTTCGCGTCTGACCAATACTGCTTATCATACGGGCTGAAACGGACTGAACGTTTAGCTTTTATTCCGTGCCGAACCCCGACCTGGAAATTTTGGCCAGTGCAGACCTCTAGGAAGAATAAAATCCAGGCCAGGCTCGACCTGGAAGAAAAAGAAGTCTGGCCCGACCCGAATTTGCAGAAAAATTTTAAGATCAGGGCACGACCCGGCTCTAAAAGAGAAAAGACCTTACTCAGGCCGAGTCTCGTGGTTTTGAAATGGCGCGACCCGACCCGGGTCGCGCCGGGCTCGAGCTTCGCCCCAAGTCATTTCCCGTGAGAATGCATAATGCCGTTTTGCAAACCTTTTGTTCTCTCAAGGGGGGGGGGGGGGGGGGCGATCGCCCCTCCCTACCCCCTTAGATCCGCCATTGATTAAAAACTTACTGAATTGAATACCAATTGTATAAGTTTGTTCGTAAAAATATAATTTTGTATGAATTATAAATTTGTAGACACTATGCCAATACAATAGAGCCTCTTTTATCTGAAACTCTTGATTAACCAAAATCAGTTTTTAAACTTTCTTTTTTTTTTTACTATCACATTCCTTGTGTGCAAGCGGTCCTTTCTGAACCACGAGTACAGATAAATATTTCAGATCCCATTTCTTAGTATTCCTTCGAATTTAACTTGAGCTCACGTAAACTGCGGAATGCACTAGAACACAGTAAGAGGAGGAACAACCAGAATGTGTGAATGTGGACCAGTAGGTGAAGAAAGCGAACAAATTAGCAATTCTGAAGCTTTTGAATGTTTTGCAAAAGATTCGGCATGGCTGGAGCAGCAGAAAGACTGCGATACTGGTGTAGTATTAAAAAAAAAAAAAAAAACTTTGTGATAGAGCTGCAAAACAAAGCTGCAAACAAACTTTGTTTCAAACCCTTGTGAAATTTGTAAAAGGTACTTAATTTCAAAATTAAAATTCAAGTAATTTATTCTTGTTTCTATTTTTCTGTTGCTTTATTTTTATTAAGCACTTATTATCAGAATAAGAAAGACTGCATATATCTGTTCTTAGACTTGAAATTGAAGCATTCTCAATTATCCAAAAATTTCGATTTTCCGAAAGATCGTTGGCCCCCAATTCGGGTAATCAAGGTTCTTAAAACTCCTATTAAAACTAAAGTTAATGTTTTACTGGCATTTCTGAAGTCTATATTTGGGTTTAAGCATGGCATTTCACCCATTTATTTCATATCTGCTGTACTCAGTGCCGTAACTAGGTATGTGCAACAGGAGCACGTGCACAGGGCCAACTTGGAAGGGGGAACCAAAATGCTATTAATAAGAAATTATATTTTTAAATTTTGAATTTTTCCACATTATTTTGACTGCATGATTTGGTGATTTAGACTTTGCCTTTAGACCCCTAGATGTCTCTGCTCTACAACATGAACATTCAAAGGAATGAAGGAATTGACTGATATTTTCAACGTGCCTATAGCTCACTTGCGAACTTAGCTTAGGTTAGGTTACAGTGTGAGTATGAATACAGCAACATAGTCACTATACTTATGTTTTTGCATGCAAGTGTTTTTCAAATGCCAGCCGAATGCCTTTTTTTTCTGTTTTGTTTTAAACTCCATCGGCCAAACCAATCTTGATATGGAAAAAGATATATTCTTAAAGTTCGTACTTTAATGTCTTGAATGCCGTAACCAGTTTTAAACAAACATCTTTGTTAACCCTTTGAAAAAAATTTTCAAAAAGGGTCCTTTTTGCAATAAACATTTTCATTTTTATGTCAATGCCCCCCCATTGAGTAATTTTAGAGATACTGATAAACAAAAAATATGTTCTTAAAGCTAAAACCTTCATCTAATTGGCAGTGCAATCAGTTTTCAAACATATGAATTTAATCCTTTCAAAAAATTTGTGGCCTCAGGTCACTTTGTGCCCCGCAGAGAGATTGTTTTTCAAAGCTAAAAGTAACTAAACGTCCATAATTCGGTACAATCTATTTAGAGCATCTCGACAGACTGGATTTACATCTACTACAAAAACTTCAAAATGTTCGGCTGAGTAGAAGTATATTTAAAAAATAAAGTAAAATCCGAGAAAATTTGTTACACTTTCTCAGACATCCTGCTTTTTAGGTTTTTCGTAAAGAAAAAGCTAAAAAGTGAGTTGTTTTGGTGCAGTTTCACTCGGCTTTGGCTCACGTTTTCATTACTAAATATGTATATTTTTTCACAAAACTTTATAGCATGATCGGATACAATTATATTTAAAATCTATTAAAATTTTGAATGATAAGAATTATTTTTTTTTTCTATGATAAAGAACTCAATGCAAAAACAAGGGAAAAAGGGAGAAGAAAACATTTCTTTTACAAATAGATATCAATGTTTTTTCTGAATTTTTAAACAGGCTGCAAAACGTTACATTTATAATATTTAGAAATTTCCAAAGAATTAAGACAACGAGAACTACATTTTGTTAACTACCGAATGAGCACAAGTAAAAAAAAAATCTCCTTAGGAACCTTTATACCACTAAATATCGACATCTTAAAAACTGACTAATGAAACATTATATTTTTAACTCCTAAAATTTCAAAGTTTTTGAACAAACATTAATTGTTAAAAGTATTAATTATGATGATGTAATTAATGAATTTGCTGAAATGGCATCGACTTGTGACAAAGTTGTACTAATTTTAATATGTATTAGTATGAAAATGAAGTTAGAATTTATGCACATAACCTGTCTTACTTCTGCATATCTCAATAGGGGACTTATTGCTTTTTTTAAATTTCTTTCTTTATTTTTTTGTGTGTGTGCACGTGTCTGTATTTGTATCATATGTAAATAAAAAGTTGTTATTTTAATAATTTACTTTGTTTTTATTTAAATGGTTAATTTTTATTTTTGCATTAATCGTACTATATGTAATTTCAATTGAGTTCTCAAGGTCAGTTTCTTGGTCCTTATCATAGATCAGTAATTTAGGTAATGCCACATTTGTCTGACTGACCACTCTTTTTATCCCACCTTTCTTGAGATCAGTAGAAAGCTTCATCCTTTCTTCGATTATAGCAGTGGGAAAAACGGGACCAGGGGTTCACATTAGAGTCCTGCATGGCCCGGTTTCTACCTGACCCGAACCCACAATATTTCAACCTGCAACCCAACCCGAACCCGCAATGTACAGAAAGCAAATCATGTTTTAATACCATTATGTAAAATAATCTACAATTGTATCTTTATAGAGGTTTTAGTTTTTTCAACGGGCCGGGCCGATAACTACAATTAAGTAGGTCTACAGGCCCGATATAAATATTTAGCCGATAAAATTATAAATGGACCGTGCCGGGTTAGGACCGAACTTTTAAATTTTACATAGGACGGGACCGGGCAGACTGGTCCCAGGCCACAAACTGGGACTTGCAACAAAAAAGTCTAGAGCCGGGTGCAGGTAACCCGACCCAATGCTGGACTCTAAACGGTATAAAACTAGTTGTGGTTTCAAAAGTTCCACATATAACGATACACCTTTTTTGACACAACTGACTATCTGCCTTTAGTTTAAAAGCAGTTATTATTTTGAAAAATTTCCTGTTTAACATAGTGCATCATGTATATCACAATTAAATTATTCATTTGATACATTAGACAGGAGAGACCATTTAGCGTTTTGCTGCATATTGTATTTTAAAAATACAATAAAAATATAATGCAGTTTGTTATTTCGAAGACTGGTGACATGATGACTAAAGTCAAAACAGACAGTCACATATTTTGCATTTGTAAAACTTTGATCTGTGGTTTATAAAGGTATTTAATGTGAAAACATATTTTTCACATTCTTTTAAAAAACCGGGTCAACCCGAACCCGACCCGAAACAAAAAACTTAAAGTTAACCTGACCCGCAATGAGAAAATATAGTGCCAACCTGACCCGACAAAGCGGGTAACCCAACCCAATGCAGGACTCTAGTTCACATCTTCTAGTGCCATGACAAGGAAGGGATGAAGTGGGAAGAATGGATGCCCTTTAGAAGCCAATTGAAATTACATAGATTATAGACATTTAATTCACTTTGCTAATTATAGCAGGTTTGACTGGTATATTATTCTAAGTATTTTCACATTGTCCAGAAGATCCATAGGTGAATAACTTCAAATTCACAGTGCAGTTAGTATTTTTACGAGTTATTTGAAGATTTAATGTTAATTTACTCTGTTACTATTTGGGTAGATGACACGATCACCCATCATCTTCGTATTTAATTAGAAGAAGGACATGCATAGTTCACATCCAAGTACATAGGGCGAGGTCTACCCTCTTTCCTCATTCAGTCTGTGCCAGATGTTCTTTTATTGCATACTGTAGTAACAGATTATTGATTTGCCCAGAACACACAAGCAGTTAGTTAATATGCTCAGTATTTAAAATTTTTTTGCATTTCGACATGTCGAACCGATGCATGCTGCGAAAGACAGAGAAAAAATAAATAAATTTTTGACCAACCGACCTTTCCTGCTTAGAATTCTTTGGGACGGCGCTAGCCACATCACTGCGACCTTTCATGCCAGTTTGGAATGTTCATTATGGTTTTTAATTAATATCTCGGTTAATTAACAAAAATGAAAAATCTGAATCTCAGGTGCATTAGGACCTGCCTTTCACTATCTCCATTCAATTTTTTTAGACCTCTATGTGTAATAGATTTTCCTAGGCATCGCACACACACAGACCTTTCTTTTATTAGTGTACATAACATTTGTGCAAAAAATTATTAAAGCAAACTGGTTTCTTCCACTAGGGGTAAAAACTTATTTCTTTTGCTCTTTTTTTTTACACTTTGAAAGAAATCTGGTAACACTGCTGGAAAAGCCTATTAAAGAAAAGCTAATAACATGAGACACCAAAAAAGCATCAAAACATTTTTCTTAAACAACTATGCAATAATATATAACATATAACTTCTAAATCACCCCCCCCCCTTTTTTTTCCCCACATAGCATAAAATATAAAATCCTAGAAATTTTTATTTTTTTTATTTTTAAAGGAGGGATGTTTTTGAAAAATTTCCAAATTACAATTTTGTTTAGTAATTTAATTTTTTTCCCCTTGTTTTTTGATAATGCACAGGATAGTCATTATATTTTCTAATTTTAAATCCACACATATAGGAAAGTGTGCATGATAATCCTTCCTTACATTCTTAAAAAGAAAGTTGGGATAGAGGGGAGGAGAAAGGAAGCAGAAAATCACAAGCTTAAAACTGAGCTGAGAACAACCAAAACCAAAATACATATACAGTCAAGTCTCTCTATAACGAAATTCCATACATCGAATTTCTCTATATAACAAATTTTTAGTAGGAACGGCCCCTTTCCCCCTTGATCTTATTAAAAACAGTCTCCATATAGCGAAATATCTATCTCCATATAACGAATTTTTTCATAAAATGTTCTTTATTTATTGTTTTAAAAAAGCTTCCAAATCCCATGGAATCAATTTTCCATCACTGATTAGTGAATTATCATTCAGTGCTGAGTTTTTCATCTTACTTTTCTACCTTGAATCTCCTTGTTTTTTATGCCCAATGAATTCGTCTCCCCACCCTCCTTCCAACATACTTCTTAAAACAGTGTCAATTGGATTGTCAAACATAAAAGAGCGGGATCAGAGAGGTAATTGAAATTTAAGGTGAATGAGAATTCAAATGGACAAAAATGTTCCCGATACAATTTTTCATTCCTTGTTAAAGTGTGAACATATTTTCCACAGTGTAACAATTTTGAAATAAAACTGCAAAAAATTACAGATTTCTTCGTCTAAAATTAATGTAAGTTTTCCTTATGTGATTTTTATTATGATTTCAAATAAATGTGTGTTCTCTTTTTTGAAACTGTTTAAATAATTCAGAAATACAATATTAGGTTAATATTTATAATTAAACATTTCAAATTCTTAATTAAACACCTCAAAAGTAATTTTTGTTCAAAATTTACACATTCAATAGGAATTTTTACTCATTCTCTATATAACGAATTTTTTACTGGAACAATGGATTTCGTTATATAGAGACTCGACTGTATATATCGATGGTTGATTATTTATTTAGTGTAATACAAATCAACAAATAAGGTAGGGAAAAGGGGTAGGGGGGGGGGGGGAGTTTGGCAAAAAGAGGATACAGAAATTTCAAAGAAGAATGTAATTTAGATAGAATAGAACAGGCCTGTCCAAACTTTCAGTAAACAGAGACTCCTTTAACTTGGTTACAAACAATGAAGGGTGCCATTATTCACATGAGTTAAATTACACAACAGTATTATCTCTCTGTTAATAATGGCAGAGGCTGACTACCACAGGGGCTAACTTCCATCAGTATTTTTACATAGTAATTATCGCCTTATTTAAATACAAAATTTCTGCCATAAATAGGGCAAAAATTTACTATTCAGAAATACTGGTGGACATTTGCCCTTGCATTAATCAAACCCTGAGTAGTGATAGTCTTATACGATGCACATACATCTCATAGTGGTAGCCATAAGGTCACTATGATTCAGGAGTTTTGTGTAAAATTAATTTGAAGAGACAATATATATTGTAATAAATTTAGACTCACATTTTTTTAAAAGTGTGAGAGGGAGAAGGGGTGCGCTATGTAAAATGTTTTGTAGGGAAAGGAACCAGAAACCTTAATTGCTTTAATAATAATTGAAAAATTATATGCAAATAATATTTGTTTAAAAAAAAGCATTCTTTTAAAATGGATTTTTATCTTTACAAATCTTAGTAACAATCAAAAGGGCACCATGAAAACCTCCAATGAGTGGCATGGTGACATTGGGCACTGCCCCTCCAGTAGAAGACCCAAAATCTGCCAATCATCCAAAATCTGCAAGACTCTAAAATTCAGTCAGTCTCTACAGTATAAACAATGAAATCCGTCTTTCATGGTTTTGCAAAACTGAAATACAAAACAAGCTATTTTCAAAAAATCGGCGATGACATCACATGCAAAAAGGTAGTTCGATGTGTAGTTGTTCAGTTAGCAGACTCTCCAAGTCAACAACTTAATCTCCAGATTACCATAAAATATCTCCAGTTTTGTTCAATGTCATGAGTTTCGTTTTCAATCCAAGACATACGACTGCTGTCGTAGCAGCCAAGTCAACAATATGAATTGCATAAATGTTGATTCCCTTCTTTTCATAGTGCTGCACACAGAATGAAATGCTGGATTATTGGTGGAGCAACCCTGTGATTTTAGTTTGGGTTGGCATAAGATATTTAAGAAAGACATGGTATATGTTACATAAAAACTTATGGTGAAAAACCTGCAGCAGATAGAGAAGCTACTAAAGATTTTGACAAATTTTCTTTACTGGTGGCTGCAGAAAACGTAACTCCAGAAAAAATATTCAATATGGATGGAAATGGCCTTTTCTGGATGTGTTCTGCCACAAAGAACCGTTTGTAACATGTGAAGAAAGTGCTTCATCAGGAGTAAAGGAAGCTAAAGAAAGAGTAACAGTGTTAATGAGCAGAAATGCAGCTGGGGCATGTAGATGTAAATTGCTTGCTGTTGCTAAAAGCAAACAAGCTTGTGCTTTGATGGTTGAATATAATAAGAACTTACTTGTCTTATACATAAGCAACAAACAAGCCTGGATTACCAAAGAAATAACAGATTAATTCATGAACCATTTTGTAAAACAGGACCAAAATTACTGTACAAGTATTGATCTCCCTACGGATTGTAAAATTTTACTGCTTCTTGATAACTGCACTGCCCATCCTGATTCATTGGCTTTTTCCTCTGACATTGTGGTTGCACATTTTCTACCTCCTGAACACAACCTCCTTAATTCAACCGATAGACCAGTGTATCATTCAAAGCCTTAAATGCCACTACAAAACAGAATTTTTGAAGAAGATTCTTTATTCCGAGCCTTCTTACAATCTTGTGAAACACAAAAATATGCTTACTATCAAGGATTGCATTTGATTTGTTAATTTGTTTGTTACAGAATCCTGGAATTCCATTTCCAAATCCACACTGGTGAAAAGGAGGCTAAAATTACGGCCATTGTCTCTTTTTATACAAACAGATGATGATCATACTAAATTTTCTGGTTTTTATCTAAAGTTTTTAGAGGATCAAAGCTGCATAAGTGACCAAGAAATAACAACAGTGTACAATATGAGGGGAAAAAATCTCAAATTACAACATCCCAAATTGTTAAAACAAGTTACTGTGCAACAAATGTTTGCAAAATTAAAAAAATAATTTCTAAGTTATTCAATTTCCTAGCTTCCTCATAATAGTGCATATACAATTCTTTTGTTTTTTATGAGTTAAAAATTAAAATAATATATGCTTTTATATATATTTTTTTCCTTAAATATTTTAACCATGTTTACATTCCTTTCAATATCATGTATTTTTTATTTCTTTTATCAGAGAGGATAGAGTGATTTTCTTTTGACAACCTGAAATCCGCACAAGGTCTGGTCCCAGGCTGTGTGGATTTTGGGTCTTCTACTGTATTATTTATTTATTGTCAACACAAAGTAAGAGATAATGTAGAAATTTTCTGGTATAAGTCAAAACAAAAATTGAAAGATTCAACAAAAAGTGCTTACTAAAAGTTTTCTGGCTCCAGCCAGATTCTTTTCTCTGATTTCATACTGAGCTGCTAAGAGCCATATTTTGGCAAATGTGAATGTTTTGTGAGGTATCAGCTTTAAACAAGCTTGGTATACTTCCCGAGTTCTATCTTCTGCTGTACCTTTTACTTGGAGTTCTTCAAATAATGCATAGTTTATCCAAAGATAAATGTATCTTCTCCAATATCTTTTAACCTGCAAAGTAATAGATAAAATCATATTCAATGTACTGGCATAAATAACAATTGATGTCTAGAATAGGAAGAAAAAAAAATATATGCAGGTGTTAAAAAAGATAAACTGCTGTTTAAAATTTTTGCAGATTTTTTCTGTTAAGTATGCTAATATTCACTGCTGGAGCTTAAGTGCCACAGGTATAACTGATATACTTCTTATTTTACTTGCATAGGGTGATTACATATGTTACATTAAATATCTTTTTTAATACAAACTATGTTAAAACAATCTTATAATATTTTTTTATTGATTAAAACTTAATATTAAAAACTAATATCACATTTTTAATTCTTTATTATACCATAGTAGTAGAATTTTGCTTTTTAGAGATTTCACCCACAAATGCAATCATAAAAGTGGTGTCCTTTTAAATAGATAAAGTTCACAGCAAGCAATTTACAAACTTGACATGAAGTTATTTCAAGAAATATGCAGAAATGATACAACACAAACATGTATACTTTCCTAATATATATTATAAAAGAAAAAGAGAATTAATTTAAATTTGCAAAATTTTATTTACACTTTCTTTTCAAAATAATGATTTTTACTTTCAAATAAACAATACATGATATGAGGCATAAAAAAAAGTACTAGTAATAAAAAAATAAATATACAGGCTGAAAACTTATGGGAATAGGTAAAGAAACTGGAATAATAAATGGTTCGCTGGATTTAAAAACTGAAGCATGCTTCCAACAGTGAAAATGGCATCATATTTAAAAGAAAACTGTATTGGCATACAGAAAACAAACATTTTGAGGCCATTTCCTTAAATAATGCACGGATTTTGGAATGATTCTGGTTGTCAAAAATTATGTCACTTATGAAAGAAAATTTTTCCATTTATCAAAATAAACTATTTTACCATGACTGTATCAATATAGCTTCATATTCACTGTTTTTTATTTCTGCACACAAAGAAACTCCTTATTTTTATGAGATGCGTATGGCAATGCTGAAAGCATATTTCTGGTGGTTCACTGTGAATAGGGAGACAGAGCCTGCTAATATCATATAAAAAATATGATTTGGAATAAAAGAAAGATAAAAACCTTACCCAAGTTAATAAATAAAAATGCTAGGTCAAATTTATCCAGGAGAATACTGATGAGGAACATAATCCCTCTAAGTATAAAATATGAAATTATTTTAATTATTGGGATGTAAATTATCAAAATAAAGAAGAAAAAAACAGTTGTCATACAGAAATTAAGATATAAAATAGCTCCAGTTCTCCTTATGCAAGTATGTAGATACTATACAAAAATTACCCATAATTGATTCTGTTTTCTGTTACTATTTTATGTAGGCTGTGAAATAAAGGCGTAAAAAAATAAGTAAAAAATAAATTTAAAAAACAATAAAAAAATCATTTTTGATTAAAATCAGACTTTCCTGTATTAAGGGTGTATTCAAATCCAAACTGCTTATTTTCAGATTAATTTTTGTTCTAAAATGCATCAAATTGGCAGATTCTGTTATTTAGAAACTATATAATGTGCCATGCTTGTTGATTTTTTGATAAAGGAAGTACATATTACAAAAAACGCTGTCAAAGTTGGCGTTTTGAACCAAATTTTATAAAGCGAAACAGCTGGGAACGAAAAAAAAAGGTCATACTGAGAAAATAATTGTTTATAAATCAAGTTCTAATTGATTGAGCAAAAAATGAAAACACACGGCCTCTTATACATCTTTTCAAAAATCATGCCAGCAAGTTTCATGTTTTTACTTTTTAAAATGAATCTGAAAATGTGCCAGAAAATTTCGAGCTATTGGGGGTGGAAAAATATATTTTTTAGTACCTCCTTTAAAGTATTAATGGCTTCCAAGAATCGTAGATTTACAAAACAATTAAGCCTCTATTTAGATTTTTATGCTTTAATAATAGCAATAACTGAAAATAAGTAATTGCATTAATTAGCAGCACAAATAACAAACCAAACAAATATGGCAGATTTTTTTGCATGTGTACATTGCAAAATTACTATAATCTCATAAATTAAAACTTACACATATGTTTGTAAGATATGCTGGTAGTTATTCAAATTTCTTCATCATTTTCATTTAACTTATCATGTAGAACTCATTTGTAGTTACTAGTCAAATTAAGTCACCAAGTTCATTTGGACTTGGTTTTATTTTTTTTTCAAGTCAGGTCCCTATTGTAGTGAGGGCCTATGAGCTTTTAATCCTACACCAGGCTTAACTGCGTACTCGAGTGTTGTGGAGAATGTTCAAAAGTATTTTTCAAGAGAAGGCCTTTCTTGCACATGAGAGTTTTATTACTGTAATTCTGATTTTTGCTTGTAGGGAACAAAAAAGCCAAAATAAGAGGGAATGTAATTTTAGTAGGATAATCACAGTGTGACTTCAAAAATCCAGCATTCAGAAATCTGACAACTTTAAAAATTCGACATCAAAACCATCTTTTCACTTCCTTTTTCTTTTACACTTTCAAGTTATGGGAGAAGAAAAATAGCAATTTATGAGTTAAAAACTTCAAGGTCGAAAGTAAAAATGAAAAACAACAGAATATTTGACTTTTTCTACATTTGTCAGAGGTGATTATTTTCTGAAACAAATTCTCTGGGAGCTGCACTATTGCTTAGCAACGGGAACAACTTTGGCAAATGCATGGTACAATATAAGGCTGGAACAAATTTTCGAAAATGGCAACATCAATGATGAGGAAGAATTTTCAGGCTTTCAAATTTGCTGTGAAAAGGCTGCAATTTATGAGCTGATTGAACACGCAAAACCTGAAAATGCATTAAGTGTCGAAAAAAGGGATACAGAAGATTGGCTAAGCATTGACAAAAATGCATCACTAACAAACAATTTAACAGACAGTGAGATCGCTGATGCTGTTCTAAATAGAATCGCCGATAATGCTAGTGGCAGCTCAGAAGACGAGGATGAACAACCGGCAGAAGAAAAGGTGTTACTAGAAAAATGCATAAATTTGACTGGAGTGTTAATATATGCTTTAGAGAAACAAGACTGTATTTCCGTAACAGACATTCTTTATTTATATAAAATAAAAATAAAAACTTGTTAAAGAACGACAAAAAAAATTGAAGCAAACAAAGTTGGCAAAGTTGGTTACCAAAATTACAAGAGAAGAAATAATTTCACTCTTTATTAGTTTTTTTTTTTTTTTTTTTTTTTTTTTTTTTGTAACATAGAAAATTATATATAAAGTTGAATATTAATGATGTGAATTATCACATTGCTACAAAGCGTAAACCAACTCAGTGAAAAATGTCCAAGCTGGGAATCGAACCCGGGTCCCTGGAATAGATCTCCAGTGCTCTACCACTAAACCACAAGGACGATGTCCAGCTTGGCATTTCCCGCTTATATAAGTCGGTAAGGCTGCTACTGCAGCACAAGATGGAGACTTCTTCATGAGCACACATTCTAGCGGCGTAACATGAGACGCAAATAAACCCAGCATCGGTGAATATACAATTTTAATTAATTTTTCAACTACATTTCAGCAGTGAAATTTACGCTTGAAATTATTGAATATTAATGATGTGAATTATCACATTGCTACAAAGCGTAAACCAACTCAGTGAAAAATGTCCAAGCCGGGAATCGAACCCGGGTCCCTGGAATAGATCTCCAGTGCTCTACCACTAAACCACAAGGACGATGTCCAGCTTGGCATTTCCCGCTTATATAAGTCGGTAAGGCTGCTACTGCAGCACAAGATGGAGACGTCTTCATGAGCACACATTCTAGCGGCGTAACATGAGACGCAAATAAACCCAGCATCGGTGAATATACAATTTTAATTAATTTTTCAACTACATTTCAGCAGTGAAATTTACGCTTGAAATTAATGAATATTAATGATGTGAATTATCACATTGCTACAAAGCGTAAACCAACTCAGTGAAAAATATCCAAGCCGGGAATCGAACCAAGGTCCCTGGAATAGATCTCCAGTGCTCTACCACTAAACCACAAGGACGATGGCCAGCTTGGCATTTCCCGCTTATATAAGTCGGTAAGGCAGCTACTGCAGCACAAGATGGAGACTTCTTCATGAGCACACATTCTAGCGGCGTAACATGAGACGCAAATAAACCCAGCATCGGTGAATATACAATTTTAATTAATTTTTCAACTACATTTCAGCAGTGAAATTTACGCTTGAAATTATTGAATATTAATGATGTGAATTATCACATTGCTACAAAGCGTAAACCAACTCAGTGAAAAATGTCCAAGCCGGGAATCGAACCCGGGTTCCTGGAATAGATCTCCAGTGCTCTACCACTAAACCACAAGGACGATGTCCAGCTTGGCATTTCCCGCTTATATAAGTCAGTAAGGCTGCTTCTGCAGCACAAGATGGAGACGTCTTCATGAGCACACATTCTAGCAGCGTAACATGAGACGCAAATAAACCCAGCATCGGTGAATAAATTTTAATTAATTTTTCAACTACATTTCAGCAGTGAAATTTACGCTTGAAATTATTGAATATTAATGATGTGAATTATCACATAGCTACAAAGCGTAAACCAACTCAGTGAAAAATGTCCCTGGAATAGATCTCCATGTTATGCCACTAGAATGTGTGCTCATGAAGACGTCTCCATCTTGTGCTGCAGTAGCAGCCTTACCGACTTATATAAGCGGGAAATGCCAAGCTGGACATCGTCCTTGTGGTTTAGTGGTAGAGCACTGGAGATCTATTCCAGGGACCCGGGTTCGATTCCCGGCTTGGACATTTTTCACTGAGTTGGTTTACGCTTTGTAGCAATGTGATAATTCACATCATTAATATTCAATAATTTCAATCGTAAATTTCACTGCTGAAATATAGTTGAAAAATTAATTAAAATAATATATAAAGTTTTTTTGAAATTTAAATTTTCTCTTTTTCTTACATAATTATCACTTAATAATGAATTAAATTATGGCTAAAGGCACCATTAAGAATATAGTATTACTTTTGATATTCCTAGTTACTACTTTTGATATTTCTAGTTACTACTTTTGATATTCCTTCAAAAATCCGGCATAGTCTCGATCCTGCTGATGCCGGATTTTTGAAGTTCTACTGTAGTTTTTCTTCTGTTACCATTAAAAAAGTTATAACTCAAGAAATATTTGAGATAAATGTGTTTTTTTTTCCCCTAAGTGCTGGCCCTGAGATGTTAAGATGTTGGTACAGGGTGTCCACTAAGTCCTGTTCACATTACAGAATTTTATAACTCATGAAATAATAGAGATAAATGCTCACTTAAAAAAAAAAAAAAAAAAAAAAAAAAAAAAAAAAAAAAAAAACTGTTCAGCAGCATTTAAAGTTAGTGCAGCAACACACACAACACTTCATGTATGCCTTTGATTTCTTGCAGGATTATTAATTAAATACATAATTGCACATCCCTGTACACTTAGCCTTATCATCGTAATTTCAAAACCTGTGTATGCAAACAAAAATTTAGATAGTGTTAGATAGCAGCTACATTTGTAATTATAATTATTAATTTGCGTAATTCATGTTAGAATGATACAGTATATATTGTTATATTTAGTATTATAGTTTGTAAAATTTTTGTTATAATTATATCTAAATTTTGTTATAATTAACATAATAATCTGTATTTTTATATATTGGACAATTTTAAAAGTCACATCTTACGGGCAAGAGTTCTTTTATTTATTTTTTAGATATATGGTTCATACATGTCACACCCATAATAAAACTGTCACACCTGGAACACAAAAATTAACTTTTATAAAATTTAATAAAATCATGTGACAATGAAATTGTCTTTTGAGAATGATATGTTGCATGTTACAGTTTAACTACAAATGTATTAACAAAAGGCACCAGCTCATAATTCACAGGTATTTAGAATCATGCATTACAAAGTGGAAATATGTCATTTTTATATCACACTCGCAACAGATAAAAACTAAATATTCTTAAATAGAAAAAAATATATTTAAACAAAACAGTACAGTGTGTCCAGACAGATAAAAACTTCTCTGATATAACAAAATTTTTAGGTAAATGTTAGGGCTTTAAATTCTTTACATACAGCATTAATTTTGATATATGGGTGTCACAAACACAGCAATGGATTGGACATAATAAAAAGTCTAAAACTTGCTATGAAATTTAGAGGAACACAAAAAGGATTTTCCTTAATACCTTGTTTTAATTCAATGGACAAGAAAACAGCATTTGAGAACTGAAACTGGGGATAAATACTATATTTATTACAGTCTACATTTTGAAATTTATTAAGGACTTTAACTTTTCATTATGTTATGTATTGTTTTTTACTAATCTAAATATTTTTGTATTTATTAATTGTAACTAGCAGAAGTTGAATAACTATATTTTCAGTAGCAACCATTGTTTACATTCACACAGATGCTTTGATGTGCAAGAGTTCCAATCTAGTCATGTAACTAACAGGTTGTATTCTTTTATATATAGTTTGTATCCAGTCGTATATTTTAGAGTTTTTATTTAAATATGTTTTATTAACATTATTCGAGACATTTATCTCACCGATACATCAACAAAAGCAAATATATTTTACATTACAAGAAGAATAGCAAATGTTTTGTATAGCTAAATAGGATCAACACAATATTATGTAGTTAGTCATAATATTCTGGCTGATGTGCTTAAACTTTTGGAAAGAATTTCTAAAAGAAAAGAAGTTAAACATTAATTTCTTGGACATTTTTACATTTTTATAGTGATGGATATTACATATTTTCTAACATTTTTGTTTAACAACTCTAAGCTCTCTGGTACTAAATAACCATCTGCCCATTTTTAGGGCTGGAAAGTCCTAAAATTTAATTAAATTCAAAGTTTTATAACCTGGTAAGTTTTGGTCATAACTGAAAAAAAAAAAATTTAAGTGCAATTTTTTGAAAATTAATGGGAGGTACGTTTCATCAACATAATCTTGAATCCTAACATATGATTTTAACACTTTTGTAACTAACATTTCTAAGTATCTGCAACAGATAAAAAATTAAATCATGTTTAAATCTTTTTGGGACGCCATAGAGTGGACGTGTCTACAATATGTACTGTTTTTTTGTGTTGAACTTTGTGAAGCTTATAAATATTTGCCCAGAAAACCTAACCTAAGCAAGTTTTTTTCTAAGCTTAAACTTATATTAAGGATACGCTCAAACTATCAAATCTAAATTTAGAAACATTACTTTCAATCCATGTGAGAGGGATATCTTTGTGGCAGCTAACAATGATACTGTTATCAACTCAATGAACAAAGTGAAGAAATGAAAGGATTTTTAAGATTTGAGAAAATGTAGATTATATTTCCGTACACGTATGTACTGTAATAGATACCTTTTCTCAATAGTAATTTAAAGGAAAAAAGAATAAGAATGAAAAATCCTGCATAAGGCATAGATTATGAAACGCTTTCCAATACTAACAGAATGCTATTAAAATGTTTAATTTTTTCATACAATGACATGAAATATCTAAATAAGCAATTTAAAAACAACTAACTCAAGTAAAAACCATTTTCAACAATTGCTGTCCATATTTGGTAATGTGTGCAAATTCTATCGTCAACTCTGTATATAATTTTTATAATTTATACACACCACATAATGCACTAAAAATTAGATAATGTTGAAAATGCAAGAACAGTGGAAAACACACTTTCAGCAATTATCGATCATAGTAAATACTGTAACAAATTTCTTTTGTGCATCTCTGTAAATGTACAATAAATGCTACACACTCCATAATTTATAGAAATGTAGTACACCTCAGTGATCCTTTTTAATTAACACTTTTCAAAATAGTTGAACATAGTCTCTCAGTTGCTCGCTTTATTTGAAATAAAGAAAAACAGTTTAGAGAGGAGTTCAGGCTCTTTTTTTCAGAGCCCAAGAATGCCTATTTTAAATCTCTCAGTCGCTCGCTTTATTTGAAATAAAAAAAAACAGTTTAGAGATGAGTCAGGCTCTTTTTTCAGAGCCAAAGAACGACATTTTAAATCTCTCAGTCACTCGCTTTATTTGAAATAAAGAAAAACAGTTTAGAGATGAGTTCAGGCTCTTTTTTTCAGAGCCCAAAAATGGCTATTTTAAATCTCTTAGTCGCTCGCTTTATTTGAAATAAAGAAAAACAGTTTAGAGATGAGTTCAGGCTCTTTTTTTCAGAGCCCAAGAACGACTATTTTAAATGTGAGACCGAAAAAGTTTGTGTTATCAGAGCCAGAGCCCAAGCCCTGTACCAAAAGTATGCAATAGAAAAAAAAAATGGCATAATATTTAAAAATTGTTTTAAAAGTAATATCTCATTTTTAAACAATTTCTTACATAGAAATAACTGTTAATCTACAGCACACAATTTTACGAAAATTTACATTCAATTTTATCAAAAGAGGAGGTTAGTATCAAATAAAAATATACTTCATACTTAAGAGGATTCTAATTTTTTCTCTCTCTCAACAAGCAAACCTGATGGACACATTAACAAAGTGTGTTTTTTATATACAAGTGCCTGAAATTTGCAGAAATTACTTTTTATATGCTGAAGAGTCAAACAACATTTTTCAATTTTCTATAAAAAGTGTAGATCTTAAATTATAATCGATTTCTTCCCCATAATAATCTTTCATGATTATTGTGTCCCTGAAAATCAAATTAAAATTTTAACACCATTATCTGAGAGATCCAATGCTTTTGTAGGAAGAGAGAAAGTACTGCTTGATTGCTTTCTATCTGAATAAAAATACATGCCAATTTTATCTACTTACGAATGAAAGTGACTTTGTGAATGTGCACAGCAGAGCTCATGATAAAAAATAGATATGAGAACCACAAATGTTATTTTTATATGAAGAGTGGTTATGACTTGTACACAATAGAAGAGTGAAAATTTTCAAACCTAAAGCTAATGCTAGTTGACTAAAAACTGAAGAAAAATATTCTTTTCGGATTAGATCTCTAAATTAAAATAAATAAATAAATAAAAAACTGATACAATAATAAAATATCCTACTGTTTATTTATCACAAACAAAAATCTAACTAAAAGCAAACCCGTGGTGATTCATCCGATTGGTGCCATATCAACAGGTCATTGTGATCAATGTCAGACATAAATCTGCAAATATCACCAATCTTTTTTTTTTAAATATCAATCTAATACTAGAATAGAAAACCACGACCTTTGTTTTCCCTTAACTCTTATCAAAATCAGGCCTCGATCATGACTAATTGGGGCCCTGGGCAAAGATAAATTAGGGGGCCCCATTCGAATCGTTGCAACATTTTACAAATAGAACTGATGATCAGCCAAATGTGTAATGTATAAATAGTATTTTCGCACCTTAGATTTTAAATAGAAGAAAATTTTTAGCTCCGTAAATTCTAAATTAAGTGCCTTAATTAATAAAAATACTCTTTTTATGGAAGAGTGTCAAGTACTCTAACATGTAAATATGTGTTAATCAAGTTACTTTCTTTTACAACTTTTTTAAGTTGTACTACCCACAATACATTCTACTTCACAAGTAGAAAGTGTTTTTTCAATAAAACTAAAAAGATGGCAATTTGGGTTTGTTTTTCATATTTAACTCTTAGTTAAAAGAAAAAACTTTAAATACGGAGGAAAATTTATCTCATGACAGTTAGAACTGATTATTTTCAATCACTAAAGTTTAGATATGATTTAATTTCATTCCTAATACAATCTATTAAAATCAAAATATTACTTCTGATTTAAAAGTGGTTGAGATTAGCTTTACGAAAGCATTGAGCTCTGCAAATTCAAAATGAAATTTGTTTACCAGAAAGTTTAGAAGAACCTTTTAAAGATGAAATTTGTATTTAAACATTTTCAGAGTTGGAATTAAGAAAAAAAAGTAAATATTTTATAAATTTATTAATATATGGATTTGGGGGCCCCTGGGCAAAGTCCCGATTTGGCCATGCGATAATAAGGGCCTGATCAAAATAGCATAGACTTGAAACAGAATAAGTAATTTTCAAGAAAGAAAAAAAAAAAGTTATATTTTTTCTATATGTGAATAAATAAAATGAGTAAAATTTTCAGTTTCAGAAAGTATGAGTCTCAGCCCAAAGGCTGATATAAAGGTCGAAACCAAGCCCAAGTTGGGCCCAGGCTAAGCCCATCTTATCTCCAACACAGTTGGCTTCTCAGCAGTGAACAGCAGTGTCTGTTTATGTGTTTCTGTTTCCCATCCTTGTTTGATTATTTATGTTGCACCTTTGAAAGTAGATAATTTATATAGGTTACACCTTCTAATATAAGAGGACTGGATCTCATTGAATATATATTTTAAACAATATGAACAGAGTTATTAAAAAGATTCAAATTCAGCAATTCTTGCTGTGAGTTTTTTTTTCAGTTAACAACTATGATGAAATGAGAGGCTTCTAAGGTAAAAATAATTATGATTATGAATCTTCATATTTGAAGATACATACAATTTTTTTTTTATGATTCTGAAAATAATACATACAATTGGAGTGACTGTTATTTGAATGCAATGTCTTTTTTGTGTTGATCCATGTTTCAAAAATTTTCACAGTTTCTATTGTGCATATGTTTTATAAGCAAGACTGTGCGATAATTCTAAATACCTTTTTCCCTCACAACATGTAATTACACACTTTTGCATTTTTTTATTTTCTCTACTGTTTAAAATCCACATAAATCATATTTTTACTAGAATTTAATAATGATATTTAGAGTAAATTTGACAATATTGTAAAGAACATTTTATCATCTAACATAATATTCAAAATTAATTTTGTTTGAATAAAAAATGTATTTTTTCTGAATTTTTTAAGCATATTATTTAGCAGCTTTAGAAATTGCTTGGGGCTGGGCTGATAGCAGGCTAAAGAGATCTTACTCTATCCAGGCTGCAGGAAGTCCTTTTTTCTTCCAGTGTTGGGTGCAAAGGGGTTAACCACAATATAATAAATTTATAAATACAAAAATCTCATGAAGAAAAATTATATTACATTAAAAAAATCAACCTTGCAAAGTCTAAAAATAAAAAAAATTACCTTTTTCAGAGGAACATTTGCAATAGCTCTTTCATAAACTTCCCGTGTAGCTTCAATACTCCCTTCACTTTCCATTAACCGCAAATAATCAAACCAACTGTCATAATTATAAGGATTATTCTTGACTTGCTACAAAATTACAAAAAAATATATTTTATTAACATTTATGATTAATAAATGTTAAATAAAAGCTCCAGTGAAAAGCAATAACATAATTTTTTTTTATATATTTGAATTTTGGAAAAATTGCATAACAACATTTTACAAAGAAATGTCTCATAAAATTTTAATACGTGTTACCTATTTAGTGTCCAGAATTTCTCTAATAAATTCTTTTTCCAGGGATCTCATGAAAACTTCTTTCTTCCTTTAGCACATAAAGTGTTCATAGTCAAGTAGGATAAGAGTTTTAGATTGATTTTATTACTAATGGAATCAATAGGTCTTCAGCTGCCCTAAATCACTATTGTCTGCTGGAAGAAAGTGCTTAAATCCTTGTAACAGCAAATTATTAAAATTTTTTAAAAATGCCATTATTGTACTGAGAACAGCAGTGAACTACAGGTGGTAAAAAGAAAATAGTTATTGATAAAACAGATTAATCATAGCACCGTACCATTGAGAAAGTTCTGGACTTTTTGGTATGGTTTTTATTGCTATTTCTACATTACAACTAGGGATGCATCGAATATTTGGCCATATTACTGAATATTCACTTAGACCGAATATCGAAATATTCAGTCGATCCCGGTACTTATTTTTATTTATTTTTTTAATCTTACACAACTTCTACTTTTAACTGTCGATTAATAAAAATATTCAGAATAATTAGAAATAGAATTATTTAAATAAAAGAAAATGGTTTTACATTATTCATTTGCTATTTGAAAAGTGTTTCTTAAGAAAATTAACCATTAATGGCAATCTTCACAGGAATTAATGATGCATAAATGCAAGTTCCCGAAAATTGTGTGATAAATAAGCTGTTTCTCGCTTTTTTACAAACAGAGTATTAAAAAAAAAAAAAAAAAAAAAAAAAAAAAAATGAAAAACTTTCAGAGGTGCTAATAGATAAAGACAGACAATTTTTTTCCAGGAAACCAGCGTCACAATCCACTTACTCAATTAAAAATACATTGTATTTCACTTCATGTCAAATTAGGATTTTTGTTTGTTACTTTAACAATAATGAAGATATTGTAACTATATTTTCAACATGACCAACTTCAGGGTTCCCAGCAAACATGACTGGCAAATTCCCTGACCAAAGGGCATACAACGAAATTTGCTACTTATGTTCGCGATCTTTTGCAAAATTAGCGATTTTTTTCTACAATTGTTCTTCAAATTTCTCTTTTTTTTTTTTTTTTTTTTTTTGATGAATTTTGCATCATTTTTCCTTTTTTCTCCAAGACTTTTTGGAAAATATTTGTAAATTCCCTGACTTTTCATATATATTTTGAAATTTCCCTGACTTTTCGTATATATTTTGAAATTTCCCTGACTTTTTGTATATATTTTGAAATTTCCCTGACTTTCCATATTTTCCCTGACGCTGGGAACCCTGAACTTTGATTTCTGTGAAATATGACAAAAAGTCAAGGAAATTGCCACCATTCATATCTAAATAACACTGAGCTGGACATCCCTTTATTCTGCTGACACGGCATCACTGGCCAAAATTCAGTCACTTCTAATGATATCATTACATTTCATACATGAAGCAAATCTCACTGAAATATCTTTATTATTGTTAAAGATTTGTATGAAAATTCAGTTTCAGCTTATATTTTTGATTGACCGTAAACCTCTTTTGATGAAATATGTGCAATGAAACGTTGTTTCTCATTCAAAAGATGTTTATCTTGACCACATTATCTCCCCAGAATGTTTGTACCAAGATTTTAGAAAAACTATTATGTTTTATATCTTAACCATTAATAATTGCACATTCCAGACACTGCTCTTTAATTCACTTAAAAACATCTTTGCTAAACCAATAACAATAGGAACATTATTAATTCTTACTGAGTTGCCACATTTGAATAAATTGTATTATTTATTTATTTTTTACTGTAGTCCTTTCCTGATAAATAAACAATATAGGACTGTAAAATTTTCCTACCAATTTTTTCAAAATTTCTTTTTGATTTAAAAATATTTGTTTTAATTCACAGAAGAATCCATGAAATTTAAAATTTTATTAAGAAAGCTTTAAAACTGTCCTCTTCTTAAATAATAACTCAAAGCATAGATTTTTTTAGTGCAAATTTTACTTGTAAAAAGATCTTGTTTATGAAATTGGAAGTATGTGTATGAAATATTATGTAAAATTGTTTCAAAATTTAACTTTTTAATGCCTTTAAACTCTGAAATATAAAAGTATTCAGCCAACTGAATATTCGGGTATTCAAGCATACAGTTACTATTCAGTTGGCCGAATATCCAGTATTCAGTTTACCTGTGTGTCAAATATTCAGTATTTAGTCAAAATCACTATTCGATGCATCCCTAATTACAACTATCAATAGTTTCCTCTGGTTCTATTTTGCATACTACTTCACAATTTCTTAAAGAAAGAATTCTTGCACTGAGTTATGTGATAATTTGTAATTTTCACTTTGATCTGAGTTAGTCTATGCTCAATACCATATTCTTTTAAAAAATTTTCAAATTCACTGTTAATAAATTCATCTCCATTTTCATTCACTAACTATAGTTTTAGTAGATTTCTGATATTCCCAGAGATTTTTAAATGCTCCCAAGGACTTATTTTTACTTTTAAATATCGTACTGCACAATAACGTGAAAAGTCACCAATAAATGTAATAAAATATAGTTACTAACTTTACAAGCCCACAAAGATCAGAATGAATGATAACTAACAATTTAGTGACACAATTTGACAGATTGGACAAAGGTGCACCGGTCAACTTATTTAACATACACACTTCACAATTAAATTCTTCAGATACTTTTGTCTATTTCCCTTGTTATTAGATTTTATAAAATCTTTTCAATTTAAGTGACTTATTCCACTGTCCCATTTTTTAACATCTGCATATTTATAATTTGTACTATCAATTGATTCACTTTTTGTGATAATACAAATTTTCTGTATTTTCACTTACTCGTAAATAATAAAGATTGTTTTTGCAATCTGCTATCAACACTTCATCACATTATCCTTGAATTTTTTTATTGCATCATAGGTTCTTTAAATGCAAAATAATATTCTCGGTTACGTATTCTAGCAACAGACAATAAATTAGTTTTCAGTTCAAGAACTAATAACACATCATGCACTTCTACATTTTGTAGCTTAGTATGAACTTCTGCTTTGATGAAGGCTTTTCCAATACCAGTTACTTCTGTAGTTCCATTATTTGTGAAACTGACAGTTTTTTTTATTTTGATATCAAATTAACAAATCTTGAATTATTAATACATAAATGATAAGTACACCCACTATTGATGCTCTATAAATTTTTCATTTTATCTTTTGATATTGTAAATGCCTGAGCTAAGTCATTTGCACTAGTGAATAATCCAAGATTATGCAGTTTATAATTCGAAAAGCCTTCCTTACAATTACCACATTGAGCTGCATTGTGTTGGTAAGCTGCAATAACACAATTGCATTTAAAACAAGAGATTTTCTAAGAATCATTATCCGTCTGTTTTGCATGCAAGACTTTTGAGTTATTTGTTTTTTATTATTCCACATATGTTTCTGTCATGAATGATTGATTAGTAATGAAAGCTTCTGTGTCGCTGTTTTATTATTTTGATTTGGAATGCTTCTTGGTTTCAGAATATGCCTCGCCTCATAATTCTATCACCCATTGAAAATTTTCAAAACTTGAGGCTAGACTGTAAAAACATCACAGTTAGAAAATCAACAGCGATTTCTATATCCCAATTCTGAGAGTATGTCCACATTATCAAAGAATTTCAATGAGTGATCTTGAATACATACACCAGGAGAAGAATCTGGCACCTTATGCTGAATAAGGGATTTCAATGGCAAAACTTTACAAGTAGGACCTTTAGACTTGACACCTTATGCTGAATAAGGGATTTCAATGGCAAAACTTTACAAGTAGGAACTTCAGACTATTCAATCTTCTCCAATTTTTTCTGATGTCTGATGGCATTTCACAGTTCTTAATTTGTTTAAGTTCTGATGGAGAAATGCATAGAATTATGCTCGGTTTTGGTTTATCATTCATGTTGACCCATTTACCATATTTTTGTTTTATGTTTGCATTATTGTGTATTAGATATGTTATGTTGTAAAAGCTTTACATAACATTCCCCCTTCTTAAATTTACATAAATTTAATTTTGTATATTTTGTTTATTTTAATAAACTACTTCAAATGACCATCTTTCAATTTGACAGCAAATTTTACTAAGTTTAAATATTAAATTCTAAATCTTTATCCTTAATTATTTTAATTTGAAATTAAATTTATTGTATTTTATTAATTTTTCATATTCCTCTGGTAAAGTTTCAGAATAATTGCTAAAATAGTTTGCCAGAGAAACGAGCTTATATTTCCTACACTTCTCCTCATTTTAATGACTTTGTATTCACTCCGTGTCTCAAAAAAGCAATCTTTTTAACTCAGAAAATGCTCTTATCTCGGTATATACCGGACATTCCTTTTGATGTCACAAGAACTCCCAAGATGCGAACATTCCTTCTTTCCCACCCGTTAGAGTGTTGCCATTCCACGGTGATTATTCCGCCACTAAAACATTTTCCATCGATTCATTATCAATATTCCGGCCTTTGGAGTTTTCTGATTGGCTATTCTGCCGAGAGCGTCCTCCCTTTTTCGTCAGGCGTTTCAAAAAGAGGGGCAGTTCGTTATTTTTGTCGGAAGACGTAACATCCATTTGGAGGTGCGGGTTTCATCTTTTTCTCGCCGTGGGGCCAGGGGCCCTACGGGCATTTCCCGTAGTCGACATGCATTCCTCTTGAACGTTTTTACTATTTTTGTCATTTAGCAATTAACTCAATTTAATCTCCAAGCGACTTTGGTAATCCTGTGTGAGCTGTTTCCGTTTTTTTATTTTGGTACTCTCCGTTGACGAAGCTTCAAACTGCCTAAATATTTTACAGTACTGTATGAGCTATTTCTAATCTTCAACTTTGGTACTCTTCTTTGAAGAATCTTCATGTCACTTAAATAATTCATAGTATCTGTGTGAGCTGTCTCCAATCTTCAACTTTAATGCTCTCCTTTGAAGAAAATCAATATAAAAATGATAATATTATCTGCGTTTGATTCATTGATACTTCATTATTCTTCGGCAATTCGTATTCACAATCAAATAATGACTTTATGTGATCCAGTCATCAAGCTCATTATTGAGTAATCCGTAAATATTGACAATAGCTTTCAATTAACGATTTGACTCTTTTCTTATATCTCGAACATTATGTTCATCCATCCATTCATTAGAATTCTCCGTTTGTTACATCTACCATCGACGCATTCCTTTTATAACTCTATTATCACTTTAGACACTTCACTTGGAAACCATAGTTTATTATAATAAGATTGAAACATGTCAACATAACTGAATGTTCATCAAAAGCATAACTTGAATAAATAAAATATGTCGTATCATACGTTAGCATGTACTTCTTGATAATTTAAAACAATGAATCAAAATTTTCACACTATATTGTGTTATGCCGGATCCAAAATTACAATGTTGAATAATGTTTAATAAATAATATTTATATGTAAACCGTTCTTATTTAGTGTTGTGTGCTATTTCTTGCATCAAATGGGGTGAGTAATAATAGTTTTCCTTGTTATATTTAAAGTTTTCTTTTTCAGTTTCAATTTAATCTAGTTACGACGCGTACTACTTTGCCACTATACTTTACGGCCGTAGTGCGATTCTGGAAGGTGTGAATTGGATTTATTTTGGTTCAATTTGAATTTTTCAATTGAATGTTTGCTCCGATTTACATATCCCAGAGTCACAGTACAAGTTACAATTTTGATTTCAAGTCTACACATAATCCATGAATCATTTTTCACTAATAGGGCTTTCATTTGAATTCACCATGTTTCAAAGTTATCCCTTTTTAATGTCTCTATTCTTAATGTTCCACATGAGGTCATTTTGAAACAAAGGAATACTATGGATAAAGTCTATTTACTATTTAAGTAAATAAAATTAATTGGTTTTCACTACTCTGTTTAATTCTTCTGAACCCTTAACCTGTTGGGCTAAATGGCAGAGTTTTAAATTATACTACACAGTGGAGTATATATAGAGAGACACAGTCCTTTAATGATACAAACATACGACACTTATAATAAACATAATACAGATATAGCACAAAATTAGCGCTCGCCAATCGTCGAGTAACACTTAAACCGTGGCGATTAACTTTATTGCCCTCACGCGCCAACCTCAATGGGCACCACTCGCCAAACATGATTGTTGAAAGATCGATGCCAGGGAAGAAAGGGGTGAAATTCATACAGAATTTACGGTGTCCAGATCGGCAGATCTCCCGAACATAAGAAAAGAAAGTAGCAGGGGTGATTCTGTCCCAAATTTTCTGAAAATTAAAAAAAATTCGGTCATCAGTCCGAAAATTCGGACATAAAAATATTGCTAATTTAGATATGTCTGTTGAAAAAAATCAATTTTGTCAATCGTTCGCTGAAAAAAATCACCAACTCCGTCAAAGAATCGAGAAAAAATGTGAATTTCGCCCCAAAACCACGTAAAAAACAAGAGCTTTAGCAAAAGATCGCGGTAAAAACGCAAATTTTGTCAAAGAATCAGAAAATTCTTCAAAGTATCGCGGAAATAACGCAAATTTTGTGAAAAGATCGCGAAAAAATGCAAATTTCGTGAAAAGATTGCGGAAAAATCAAATTTCGTCAAAAAATCATGGGAAAAACGCAAATTTCGTGAAAAGATTGCAGAATAAACACATATTTCATCAAAAGATTGCAGAAAAAACGTAAAGTTTGTCTAAAAATCTAGAAAAAAAAATTGTAATTTTTTTAAAGAGTGGCGAAAAAACACACAAATTTCGTCAAAACATTACGGAAAAATGCAGATTTCGTTAAAAGATCGCAGAAAAAACGCAGATTTCGTTAAAAGATTGCGAAGAAACACAGATTTTTGTCAATAGATCGCGAAAAAAAAAAAAAAAAAAAAACCCACGCAGATTTTGCCAAAAAAATCGCAGAAAAAAAAAAAAAAAACCCACGCAGATTTTGCCAAAAAATCGCGGAAAAAAAAAAAAGTGAATTTTGTCAAAAGATCGCAGAAAAAACGCAAAATTCGTTAAATGGTCACAGAAAAATGCATAGTTAGTGCTGGGGGGCATCCCCCCTCCTCTCCTGTAACCTTTCTGAAAATTTGCTGTGAATTTATTTCATTGCAATTAATAGTAAAAATAAAATATTCAAGATTTTATTAAAACAATTCTTAAAATATATTTCAATTTTCTTGTCTTTTTTATCCATTGCAATAAGTATGTCTAAATATCTTCAAATATGTGTTTGACTTTTATTTTGAAAGCAGTAATTTCTTGGTTATATTTTTCTGTTAGATGTCAATGCCAGTTTTTTTTTCCAGTTCAGTGTTATCATATCAAATGGCAAGTAAAAGATATTAGTAAATTACAATGCTGATAGTTAGAAAAAACACATTTTTGTATGGAGCGTACATAACTTTGTTACTGGCTAGTGGTTAAAAAAAACTGGCCAGTGAAAAAAATCAATCCAATGGCCAGAGGGTAAAAATGTTAATTTTGACCTATAAATGCAGAGATTTTACAGGCATCACCAACTAATCATGCACTTTAATAAGCAAGGGGGCAGAAATCATTGGGAAGAAATCCACTTACAATGGAGGGTGACAGGAAGACATCAAGAAGATAAAATTAAAAAGAAACAAACATAATATTCTAGTGCTAAATTCACCTTGAGTAAATAATTAAAATTCGTATAAAGCACAAATAAAACGTACTAAAATTGCTTTTAGGTGCAGATATAATATAAAATTATTTAAAATACATTAAAAATCAAATTAAAATCCCAAAACATTTTCGGCCAAATTCACACAGCCATCATCAATGGTTTTTTAAATGGCGTTATTTCTCTTTGTACATATTCATCAAGAGGAGACTATTGTAATTTAAGGGTGATATGTAAGATAAGTTGAGAGGTAAAGGTATTCAAATTTTTAACAAAACAAGCTTTCCTCTAATATGTAGCAATTCTTTCCAGACTCCATGGATGTCTTATGACACAATATGAATTTTAATAATATAACATGATTGACATTAATAAACATACAATTTATTGATAAAAAATATAATACTTGATGGAAGGGTTAACTTTGAGATTTTTGTGAAAAAGTCTTATACAGTCTAAAATACTCCTCATCAAAATTTCAGTCTTACCTATACACAATAATTGTTTGCAATAGTGAATCAATGTAATCTTTAGTTACACTAGTATTTCACCTTTACAAAATACATATTAATTTTAAATGCTAAGGCCAAATGTACACAAACTTTTATTAAATTTTCTTACTTAAACATCGTAACTAATAAGAAATTTAAGTATCTGATTCAAAATACTTTGCAAACTTTTTTTTTTTTTTTTTTTTCCCCTTCTTTAATGTGAGAATACTCAATTTTTTTTTTTGTTTTTAAATTTAAACCATTAAACACAACACACACACAAATAAATAAATAAATTGGTTCAGTATACAACACAATATATAAATAACTAAAAAAAAAAAAGGAATATTCAAAATTAATGTGGTACAAGATAGGAAAATTGACAAACCTCTTCATACTGATACTTTCTTCTGCTTATTATAACATTTTCAATTTCAGCTCTATCACCAAACTTCTTTTCATGGATAGTATAGTTTTTAAATAATTCCTGGGCTTCTTCTTTCGGAATTTTGTCCAAAGCATATTTATAAATCACACGCACTCTTTCATGCTGAAATAAGAAATACTTTATTAAATGTTTTAAAATTTAACCATTTCAAAACATTATCGGTAAAAGTTTATTTTATTGAGATATAACAAATGTCCAACATACAATCCCACCACTCCTCACCTCTTAAAAAAAAAATTATATCCCGATCCCACCTGATGATATCTGACAACCTCTGAAGATAATTTTATTTTTACTTTTAAAAATTAATTTTTTAATGATTGTAATACAGTTGGCTCTCTGTTTAACAACTTTCAAGGAACCTCGAAAAATCGTCCTTAAATAGAGATCATTCTTAAACAGAATTTGTGGGAAAATAATATTTGAAAAACATTTCCCTTCACACTTTACAGGCTTAAGACTTAATACCTTTCTCAATGTATTGCCGTGTTTAGAAGTGTTTTATTTATTTATTTAAATTTATTTTATGTTTTCTTTCTTTCTTATTATTTTATTGATACGGATAAGGAATATAATAATTCATATTTCTATTTCACAAATACAAATTGCATTAATTATACTGCATACAATGTTACTTACAGTACAATAAAAATATTTATATTACATTTAATTAAACAAATTAAGTTTTTAAAAAATCAAAAAGTGTAGATTGTTTCAATGATAGTTTTTAGTACCCTTGCTTCAAACTTTACAAGAAGGTTGAATGAGCCATCTTCCATATCTAATGAAAACAATCTACTGGCGAAGAATATCCAGGGCAGAATTTGCATCTGAGTAAGAAGGATGCAGTGTCTCGCTTTCTGTACCATCAGCATCATCACTATCTTCTGCATCTGAAGTTGAATTTTCATTTGCGATGTCTTCAGAAATTTGCTCTAAATTTCTGAAGTTGGTCGTTAAAAGTCTGCGTCACAATTGATAGAATCTTTTATTGAAACATTTTCATCACCAACAAGACTTTTCCATTCTTCGGTGGTGATATCTTCTGTGTCGAGTTGTGCATTTGTTATATCCATTTGTTCTTGAATGGCAATTCCAGAAGCACGAAAGCGGTTTTCAATTGTGCAAGGAGAAACTTCTTTTGAAGCTGATGTAATCATGTGCATGACTCTCAAAATTGTAAATTTTTTAATTTCATTTTTGTCAGCAAAATTATTTAATAATTTCCTAATTAAGGATTTTTGGTAATATGCTTTTACACTACAAATGATTCCCAGGTCTAATGGCTGCAACTTACCTGTATAATTAGTGGTAAAAAATTTATTGATACATTTGTAAGTCCTGGAATATACGAAATATACCTGGAAAATACTTGAAAATTGTCGTTAAATAGAAACAATTTTGTCTTTAAATAGAGATTTTTTTTACTTAAAGGAGCCGGGACCGCAAAAAATCGTTCTTAAGTAGAGATAGTCGTTAAGTAGAGCGACGTTAAACAGAGAGACGACTGTATATGGCTAAAAATTTTGAATAACAATTAAATAATTATATGTTTATTTATTTTTTTTATTTTTTTTTTTTTTTGGGGGGGGGGGGTGTCTCAAAATATCAGCAGCAGAGCTAACTTGTTTTTAATAATCACTGTATGAATTTTGAATAAGTCCCCATTTTGCTGAAAATGTGAAAATAAGAATTTTTTTTCCATCTGGTATATTTGACACCTTGGTCACACAATGTTACATTTTATATCCTGATATGGGGGAAAATTCTCAGGAATTCTTATCATTCTAAATTTATGCAAATTTTAAAAAAGATTAAGAGAAAATTAATTTTTCGATGATTACAACAAAAAACTACAGAGAAATTTCCATGCATTGGAATAACCTTTTATCATTAAATCTGTTGCTATGATGATGAAGTTAGTTGAGGAGTCAGAATGCAAAAGGAAAAACAGTTTGTCTTTCTCTGTCAGCTTCACTTTTATTTTCAACAATTTTAATAAAAAAAGCCCTTTTTAATGAAATGATTTAATTTAAGGTTGTAGATTCAACAATTTATGGGAAACAACCGACATTTTCAGATTATATATATTTTTTCCTTTTCTATTTTTTTTGTTGTTATTATTGTTGCATACAGTAAATTGTCAGCATGGTCTCCACATGGCCTGAAGTTCAAACCCAGTGCAGATCATGGGCCAGTATGGGCTGATTTTCTTTCCTTGGATTGGAGCTGAGCCCAGGTAGAGGTCTGCACGGGCCGACAATTCCAGGGCCCGGCCCGACTCAGAGAAAAGAAAATTCGGCTTGGCTCGGTAAAAAAGTTGAAAGTTCGGCCCGAGCCCGACCCGGCCCGTAGAAAAAATTTTATTGGCCCGGCCCGAAAAAAAGTTAAAATCTCGGTCCGAGCCCGGCCTGAAAAAAAGTTAAAATCTCGGTCCGAGCCCGGCCCGAGTGAATTTCTACAAAACATTGATTTTTATGTCGATTTGGTTAAAAAAATTTCTCGTACGAGGAGATCGAGCCAAAAATATTTATCTTAACTTTTCTTTTCATGTTTATAATCTTCATTTTTATAGAAGTGCCGCAGGGTGCGATATTTATTTATTTTTTTAGTGAATCTCTATTTCTTGTATGTAAATGTTTCAGTTATCATTAATATTGTTAATCCATATTCCATGTATTGAAGTGCTAAATATCTGTAAAATGTTATACATCTAAGAATGAATTACATAGAAAAGAAAAAAAAAAAAATGCGTTATAGACAAGTTCCCTTTTAGCAAGAGTAAATGTATTATAATTATTTTCTTACGTAGCATATTAATTTTGTTTGTTATTAATTTTTTATAATTTTCTTACGTAGTATTAAGTAGTATATTAATTTTGCATGCATCAACACATTTTTCAGTTTAAAACAAGATTCCATCATAGACAGGTTTTTTTTCACACGTTTTACTATATTTTAATTTAACTATATTTTAATAAGTGTAGAAATCTACTACTCTTTAAAAAGAATGAATTTGAATGTTTAATTGTAGAATAATGGCGATTTAAAAATGTATGCATTTTTTGACCAAAAATTTTTGCCAAGCCTAATTTTACTGACCTTTGAATGGACCAGGCCATTCCGAGACAATGATTTTCATACGGGGTGGGTGAAAACTAGGAATGAAAATTTTGGGCCATGAAGCTTAGGAATGAAACCAGTACCCAGGTGTGTGCAGAAAAAATAAGTTAGGCCCAGTCCGGCCCGAACCTTCAGGAAAAAAGTAAGGCTCGAGCCCGGCCCGTGCAGATCTCTAAGCCCAGGCTTAGTTTTTCTGGCCAGACTCTGGTAGAGCTGGGATTAGTTTTTTCTCAACAGACTCAGACCAGGCAGGTCTGTTACTAAAAAATAAATTTAACGAGATATATTTTTAAAAGGTATGTAACTGTTGTCCCTTCTTCAAATGTACTTTGAAATTCATTAATTATATTTTTAGATGTCTTTAATATGTAAATATTTATTTTTGTCAACATTTTAAATTTATTTTTTATTTTCTGTTAACTGGAAAGTAAAATTATGATTAAAAGCAGTTGTTTTCTTAAAATGGTTTAATTTTTTTCTCCCAAAATATTTTCATCTAATAATCTCTATTTATGTAAAAATATATATGTAAAATAGAAACTTACTTCTTTTTGATTCTCTTCAAATTTTGCAAATGCAACAAAGAGTTTCTCATCCATATATTCTTCACCAAAAAACTCAACTGCTCTTTCATAAACACTTCGGGCTTTGGCAATATAGCCATTTGTCTCTTCAAATTTAGCATATCGAATCCAGTTTTTGTATTCAGGATGAACAATGACAAGTAAAGAAGTTAAGGAATATATACATAGTAAATAAAGGAACAAGTGGTTAAGTATGATCAAAGATCAAATAAAGTGTTTAGTTTAATATTAATTTCAAAACAACTTATCATTAATTAATAAATCAAAATCAATAAATTTTAATTATCCTTATCATTTATCAATACACTCCTAACAATGAGAACATAGATGGCAGTACCATTAAACTTATTAATAAAATGATAACAAGAGGAAGCTATTTTTAAATCAATTTAAAAATATTCAAAAACTGTTTTTCAGGCAATTGTAACAGCATATGTTGTATATATGAAAAGCATATTTAATTATATATTTAATTTTTGCCAAAAAAGGGGGGAACTTTTGAAAAAAAAGTTGAACAACTTAATTATCACTCAAACAATTTTTATCAAAAAGCTGTAAAAATGAAAACTAACTGTAATATTGAAAAAAAAGTCATAAAATGAACAGCTGAGAATCTCCAGATCATTCTACCAAACATAAACAATATCTGAAGGCTGAAAAATTAAATCTGTACTTTAAACAAACTTAAATAATGTTAATGTATGACTTAGAATTAAAAAATATATATATATGTTTTTATTTTGTTAAAATAAGATGTAAAAATTATCAGAATTAACAATCAGAACATGTGTTTCTGATCCCTTGGATCAGCACTTTGTGCATATCCATCCGTACATGATGTAGCGATCTTTCGACTATTTAAAAATGCACTGCATATAATTTTTTTAAATATGTAAGTGAATAAACATACTATGTGAAAAGTAGTGTGTTTTGGAAATTTTTTGAAAAAGTTCAAAGTGAAGGAATTTGATTTTCTTGAAAAGTATACCTAAATAATTATAAAGATTTTATTTTCCTGCAAAAACATTTTATCATTTAATTAACCTTCTAAAAAGTATTTTCTTTTATAGGATAAATTTTGATTTATGCCTAAACAATAATTATGGCACAATAGTGGCTAGCTTTAGGCTTGTTTACATTTTAAATAACCATAAAAGGTATTTTTGCAGGCAGGTTTGGGCTAAATTTAATTTATGACAACCACAAATGGCAGGACAAAGGCAAACTTTTAGTTAGCTTTTATTTTTAGTGGCCATTAAAAGAATAAATATAGCCAATTCAAGGATATCTAACATTTTTCGCAAAAAATTAGTGGCATGATTGTGATCTTCATGTATTTACGGGCAGTTGTAATTCGGCTTTATTGCAGCCGGCGTGGCGCTTTTTTAATGTTACCGTTAAGGCCAAAGAGAGCAGGGTCCCATCGAACCCTTTAGGGCCAAGGCTAACAAAGCCATAAGTGGCTTTCTGTGTTTGTTGGGTATATTCTACGCAAAATACGCTAAAATTAAGATTCTTTTTCAAAAACCCAAGAAAATCACAGAAATGGTCAGATGGCATAGAATTAAAATAATGTATGAATTTTTCAAAATTTTATGATTTGTTGTGTGACAGGAGATTAACTGTGAGTATACAAAATTTCAAGTCTCTAGCATACAGTTTTCGAGTATGTACTTTGTGATGGACGAACACACAGAGGAGTGAGATGAATAGGGTTTCGTCAGATGAACAAAAACCTAAAAATGGTAAAACTTTAGAACTTCGTTAAAAAATTAAGTAAACGATAATTCTTTTACATACATAGCCAATATTTATTTGATGGAATTTATTTCCGCTTTTATACAACTATGGGGATGCTCGAAAACAATCTAAAACAATTATAATTTAATGTGAAACATACAGATTAATTCATAAGTTAACACTATTTTTCATGTGTAACAGTAATGAATGAATTTTACAATACAAAACAAAAGGTTTATTTATTTATTTTTTTTTTTGAAATGTTCATTGCATTTGAAAAATATTTAGATTAATAACTTTTGAAACATGCAAATGTAAAATGGATAATTCTAATAATAACCAAAATAACATAATAAATAAGGTCTTTACATTATATACTCCAATGTGAAAACAAAACAATAAGCTGCTATCCAACGTACACTTTATTTCAAGATTTTTAAACAAAGATGTAAAAATTATAATCACAAAAAAAAAACAAAAAAAAATTATACTCGACGTTTCGGTTTATCTTTAAAACGATCCTCAGAAGTTAATTTTCTAAAACCCAAATTGGCAAAAAATTATTTACATGTTACATTATCGAAGTCATATTCAAACTGAAAGAAGTAACAGAAATTTCAATTACTTCTTAAATTCTTTCTTTCAATTACTTAAGTATAAAAATGTGTACACAGGTGCGTTTTCTGATGACAATACATTTTAATATTTTTTAAACTTAATTATAAATTTTTAAATTAATCTTAAGGCATTTTTCCCGTAACCCAGCTGCAGGTGATAAATCACTAAATAATCTTTATGGTTACAACTGCTTACAAATTACAATAACAAAGAAGTTAATTATGCAGCAAATCCTTTCACCAAAACATGCCAACTGGCTGTTAAACTGCAACAACTAAATACTTTAAACACTAAAAAAAAATACAATCAATATATATATATATATGTATATATATTGTCTTATCATTTAACAGCTTATTATTAATTAAATTGTGATTATACATTAAAAACAATTTAGATATCCTGAATAAATTGTTTGTAAATAATACTTTTAGTTTTTCTTTCCTGATGCCATATTTTAAAAAGGAAAAACAAAGTAAAA
Source organism: Maratus speciosus (assembly GCA_963932465.1). Lineage (NCBI taxonomy): Eukaryota > Metazoa > Arthropoda > Arachnida > Araneae > Salticidae > Maratus > Maratus speciosus. Next base: position 106,812,982 of record OZ010786.1, on the reverse strand, counting down.
ATTATACTTTTTAAAATAAATTTGCTAGTTAGTGCTTTCTATCAAGTATAAATCAAAGTAATGAAATCAAAGTAGTGAATTTGCAATAATCGGAACCCATGACATATTAATAAATTGTAGTGGACATTATTTGGAAATACAGGAATTGCAATCAATGAAGTATAATTTTAAAGATAAACATTGAATGATTATTTTTGTGCAATGTGTCTTAATTCAAAAAACACTCTACTCCATTCTGCTTGCCTCTGATAATTATTTTTTTATATGAGAAATACCAAGTATTGATATGCAGAAAATTAAAAGGATATATCTTTCATAAATCTTTCGAGCCCGATCAATTTCCTTGTAACGAAGCTCAAATTTTATGTAGGTAAGCCAAGCTTGCTCATGAGGTTCCCATTCCATCCATCTTTCAAAAACTTGACGTGCACCAGCAATGTTGTTAAGCATCTGCTCCATGTACGAATATTTATACCAAAACTGGTTTACACGGGGAAGTATAGTAATAGCTCGATCGAATATGTTACGAGCATGATTAATTTGCCGATGCCTAAAATGTAGCAATAAGAAAATTGTATTATGTGATATGAAATACTTAGTAAATATAAGTTTGATATATTATATAATACAAGTTTAAATATAAACTTGAACAGTTTATATAACTATAAGTATTATTATGAAACAAAATCATAGTTAACTTGATATCAGGATACCATGTTAGTGAGTTAAATAAAACGTATATATACATATGGCAGAGTTCCCAGCAGGTTTAAAAAGGGGCAGGGTGCTGCTGGTGGGAAAAAGGGTACTTTTATATTCTTCAGGGCACTATTTTATACTTAAGGGACCTTTTAGAATCATTCTAATCCCCTGTTCAGATCAGATATTTATGACATCTTGGACTGTTATTTTTGAGGTGGTACCCTCCTGAAATTGAATGTCTGTCCACATTGTAAAACTCATCTAAGATAACTCAATGAGTGCCGCTGTGTCTGAGATATGAACAAATGTAAAGTGTGCACATGAATATAAACTAAAACCGGCCATAACAGCCAATCAGAGTGAGTGGCAGTGGCTCTATCTAACCAAAAAAGTTGAAACTCATTGAGAGAGTTTGTGGAACTCTCTCAGAGAGTTCGGCGGTCTAAGATATCTTAAGTATCCGATCTGAATGGAGTATAAAGGGTACTTTTGAGGGCCTTTAAATAAATTTTTTTTAATTTTAAAAATTCAGGGCACTTTTTTCAAGACAACAATAAGTTTTTACTATGCAAAACTAATTTTTTAAAAGAAAAAGTGTAAGGGCTAATTTTTTGGATAAGGGGCAAGAAGGGTGCTATTTTGTAAATCAAAAGGCTGGAAGGACACAGCATCCTTCTGGAACTGTCTAGGGGGGAGTCTGTAAATGAGTTCTGAAAACTTCAAAATGCAAATAACAACTTAAAAGAAAAAATAAAATCATTCACTGAATAAAGTGATTAAAAGCAAAGATGTACCAAATATTCAGTATCTATGTATTTGGCCATTTTACCGCATATTCGGTTAGGCTGGATATTGATATATTCGGCCAAACCAAATACTTAAAAAACCTTTTGAAAAAAATATTTCTAAAAACCTTACACAATTTCTACTTAATTGCCAGTTGATATTCAGAATAATTAGAAATAGAATTGTATTTAAATAAAAGAGAATGTTTTTATCGAATGCATTTATTTGTTGCTTAAAAATTATCACTTAAGAAAATTAATTATTAATGACGATTTTAATAGGAATTAATTATGTAGTTCCTGAATATTGTCTGATAAATAGGCTCTTTTTTTTTTTTTTTTTTTTTTTTTCGCAAACAGGGGTTTTTAAACAAAATGGAAAAAATTTCAGGGGTGTTATGTGACGGTTATTTCTTAATTTAAATATTTTCAAATAAAATCTAAAATAATCAAATTAATTCAATAAATATAATTTAATTTTGTTTCTTAATTTAAATGAACATGATAATGAATTTAAATTTCAATAAATATAATTTAACATTAAAAGTTAGCACATAAAAAAATAACCAATAATATTCCGCTTATACCTACACTTTAGTAGCTGTTTATTTATATACCAGCCGTAAACCTGTTTTTTGAACAGATTGAATGAAAAACACAATACTCATCAGCCTTAAACATAAAAAGATGCAACCCTTACATCAATTAATATGACATATGTAAAAGCATATTGACAAATTCATCCATAAAAATTAAACACATTACATTGATTGTTTAGAAGAGATGCACTTTTCAGCTTTATTTTCAGCCTAGACAATGATTAAAGTCTGACATCATAAAAATAGATCCTAATGTGCATTTTTGTAGATGAATTTGAAGCATTTTACTTATGACTATATGAAAATGAGTCATTTTTGCTTCAAGCATATATGGTTTGTCATATTTTATTTTCCAAATTCAGGGGGAAAAGTAACTTTAGTGTCCCAGCATTGTGCAAAGTAACAAAATGGAGAGACAAAATAATCATTTGCAGCTAGACATTTGTTGAAATTAAAAGTTTTTTGAAACTTAATTATTAAAAATTATTTAATTACATAGTTTTGAAATAAACTTTATCTGAAAAGGCCCTTTTTGTTCTATTCCATGCTGTAAAGAATGAAATTAAGCAATTTTTAGAAACAAAGATGCGAATGGTGCAAGAAAATACCTAACCCAGTAAAAAATCCTTTGATTAAAAAAAAAAAAAAGCTTCAAGGAGTTCTCGGGTACCTCCATGCCCAATGGTGCATTGCTGGCCTAATCCATCACAGAGTGTCTATACAGACAGGCAGACCATAGACTCGTTGTTTTATTAAAATGTATTGAAACAACAACAAAATATTCATAATGGATACTGATTTTTATTCGATGTTAATGAAAAGATATTTTTAGTTTTTATCATTTTAAACTTTACAATTCATGCCTGAATAAATAAATCTATTACATTTTTAAACAACATCTTCATATCTGATTGAAATACAACACATAAAAAATTAAACAGTATCAACATAAAAAAGGTTAACAAAGTTTTGAAGAATCTGAATAGCTTTTAAATTACACTATTTATATTTTAAAAATAATAACACATGTTTCACAAATGCAACTTACTTCATTTCCATCTCTGCATATTTCAGCCATAGGGTAACATTTCTATGGTCAACATCCAGAGCTCTTTCATAAACGGATCGTGCTCTAGGGGGTGTAGTAAGAAAGAGGAAAAGAAATTAATACATAACTTTAAACAATAAGATAATTCAATATGCAACAACATTTTGAATCAATTTTCATGAGACTGTTGAAATACAATAATATACACAAGATAATACACAATTCTTTCTTACTTTTTGCATACACATAAATACAGGCTGTAAGGTACACTTAAATCTCAAAATGAAACCTAGAACAGGCTGAGAGCTGGCTTTTTATAACTAAAACACTCCAAGCTGTCCCCTCTCTTAAAAACCCTTCACTCACTGTCAATCTAAACTTATTAACTCTGCCAGAACATCCTGACCAATGCTTTCAACAAATTTTGAGTCCTAGCAATCAGAGCCTTGCATGAAAGTTGCCAGATTGAGAAACTGCTGCAAAATCAGTGAAATAGCTAAGTAATTTTGCAAGAGATTGGCGATCAATTAGCCAAAAGACAGCTATGGTAATGAAAAAGGAGAATTTATAGTGCTTTTACTAGACTGACTGGCAACAATAGCTGAACATTCATTAAAGCAAAGAATTTTTTTTCAGGGTGCGCTGATTTAAATCAATTTTGTTTCAAAAAATCATTGATTTAAATCAGTTTTTCTTTTAAATTATTTTTAAATAAATTCAAGATGTAAAAAAACATAATAATGTACTTTAATATGATTCAGTTTTATATAATGCAGATAATCAAACAACTTTTAGAAAGATAAAACTTAATCTTTGTCAAAAGTACAATGTAAAGTTGAGAAAAAAAAAATGCTTTCAAATTTCATTTGTATCAAATTATAAAATAATCTTGCAACAGTAAGGAAATCTAAGCAAGAAGATATTAAATATTGGGGTATTTCCTTGTTAGTATTTAAAAAAACTTCTCCAAGTTTGAAGTAAAATAAAATTGTATGAGACTGTGTGCTTTACTTTGGTGATGCCTATTATATTAAAGTTTGAGCAAAATCTGAACCATTCAATGAATTTTTGTTTGAATTTAATACAGTAGATCTCAGTCCTTTAGAACGGTGGAAGATATCTGTTACAGTTATTGAAAAGGCTATACTAAAAAACTTATAGGATTCATGATCAACTAACTTTTTCCTGCAATAGCTTCGTCTGCTTCTGTAGAACGAATGTTTACTGCCATTTCTTTGGTGCATTCGAAAATTAAGAATTGACTGATAAAGCTGCTAAACTTGTCTTTCTGTACTATCACACTTTAACAAAACAAAAGTTTAAAAAAAAAAAAAAAGGAAGAAGTTTTTTTTTTTTTGTATATCCTACTGTTATTTTTATTTTAACTAAAATACTTAAGGTGAAATTAATTTTTGACATCTGATTTGTAGTTTTCCGTGCATTTTGTGTAATATTAAATATATATTGGCAATACTTATAACGTGGGTGTAAATAATTTTTATTTTATAAAAAAAAAAAAAAAAAGTCATAAAACAATAATCCTGTGTGAGATTTAAAAAAAAAATCCAATTTAAATAAAAATAATCACAAACTCTGTTTCGTTTACAATTTTGGTGCAAATAAGTGCATGAAAAACAAATATGTTTATATACCTTTAAACTATTTAAAAGATTAAAAAAAATGACAGCAGTGATGAAGCTTAAAACTCACAAAAGATCATTATTTTATTTTGTGAAGTATAAGAAAAATTTTGAATGAAAATATATCATATTAACAACAGATAGAAAGATAATTCCAACAAAATCATTAAACTAAAATAAAAACAATTTAAAGGATAATTATTATTTATTTATTTAAAATAATAAAGTTTAAAGAATCTTTGAAAATAATAAATTTAATTGAGATAGTTAGAATTAATAAAGTGATCATTAAAATGAATTAAGATTTTAATTAGGAAGTTTAAAATTGGGACCTGTAAAAATAAGAAATATTACATTATTTTATAACAAGTGGAATGATTTTCATAATTCCTTAAGCATTGAAAACATGGTCAGTGTCCTTAGATGTATTCTCATTGATTATTCCTTCTAAATATAATTTTACTTTTAGTGTTATTAATCATCTTCATATTTTGTACTTTCATGCAGAAGATAAAACAACACTGTCTTTCATTAGAAGTCAATTTTGGATTTATCAGCAAGACATATTCATAAACTTATTTTTAATTGTATAATTTATAAAAAAAAATAAATTACAAAATTTCACAGTAACAAATGGCAGATTTCCCAGCTGGCGAGAGTAACTCTGTCCAGGGCGCTTTCTGCAACTGGATTTGACTATTGCAGTCCATTTGAAGTACAAAACATTATAGGTAGGAATAAACAGGTAAAAAAAGTATTTACCATATATTTCCGTGTATAAGACGATTCATGTATAAGCCGATTATACGACTTTTCGGTGAAAAATCGTCCAAAATCGGAAACCCGTATATAAGCCGATATTAAAGGTGATGAACAATTCAGCGAATAAAACCTTAGCATTTTTTTTTTTTTTTTTTTTTTTTTTTTGCATAGCTAATTATTTTTTCTGCATCCCCTTCACCTTACTTCTATTCTTCAAAAATCGAACTTTTTCTAAATGAATCATTTAAATACAGACACCATTCGAAATGGACTAAATGGATGTCATCTGCAGATGCAGTTCTGACAAATGACTGTAATTTTAGAAATAGTTGACATCATTGCTGTCTCTGAATGGAGAAAGAAGCTTGGCTTGAATTACCACAAGAACTGATCATTCAATCTTTCAAAAAATGTTGCATCAATAATGCGAAGGATGGAACTGAGGATGATGCCATTTTGACGAAGATGGTGATGATGGTGAACTAGATACTGACGATATTTATCCTGATGTACCAATGAAAGTAATTGTAAGTAGGGATGCAACGAATGTCAAATTGCAATTTAAGCCACATATCCGGCTGCAGTATGTTTACTTTTCTACCCCTTCCTCCCAAATCAGATTAAATATTTTTTTAAAAGTTATTACTTTTAGTTAAACAATTAAAACCTTAATATTTTAATTTCTTATTTTATAGAAAACATAAATATTAAATTCTTAATATTGATAATTAAATTCATTATCATTAGTTATTTAATTAGTACTATTTTAATTAAATAGTCATAAATAACAATAATAATAGTAAAATAACAAGAAAAAAATGTAAATCATGCAGGGAGGGTAGATGTAACAGTAATAGATATCCTTCAATGTTTTTGGTTTATAAAAAAAATAACCAATAAAAATTTAGATTTTATTATTTTTTCATAATTCCCCCTTGCATGTTTTATAATCTGTGTTATTGTTCACACTTTTAATCAAACCTATCAGAAAGCACAAGCAGAAGATAATGTTTTGAAGTTCCACTGTTATTCAGGGAAAATCTTAATGAACATGCCAAGAGACATTTAATAAATGCATATATGTATTTTCTTGCAAAATTTGCATGTTTTTGTTTTGATAGTAATTGGTAATAGAAAACATTGAATTTTATATACTAATTTGGTTACTTACAAAATTTCATTTATTTTTAAGGTTTTAAGAGCCGTGTCCATTCTTCTCCATTCGTGAGAATGCTTAATCAGTCAACTTCCAGTAATGGACACACCCTCATGTAGACAATGCTAAAAATGCAATTTCAGTAATGTTCATAGTGCATAAAATCTTTTGACTTAACTGAATACCTAATTAATCAGATTTAATTTTTAAATTGCATTTACCATAATGTAATAACATTTTTTTTTAAATAAATAGTTGCTTTTTGTGAAGGGGCCCCAAATTTTGCCTGGATTAACCCTTGATAGCTGTTAAAAAATGCCATTGAAGCAAAATACATTTGAAATAAATATCCATAAAAATAAAATTTAGTTTAAAAATTATAATAAAATACATTTCTTAAATAATATTATTAACCATTTGGAAAAATGGTTATTGTCCTCTGTCAGGGTAGGAAATCAAAAACATATCTGAAGCGTTTTATTAGTTGAATCCACATTTTATTCGTTTTCTGATTGGTCTATACAGTAATCTGTATTTCCCCTTTACTTTCAACAGAGATGGATACTACTGTTGCCACTATGACAAAAAAGTAATAAAAACTACAAAAAAAAAAAAATAATAATAATAATAACTCGGAAACAAATTGAGATACAGCTTTCCAACAAATTGCATTTAAAAGTACATTTTTTTCTCTATACGGCGGTGTAAAAAGTAATATTGTGGGATGTTTAGAAGTTTAAGAAATTTCATTTAAAATTGGTCCAGGAATATTAATGTTTAATCCATGGCGTACATAATGAATGACCAGCTCCGTAGAAGTTTAAAAATTTACAGTACCGGAAAATATAATCCATGGCATACGTAATGTATGAAATTTCATTTAAAATTGGTCCAGGAATATTAATGTTTAATCCATGGCATACGTAATGTATGACTAGCTCCATAGAAGTTTAAAAATTTACAGTACTGAAAATTGTAAAACTGAAATTTCTTTTAAAATTTGTTCATGATGGGTCCAGGAATGTTAATGTTTAATTCATGGCGTACGTAATGTATGATCAACTACGTGCGATTTTTTATGTTTTAAATTTTAGTCTTCGAAAAAATCATTTTCCAAATGGTCGTTGTAATTTGTTAAATTGTTTTTTTTTTTAGTTATTCATTTATTAAAACCATGTTTTTCATCACTGGGAACATTTATTTCAAGCCGGATGTTTGGCCAGATAATTATAATATCTGGCATGTTGGCTAGATACCGGATGTTCACCGGATATTCGTTACATCACTAATTTTAAGGAGTTGCTTGAAAATTCTAATAATGACTTCGATAGTAAATGATCATTGGTGACTTTTTCATTATAAAAGAACGGAGTATAGTATTTAATAATAAAAAAAAAAGTCTTTTTTATGTTTTTATAGTTACTATCTTTTGGTTTTAGAATATCGAATTTAGAAATTTTCTTAGATTTGTGTATAAGATAACCCCCTCACTTTACAGCCAAAAAAATGCCCAAAAAGTCTCGGCTTATACACGGAAATATATGGTATATGTGTTTTTGTTTGTTTCGCTAGATTGGCACTGTGAGGCAGTAAATGATTTATTTAGTACAGCATTCTTAGCAGTGCTTAAACATTTTATTGCAAGGAACCTTCTGATATTTTTTGTGATAATGGTCGACATTTTGTTGTTGCCAATAAAGAGCTAAGAATAATTTTCAAATTTTTATTTAAGGGTAAAAGTGAGGAGGAAATTAAAACTCATTTAGTTATGAAAGCATTAATTGACATTTTAAGCCCCTTCTCCTTCCACTTCTTACTTTGGAGGTTTATGAGAGGCAAGTATGAAATCCCTTAAATATCACTTAAAACATGTTGTAGGCAAAATGATTTTAAGTTATGGGAAGTTTTTTACTTTTATTATTCAAATTGAAGGTGTTTTTAATTCTCATCCACTCTGTCATATTTCAAATAATTCAAATGATATTGAGGCTTTGACATCTACCCACTTTCTCATTGACTCACCAGTAGCATTACGAGAACCTAGCTATACAGAAATTCCTATGAATGGGTTGAGCAATGACTAACACAGGATCTTTGGAAAAAATGGTCATCAGCATATTTGAATTACCTTTTAAATAGACCTAAAGGTACAAAGGAAAGGTAGAGATAAAAGAGAGAGGTATGGCATAGGTAAAATTTGAATAATTATTGCCCTTTAAAATGGCACAGATTATTAAAATCTATACGCCAAAGATGATATTATTAGAATTGTAACTCTAAAGGGGAAAAAAGGGGGGGCCCACATAAAAGGCCAGTGGCAAAAATTGTGGTTTTGCTCCTTGTTAATAAAAAAATGTCTACTTAAATTCTTGTGTGTTATTAATAAAATGTTTGAACAGTGTTGTATTGTTTTACCATTAACTAATAATATTATTCTTGTGCTCATTTTTATAATTTAATATTCTAATTTTAGTGTTGTTACATTTTGTATTACTGAGATTGCATTTGTATTTTGAGAATCAGTGTTGAGTTCAGGGGCGGGAGGTGAGATCCATTCACTGGAGCAACGAAATGTCTTCATCCTTCATTCCAGAAAATGTTAAGATTTCATACTTATTAATGGTATCAAAGTGTAATTTTCCCCCATGGAATTTTACAGTGTCCCCCCTGGAGAGGCAGAAATCTCTGAATAATCCCAGAAATATGCCTAAATTGAACACTATTGAAAAAGTATTTGTATTACTGAATATTGGCAACATTTAAGGTAACCATTTATAAAACTTTCAGAGCTCTGGTGAGATATGCTAAAACTTGGCACCTGTCAAGTTATTTGTGATTGTGAAAGAAACAAGCTAGATGCAGTCCTCGTAAATTTATTTGAAAGGTGTGAAATTAATAATTAAACTGAGCTACTTTTACAGCTTTGTAAATGAGACCTTTGAATTTTTATATGCATCAAGTATCAATAACATTAATAAATATTAATTTATATTTAACTATAAATGTGTTCAGATATATTTAAATATAAAATATGCAATAGTGATTGCATTTTGATATTGTAAAAAAATTCAGCAATTAATATAAAATATTATTGTTGAATTATTATTATTACCATTTGAAATACTATTTAGATAAATTTGTGGAAAAAAGGTATTTGTTTATTAATTCAGATTTTATCATGCGTTCATAGATATGAATTGCAAAGTTGTACCTGTTGATTTCTTTTTGACTTTCTTCCCACTGAGCATATTTAATCCAGTTATTTATTAATGTTCGGTTTTTTCTGATGTTATCTTCAAATGTCTAAATTAGGGAAGAAAATAAGGCATAATAAGTTATAGAGTCACTCAAATAATTTTAAAATTTCAATTCTTAAAACTATAAGGAAAAATGTTTACCTTTCGCTTTCTCAATTGATATTCTGCAAGCTCTTCAGGATCAGATATTTTTTGTTTTGGAGGCTAAAAGTAAAAAGAGAATATTTAATAAGACTATGTTTTATTTTATCTTTTTTTTTTAAAGTGTCAGTTATGTATTTTAGAGATTTTTAGTGCAACATAAAAATAAATTATAATGACACTTTTCTCATATAAGGAGACAAATCAGGGATCGATTCAGACAAAAATTGGAATATTGTTGGGGTTCTTTCTTAAAACTCCTTTCCTATTTGAAAATTTCTCAAAAATGCATCCCCATATGTTTCCAAAACACATAATCTCTATTTATCATCATATTGTTTCTCAGAAGATTAAAATTTTGAAAACTCAATCTTCTGTCTCTTGATTACCCAAAATCCAGTGAATTATGATTTTTGATGACAGTTTACATTGATACTACTTACTAGCAGAATAAAATTTTCCTGGATGTTATCAGGATTCTTTTCTTGCCAGTTGCAATATATATTAATATCAACATATTTATTTGGATTATTTAATTTTAGAATAATACTAACAGAAATGTTAACAAAGGTTTGTTGTTTGGCACTTTTAATTTTTTTCAAAAAAAGGCTATTATTTTTCTTTAATTGATCACTAATGAAATTGCTGCCACTGGATACTAGTGAATTTTACCAGTCTTGTCCTTTAGACTTATCCACAAAATTACACTTAATAAAAGAAGACTATACAAAATCCCATTTTACAAAAAATCTCTTTATAAAATTTTATCCTATAAAAGTAAACTCTTCATTTTTGTTGTTGTTAGAACTTGAAATGTGTAATTTGTAAACAAAATAAGCTAAACATAAAGGGAAAATTCACCAGGAGAATATAAACAAATCAGCATTAATTACGGCTTAGTTTGGATTTAATTAGATTTGATCTTTCATCATTATTATTTTTTTTTTTAAGGAGCAGGGGTCTGTCCAGACTTTTCTCGCAGGGTCCCGTTTTTGTGAAATTGTGAAGTTTTCTCTTATTTTTGTGAAATTTCTAGTCATAATTTTGTGAATTTTTAATTATCGATGTCTTTATGTTCTATCCTTCCTATATATAAAAAGCTAAGTAATATGCTTTGTCTTTGGGACTTTGGTGAGTTCAACTTACAGGCCATATTTTATTTTTAAATGACTAAATTTGTGAATAGTTCAATGTGAAGGTGAAAAAATTCTGTGAAAGGTCTATTTAAGAGACAAATAATTTTGTGAAGGTTCCTGTTTTAAAATAAATTATTTTGTGAGGGGTCCTTTAAAGGACCTAAAATTTTCCTAAACATATCCCTGAGTAGGAATTTGTTTTTTTTTTTTTCGATTAAAAATCAATTTTTTTAAAAACATTTTTCTACTTCTTACAGTTTGTAAATTATCTCTGTAAAATGATTTGGTCAAACTCCAAGTCCTTTCATAAGTATTTATGCTTGAGTGCAATGCATCTGCCAGCTTAAACCCCTTGTTTTGGAGTACCTATGAACTTGGGAGAATTTAACTTTTGCTCGACAACACCCATGCATGAAATTGCATCTGGATGGTATATAAGGGGGCAAACCGATCCGATTAAACAGTGAGTTTGAGTTTGTTTAAAAACCATTATACAGCTGGCATAAAACTATAAACGCATTTTACGACAAATGACTTTTTCAAACTGGACAGAATTAGAATGCAGCTATTACACCGATCTTGCTATGTCGCTCCAAACAATCTTATCTACTTTCAAAATCATTAATGAAAATTGATTGCAGGCAACTCTGGTGATCTATCAGGTCCCGCACGATTTGAAGTGCATGACGCACACGATAGGACATCTATCCACGCCTCTCAAACCACATCATCAATTTTTGATTAAAATTTTTTTGAAATGTTCTTCAAATGATAATAAATAACATGCAAGAAAACTGAATCGAAAATCTTCATTCCTATTTTCACAAAAAAAAAAAAGGCTAAAAACACCTTTTTTGGCCTCCTATAGGTTAATCTCCCCTTAAACCCTTAAATGGGAATTCAAGAAAGAAACTTGCGTCAACCCCCACAAATTAGTCAACAATAGATTTTTTTTTTTGTTGTTTTGGTGATGGCACATCATGCAATTCCTTGATTAAAGACCATTGAAATGCCTAGGAAAAATAAAATACAAATGCATTTGGGAGAAAGAGTAGAAAACTTTCACTCATATAAACTACAAAACAAATAACTTTTAATAAAATATATATATATAATATTCCCCGAACATTTAAGTATGAAAACTGCATTTGTAAAATATACACACATGCAGTAATAAAAATAAAAGGTTATAGTGTAATGGTGATTCAAACAATGTTCAACAATTAATTGTGTGTACACGGACATGAGAAAAGTACCATTACATTTTATAGATTTGTAAAACATATATATAATGATATAGATTTACTTCATAAAGCAATACTTCAATATTATAAGGGCAGCTCAAGGATATATGAAACTCCTAGGCACCTTATTTTATTAATGTCTCTTTCAGGGTTCATATATATTTCTTTAAATAAAAATCAAGTACTTTTAAGGACTTGCAAGGGCCAAATCCAAAAATATTTAAGTACCTACAAATTGAATAAATTAATGAAGTACAATACACACTTGGCAGGAAAGAGAGGGAAGAAATCGGGTTGGAACAATTTTGAGTAGGATGTTAAATAATTTTTTGTTATCGCTACAATAAAGTAGCAAACAGAGAAAAGAAAGTTTAAAAAAATTAAAGAGATTTCAAGATTTTTAACCTTATGAACTAGGAAAGGGGACAAATGGGGAGTGGCAGAAATTTTATAGGAGGGGGTAGGAATTTTATTAGTTGATTAATTGTTTATCGTTACAAAGGATTTCTAAATAGAATTTTTTTTTTTTAAATAAGCAATTTCAAAGGCTTAAAATTTCATGTGCTAGGAAAAAAAAAGGAGTAAGGGGAAAGCAGTAATTTTGAGATGGTTAATTACTTATTGTTACAATAAATTAAAAAATACAGCAGAAAAAAAAAAAATAAAAAAGACAAAGACTTTTAAAGTTGTAACTTTAAAAGTTGTAAAGTTTTAACTTTGTAAGCTGCCAATGGGGGATGGGGAAGAGAAGCAGATTATTTTTGGGAGGACTAGGGAGTATATTAGATAACCGAATTGTTTACCTTACTAAAGATTTACAAATAGGACAAAAAATTTAAATTAAAGAATTTTAAAGACTTTAAATTTTGTGTGCTTAGTAAGAGGGAGGGAAGGGAAACATCAATCTAGGTTGGGAGGTGAGGTGAGGAAAATTATGAGATTGTTTATTTATTATTACAATAAAGTAACAAATAGAGCAAATACAGAAAAAAAAAAAAAAAAAAAAAAAATTTAAACTTGATGAGCTGGAGGGTTGGCAAAGGGGGAAAAACAGAAAATTTTCTTCTTTGGATCAGGGTTGTTTGATTTAAATCAAATGATTTTTTTTAAAAAAATCTTCGATTTAAATCAGTTTTTTTTAACATTGATATTTACAGGTTAAATAAAAATCAAATTCATCATTTATGTTGAAAGAAAAGTCATCATTCATTTCAGATTAAAAATTACCTTTTAATAACATTAAATAAAACTTTTACCATATTCCCCCGCATTAGCCGACATGCCGCAAAATTCAAGGGAGACCAGATTTTTGAACATTAGTCCCTGGTCTTTCCCGGCATGCCGGAAAAAGCGAGGATAGTAATTTCACCAAATATCTTAAACACTTGCTAACAGAATTTTTCTAGGGGGCGCGATCAAATATTTAAAACTGTACCGTTTTAGATGCGGATTTTTGACAGACCCTGGGATAAATATTACTTATTTAAAATAGAATTTCAAAAGTGTACTTACCACTATTTTCAAATAGTAATTTCAACAAATATTTTAAATTCTTGCTTAAGTACGCCACCCCCTTCAATAGTATATCTACAAATAGATTGTTTAACTGAGTTTCGTTCAAAAACAGTTTGGTTAAGAATATAGTTTGCCCCCTGGTGGTGGATTGTGCAATTAAAAGATTTGAGATTATGGGGGTTTTTTTGCAAGATTTTGCACAGTACTGTAGGCAGTGGGGATCCGGTTCGAGATTGGGTCTTTATATGAGATTTTGCAATACAAATTTCAGGTTCATTTTAGAATACTATTACGGGACCGGGCAATGCCAGGCGGCTCAGCTAGTAAGATAAATAGAATCTAATAATCACTTAAATATAAAAGAACATATATATATAGAGAGAGACAGAGAGAAAAAGAAGTATTGATGTTTTTTCCTTAAAATGAAAAATGTTGTTAGAAAAACCAAAATAAATCAGCCGCTCGTCCTCCAGCGTCGAAACCTCATGTTTTCCGACATGCCGGTAAATACTAGTTTTTCCGGCATGCTGGTGTACCTCGTTTTTTTCCGGCATGCCGGCTAATGTGGGGGAATATGGTATAAGTTCAAAATACTATTATTTTATGAAAGTAAATGCAATTGTATTAAAAATATTATCAATCTATAGTGCATTCCTCAAAAATATTGATAAATGCTCTCTCATTTTTCTTTTTTTTTTTTCTTTTTTAAATGATCAGTTCATTTTTGCTAGTTCAATGCTTAAGCTATAGTTAAATCTATTTAAAATAATGATTTACTATAATAGTACAGTAAACTCTGTGTAAGGCGGAATTGATCGGGACCGAGAAAATTTTCCGTAGTAGACAATATTCCACCTTAGACAAATTTTACTCTATGTCGATGGATTCACAGGGGCTTGAAGATCTTTCTGAGTTAGGTAGATTTCTGTCTTACACAGAGTTTACTGTACTTTCAGAGCAGAGTTACTTTCTCTGAAGCAGATTACACACAATTCACGAGTTTGTTTTATGCTTAGTTGCTTAGATCTACAAATTACTGTGTTCCATAGTATGTTGGTGATTCAAATATTGATCAAATAATATGATCAATACTTTGACTATAACATAATAAATATTTTGACTAGTTGTCTAACACAGAATTATAGAATTCTAATTTCATCTTTCTTCTATAACTGAAAATACTTTAATAGCTGACTAATTCCTTTTTCCTTTCTTTTACTAGGATTCATTGCTTACTTCAATTGAAAATATAAGGAATATTACTATACCTTATTAATGGGTCTGTCCAGGATTTATGTGTCCTGTTTTTGTGAAGTTCTTTTTATTGAAAGATCTAATCACAATTTTGTGAATTTGAAAAAATCATTATATATAGGTTCTTGTTTATGTTTTTAACAAGATCGTTTAGTTATATATATATATATATATATATAAAGAGTATGTAATAGGTACTTTGTTGACTTAAAATAACTAGCGGGAATGACCGAGATAAGCTCGGTTAAAATTAGCCTTGTGTTCAATTTGATATTTTATTCTCACTGTATCATTCTTGCTATTTAGATACAATTGGCATGTTCTTGAGACATAGTGACCCAAAATGACCCACTAAATGAATTTTTTCGAACATGCGACCTAACCAATGCTCTTCTCAAACCCGAAAATGATAGAATACTTTTGTATTCTAGTATTAGTCAAAATTGTTTTATAAATAAAATTAGCTTGACCCACGGTAACCCAAAAAGGACCCACTATTCTAAATTTATCGAACAAATGCCTTATCCCAATTGTCTTTTTGTGCTGGGAAACAGTGTAGTAAAATTTGTCAAAATCGTTTGAGCCATTTTTTAGATACAATTAGCTTGACCTTGACCCATTGTGACCCACTAATCGAATTTTATCGAAGTGTCTTAGCCCAATGGTCTTCTCATAATCCAAAACTGTAGAATATAGAGTTTAGTGAAAATCGTTAGAACTGTTTTTTTAGGTAAAAGTAGCTTGACCAGCAGTGACCCACTAATAAAATTTTCTCGAACATATGACCTAAACCAATGATCTTCTTATGTCCGGAAACAGTGTAATGCAAAATTTTGTCAAAATCGTTTGAGCTGTGTTTTAGATACAATTAGCTTGACCCACAGTGACCCACTAATTGAATTTTTTTGAGCATGCGACCTAGCCCAATGGTATTCTCGAATCAAAAAATGATAGAATACAAAATTTAATTAAAATCATTAACGCCGTTTTCTAGATAAAATTAACTTGACCCACAGTGACCCAAAAATGACCCACTAATTGAATTTTCTTGAACATGTGGCTTAACCCAATGGTCTTCTCATGATCAGAAATGATATAATACAAAATTTTGTCAAAATGTTTTGAGCTGTTTTTTAGAAACAATTAGCTTGACCCACAGTGACCCACTAATCAAATTTTCTCAAGCACGTGCCTTAGCCCAATGGTCTTCTTATGCCCAGAAACGGTATAATACAAAATTTTGTCAAAATTGTTTTTTTAGATACAATTAGCTTGACCCATAGTGACCCAGAAATGAACCACAAATCGAATGTTCTTGAACACGTGACTTAACCCTATAAGACTGGACCCGCACGATGGTGCAGGTTAGGAATTAACTAAAATTCTACCTTCCTGGGTTATCTATTCCATAAATGCCAGAATCGAGTGATTGTGCTGGTTAACAGAAACTATATTATATGAATTTTGTCAAGAGATAGTGAATTATAAGTTACAAATTTCAGTACTATCATTGTTTTTAAAAAAAACTCAAAAAGCAGTCTGGTCTTAAAGGGTTATCCCAATGGTCTTCTTATGCCCAGAAAGCAGAATTTTTCATAGGTTCTTTGTGATTTCGTCTTTTTCGGGGGCATCAAAAGTTAAACACCACTGATAATGTTAACTTTGTTATATTGTTTTCTTATGCTACTTAGGTTACCTTATTATTATGATTCGTTCATTTTTTTTACCGCTTTTTTAATTGTGTTGAGGGGGAATTTAGAGGAAACTTTAATAAAATTTATATAATTGACTATTTATAGTTACAATAAAGCAACAAATGGAGTTGAAAAAGTTTTAAAAAAATTAAGATTTAAACTTTGGGTACTGTGGGAAGAAGTGGAATTTCAGAAGAGGGAGAAATTGTATGATTTTTTTTTTAAATCGGAAATTCACTGAATCGCAGAAGAGTTGCCCCCTTAAGAAAGAATAGGGGAAAAAATTAAAGGCTTTTGAGATTTTGCATAAAAATAAAGACTAAAATTGCTTTTGAAAAATTTAAAGAGTTTTAAGTACGTTCAAGGACCATACGAACCCTGTCTATGTTAACCTTTTATCAATGAAAAATAACTTTAAAAGAAAAAAAAAAGAGAGTTTATTATGACCCACCCCCCCCCCCCCCTCTCCCCCTAGAATGCTTAGATATAGAGGCAGCACAATCAATATATCAACATACAAAGTAATGCCACATAAAAATGAAAATTATGGCCATTTTACATTAAATATATATTACATAATATTTATAATAACTTTTTTTTTAATAAACACTTACTGGAGGTAAAATTTCTAAATCTCTTTCTTTGGCTTCTCTTAACAGTTGCTCAGCTGTTATCTGTATTTCAGCTGGTGTTTTGTTTTTAACCTATAAAGAAAAAAAAGAAGAATGCAGTATAAACATAAATGAGTAAATAAATAAAATAAACACTAGTGTAATTAGCGTTTTTTTAAATTACAAAAGTAATTATTATGTATTTTTTAATGAATAGTCAGAACGGTAGGATGGAGCTATACGGTATACAGTAACATGGTGCACAGTGTGGCACTCCTTCAAAATGTAATTTATTTTACACAGTTTTATCTTCATCAAAAAGTACTAATATGAAATTAAGAGTAAAAATAATACTGTGGCAAAACGTATGGAAACAGCATCTATCTTAGAATTAACATTAGCGAGCAGGTATTTTCGTGTGAGTGAAGTAGCCTGCTAAGAAGGAAAATTGGGGCAGTTTTACTCTCCCTTTAATTCTGTAACCTCCAAATGAATTTTCTTCTACCATCACCTGCACCAATACAAATTTATTATTCATAGCTAACACTGCTTTATTCTAGTCATCAACGGGGCAGTCCCGGTATTATTTAAACGATTCATCATAATCTGGCTTGTTTCTGCAGTATTATTTTACCTTGACTTTGCAATGATGATATCCAATTTCATTTAATCTGTTGAACAATTTTATTCAAACTTATACTAAATTCTTGAGAATTTTCAGCATTTTAAATTTCATTTAAATTATTTGTTTTTTAGAAATTTAAAATTTGATTTTATTTCCGCTAAACTTTTCATAATTTTGAAAAAAAATAAAAATAAATAAAAATCGTAATTTTGAATTTTATTTAAAAAATGACTTGAATATTTTTAATTTGATTAAAAAAAAAATAACATCAATAGAGTCAAAACACTGTTTTAAACACTAGTGTCGTTAAGGAAATTTTCACCTTGTTATTAATAAACATTAAAATATACTTATAACTACTTAAAAGGTGACAAACATATAAAAACATTATTTAATCCAAACCTGAAATCTTTCGAACACACACGCATTCATTTTCAAAGGGAAAAAAAGGTGACTGACTGAATAGAAATTTCTATCCAGTCAGTCACCTTTTTTCTCAGGTTTGCATTAAATATTTTTATATATTTGTGTTATAAGTATTGTAGTTATAAGTATATTTTAAAAATAACAACTTTGTATAATCATTCTAAAAGTAAATTTATTGATGCTACCATCTATGTAAGGATTTAATAAATATAAATTAATAATTTGGATTAATTAATTAAAGAATAAAGTATCTTGTAAGGAATACTAAAGGAAATTCTCTGTACGAAATGTGATCACACTTACCTACTTGTTTTTTCTTTTTTTTAAGACCATTAACAATTACAAATATGACTAACGATAAGTAGCTCTGATGACACAAAAAATTTTATGCTCTGATTTCAAATTGTTGTCTAAGGCTCTAGAAAAAAAGAGCCCAAATTCATCCTTTTTGTGGATCCCTATCTTAAATATTTCATATTCAGCTCTAAATCAAATGCAGTAAAAGTGAAGCAAAGCCACTGCTATTATAAAATTAAGTTTATTTAAACAAGATTTAACTTTTTAAAAATAATAGGTATATGATTATGATAATCTCTCTATTCTAAAAAAAAGTAACTACCACTGTCACCGCCGCCGCCGGTTTTGAATTTTTTGTGACAGGAGGTCTTTCTTCATTAATATTAAGAAAAATAATGCATACAAAAATATGAAAATCGGTAGTATTATACAGAAATGTTTGATAAACACGCTGATGCAGACCGTTTTCAAATCGAAGAATTATTTTAAGAGATATTTAATGCTAAAGTTGGACAAAATCGTTCCACTAAAAAAGTTTTATAGGAGCAAAAACTATACATCAGAATTTAATAATTTTTTTTATCATTTTATGCGTTATAATTTCCCGGTGTGCAGAATTCATTTAATTTTTTAATTTGACTCATTTTTCGAGGTTTCATTTCTATTTTAAATTCAAATTTTCAGCATTTCGAGAGATATTTTTTCTTATTTTAGAAAATTGTACTAATTTAACCTGTTGCCAACTGTATAAACAATGGAAACAATAATGTTTGCTTCAAATAAAAATATTATTTACATGTGACTATTATAAACAGAAAAAATCATTTGGAATTAGAATTAAATAATTATGTACAAAAAGCAGGAACTTATTAAAAATTATGTCATAAAAAGTATACACGTGAATTTTAAAAGAGAAAGGATATTTTGTTAAATAATAAATTCATTAACATGCGTTAGAAGTCTTAAATAGGAGAAATTACGTCATATTTACGTCACATTACAGTTATTACATAAAATGAACACAAAATAATATTACAAACAGTTTAAATTTAGAAATTGCGCTAGACATTTATCTGATATTTTGAGAGGATCTTTTCAACTATTTTTGTTAGGAAAGCGCACATAATATTTCATTTCTAACAAAAGTATTTTTACGTGAATATTTAAAAGAGAAATAATAGCTTGGTCAAAATTACGTCAGATTAAAAATGATTAATTTAAAATGTCTCATTTAAAAGAACTTTCTTTTCGCTTTGTTAAAAAATACCAGGAGACAAAGACTCTGTTTATTTAATTCCTTTTATATTAGCTTATTTTGAAATGTTGTTACACGTGTCTACGTCATTAAGTTATTTTTATTTCGGCATTTTATTTGTATTTTTATTAATGCTGTACTAATTTATTTGTTCTTTCGTTATTTAAAATAAAAATTATGCCAATTTGTATAATTTGGCAAAATTGGTCGACTGGATAATCAATTAGTATCACAGCGGATTTGGCGTTAAAATTCCCAAATCAAAGAGAAATGAATAGAAATCCGTTTATAGGGAGATCGCCACTGTTTTTTAAATTATAATTCAATCTTTCGAAATCTTTTTAAAGCCGATCAAATTAGCGTGCATTTAGAATCTGCGGTGTCTGGACGGGGGCTGGCGAGCGTAGCTCGTAGGGGGCCGAGCCCCCTAGTATATTACAAAATATTCTATGACACTGACACACTTATGTTGGAATACAATTTCACATACATAGAAAAATAAAATAGAGCTTTTAATTAAAATTAAAATGATTTTTTTAATGAACCAATATCCAAGGATCCAATAAGAGCATAATACAGTAGACTCTCTCAAATCCGCACAGCTTGCAACCAGAGATTGTGTGGATTTTAGAAATTTGAGGGTTTCTGGTCATTGCTTTGTTTACATTTTTTAAACAATAATTTGAATGCAATAATGCAATGAAAATTATAATGAAAGATTACGTTTTCCTTAGCTATCCCGTCGACCAATTTCGCCAAATTATACACATTGACATAATTTTTATTTTAAAAAACGAAAGAACAAATAAATTAGTAAAAGATTAATAAAAATACAAATAAAACGTCGAATTAATGGTTTTATTGACCATTATTGGCATTTAATTTTACAATTAATTAATTAATGGCAACCATTATTGGCATTTAATCTTACAATTTGGCGAGAGTAAATTGGTCGACGGGATAACTAAGAAGTACCAATGATTATAATATAGTAAAATATTAAAATAATTAAGTAATGTAATTAACTAAAAGGATAAAAAGTAAGATAATTTAAAAACTGATTAAAATATTAAAAGTAAAGGTTATAATAATATATAATAAAGTATATAATATATATATATATATAATATATATATTATATAATAGTATATAATAAAAATAAATTTATACTCCTTTCATGGAAAACTACGAGTTCAGTCATATTATTAAGAATTACATATTAAAATACATACGGGATGAAATAAAACAAAGAAAGTCCGTAATTTACCCCCTACATCTGAACTGAAAGTTTCATCGTTTACATCTGTAAGGATGTGTGAATTTTAGAGTTGCAGATCTAAGGGAGTCGACTGTACAGGGTAGGTGTTCCATTTTTGGTCACACAAGATCAGTTTGTCCTGTATTTAGCCTGTGCAAATCCTAATTTATCATTTGCAATCTCATTGGTTTGTTTTTCACATAGAAAAGTAAGAAGAGACGTCTCAGACGCATTGGGGTTGGCATGATTTTTTTTTTTTTTTTTTTACCCATCCAATTTTGATGAGAAAACCTCGTTTTTGTGTACCCATTAGGTTCAGCTTGCAAAAACAGCATGTTAGTTTTATTTTGTTATAAAACAATTTATTTTATAAAAAACACACAATTTTATTATAAAATATGTACAATTTTTGTTTATAAAAACTTACATTTTATTTTATTATAAAACAAAACACACAATTTATTTTATTATAAAACACACACATGAGCTCCACCAGGTTGTCATACAAAGCAAAATCTCACCAAAATTGCCCAGTCATAAAATCTCCAATTTGCCGCCTAATAGGTTCCATGGGGCGATTCTTACGTGATGCACAGGACATTTACATGTGTTTAAACCACTAAATTTTACCAAAATTAAAGTTATCAAATACTTTGATAATTATGAAGTATAAGACCTTAACTTGTACTTCAGAAAGACATGCTGTTTTTTTTTTTTTCACATTAAAAATTGAATAAATAAGAAATTAAAATGTATGCGTGACGCACAGGACTCACAAAAAATCAAAATGCATACATCATATCGTATTAACGTTAATTTCTGTGATGTTTCATGGATTTATTGATTATACTTTTTTTTATAATGAAAGAACATTTAGTAGATTGATTTGGTGCAATCTTAAGTTCATTTTAAAAATTAATTATGTAGATTTTATGGATGTGATGCACGAAACAAGTAAAAGTGATGCTTGGGACAAGTCTGACTTGTTTGCATACCACCTTAGATTTATGACATTTCTCAACATCTTTTTCATATATTCCACTTGATGCAGATATTAATTACTTAAAATAACTGCCAGTAGATGGCACCAATGTACTCATAATTTGAAATTTTTTAAAAAGTAAATTTTCTAAATGGATTTAAAAATGTTTTATTCTGACATGTATCGATCAATGCAAATGTATGATTTGTGAGGCTTTCTTCCTAAAGTTAAGATGTCTTAAGGGCCTACTTCAGTCACGCGAAATGACCCGCTCGCTAATGCTATTCCTATGGAGGAAATTTATAAAGATATCTCTGTCGCATTTCAATATTTTTAGATGATTTTTCTTTTTTTTTCCTTTTTTTTTTTTTTTTTTTTTTTTTTTTTTTTTTTTTTTTTCAGTGGCTCACTGAGGTCGATCTGTATGCAGGACATTTTCTACTTTTTCAATTTTGTTTACAAGTATTTTTAATCAGAACCGGTTCCTAAAATGAAAGCATCCTCTTGAAAAAAATCCCCAATGAAAATCAAAAAAGTAAAAAACAGTCTTTTTATAGATCGATCTCAGCTAGCCACTGGAAAAAAAATCATCTAAAAATATTGAATGCGACCGAGATATCTTTATAAATGTCTTCCATAGGAATAGCATTAGCGAACGGGTCTTTTCGCATGGCTGAAGTAGGCCATTAAGACAACGCATAATTCTGAAATGTTTTGGGATGAAGCATTATGTAATAATACTAACAATTCTCACTGCTGGCAAGGTGTTTGTAGTGATTGTTCTAATGGAGAAAAGATTGAAAATGATGAGCCGGATGAAATACTGTCATATGGACCCAATGGGCAAAAGACAGAGGAGGCAAGATGTAATGTGAAAGAAGACTGCATTGGCAAAGTTTTATCAAGCTTAAAAGAAACCTTTTATTTAGTCACTTGCCACTAAAATATTAAACAAATTCAAAATTAAGAATTTCAGAATGAAAAAAGGAGACCCCAAAGTAGAAGTTCTTCAGAAAGAATTTGCTATGAATTATAACTGTAAATATCAAAATGAAATTCATAGTGCTCTAGAAGTAGTGCGACTTTATTCACAGCAGCTATGTTGTCTCAGTACATTTGTTCAACATTTTTAATTTGTTCGGATGCAAAAGAAAAGGGAAAAAATACAGTCAGCTTTTATTGAGTTACTTTACTCTGATCTGGAGCCCCTTTTCAGATGAAAACAAAAAATGAAGTGATTTGGACAGACGACCCATCATCAGAATTTAAGAATAAATTTATGGTTCTTTTCTCACAAGAACTTTGCTGGAAATACTAGAAAACTTATAGCTGGAAATACTTTGCTTCTTCACATGGAAAAGTGACATAGAATAGGTGGAAGAGCAAAATCACTTGTTCGTCAAAATTTATGAGCAAGCAAATTTCTCAAATTGTACATTCTGCTTCTGATTTTACAACCTTGTAAAGATTTTAATATCAGCAATAAAAGTTTTATTAGTTGAAGAGAGAGATATTCCACGGAATGAAACATATGCCAAATAATGTACCATCTCTCTATTACAGTTTTGCGGATTTATGCTAAAGAACATAATAATGCATGTTTTTTTTAATGGAAATTATCATTTTTGTATTTTTTCCAAAATTTTTTTTTATTATTTAGCATAAAAATATGTCAAGCTTTAAAATTTCTAAATTAATCTCTTTTTTTTTTTTACAAAATTTAACATAAATGATGCACAGGACAAGGGTATGTGATGCACGGGACAAGTTTAAAATGCTTATAATTTGAAAAATTATTAACATGAATTTATTTTAACTATGTATATCTTTTTCTTTGTAAAAGTATAAAGTAAATCGGAAATGTTTTCCATCTAAAATAAATATTACTACTTCTAGTAAAACTTAATGCACTTTTAATTAAAGATGAAAATAAGCACTCGCCAGTCGCTACTCGGCGACTAAACGTGAAAAACTGACGACTAAAAATATGGAAAGTACCGGCCAAATGCAGGATTTTCGTCAAAGAATCGCGGAAAAAAACCCCGCGAATTTTGTCAAAAGATCGCGAAAAAGCTAATTCCGTCAAAGAATCGCTCAGAAACACAAATTTCGGCAAGTGATCGCGGATAAAACGCAGATATCGTGAATGGATCGCGGATAAAACGTAGATATCGTGAATGGATCGCGGGAAAAATGCAAATATCGTCAATAGATCGCGAAAAAAACGCGAATTTCGTCAAAGAATGGCGAAAAAACAAGAATTTCGTCAAAAGATCACGTAAAACGCACATTTCGTCAAAAGATGGCGGAAGAAAACGTGAATTTCGTCGAAGGATCACAAAAAAAATCCAAACATCATGAATGGATCGCGAAAAAACCCAAACATCGTAAATAGATCGCAGAAAAAACTCAAATATCGTCAATAGATCGCGAATAAACGCAAATATCGTCAATAGATCGTGAAAAAATGCAAATATCGTCAATAGATTGCGAAAAAACCCCGCAAATATCGTCAATAAACCGCGGAAAAAACTCAAATATCGTCAATAGATCGCGAAAAAAATGCAAATATTGTCAATAGATCGCGAAAAGAACGCAAATATCGCCAATAGATCGCGAAAAAAACCGCAAATATCATCAATAGATCGCGAATTTCATCAATAGATCGCAGAAAAAACCCAAGAGAATTTCGTCGAAGAATCGAGAAAACAAACGCGAATTTCATCAAAAAATTACGAAAAAAGTGCGAATTTTGTCAAAAGATCGCGAAAAAACGCACATTTTATCAAAGGATCGCGGAAGAAACACAAACATCGCCAATAAATCGCGAATTTTGTTAAAGTATCTTGTAAAAAATGCATAATTAGTGCCAGAAGAGACCTGCCTTCAGCCCCCCCCCCCCCCCCCCACCTTACATTTCAGAAAATTTGTTGTAAATTTCAGATTTTTTTTTTAAATTTTGAAAAGTACCTAAGTATAGTGGACTTATGCAGTTAGCTATATAAGCATGTTACATATAACTTTGCTGTTAACTTAATTTAAAATAGATTGAAAATTAGTATCTTAAGTTTATTCAAAACAATATGAATTAAAATATTTTTATTTATTACATAAATTACTTATTTACTCTAAACTTATATATTTTAAAATTAAATATTCAGTGACATAAATGTACTTACTGGCGACTAAAGAAATTATTCTCACTAGCCAGTAACTGGCTACTAAAAAATATCAACTTACCGGCCAGTGGCCACTAAGCAAAATTCCTTATTTTCATCTTTACTTTTAATGTGATGCATGGGACATCACTTTAAAGTATCTTAAATCACAAACTACAATTTGAAAAAATTAAAATGAAAGTAATTTTTTATTGAATTACATAGAAATATACCTGCAGCTACTTTGAAAAGCCAAAAATTGAATAAAAGTGCAGTATATTTGTTTATAGAGATTAACAAAGTATAGGTGTATGAATGCATACTTTTTCAATATTGTAAACATCAATTTTGACCTTCATGAAATGAACATATAGAAACAAACCATGTAAAAATAAATAAATGCATGAATTAAATACTTCAGACTATGTACTTTAATTAGCCATGAATAAAAAAGAAAAATTTAATAGTTTATTTTTTGAGGGTATGGTTCACTTTTGGAAGAATCGCCCCATGGTACATCTGAGACAGGGATGGGATTTCATCATGCTTAACCACTGGCAAGTGAATTTTTAAACCAACTGTATGTCGCATTTTGCTGGCTGGTAAGATTTTCTAGAAATTCACCACCCCTGGTTTGAGAACTGTACCGTAAAGTAAATGTGTGAATCCGTAGTACTGTGTGCTCACATGTATTAAGATTTTTGCTTAGCTTATTCTTTTTGCTGATTATTCTTTTATGTGCATAGACAGCAAAAATTTTAAAAATGATTCTGATGAAATTCATTAATGTTGTTATTTAATATCACTATGTATTTTACCAAACAAATTTAATATTTTGTTTTGTTTTTCATTTCTTTTGTTGGTTTTTAACTGAAACGTTCTGGTAAAATTA
Source organism: Maratus speciosus (assembly GCA_963932465.1). Taxonomy (NCBI): domain Eukaryota; kingdom Metazoa; phylum Arthropoda; class Arachnida; order Araneae; family Salticidae; genus Maratus; species Maratus speciosus. Next base: position 106,786,545 of record OZ010786.1, on the reverse strand, counting down.
GCTTAATTGGTATTACTTGATTATCCCATCGACCAAAAAACTATCGTCAAACTATAAGATTAAATGCCAACAATGGATGCTCATAAATGTCACATTCACTTGACATTAAACAAGATATATGTGTTTGTTACCTCATCGAGTGATTTTTAATTGTACTTTTTATTTGTATTTTCATTAATGTTTTGCTACTTTATTTGTTCCTCCGTTTTTTAAAGTAAAAGCTATGTAAACTTGTTTAATCTGGCGAAATTGGTCGACGCTCAACGGGTGAAGTAGTGCCACTTAAGTATAATTTGTTTCATGTCATTCTTTGGAACAGATGTCATATTCGCCCCATATTGGCGCGGTTTTTTTCTGTCGCCAATATCATATAGGCAACAGGTACTTAACTTGCGCCAAAGTGTGGTTATTTTGCTTGATGTGGTAACCCGGATTATGTTGTTTATGGGAAGTGGCTATTCGTCCGATCAATCGGACTTTTAGCTATTTAGGCAGAAAGTCCGATCATCGTTTGCGCATGCGTGCAGGTTTGTTTACAGCTTTTCCAGCTGAAATATTTCAAGTTAGCGGAGCGCTGATAGTAGCAATTGCATGCTTAATTAACAATTGTATTTATGTATTAATACAGCTCTTTTGGTTTGTATGAGTAAACATGAAAGAAACCCTTTTTATAATAGGTTTTTAAATAAATTATTATTGTATTTTTATGAGTCAAATTTCCTTGTTTAGTTCAAGAAAAATTTCTCTTTATTTTTATGCGTATAGGTTATGCATCATTATTTATTTGACCTTCGTTTTCTCTATACATTTTTAAAAATTTCTTACTTTTTATTCTTTTACTTAATATTTTAATAATTTACTTTACATGACTTTAATTTGCTTTACATTCATTATAATTTCGAGTGCAGTATTACATTCAAATTAGTGTTTAAAAAAGTAAACAAAACAGTGACTTGAAATTTTCAAAATTCTAAAATCTGCACAATTTCTGGCCCCATGATATGCCGATTTAATGGAGTCTACTGTACTTTTAAAGTTTCCATTCCCAGTTGTCTTTTGTTACAACATTTGGCTTTTAGAATGTTTTGTTTATGAAAAAACTACTATTCCTTTTCATATGAATAAATTATTGAATAATTTAATACAAAACAGTTATTTTAACTTTTAAACTAAGTTTTTTAAAAAATAACTTTAATAATAAATAAGTTTTGAACATTGAAAAAAACTTATCACTTTATTATTTTGTTAAATTACGTTATTAAAAATTTATTGTTTCATAAAAAAGTTTCTTAATCTTAAAAGTTTATTTTCATTTATTTCATTTTATCTATTCAATGTATTTTAAGTTAAATCTGCATGTCTTGTTAGCGACGGAGTGATTATATTCATTTATTGAAAAATTATTGATGCCAAAATAACAGGAGATTCTCCACTTGAAATACATAATTATAAAATTTTATTTAAATTGTTATTTAGGTGCATTTCTTTTACAAGTATAGCTATAGATTTATCTTACTGCATAGGTCATCAATTTAAATGTATTAAATTAAAAATTTTACTTTTTTTTTTTTCAAAAGCATTTACTTATTATTCTTATTATTTTTGAAAATAGAATTCATTATCAAACTAGTATGTTGTGGCCATCACAAAACTTTCTTCTATATAAATCACGTCAATTAAATCGTTTAAATAGTACCAATTCATATCACAATATATCTGAATTTGAAGTTTGGTGAAAATTCGTGCATTAGTTCTTGTATAGAGCTATAGCGGAAATTCTGAAAAATGTAGTATAGCAGCGCCACCTGTTGAGCGATTTACACCAAAACATAAACAGCACTAATTGATATCAAGGTATACCTGAATCTGAAGTTTGATGAAAATTCATGCATTAGTTATTGAGATACAGCTGTGGCGGAAATTCTGAAAAATGCAGCATAGCAGCGCCACCTGTTGAGCGATTTGCACCAAAACATAAACAGCACTAATTCATATCATGGTATACCTGAATCTGAAGTTCGTTGAAAATCCAAGCATTAGTTCTTGAGATAGAGCTATTGCGGAAATTGCAAAAAATGCCCAATAGCAGCGACACCTGTTGAGCGATTTACACCAAAATCTACAAAATGTCTATTCATGTGAAGGACTAACTGAATTTGAAGTTTCATGAAAATCCGTGCATTAGTTCTTGAGATAGAGCCATTGCGGAAATCGTAAAAAATCCAGCATAGCAGCACCACCTGTTGAGCGATTTACACCAACACGTAATCAGCATCAAGTCATATCAAAACTGACTCTGAAGTTTCATGAAAATCCGTGCATTAGTTCTTGAGATAGAGCCATTGCGGAAATCGTAAAAAATCCAGCATAGCAGCACCACCTGTTGAGCGATTTACACCAACACGTAATCAGCATCAAGTCATATCAAAACTGACTCTGAAGTTTCATGAAAATCCGTGCATTAGTTCTTGAGATAGAGACATTTCGGAAATCGTAAAAAAGGCAGCATAGCAGCGCTACCTGTTGAGAGATTTGCACCAAAATCTATAAATTGTCTATTCATGTCAAGGACTAATTGAATCTGAAGTTTCATGAAAATCCGTGCATTAGTTCTTGAGATAGAGCCATTGCGGAAATCGTAAAAAAGGCAGCATAGCAGCGCCACCTGTTGAGCGATTTGCACCAAAAACTAATCAGCATCAATTTGTATCAGGGACTAACTGAATATGAATTTTTATTAAATTCCTTGCATTAGTTCTTGAGATAGAGCGCCCACAAAATTTGTGTCACACACAGACAGACAGACATTTTGTAAAAACATCTTTTTCGGGTTTTCTGACCCCTGAAACGTGCAAATCCGTCAAAAACCGGAATTCGAAAATTTTCATGAATCCAATACTTTCTTCTTGTAAAGATAGAAGAAAGTAAAAATAAAATGCTTTCTGTGGAAGGTTCTTTGATTTGAGTCTATGTGTTTGAGTGCATAATAAAGTTTCAGACGAATCATGAATTCAATAATTTCAGTGGTCAAAATAGTATGTTAGAAGTAATGAGAAACTATATCAATTTAAATTTCAGTAAGATTATAAAAGCCCAAAATTCTGTAAATTTGTGTTTAATCATCAGTTTTATTATTTTTAAGGTACTTTTCGGTTAGCCGGGCGCTATATATATACATATATATACACACATATATATGTATACATAACACTGGTGCCTGGCTAACCGAAAAGTACATTTTTTTTAAAGTAAAACAAAAAATAATTACTCATTGGGTAAAATTAATTTGTACAATCTGAAACAAAAAAAAGACTATCTTCCCCCTCCCCCCCTCTACCCGATTTTTTAAATCTTGGAAAATAATAAGATATAAATTGAAATATTGAGAGATATAGACATCGACAGAAAGAAATCAAAGGAGGAGCACGATTTTGGAACATGTTTGCCTATGACCCAACCTCCCCTGCTATTTATTAAAAATACAAAATATCAACATGAAATAATCTAAACTACAATTTGTTTTGTCAGACTTCCTGATGCTAGACAGTTTTTAAATTTATTAAATATATATATATATATATATAAATTTAACAATTAAGACATATTAAATATTCAAGCATTTATATTCAAGCGTTTATATAAAATAAACTAATTGTATAATATAAAAAAATGACAAACTATTTATAATTCATAATGAAGGGAACGAATATTTTTTCCAACTGGATTAAATCATATTCAAGGCTGGAGTAGCACAGTTGAAGTTTATTCCAACAGAGCAAAAAATGTCCAGACCAGGGATCGAACCCGGATACTTGGCGTGCCGTGCCAATGCCTTACCTGTTAGGCTATCCGGACCGATACCTGGCTGACATAATTCACTCTTATTAGTTGGACTTGGCTGCGAACTGCAGCGCTAGTTTCATTCATCCGAGCTATAACTATAGCATTTACATGATGAAACTACTTTAACACGGAAACTCCTGTATACCATGTAATTAGGTCATAATGAAGGGAACGAATATTTTTTCCAACTGGATTAAATCATATTCAAGGCTGGAGTAGCACAGTTGAAGTTTATTCCAACAGAGCGAAAAATGTCCAGACCAGGGATCGAACCCGGATACTTGGCGTGCCGTGCCAATGCCTTACCAATAATGGAATAAACTTCAACTGTGCTACTCCAGCCTTGAATATGATTTAATCCAGTTGGAAAAAATATTCGTTCCCTTCATTATGACCTAATTACATGGTATACAGGAGTTTCCGTGTTAAAGTAGTTTCATCATGCAAATGCTATAGTTATAGCTCGGATGAATGAAACTAGCGCTGCAGTTCGCAGCCAAGTCCAACTAATAAGAGTGAATTATGTCAGCCAGGTATCGGTCCGGATAGCCTAACAGGTAAGGCATTGGCACGGCACGCCAAGTATCCGGGTTCGATCCCTGGTCTGGACATTTTTCGCTCTGTTGGAATAAACTTCAACTGTGCTACTCCAGCCTTGAATATGATTTAATCCAGTTGGAAAAAATATCCGTTCCCTTCATTATGACCTAATTACATGGTATACAGGAGTTTCCGTGTTAAAGTAGTTTCATCATGTAAATGCTATAGTTATAGCTCGGATGAATGAAACTAGCGCTGCAGTTCGCAGCCAAGTCCAACTAATAAGAGTGAATTATGTCAGCCAGGTATCGGTCCGGATAGCCTAACAGGTAAGGCATTGGCACGGCACGCCAAGTATCCGGGTTCGATCCCTGGTCTGGACATTTTTCGCTCTGTTGGAATAAACTTCAACTGTGCTACTCCAGCCTTGAATATGATTTAATCCAGTTGGAAAAAATATTCGTTCCCTTCATTATGACCTAATTACATGGTATACAGGAGTTTCCGTGTTAAAGTAGTTTCATCATGTAAATGCTATAGTTATAGCTCGGATGAATGAAACTAGCGCTGCAGTTCTCAGCCAAGTCCAACTAATAAGAGTGAATTATGTCAGCCAGGTATCGGTCCGGATAGCCTAACAGGTAAGGCATTGGCACGGCACGCCAAGTATCCGGGTTCGAACCCTGGTCTGGACATTTTTCGCTCTGTTGGAATAAACTTCAACTGTGCTACTCCAGCCTTGAATACTATTTATAATTGTTAATATTTTAATATTAGGTAATAAATAATAATTATTAAATTAACAATAAAAAATTAATAATAATAAATTAATTATTAAATTAATTATAACATAATAAATTATTAAATTAATAATAATATAATAAATTATTAAATTAATAATAATATATTACAATATAATTAATAAATAACATTAATAATATAAATATAGAAACAAATATTTAGTACACTTAATTGCTTAACGAAATATAACGTTTAAAAAAATAAATAATTGAAGACAAATATTACTAAATTAATATTTATAAATATAAATAACTTTCTTCTAAAAAGAAAATGACATAATTTGCATAAATGCACTTAATGTGTATTGAAAATAAATAAACAATCATATTTTAAAAGGCAGAGTTATGAAAAAGCCATTTCATCCGATCATTTGCTGGCGCGCCTGCGCATACGATGGTCGGACGTTTTGCCAAAATTACTAAAAGTCCGATTGGTCGGACGAATAGCCACTTCCTTGTTTATGCTGTTGATGTTTTCGCCAAATTGGCAACCGAAAAAAATCGCGCCAATATGGGGCGAACATGACATTTGTACCGTAGTTATTATATATAAAAGTGCTTTATTTTCGCTTCATATCCATTAAAATGCTTGTTAAATTATATGATATTGAATCGGATAAAAGTGGTGCATAGAGGTGCCCAGGCGATTAAATTTACTGAAGATTACTGTTATTATGATTTAATATGCTTCAACTAGTCAATATCTATAAAATTTCTATTTCAAATTATCTCTAAATGCGGCAAAAAGTGATGCATCTACCCTAATACAAAAAATGATAACTAAAATTTACGAAATAATAAACACAAAATCAAACATTTTTATTTTTATAAATACCTTAGCAACTTTAGGCATCTTTTGAGCTTTAGATGCAGAACTCGCCATGGTTTATAAAAGTTCCCAAAAATCAACAACTTGTACAAAAATCGACAACAGGCAACTTATAATTGTCTTGTTTACTTTTTGCTTTCGCAGTTAACAGTGAAGTATCATCGAAACTGTTGCCATTAAAATAAAAAAGACGGGTTGCATATGACGTCACATGTCTGGCATTGCTTTTTTTGGCGCCCAAACATATGGCAATTGTAGTGTTCTCCATTTGATTTTTTAAGCTTATTTGCACTATAATAATAAAAATAAGAAAGATCTAAATTAAACAGAAAGATAACACGCGCTTTTAACGGCAAACGAGCAAGTCTGTGCTCCACGTGTGTGCTCCAGAAGCTATAGTATCAGTCGTTGCTAATAGCAACGTGACGTCAATGCAAGGGGTAGCTTAAAACTAAATATTTTTTCAAGATAAAATTTCTATCGCTTTGTCAAAAAACCTAGAAGTTCAACCTAGAAGTACGGCCTAATTAAAACATTTCTTTGAATTAAAATTGCCGTATGGGTTCAACAACATGGTGTTTGTTTTTAATGCATAGTTTATTTTTCCGTTGGCAACTTTGAATTCAGTCGCTTTTTTTTTGTTTATTATTATTTACGACGTGATAAAAATGCAACGGTAGACTACCAATCAGAGAACAGTTTTCATTTCGTAGCCAAACAAGAGTTCGCCAAGAGCGATAAGCTGTAAAAGCGAAAGCCCAGCTGGTAACTGCAATGAGGTCCGGCGTCCCGCTCATTTTATATTTGTTTACCTTTCTTTTGATGGTGATCACGCTTCGACACCATTTTAATTAATCACGTCCGACGTCCATATACATCGTAACAAATGGACAATATATTTCAATGTTTGTTCGGTAGCATTTTTAAATATAAATGTATGCAAAAGACTTGAGGAAAACAATTTGTATATATGCGTTCTTAAGAGCTGACGATCAAGCAAAGGAAACGTACCAATGCTCTTGGAATATATACCAAACTAAAAATTGAAGATTTTAAAGAAATGATGAGTCCTCTTTAAATGAATGAATATTGCTTGTGATGTGTGTGTTATAATTCACACCATACACACTAGCAATATTTCTTCGATTATGCTGCACGAGATAATGATTCGAAAATTCGACATTCAGGAAACTGTAGATGGATACCTGAATTCAATTCAAAAATCATATTGCTTTGCTAAAATTAAATTACATTTAAGTAAGATAAGTTTTATTAATGCTTAGTTTTATTTGTTTCGTGATATTGTTAATTAACTAATTTATATATATATATGTCTTGTGACTTTTTGATAATACTTATGTGTTAGTTGTCAAAAGCATGCTTTCCTTTTATTATGATTTATGAACTTTAGTTTTTAAGGATAATGAATATTAACAAGTTATTCTTAAATGAAAAGCTTATACAGACTATTTTTAAATGTAATATTTACTTATATCTCAATATTCTTAATAAAGAATAATAAACAATTATTCAGATTTAGAAATTAGAATTAAAACTTAGCTAAACATAAGAAATATTGTGACATCAAACTGTTCAGAATTTAGTTTTTAAATAACTGAGTACTTACGTATTATCCAGGCTAAGACATGGTTGACAATTGCCAATTTTATTTATTATAGCCACATATGTTCAAAACAGTAATTTGACACATGTTTATTGAATACACATTATTGTTAACAATGCTAAATAACATAAAGTTAACAAATGCTAAATGATAAGATAGTATAATAAATATAAGAAATGGGAAATAATATAAAATTTATTCTAAAACATTAATTTAGTACTAATTTACTAAGCACATAGTATTAGGTTGGCAGCTTATAACAGTAAAGTATATCAATTTAATACAAATCTATAATGTGAAACAGTAATTTAGTATGAAATTTTAACATAATTACTAGGTGATAAAAAAAAGCATTTATTCTGACTTTTTTTTTTTTTTTTCCTGGCAAGAATATTTCTGTAGTAGCCTTTAACATGGCATAAAATAAAAATGTTACCTTGTTTACCATGTAGAAAGAAAAAAAAAATTCTGTAATTAGTATTGCTGGAGACAGTTATCAGTTGTATGTTTACCTGATATAGCACAGATAATATGCAAGTACAGTACAAAGTCTAAAGTTCGGAATCCTCGGGACATTACCAAGCCCGAACTTTTGGTCATCAAAAATATTGCTTTTCCAATAAGGAAAAGAAAATTCACTACATAAAAAGGCAAAATATGATATTCATGTATTAAAAATTGCATATAACAACTATCAATACTAAATTAAACATTTTCATTAAGTAAATCATAACAAAATAAAAAGTAAAACAAAAACATTTATTTAAAGCTGTTCTCAAATCCAAAAGGGCAACTTTATGACATAAATATTAATTTATTTTTGTTCGGAGATGCATGAAACTAGCAGGTGTTGTTCAGAAACTATGTAATCGAACTGTGTTTTCTGTTTTTTTTTTTTTTTTTGCAAATGCAATAGATCTTTCAGAAAGTAGTGTCAAAGTGGACGTTTTGAACTGATTTTCTGCGCAGAAGAAAAATAATCACACAAGAAAGGGTGAAAAACGTCTTTGTCACATGATCAAAATCACTTATAGCTCAATAAGTAATTTATTTATCAAAAAAATGGAAAACAGTTCGATTCCAAATTGCTTCCATAGTCAGGCTTTCCAATTTTATGACTTTCCATTAAAAAATGAATTTGTAAATGTGTCAAAACGTTTTGTGCTTGTTGAGAGCAGAGCACTTGAGAACAGCCTTAAGGAAACAAACAATTGAGATCAAATTGCAACTTTCTGAACTATTGGAACATTTTAGTTAATGTGGGCTGCTTTATTAACTTAAGTATATCATTAAGACGTTTTTCTTTTATTCTGTACATAGACATGAGTTAAGATTCAGTAATAAAGCTTCTTTGTTCTAGACCCTTTTTTTTTTGTTTCAACAATTTTGTTTTTTCATTTCTTTCTTGAATACTGCCGCTTGAAAGTCCGAACTTTAGACGTTGTACTGTACAAATAATTGTTTGTTGTTGCTTTATATATAAATATATATATATTTATATTTTTCTCTTGCAGGATACATTCACTGGTGAATTTTAGTAGGCTTTTAAATAGCATTGTATATGCTTCCTGCTGTCAGAAATGAAAAATCTCCATATTTAAAGAGCAAATTGCTAGTATCGATAATTTATGAAATTGTGCCATAAAAATGGCATCCAATGTTGAAGACTATGTAATTATCTATATATTTAAAAGACCTGGCTGTTTTTTTAATCATCAGCCCTGGGCTTTCTACTGAACCAATTTTGATAATTATGTGTTATTAAATGGTGAATACAGATCTGAGTGGTGTGTATGTAAATTTTGAGAATGTGGAAATGATGTAAGACTTAAATGTTATGGGGAAAAAATTCTATGATGTGACAAAGCACAAAACGAAATTCTTGTTGCTGATTTTTCATTCTGTATTACCAAACATAAGAGCCTAATTGAATATTTTCATCATATTTACTCATCTCGATTACATATTCTAATACATATTAATTTTTCAATAATTTAAACAGTTGAAGTTTGTGGAAATAGTATTTTGGTAATTTTAGGTTTAAAATATTATTAGTTTTAAAAGTTAGACATTCAATGTAAGATGAATTTTTTATTATGATTATTTTTGTAAATTTATTATAAATTCAATCTAATAATTCTTTTCTGAACATTATAGTTCGTCAAATTTTGATGGGTTCCAACTCGTAACATGTCTAGATTTTTTAAAACAAAACTTTAATGTTTGAGAAATTATTTTGTTTAAATCACCAACAATAACAATTGGTAAGTTATTTTTTAAAATATCAAACTTTAATTAGAAGCAAATTCTGCTTTTTTTAGACAAGATAATTATTGTACTTGATAGTTTGTTGATGTTGACATCAACATCCAGTGGTGCCTACTTTTGAAAAATACTGAGTGGGGTCAAAACCATTTTAGGGTAAAATGATGCTGCTGTTATGCTTTCTTTGAAAGTTTACGAAAGATTGATATTTCAGGTTATGATACATTTGAATGTTTTAGAGTAGAATATAAAGTTGCGATTTATTTAATTATATTCTTATGAGGTCTTCATTTTATGAACTCTAATATTAACTACTGTGCCATGAATTTTAGTATAATTTAAAATTACTTACTATAAAATATTAAAACGGTTATTTAATGCAAATACACTTAAATTGGGGTGTAAAAAAATCATGATTTTTTTTTTTTAATTGGATTTTTTTTTATTTAAATCAGATTTTTATGATTTTTGTTCCCAGCATTCAAATACCGAATAGCTACCAAGAGTTTCAGATTTCCAAAACAACTAAACCACTAATTGCTAACATAATCTATGTTTTAACACTTTAATTAATAAAATTATTAGTTATACAGAAATTATAAAGACTGCAAATTAGTAATTTCATTAGTTAGTATCATATACAATAATGCTATATACATTAATATTGTAATAGTTATGTAAAACTTTATTAAATACTAGTGATATTTAACATATTATTAATAACTGAATTTAATATTTAGTTAACACTACTTCAAATTAATAATTATTAAACAATCTCTCTAATTAGGAAGATATTATACATTTTTAAGCTTTAATTATTAAAATGATAATTAATAATGTAGTAGGTCATTTTAGAAAGAAAAAAAGGCACTATTTCATGAGGAAATATATTAGTAATGATATAAGAAAAAAAAAAGGATAATTTTTAGTATGATAAATAAAGTGTCCTTAATTTTTAATAATTTTATTAATCACAAATTGAAAAATACAAATAAATAACATGTTTTAATATCCAGTTTTTTTTTTTTTTTTTTAAGAAATAAAGTTCTATTATTTTTGCAAGATCTTGGGCACATGAATTTAGAAATACTGTTGAATGGGAAGTTTTTTACAAGAAATCTCTGACTACATCTACCGGTGAATATAACATTTTTTTTCACCCTTAAAAATGGCCTAGAAGAAACAGAAAGTAATTACAGAATTAATAAAAACTGCAAATAAGTAATTTCATTAGTTAGTAGCACAAATAAATAACAAAACTAACAAACATTATTTGCAGCTTGTTTTGCATTTGTACTTAGAAAAATTACTGTTAATCACCAAAATCTAAACTTACACACCTGTATGTGTATGATGACAAAAAAATATATATATATATATATGAAAATGAGTTAAACTCATTCATACACACATACAGAATATATATAAGAATAGCCAGTTATATCTGAAATCCAAAAAATATTTAATATAGCAGCATTATTATATCTCAGTGGGGATTATTAGCTTTCAATGGTTCATTTTCTTTTCTTTTAAAAAAAGTTTTGTTGCCTTTTCAATTCCTAATTAATTTTTTTATTTAGTATATATAAGTTACAAAGTAAAAAAAAAACATTTATTCAAACTATACCAAAGAAGATCTTGCTGTGCTTAACATTTTTATACCAATTAGTTCTTTTTCTCCTATGCATTCATTTACAATTTAGCTGTTGAGCAGATGTCACTCTTCCATTCTTCTTTGACTCGGGATTTCTATTAATTTATTATTATAAAAATAGAATGGGAAACTAAGACACTATTTATTCTTTTATTAGCAGAAATTCAATACACTTGCTATATTTATTTTACATAAAATAATGCATAAATTGATTACCCAAAGGAAATTATGTCGTTGCAAATTATATTAGATTTAAATATCATTTTTAAATAAAACTATTTTATATTGGATAAAAGTCGAAATACCTGTAGAAACTTTCAAATTATTTTCATCTTAGATTTAAAAACTTTTTTTGACATTTTAAACATTAAAAAAAAATTTTGATTTTAATCAATGATTTTTTTTAGAAAATCAGTTGATTAAAATCACGATTTAATCGTTGATTTAAACCAACTGATTAAAATCGTTGACACCCTAGCTTAAATGCTTTTATTAGTAGTACTACTATTTTCTTAAACTGTACTGGGCGACTAAAAATAGATGACATTTCTCAAACCGCTGATAATAAAAGGATACTTCCACATACAAAAAGTATACAAATCAAGTACACCTTTCAGATTTGGCATTTATTTAAAAAGGGGGCTGCATGAACATTAAAATACGAAATTTAATTTTTATATGGCTCCTTTTTGTATAACATATATTTATAAAAATAATGACATTATAAAAAAGTCCTAAGGACAATAAAAAGAAATTCTTTTATGGACAGACAAACGTAGTTTTTAAATTTTATGAATTTTCAGTGTTTTCTGGCATTAAAAATGCGCTTTTCCTATTTACAAGTACTTAACGAATGTTTTAATAAAATGAATCCATCTTTTATGTAGCACGGCATATTGCAAGTATGATCTCCTAACTACACATTTTCCAACATCCTCTAGAACGAATTTCCCCCACTGTCCTTATTCATGTTTGAAATAGTAATTTGATTAAACTCTTTCTTTGACATAGCGGGATGCAAAAAATGTTTTCAGTCTTTTCAGCGGGAGAGGATTTCATCGTTTATACACTTAGCTATTTTATTAATATCAGAGAAAAAATATTTCTATCATGGTGCACACTTGAATTCCTGTGTAAGTTTCACTGAAGTAAATGAGTTCATACATATGCTTGCACTAACCCTACCTTTAAAAGTCAAACTCTTCCCTTAAAGCTATCCTAAAAGAAATATGTTTCTCCACTCACCAACACGAATTCTCTGACACATTTGCAGACTAACTTGTATAAGTAAATATCCTCAAATTTGTAGACATGACTTCTGAAGTAATTTAGTATCAAATAGCATTTTTCATTAATAATAATATATATATATTATGTATATACCGGGTGTCCCAAAAAGGACTGACTGATTTTAAAATTCAATAACTTCCAAACGGTGACAGATATTTAAAAAATTCTTGCAGGAGGGTTATGCATAAGGTCAAAAGTTTTTTTTACAGTGATTTTCAATTTTAGTTTGAATTACAAACAATAGATGGCGCTGCGATCAATAGTCGCTAAATTTAGGCTCGATTTTTGGTACTTCGTGGCCCGGATAATACATTTCCATCTCCTTTTTCTGCATGGAACAAGATAAAGGACCAAAAATCGAGCCTGTATTTAGCGACTATTGCTTACAGCGCCATCTATTGTTTGTAAATCGAACTAAAATTGAAAATCACTGTAATAAAACTTTTGACCTTATGCATAACCCTCGTGCAAGAATTTTTTTAATATCTGTCACCGTTTGGAAGTTATTGAATTTTAAAATCAGTCAGTCCTTTTTGGGACACCCGGTAGATATAATATATACATTATATATATATATTATGTATATATTATATCTTCACTTATAACTGATCCTGACCTGAAGCATGATGAAAATTGTCTCAAAATGCTTTTGCAACATTTTCTGAAAGATCCCTTAAAGCAGTGGTTCTCAACCTTTTTTTTGGCCGGGCCCCACCAAAGCATCTCTAAAATCATAATGTCCCCCCTCCCTTCCATGTCATATAAAAATTGTCACATAAAAAATAAACTTCCATTTTCCCAGATGGGTCTGAAAATAGCATTAACTCTGATAAGTGATTTCACATTCTTTAATTTATCAAAACCATATATATATATATATATATATATATTACAAGTATGCTTTTAACCTAACTTCATGAATGCAGTGATGCCATGGGTCTTCACATTTACGTCTACAAAAGTTTTGTTGTTTTTTGGCAACTTACCTCAAATTTAAAAGTGAAAAATAGTCTACATTTTTATTTTCGTAAAATTTCTTGAAATCTCTTTCATATTTTGTATTACATCTGATAGAATTGGTACATTTTATAATGGATTTTAATACTCCATTAAGACTAAGTGATATTTGATTATCGCCACAACTGTATGGATAACACAATTCACAAGTAACATTTCCAGATTCGCGCTTTTATCCATTTTAAGTTACTATTTTTCTTTCCTCTCATAACATACTCCTTTGATAGCGGGCTTTTTTCTGCATTATAATTATTTGGGCACCATGTTTCCTCCAATTTAAAATTTTAAAATGCATATGTAATATTCTGTATGTGGTCTGCAGTAGAGCCATAAGAAGTTTACTTCCAACCCTTTCCTTCCGTGACGCACACAGGGTTTTATTAATTTCATAAATGTAGCACCTCATTTAGATCATTCAAAATATTTTTTAGATTAAACATGTCCAAATAGTCAATTTTAGATATATCCTACAAAATTCCATATGTTAAATTTTCCTCCCTGGGTATATTACACTATGAATAGATGTACAAGTTTTTTTTTAAATAAGTAATAAAAAAAGGTGTAATTTACTAAAATAATATTAAAACCAGAGAAATTAAAATGATGTTTGAACATATAAAAGGTGTCAAATTATACAAAAAAACTCACATAATTATTCCGGTGTCAGTGTGTTTTTGAACTTTTAAATGTGATCATTTCGAAAATTTATTTTTATTCAGTTATTTTAAAATTTGTTCGTCTATTATTTCTATTTTTAGACGAAGATACTACTTTCATTAGAAAAAAATGACAGAAAATTTGTTAATAAGAAATCTGAAATTGCCCCCCTGAAAAGTCATATTGCCCCCCCCCCTGTGGGGTGTACGCCCCATGTTGGGAACCACTGCCTTAAAGCAATAAATGGAAAGCGCTGAATAATAATAACTATGAATTTAGGAAGAAAAATTAATTCCCGAATGCACAGGGAATAACTTTGAGAGAAAATTGATTATATGCCTTTTATGATAAAGGATCGCAGGGGCAGGTTGTGTTTTTGGCTCCTGTGTGTTTGTTTTTGGCAGTTTTGGCTTTTAAAGTTTGGTTTTTAAAGTTTAAGCAGTTTTGGCAATGTTGGGGTCACCAATAAATTTTTCTTTGCTGCAAATTGCCATACATAAATCTGCATCTGGAGTAATGCATATTGATCAGTAAAGGACTGAATAAAACTTTTTTCATAATGCATTATAAAATATTGCTGTGGTGTTGACAAAACTGCTTTTATCTTTGTCGAGATAACAGTTCTTTGCTGCATCAAGCAAAGGGGGTTGTTGATTAACTATCATTCTAATTTTATTTATTAGCTAACTAGCTGGGTCATGAATACCCGCAATCAAGGACGTTTGCCCGTCTTTTGAATTTCAACCAGATTATCTTTTTTTTCCATGATTTTAAAAAGAGAGTAGCATTTATTCTTCTCAGGTGATTAAGTTTATTAACATTAAAGTACATTAATATTAAACAAGTGGGTAAGTGTGATCACAGATCGCACAGAGGGTTTTGTTTAATATTCCTCTCAAAACACTTTATCTTTTTGAAAAATCTATTACTTCCACATTTCGCAATCAGGGGCGCACTCGATTCTAAACAAACATCTATCCGAACGAAATCCCATTTTACATACTATCTGCAGATATATTAGTCGAGGGGATTGGGCCCATAGCACCTGAGATCAGTAGGCGCACCTGGCGGTAAAAAATGGAACTAAAATATGTAAGGCTATGGTGCACAATATGAAAGAAGGGTCAAAGGGGTGTCGGCAAAAGTTGGAAAATTTCTCCCCTGGTTAAAAGGGCGGATGTTAGAAAAATTACTTAAAATACACAAGCTAGAGCCCGGAGAGGTAAATAATATAAGACTTTTTGAAGATTTTATGATTTGTCGTGTGGTCTGAGGTATTCAGCTATACGTATGCAAAATTTCATGTCTCCAACTTAATTAGGGGCTCTCTTAGAAAGAATTGCTTCAAATACATATGTGGTAACTCAAAGGGTTAAACGTAAGACATTTTCAAGATTTTATGATTTGTCGCTTGGCCTCAGGTGTTCTGCTATAAGTATGCAAAATTTAAAATATCCAATTTAATTAGGGGCTCAGTTAGAAAGAATTGCTTAAAATACACGAGCTGGAGTTGAAAGGGTTAAACATAAAACTTTTTCAAAATTTATTATTTGACGTGTAATCTGGGATGTTGAGCTATAAGTATGCAAAATTTCACGCCTCCAACCTAAATAGGGGCTCACTTAGAAATAATTGTTTAAAATACACATGCAGGAGCCCAAAGGGTTAAATGTACGACTTTTGCAAAATTTTATCATTTGTCGTATGATGTGTGGTGTTCAGCTATAAGTATGCAGAATTTCACGCCTCCAAACTAATTAGGAGCTCACCTTAGAAAGAATTGTTTAAAATACACATGCGGGACCCCAAAGGGTTAAATGTACGGCTTTTTCAAAATTTTATCACTTGTTGTTTGATGTGAGGTGTCCAGCTATAAGTATGCAAAATTTCACGCCTCCAACATAATTAGGGGCTCACTTAGAAAGAATTGTTTAAAATACACATGTGGGAGCCCAAAGGGTTAAATGTACGACTTTTTCAAAATTTTATGATTTGTCGTATGATGTGAGGTGTTCAGCTATAAGTACCGAAAATTTCACGTCTCCAACATAATTAGGGGCTCACTTAGAAAGAATTGTTTAAAATACACATGTGGGAGCCCAAAGGGTTAAATGTACGACTTTTTCCAAAATTTTATCACTTGTTGTTTGCTGTGAGGTGTCCAGCTATAAGTACCCGAAATTTCATGTCTCCAACATAATTAGGGGCTCACTTAGAAAGAATTGTTTAAAATACACATGTGGGAGTTACCGACATTTATTCTTCTGCGAGTTAAACCGATTAATTAAATAATAATTAATATTTCAGCTTGTAATTAAGATAGGACTTAGAAATAGGTATCAATAAAATCAGCGAGAAATTTGACATCGGGATGCCATAAAATTTAATCAAAAAATTTAATATTTAAAAAGTTAAAATTCCGTATTAAAATATGCTATTAAGAAAAACCGCAGCGTCGTCATGTCTACCTGCTTTGAAATCTTTTGAATTGAAATCTTTTTTTCCTTGTCTTTCCAATTAAAGAAAATAAATTTTTATCGATCGATTTTTAGTGGATATTTTAACTTATACACATCGCAGAAATGTGAACTTTATACCAAATGAAAGTAGATTTTTTTCTGCGTCTGTCTATTTCATTTACAAATTTCTCGGACCAATATTTTCTGATATGCGATTTCGATTTAAAATGCCCACTTCATTTTTCGGCTTAATTTCCTCCGTGGTAACCATGCATCGTCTGTTTTTACTGGCAACCCTTACGAGAAACACTGATGATTTGGAGAAAGTTCATTTGAATCTGCGTTAAAAAGATGGATTGGTTAATTTTAGAAGTTAATTAGCCCGTAATTCAGTTAATTACCAACTTTTTCAAAATTTTATGATTTGTTGTTTGATGTGAGGTGTTCAGCTATAAGTACCCAAAATTTCAAATCTCTAACATGTATAGTTTCTGAGAACGGGCTCTGTGACGGACAGACAGACAGACAAAGGAGTGAGACGAATAGGGTTTCGTCAGATGAATGAAACCCTAAAAAAGGAACTAATACCCCATTCATACAGTTATTTAAAATATTTTAGGCCACCATTTTGAAGGTGGTACACCCCCGGAATTGGAGCACCTGTTCAGATCGCAAAATTCATCTAAGATAACTCATTGAATGCCACTGTGCCTGAGATCTGAATAAATGAAAAGTGTGTGCATGCACATGCATTAAAATCAGTTTGAATAGCCAATCATTTAAAACACAGCTCCAAATCCAATCAGAGTGAATGGTAGTGGCTGTATGTAGCCATAGAAAGTTCAAACACACTGAGAAAGTTTGAGGAACTCTCTTGTTGAGTTGCACCATCTGGACAAAGTATAAGGATTTTTCATTATCCCAATCCCCATGGGAGACAACTTTTAACTTTGATTTCTTTTACATGCTTTTATGTTTAAAGGCAACCTTAAACTGGGGATTTGGAAGAATGATAAAAAAAATTCAGTTCTTTGAATAAAGCCAGTAGAAGTTTATTTTCAGATTTTTAATATGTGTTACTACATTTCTGCATTGTTTTTATGCTAATATGTTAAAAATTGCCTTGCATACCAGATTCTGACAAAAAATTATTAGTTTCTTCCATGTTTACATTTTCATTCGAAAAAACTGCAGCTTTACCCTTAGCAGATATTTTTTAATAAAGTTATTTTCAAAACCAGTTCCAACAGAGAAAGTACCTTTGTTAAAAAATTCTGCAACCAAAATCGAAGAAGTAAAAAGGACCCTATTAAAAATCAACTTCAACTATTGTATGAAAAAAAAAATAAGTTCAAAATATTCACATTCAAACGAGAAATTTGAAAAGAACCCATCCATACATTTAACATTCGATTGGGAGTGTCTTTGCAACTGAAGAGTCCCTTAAAGCTGCCAATACTCTACCAACTGAGCTATTCTGGACAAATTTGTTGACAATATTTTGATAATGACATTTGATCTGCTATTTGAAACAGTTCAACAGAATAAATTTCAAATAATGGAATTCCAAGTAAATATTGGATATGTAGGTACATTTTACTAATTCAGCACAGTTATTCTAATTGGTAAATAAATAATAGGAATTGTAATTTTCTAGCTTAATGGAAAAGTGTCCAGGCTGAAATGTAAACCCAAGACCTTGACTTAAGCTGCCAGTGCTCTACCAACTGAGTTATGCTGGACAAATACGGTGGACACAATTCACTCAGGCAACCTTTTGATAGTAACACCTGGTCTGTTATCTGACACAGTGCAACAGAATAAATTGTAGGTAATGAAACTCCAAGTAAATGTTTGATACTTGATTACACTTTATTAATTCAATGCAATTATTCAAATTGGTAAATAAATCACTGGAGTTGTAATTTTCCCAATGAGTGAAAAGTGTCTATGCAGAAATTTCTATCAATTAGAAAAATTGCATCGAATTAATAAAGTGTAATTACATATCCAACATTTATGTGAGGTTCCATTATCTGCTATTTATTCTGTTTAACTGTCTCAGATACATACCAGATGTTATTATTGAAAGGTTGTCGGGGTGATTCGAGTCCACGTATTTGTCCAAGATAGCCCATGTGGTATAGCATTGGCAACTTAAGCCAAGGACCTGAGTTTAAATCCTGGTCTAGACACTTTTTCATTCAGAATAAAGCTACAACTCTTATGATTTATTTATCAAATAGAATAATAGTCCGAAAATAACGTTTATTTGGAGTCCCATATTACCAGCGATTTATTCTTTTGAACTGCTTCTGACAACAGACCAGATATCACTATCAAAAGTTTGTCTGAGTGAATTGTGTCTACCGGATTTGCCCAGTGTAGCTCAAGTTTGTAGAGCGTTGTGAGCGAATGAGCTGGTTGAAATCACCTGAACATTTTCTCACTCAGCCGGAAAATTATGACTTATTTACAAATTAGTGTAATTGTGCTGAATTAAATGAAATGTAATTATGTATCCAATGTTTATGTGAAGTCCCATTACCTGTGATTTATTTTGTTGAACTCTTTCTAATAAAGACCAGATGCCATTATCAAAAACTTATCTGAGTGAATTGTGTCCACCGGATTTGACCAGGATAGTTCAGTTGGTAGAACACTGGCAGCTTAGGCCCTGGGTTCACATCTAAGCCTGGTTACTTTTTCACTCAGTTGGAAGATTAGAACTCTTATCACTATGTATAAAATTTGGTCATGTTGCATTAATTAGAGCCCAAGCTGGTGATGGCAACATAAATGACTACGTCATCGAGTTACGAGATGAAATCATGGTGTATGACAAGATTATTAGGAGTAGATGAAGGAATGACTAGTGTGCCTCGGCATTTCTTGGTACGATATGAGCAGCAGCGGGCGCCAACTCGTCATTTTGGCGTCGATATCACGTATGATGAAATTGGTGTCAAATTAAAGGTAAAAAAAGCGTTTAAAAATATTTTGGTCTGCCTGCAAATATCCTGGTAGAAACCGCCGGCAAACTAAAATTTATAACAAAACAGGCGTCATAATGTACAATTCAAACCCAATAAACATAATATTTTACATTACATTGCACTATATATTACTTCACCATCAAATTTTAAGACGAATTAGTGATTTAGAAAAAGCTTATTAACAGTACGCGAAAAAATAACTGATTCGGCATAACTTGGTACAATCTGAGAAGTTTGGGGCGCCAATTCCCCATTTTGTCGGTACTATCATGTCATGGAGTTGCGGTATGAAATTCTGACATATTATAGATATCGATTAATACAATAAGAATATTTTTAGTCTGCCTCGTCATATCCTGGTACGAGACTAGCTGAACGGGGCGCCAACTCTCAATTTTGGCGGTATTATCACGGCATCGAGTAACGGCATGAAATTTTGGCATGGCATATTATAGATATCGATTAGTACAATAAGAATATTTCAGTCTCGTCATATCCTGGTACGAGATTAGCAGAACGGGGCGCCAACTCTCAATTTTGGCGGATTTATCACGGTATTCGAGTTAAGGCATGAAATTTTGACGTATTATAGATATCTATTAATACAATAAGAATATTTCAGTTTGTCTCGTCATATCTTGGTATGACCTGGGCAGAGCGGGGCGCCAACTCTTAATTTTGGCGATATTATCATGTCTTCGAGTTACGGTCTGAAAATTTCCTACATTAAAGATTCCGATTACTACAATAAGAATATTTCTGTCTGCCTCGTGATATCTTGGTACGAGAAGAGTAGAGCGGGGTCGCCAATTCTCAATTTTCGCGGTATTATCACGGCATTGAGTAACGGCATGAAATTTTGGCATGGCATATTAGGTAGATTTCGTATGAAATACTACCTATTGGGATCGTTCCTATGTTGGAATTTCTGAAAAATTTTTGCAGATCTACACCGATCACGACCCCTAGAACCCAAAACCACCCTCAGTAAAAAACTTTATATATATATATATATCTATCTATCTATCTATCTATATATATATATCACTTTCTTCTGGACACGATAACTTTCGTAATTCTGCACCAATCTCTTCCAAACTGATACATAAAATCAATGGGCATAAAATCTCGGTCAAGTTCGTTAATGGGCAAAATCGGACCAAGGGGACGGAAATAGGGAGGGGTTTTGTGAAAACAGAAAACCCCCCATAACTTCTTAATTTTTGTACATATCAAATCAGTTTAAAGTTTTTATTACTTCTAAAAATAGGGCCAAAAATTTATGTATCACAGATTTTTGATAAAGTTAAAAATGGGCTCAAGGGGCGCAAAAAATAGGGTTTTGGGGAGAAAAAAATTCATAACTTCGTCAATTCTCAAGATATCAAATTCAATTAATTTTATTATAAATCTCCTTAACATTATCTAAAACTTTTATATTCACAAGTTTTTGATAGGAGCAATTCGTACCGCAAAAAAAAATTAAAAACGAAAACAAAAAGGGCGTTTGAAGAAGAAAAAAATCCATAACTTCGTCAATTCTCAAGATATCAAATCCAATTAATTTTATCATGAATCTCCTTAACATTATCTACAACTTTTATATTCACAAGTTTTTGATAGGACCAATTCGTACCGCAAAAAAAAATTAAAAACGAAAACAAAAAGGGGGTTTGAAGAAGAAAAAAATCCATAACTCCGTCAATTCAAAAGATATAAAATCCCCATGAATTTATCATATATCTTCTTAATATTGTCTACAACATCTATATAGACAAGTTTTGGATAGGACCAATTCTTAGAGCAAAAACAAATTAAAAATACATACCGGTTGAAGTAAAAAATGATCTTAGTAAGGGTGTATTCAAATCCAAACTGCTTATTTTCTGACTCATTTTACAATTCATTTTTGCTCTCAAAGGCTTCCAATTGGTACGTTTTCTTACTCAGAAACTATATAATGTACCGTAATGGTCGATTTTCTGATAGGGGCAGAATATTTTTTTTAAATGCTGTTAAAAAGAGCATTTTGAACCGAATTTACCGAAGCGGATTGTGTTGGAAAAATCATTGTATTAAGGATGCGCTTAAATCCAAACTGCTTGTTTTCTGACTGCTTTTTAAATTCATTTTTGCTCTCAAACGCATTTAATTGGTAGATTATCTTATTCAGAAACTATATAATGTACCGTAATAATCGATTTTTAGATAGAGACAGAATATATTTCAAAAAATGATGTTAAAGTGGGCTTTTTGAACGGAATTTCCCGAAGCGATTGTGTTAGAAACGAAAAATATTGTCCTTCTGAGAAAATAATTGTTTATATATCAAGTTTTAATTAATTGAACAGAAAATAAAAACACAGGTCGCTTATAAATCTCTTCAAAAATCACGTCAGCAAGTTTCATATTTTTTTTTAATTAAAAATGAATCTGGAATTATGCCAGAAAATTTCGAGTTGTTGGGCATGGAAAAGTATTTTTTTGAATACCGCCCTAACATGATTCTGATAAAACCAGCTATTATATGAAAATGAAATAAAAACTCGTCAAGAGCGGCCAGATAAAATTGTTAAAGTGGATTTATCTATAATCATGATTTAGTTTTTGTTTGTGAAATTAGTATATTTGACTTCGAAATCTACCTCTGCCTGTAGGCCGGGCCGGCAGGGATTTTTTATAGATATCGATTACTACAATAAGAATATTTCAGTCTGCCTCGTGATATCTTGGTACGAGAAGAGTAGAGCGGGGGCGCCAATTCTAATTCCGGCAGTATTACCACGCCATCGAGTTACTGCATGAAATTTTGGTCTTTTTTAGATATTGATTAGTACAATAAGAATATTTCATTCTGCCTCGTGATATCTTGGTACAAGATGAGTAGAGCGGGGCGCCAAATTCTTAATTTTGAGGATATTATCACGCCATCGAGTTACGGCATGAAATTTTGGCATAATATAGATATCGATTAATACGATAAGAATATTTCAGTTTGCCTCGTCATATCTTGGTACGATATGAGCAGAGCGGGGTGCCAATTCTTAATTTTGGTGATATCACGTCATCGATTTAGGCCTTAAAATTTAACACTATAAAGACAACCGATTAGTACAATAAGAATATTTCAGTCTACCTCGTGATATCTTGGTTCGAGATGTCAAAAGCGGGGCGCCAAAACTTAATTTTGGCGGATTATCAAGCCATCGAGTTACGGTCTGAAAACGTAACACATTAAAGATACCGATTAGCACAATAGAAATATTTCAGTCTGCCTCGTCATATCTTAGTGGGAGATGAGCAGAGCGAGGTGCCAGTTCTTAATTTTGGCAGTATTATTAGCTCATCGAGTTGTGGCAGGAAATTTTGGCATATTAAAGATTCCGATTGGTACAGTAAGAATATTTCAGTCTGCCTCGTCACCAAATGCCCGCTTATCAGTCATCAACCGCGACCAGATACATACAAGGCCAGTACAGGACGTTTAAAACGTCATACTGAGTGGATCATCTGTACACGGTAACTGATACTAGGTCAACACTAGATACCGGGCTTTCTCATTCATTATCATGACGACACAAATGGTGGCTGGCAGCTATCAACGACTTACGGTGAATGGTAAAAAACAGTAGGCGCGCCTCTTTGTACCAATCGCTCTATGTCATTGATAACGGCCAGCTACCGTTTGTGACGTCATGATAATGAGCAAGCCCGCTGATACAAAAAATCCCATCGTTTATTGCCAATGAAGGATATTCCAAATATGGGTTCGAGGCTGAAAAAAGTCACGTGATACCGGTAATTTACCCAAAGAACATCTAACTGATAAGAAGGGAAGATACTACTGCTTTGCCTCATGAACTGTTTCATTGGCTAGCGGGGATTTACATTACACGTCTACGGAGCCTTCCCTTCTTTACGTTAGAAGTTTTTATCTTGACCACGTGATCAAAACGGAGATGGAATATCCTCCATCGCCGTGTAAAGGTGATCCACTCCGTGTGACGTTTTAAAAGTCATGAATTGTATGCCGTTGGTCTCGCGTCAACGTTGTGTGTTTTAGGCTACAACTTCTAAATTCTTTAAAAGGATGTCCACAAATCAGTTTAAAAAAAGAAATGAGCGTTAAAGAACAAACTCTCAGCATTTGAGAGAGCCTCCCTTCGTGCTCTTGCTATCCCACTACGTTGCACATATGTGTTTGCCCCACCAGTGGCCGAGAGGTTCTGCTCTCGAAGCTGGTAGACGGGAAGTGCTGGGTTCGAACCCAATCGCGCCTGTCGGCCTAATCGTTCGGAGTTTTCGTGGTTTTCTTTGAACCTTGGATTTCCAAGCGTTAATGCGGGTTAGTTTCCCTTAGAAAGACCCCCACGAAGGGCACCCCCCCCTTTGGGCCTATATCCTATATCCCTCGTGTTGATAATTGGCCGTCATAAACACAACCAACCACATATGCGTTTTTGTCCAAAATTATCTCAAATAAGTCAATGGAGGATATTCCATCTACGTTATGATCACGTGGTCAAGGTAAAAACTTCTAGTGTAAAGAAGGGAAGGCTCCGTAGACGTAATATAAATCCCCACCAGCCAGTGAAACAGTTCATGAGGAAAGCAGTAGTAACCTTCCTTCTTATCAGTTAGATATTCTTTGGGTAAATTACCGTTACCACGTGACTGTTTTAAGTCTCGAACCCAGATTTGGAATATAGTCCATTTTATTTCTTGTATGCGCTAACTCTCATTTAGAGACACTAGCAATAGAGTGCCTCGATATGAAAGTGGTGAGATACCGGAATGGGGGATATTCCATCTGCATTTTGATCACGTGATCAAGGTAAAAACATTAGCGTAAAGAAGGGAAGGCTCCGTAGACGTGTAATGTAAATTCCCGCTAGCCAATGAAACAGTTCATCAGGCAAAGCAGTAGCATCTTCCCTTCTTATCAGTTAGAAGTTCCTTGGGTAAATTACCGGTATCACGTGACTTTTTTCAGCCTCGAACCCATATTTGGAATATCCTCCATTGATTGAGATGATTTTGGACAAAAGTAAATTGCCAAGCATCTTCGTGACCAATGGACCAACGGCATACAAGGCCAATTTATGACTTTTAAAATGTCACACGGAGTGGATCATCTTTACACGGCGATTGGTACATAGTGGCATGCCCATCGTTATATGTCAGTCGCCGTGTAAAGATGATCCACTCCGTGTGACGCTTTAAAAGCAGTGAACCGGTAGTATATTTCGTTGGTTGCATTCCTACCCCCTCCTGCTTCCGCCATATTTAGCCACGTTTCCCACTGCAGATTGGACTGTTATCGGTCAAAGTCAAATATGGCGGACCAAGAAGAGGGCGAAAGAACTCGTTTTTCCGAATCAAGGCTTTCCACAGTAAAATATTGATATGTCTGCTCCTCTTTTTTCATAGCTTTATGTTGGAAGTTTTAGGACGTGGCAATATTTTCCTGAACGTGCGGGATTAGATAAGTGCGCAAATACAATAACCGTTTAGCTTGACGATAAAGACAGGCTTGCCAATAGACCCTTTAGAATTAGTCTGAACTTGGCGCAACACTTTTGCCTATATCAGCAGAAACGTGCAAAAGGTGAAAAACAACGGGTTTAATCCCGGCTTTAAATCCTGATTTATTCCCGGGAGTCCGCTTTCGAAAATTCTTGAGCATCGATTTATTTTTAATTTTATTTAATGATTTCAATTTTAGTTTTCTATGTATTTTAAATTAATCTGGATGCCTGGTCACTCCGACAGCAACACCCTGGACAGGCGTTACCATGCTGATTTGGGTATCATCTCCAATTCTTCCAACGAACCCTTAAGTTATAGTGCCTAGAATATATAATGTGGAAATTGGCTATCCCTGTAATACTTAAAAAGTGCTAAAATATTGTATCCCTTAAATGTGCAATGATACTGCTGCAATATGCAGATCGCAGCGACATCTGCAGGATATTTTCTACAACTGCAATGTATTGCTAATCTATACAATGTAATACTAGTAATACGAAAATCCCGCAGATGTCGCTGCAATGGACACTTGAAATTTTAGCAGCATCGTCGCACATTTAAGGGATATAAATTGTTAGCACTGTTCGGGTAGCATATTTCCACACAAGGTATTCTGGACGCTGTATTTAATTTCCTATTAGTTGGGATAATTTGAAGAGACAAAAATTTCTGCAACATAACGATCATGGTTGCTCCTTCGACAGTTTACCATGTAATTCATTGGCTGTTCCAGACGGCATTGCTCCGTTACACGCGCAGGGCGCATGCTCAGACATGCTTATAAGGAAAGGGCAGCTGGCGTCACTGTTGGTCGTCACTCTTTTCGCACACCTTCATTGGTGTATTCGAGCATCACGTGACTCCAGCGGTCTGTAAAAAAAGAAGAATCGGACCCACCGCGGTAGCCTGTCTTTTTCGTTAGCCTCGTGGTCGAATTACTGTGGATCAGCAAAAAAAACCTGTCCGTTCTTTATAACTCCTACTGTACACATGAGCTAGGGAAATTTGTTTGGTCTAAGTTTAACAGGTTTCTGATATGATTGGCCTACGTCGCCAAGACTATTCCTGCAATGATCGTTATGACAAAAATGTAGTTGGTAGATTGATTGACGGAAGTGTTTGTTTGTAAACATGCCCTTTCTTTATACGGATGTTTTTGTCCAAACTATAGCGAACCTACACTGTTAAAAATAATCCTGAAAAAGTACCTCTGTTTTTAAAGGCTATCTATTTTCTGACCAATGACAACGCTACAGAAACACCTATGGAGCATTCTCATTGGTCAACAAATAGATAGCCTTTAAAAACAGAGGTAATTTTTCATGATATTTTTAACAGTGTACATTCCAGACTTCGTGATACCCGCTTGGGAATGAGATGAGTTAAAAAGCGGCAAAAATGGCAGGATACCCGCTTGGGAATGAGATGAGTTAAAAAGGCGGCAAAAATGGCAGACTCGCTAAGATGCTCGGCGATTAGCTTTAGTCCAGAATTGTCTAAAACAATCAAATATTATATTCCGTCTATCGACAGTCTCATATCGAGGCGCCCTTGTCTCACTCGTCTAGGCGAGTATTATCAACGCCCCCTAGATAAGGAAGGAAGCCTTAATACACGTTACACAAACCAGGCAAAACACAGAAAGAAATTCGATGGCTCGTGGAATTATTAACTCTTATTTTCTAATAGTAATTAATAATTCCACGAGCCAAAGAAAACGAAACATGCAAGTTGTTCGAATTTTTTTTCCTTGTTTCCCTGTTTTGGGTGTAGAGTTGCAAAAAAAAAACCCCGCAGATCAGGGATGGGTGTAAACCAGGGAATTTTGGGGGATATAGGAAATTTTGCAGGAGTTTTTAAGGTAAACAGAATCATTCATTTTTCCATTTAAAATTTTTATTTTTCAGAATTTCAGCACTGTTCTGAAAAGTTGATATATTTATCATTATGAATTTACTAAACTTATGATTTGGCGATTAAAGTTTGTTAGCTGTTATATCCACTATTCAGGCATACTCTACATTAATTTTTTAGAGAGTTGCATTGCATATTTTACATTAATTTCTTTTACTTTGGTTTATTTTCTTTTTGTTTATATTGGCTGATTCGTAGAATAGGGGTGATGTTTACATTCGTGTCAGACAAAATGAATCTGTCACGCTTTATTTATCGACGATTGAAATATCAAATTATTTATGATATTTTCTCTTACTTAATATTTCTGCAATTTAAACACGTATTTCATTAGTTTTCATGTAAACCGAAGCTATTTTTCTACATTTATGTTGTTTACATTGAAAAAAATTAAGTTATTAAAAATAATAATTTAAAACATTCAGGGACGTAGCTACAGATATTTATTAGGGGGTGGGGGGGGGGATTCAAAAATTTCCCAACTTGAAACAAACTACTCTAATTTCCAACTCAATGATATGTGCAATGTATGTATGATAATGATAGTTATATGTAAAAAAAATCTTTTACCAAAGAAAAATGCTGAAACTAAAAACATAAAAAATCTAACTATTATCTAACTTAAGGCCATTTAATAAAAGTTTAAATACACCTCTATCACTTAGATAATTCAAATCAAAACTACATTACTTTCTATATTCCTATCTTGGAATAATTCGGCATGAAAATAAAGATGAAAAATTTGGAAAATGAATAGTTAAGGAAGCTCGGGCTCATTCTTTCTGAAACTGAAAATTTTGTTTATTCATGCTTAGAAAGAAAAAAAAACTTGTTTCTTTTTTCTTAAAATTAGTTATTCCATTTCAACTTATTTTAATGCTATTTGAGATCAAAATGAAGAGGAAAGAGACATCATGTTTTTATTTTCTAGTTATTAGAATAGGATGCTATTTTAAAAGAAAATTTGTGACATTTGCAGATTTATGTCTGGCATTGACGGCAACGACTAAGAACCTTGTGTAAGGAAAGGGTAGCTGACGTCACTGTTGGTCAGTAAGAAAACCTGTTCATTCATTATGACTCCATATGAACTCCGGGAATTTGGTCCCTTAACAGATCTATGATATGATTGGTCTACGTCGCCAAGTTGATTTCTGCAATGATCGCTATGATAAAAATATAGTGGTAGATTGGTTGATGGAAGTGTTTGTTTGTAAACATGCCTTTTCCTTATAACCGCACTAGCGACGACATATTGCTATCGCGCCAAGGAGACCAGGAAGTTTCGTTTGTGATAGTAGGATATTTTTTAATTGGAACGTTTATTTTATTTTTCGAGATCTAATGTGAAATAACCATTTTATTTTTAGCCAACTAGCATTAGTTTAAGGTTTGCGAATTCCTTGTCTTCAATTGTGTACGAATCATAATCGCTCTTGATGTGAAAATAATGTTATTTTGAAATTGTTGAGTAAGGAACAAAGTTTTGGAGAAAATAAACGACATGGATTAGAGTCAACTATTGATGGACAGGAGTAGAGAAATTAAGGTCTGGTGGATGTATGATATTTTCATAGAACAGAGAAAAAAAATGACAGATTGAGTCTGGGTGCTTTCTTTTTGTATTAATTTTGATTATTTAACTTGTTTACAGTTACAGCTCTCAGAAAATAAAACACCAAAACAACAAAAAATTCATATTTATTTAACTGTTTTTTTTAAAAGAAAAAAAGTCTCAAAAATCTAGAATTTCCCATCTCTAAGCTCAAATTTCCCAAGTTCACAAATATTGGAGGGAGAGAGTCCCCCCCCCCCCTTCCCCATAACTCCCCATAGCGACGCCTCTGAAAATATTTCATGGCTCAAACTTTCCGAAAACTCCAGGAATTTGTTTTAATTCCCCTCCCAAAAACTCTGTTTATTCGCTGGATTAAACCCGGTTTTTTCACCCTTTATAACTCTGTGTGACGTTTTCGCGACGTGTGTCAAGGCTCTCTCCCTCATCTAGGGGACGTTGGTACTATAAAGTTCTGGGATGTAGATTTGTCATGGATGAGATAAACGCGTGTGTCCGTAGGTCGCTGCGGGTTCGACTCCCGCTGCTCTGTTGCACACTCTTTGTGGAGCTCCCGGTTGTAAAGCTGCGTTTTCACTGGTCGACCCAAGGTCTAACGAACCCAACTTTTGATCTAAACACAAGATTTTAGATCGTTAGAACGTGATTTTGAAGGTTTGATCTCTGTTCGATCCTAAGCCAGGCTAACCCAAGCGCAGCCAATTAGAAAAAAGATTTTCGCTAAATATGTCGGGGGGTTAATATGGTATTAAAAATAATATTTATATATTTACATCGTTGTTTTTATTTAGAATTACTCTATTTTTGGGTCAAACAAAATCTATTTTTTGTGATTGAAGAAAAATGCTAAGTTTTATTAAATTTTGTTGGGCATACCATCTTTTAGATTAAAATGGTATTAATCTAGTGTAATTTCGTATCCAGCGATTTCTGGAGTTCCATTACCTAAGATTTATTCTGTTGAGCTGAACCAGGTTTCAGACCAGATGCTATAATCATTAAGGTTAGCTGGGTGAAAGAGTTCCACCAGATTCGTCCGGGATAGCTCAGATGGCAGAACACTGGCGGCTTCAGCCAGGAGTTCGAATCCTGGTCCGGACATTTTTTCGCCCAGTTGGAAATTCACATCTCATACCATATTTTATTAATGTCTTTATAAATAAGTAATCGTCTCTGGTGTTGCAACTTTCCTTGTGAGTATCTCGTCCTCGTATGTAATGGAAAATGAAAATAAAAATTGTTGTGGCTTGTGTTTGTGTATCATAAGGATCATTCGAGGCGGAAAGCCATAGTTGCTATAGGCCCAAAGCAATCTCTACTATGGTGGACTTCAATGTTCAAGGACGCGTGTGTCTAAGCCGCGACCAACGACATACAAGGGCAGTTCATGACTTTTAAAACGTTATACGGAGTGGATCATCTTTACACGGCGACTGACACAAAACGATGGGTGCGCCGCTTTGTACCAATCACTGTATGTCGTTGATAGCGGCCAGCCACCATTTGTGACGTCAGGATGAATGAATATACGATATAATGAATGAGCAAGCCCGGTATCTAGTGTTGCCCTGATCGTTGGTCGCGTCTAAGCACACTTTGATAATCGTATGTCACCACTCTCATATAGAGGCACTACAGGCTGTTTTTTTTTTGTTTTTTTAGAGATTGTCGATCGCTACGCGATACGCTTTTGGACTGTATATTGATTTTAGTCGATCCTGGCTCGGTGAACTCTTTTAGACTGGAAGGCGGCTGCACAAACCTTCACCTCATCCAGTTGACAGCTAAAATTCCAGGATTAGTTAAAACTCGATTAGCTCATTGAAATGCAACTGATCTGCAAAGTCATATCTTGGTGGTAAGCACATGCGAACCCGATTTTAGTGGTTGACTGGTAGGTTTATCATTGTGTTTTCTTGCTGACAGCCCTCCATGTTTTCATACCTTTAGGTGCATGAAAATCCAATGATAAATCTATTGATCAACCACTAAAATCGAGTTTGCAAGTATTTCCCACCGATATGACTAGACAGACCAGTTGCATTTAAATATGCAAATCGAGTTCTGTCTAATCTTGAAGTTTCAGTCAATCCAATGAGGTGATGACCGCTCCCCGGTCTATTTATTTTTACGAAAACAATTGGTTTGGTTTTATTGGTTTATTGAATACATATATCTGACCTGTGTGCTTGGCGTCAAGTGCCCGCTTATAAGTCATCGTCAATATACAGGGACAAGATAGCATAAGGAAATTTACAACGCAAGATAATTACATCCGGGAGCTCCACAAAGAGTGTGCAACGGAGCCAGCGGGATTTGAACCCGCACCTACCTACGCTCTCAAGCAATTAGCGGTGTGATGCCTTGACCACTCAGCCACGAAAACTATCAAGATATGAAAGGAGTAAAGAGACGACCACCTGCCCTTCAACAAGGGATGGAAAAGAAAAT
Organism: Maratus speciosus; assembly: GCA_963932465.1. NCBI lineage: Eukaryota > Metazoa > Arthropoda > Arachnida > Araneae > Salticidae > Maratus > Maratus speciosus. The sequence goes on along the minus strand of OZ010786.1, from coordinate 106,755,101 downwards.
ATCACTAGCGAGTACTGAGAGTTTCTTTTAAAGGGCATAGACACGCCTTGGTCGATATGAAATGAAAAGCAAAATTTGCAAGATCCTCTTTCTAATAAAACATTTAAATATGACCAGATCGCTCGGGAAGCAACTTTCATGATGAGAAGAGAACAAGTTCGTAAGGTGCCTCCGTATGGGAGTGGCGACATATGGGAAACAAAATTTGATTGGTTGAGATAATTTTGCACAAAAACGAATCATCAAGCATCTCGGTGATCCTACCATTATAGGCAAGCTAATATTTGTTTGCTTGTGCCATTCGTCTAATGGAGCAGTTGCAATTGACGTCATACCGTAGCAACAAATTTTGCAACCAGGTGGGCATTTTGTTAGCCTACTATTTTTTGTTGATTTTGATTGGTTGTATACAAATTGGAGGATTATGGTCACGTTATAGCGACTAGAATACATAGTGTGGAAATCGGCTATCTCTGTAATACTTTAAAAAGCGTTAAAATATTGTATCCCTTAAATATGCAACGATGCTGCTGCAATATACAGATCGCAGCGACATCTGCGGGATATTTTCTACAACTGCAAGGTATTGCTATTCTATACAATGTAATACTAGTAATACGAAAATCCCGCAGATGTCGCTGCGATCGACACTTGGCATTTTAGCAGTATCGTCGCACATTTAAGGGATAAACATTTTAGCACTGTTTGGCGCGCCACACACCAAGGAGACACGAGACATCTCACTTGACTCGTGCATCAAATTTACTGTTGTAACGTACCTGTTTCTTCACTGTGCCCACACACTAAAGACTCATGCGACGAAGTACCTATGTTGCACGTGTCTTATGCTTCGTTTCGCGCTTTCGTCTCGTGCTGCAGTTACGTTATATATTGCTACAATTTTCGTTTATTTGTTTCAATATGGTGGGATTCAAGATTCCTTTTATTTTTTAGTAGAGTGAATAAAAATAAATCCTCATCTTCGAATGAAATATCCATATTTACAATCGCTTCGTTTGCAGACGCCATGATTTTACTATTCTGTTCTGTCAAAGAATTAAAAGCAAGCTACGCGCATACGCCATGAATATGTGTCATGTCGCTTTGGTGTGTGGATGAAAAAAGTAGAAATGCAACTTGCCTCCTGTGGTGGCTCGATGTTTCATGATACATGCGACGTGCGCCAGAGTCGCATGTCTCCTTGGTGTGTGGCGCGCCTTAGGATAGCATATTTCCACACTAGGTATTCTAGACGCTGTAGTCACGTGGTTGAACTTCATATATCGAACTTGTTCACGTCAGTATCGCCAGCTCTGAAAAGTGGATTTCCATACTTTGGACAAAGCTTCCATTCTATGCATGCGCCGTCTGCGTATATCACTACTCTCTTATAAATGCATCCTGGTCTATATTTGTTCTCGTATACGCACCGCCACTGTCATATTTATAAATGAAGATTGTATTTATTGTCCACTGCGTTCTCAAACGTTTGAGATACTGGAAATTACAGTAACACAAAGTTTGATATTGGAGTAGGCAATCTTAAATTAAAATAGTTGACGTGTTCCTGTAAACGAATTTATACACCATTTGATGACTACTCTGAGATCACAACCTTCTCAAATGTACTAAAACTGTAAAAAGTTATATTCAAATTCGTTCAGTGGTTGCTGAAAACGCTGTGAACATACATACAAAATGACTAGGGTGGACGAAAACAAATCTCTGAGTACCCTCACAAGCCTGTTATTATCACCAAAATAGTGTTTGTTAACGTGTGCCGTTAGAAATGGTTGACTATGAACCCGATTCTAAAATTTGTTATTATTCATCTCTATATTGATGACGTCGTTGTTTAAAAAGCAACACTTTTCTCTATCGTTGTTTAAAAAGCAACACTTTTCTCTATCGTTGTTTCTGACACTAACGATATTGAAACTGTACCGACAGCGCTCAGAATGCAGTGGACTTCACCCATGTAACGTCAGCCGCGGGTAAACAGAAGAAAGACACAAATCGCGACGAATATTTTAACACTGCTTCTCCTTTGTTCAATAAACAGTCTTTTTCGGAGGGCATCTACCCGCAGAGGCGTGGCTATTGCCATTCGTGGACAAAGCCGTTCTGTTGCTTTAAATAAAATTTAATTGGTTAAAAGGCATAAACTTGGTGGGTATGCCTTTATCTCGATTCTGATGTTTGTTGACGTCCTATTAAACAATTTCAAGAATGTGTGTTGTATAGCTTGGACAAAACATAAGTTCTACATCGGATAGGATAGTCCAATTTTACATGAATCTGACCAGGTTTCAGGTCGGATTTTGACTCTTCCGGGTTGACCCGGATAAAAATCCTTTTCAAAGAAAGTCCTGGATATTTTTCAGATGAAAACTATACTTTGAAGATTAATTTATACAATATCGAGGTTTGGAAACATGTTTTATGTTAATTGATAAATATAAATAAGATTCAGACTTCATAATAGTAACTTATCTTTACTAATCTAAAAGACCACATGCTTGCACGTTGTAAGCATCATCGAATAGCAACACAACTGAACTCACTTCCGTTCATTTCCAAACCGTTGCCAATACTACTTTTGAAATACATGACACACATGTTACATCTTCCTCTTTTGGAGGAAAAGAATATTATTACATTACATTAATCATTATACTTTGAGGACGATTTATATTTCTATACAAAGAATATCATTACAAAACATTAAAATTATGAAATTACATTACATTATATAATCATTGTACTTTTGAGGAAGATTTATATTTCTACCACTTTTTGTTTTATACACAGAAGTCATATTATCATCATTGGTAGTGCTCTGATGGTGAAGATCATTTTCTGTTGTATGCTCTGCACTTTGACCTTGTTGAACATTATTACATAAATCAGAGTAGTCTGAAAGCAGTATATTATTTTGATTATTAGTTTTTCGTATATGAAATTTATTACGTCTAACAATTCTGTTGTTCTTAGTTTTAACCCAATATGACCTAGGTGTTGAGTGCTTGTTAACTATTACAGCTGGTTCCCATAAATTTCCTACTCTCAACATTACCTTTTCCCCAGGACAGAAATCTGGTCTTACCTGAGCATGTCTGTCATAATAAAATTTAGCTTGTTTTTGTTTACTCAGTAATTTCTTTTTAAATGTATTGTCTATTCTGGGTTTTAATTCTGTCTGCACAATGGGTAACTTAGTTCTTAAATTTCTACTAAAAAACATTTGACTGGGTGATAAGTTTATACCTGAAATTGGAGTGCATCTGTATTCTAGCAATGCATCATACAGTTTTTCAACCCCTGCTTTTCGTAATATGCTTTTAGCAATACCTACCATTTTCTCAGCAAACCCATTAGCTTTTGGATAACGAGGACTACAGGGAATGATTTCAAAACACCATTCTTTAGCAAATTGTTTCATTTTCCAGCTATTAAAGGGTACATTATCACAAATCATAGTTTTGGGTATGCCATGTGTTGAGAAAATGGATTTTAACTTGTGAATTACTTCTAAAGCACTTTTTTCATTTATTGGAACAATATCTATCCATTTTGTTAAATAACACCCTACCACCAGATAGTTCTTTCTCCCATACTCACAAATATCAACACCAATTTTCTCATATGGCAAACTGGGAATCTTATGATTAATTAATGGTTCTTTAACATTTTGAGGTCTGTACCTATCGCAAACTAAACACGTAGAAATAATTTTTTCAATATCATCATTAATTCCAGGCCAAAACATTACTTGCCTAGCTCTAGCTTTTGATTTCTCAATCCCACAGTGTGCTTCATGCAATAACAATAGCATACTTTTTCTTAAAGATGTTGGCACTACAACTCTACTACCTAAAAATACCAAACCATTTTCAACGGTCAAATCATTTTTAAGTTTGAAATAAGATCTGGCTTCCCGAGGGACCTGATCAACACCAGCAGGCCAACCCATTTGCCAATAGCTCTGCACCAATTTTAACCCCTGATCCCTTGAGGTAGCCTCCCAAAATTCCCTTTTTTTAGACTCAGACATCTGTAATTGTTTTGTCAGAGTGTGAACAAATTCATTCGTTTCAATGCTCTCCCCATCTACTTGTATATCCAAAAATGAACGTGACAACAAATCAGCTATGTACATAAATTTACCAGGCAGATATCTAAGGTTTAAGTGATACTTTAAAAGCTTAATTTTTATTCTTTGTAATCTGTTTGATAATACATTGCATATATTTTTTTTCATAATAGAGACCAATGGTTTATGATCTGTAAGGACCTCAACCTCCCTGCCATAAATATAATAATGAAACTTATTTGCAGCAAACAATATGCTTAAAAATTCTTTCTCAATTTGAGCATAGTTTTTTTCAGCATTTGTTAAACTACGAGAGGAAAATGCTATAGGTTGACCATTTTGTAACAAAAAACATCCTAATCCATCTTTTGAACTATCAGCTTGAATAGTTATCGGTTTATTACTATCAAATATTCCTAACACAGGCGCACTGGAAATCAAGTTTTTTAAGTTTATAAATGCTTTAGTGTGCAACTCTAACCATTGCCACTCAACATTTTGTTTCAAAAGCTCTCTTAGTGGAGCAGTTTTATCAGAAAATTTTGGTACAAACCTTCTCAGATAATTGAGCATCCCTAAGACACGCTGCAATTCAAGTTTATTTCTTGGTTCTTTTAACTCAGCAATAGCTTTAACACGGTCAGGATCAGGCCGCATACCTGAAGCATTAAACAAATGACCCAAATACTTAACCTCGGTAACCCTATATTGAAATTTGTCTTTATTAAACTTAATGTTAAGAGCTTTAGCCCGGTCAATCACTTTGGACAAAATTTCATCATGTTCTTCCACTGAACTAGCTGCAATGAGAAGATCATCAAAATAAACTAATACACCCGGTATATCTCCAAAATTTTCCTGGTTACGTTTTTGAAAAATTTCAGGGGCACATGATATTCCCATTGGCAACCTAAGAAACTTATAACACCCAAAGGGTGTACTAAATGTACACAAATCACTGCTTCTTTCATCTAAAACAATTTGAAAGAATCCATCCTTAAGATCTAGGACAGAATACACAGATTTATTACATAATTTGGGTAAAATTTCTTCAATTGTAGGAATTAATACGTGTTCCCGTTTAATTGCTTTATTAAGATCCTGAGGATCAAGGCAAATTCTTAATGTACCATTAGCTTTTTCAATAATTACAAGGTTACTAACCCAACTTGTAGGCTTATCTACTTTCGCAATGATACCTTGACTTTCTAGATCTTTTAATTTTATTTCAAGTTTAGATCTTAAGCTTAAAGGTACCCTACGTGGTGGTCTGACAACAGGGTTTTCCTGATCTTTTAAAGTTATTGTACAAGTTCCATTAAATTTTCCTACACCTTCAAATACCTCTAAATAATTTTGAATAAACTGCTCTTTAGGAATTGATACATTGATATAAGAATCTAACTTACCTTTATTCGTCATTTCTACATTATTCAGAAAGTGAACTAACTTAAATTTGACACATGTGTCCAGACCTAACAATGGTCGTACATTGTTTGACAAAACCAGAAATTCTATGATATGATCTACACCATCGGCAATGCAAGATAATGATGCAGACCCAAGAGGTTTAAGTTTGGAACCTCCAAAGGCTTCCAAAATAACGTTACACTTTTTTAACTCACTCTCTGAGGATACTTTTTTAAAAACACTTAAGGGTAGAATGTTTACTTCTGCTCCAGTGTCCACTTTGAATGTCACAGATATTCCATTGATCAGCACAGTTTTTGTCCATTCTCTTAGAGTGGTTTCCGAATGGATTGACCTCACCCTTGACACAGAGTCCACGAAAAAATCTTCTGAGTCACTGGCCTCGGTATTAAGTTTCACTTCCTGAACAGGCTTGAATTTACAGGCGTTGGCAAAATGATTAAATCGATTGCATTTAAAGCATTTTTTTCCATACGCTGGGCACTGATTCCTACGATGTTTTCGATTGCACTCCTTGCAGAATATATATTCACCACTAGGACATTCGGAGTCCCCTCTAACATTATCTTTTGGAAATTTTCTTGGTCTCCAACTTGGTTTCGAAGTACTTCCGCGTAAGCTATCGACACTTTGACCCTGCACAGTTTGGGTTCTTTGCTTACTTAATTCCGCTGCTTTTCCTATCTCAATGGCTTTCGATAAACTTAGATCAGTCTCTCGAAGCATCCTTTCTTGGAGATTTACATCAGCCACTCCTAGAACAATTCGATCTCTAACAACAGACTCAGACTGGTCTCCGAACTCGCACGATTTTACCAATTTCTTTAAATCCGTCACAAAAGCATCAAAAGGTTCTGTTTCTTGCTGCTTCCTATTGTTGAAAATAAATCTCTTGACTACAATGTTTTTTTAGGCGTCGTATAAATTTCAAATTGCTTAATTACAGCTTCATATTTCTGCTGTTCTTCGCCGGTTAACGGCAGAGTATTGTAAACTTCTACTGCTTCCTCACCTGCAGCACTTAAAAATAAAGCAAGCTTAACATCCGGATCTTTTGAATTATTACCTGACGCTTTCAACCAGATTTCAAACAATTGTTTGAAACGACGCCAATTTTCTGCGACATTTCCATCAAAACTTAGGCCTTGTGGTGGACGACAAAACTCCATCTTCAGTCAGATGCTTCTAACAATGTACACATATAATTAACTGTGAAAGTCAGACATAATTACGACTACGCCATGTTTTATGTTAATTGATAAATATAAATAAGATTCAGACTTCATAATAGTAACTTATCTTTACTAATCTAAAAGACCACATGCTTGCACGTTGTAAGCATCATCGAATAGCAACACAACTGAACTCACTTCCGTTCATTTCCAAACCGTTGCCAATACTACTTTTGAAATACATGACACACATGTTACAAAACATACCTCGAACTGAACGAAACCCCGGCTCGTGTTCTATAGGAACATACGACACGGGTCGCCGTTGCCTGTGGCACCAAATAGCAGGCGTGCTACGCACACTCTGTAACATCTATTAGTTTATCTTCTACCGCCAGGGGGAGCAATATGTTTTATACGATCACTGAACACTGATTCCCGCTACTTGCGGTGCCGTATAGCAGGCGTGCGTGCACGCGCTAAAAAATCTGTTAGTTCCACATTCGACCACCAGGAGGCGCACTCTTTTCTAAAGAAACCACTTACAGAGCGAAACGCTGGCACGTGCTTCCGCTGTCTGCGGCACCGTATAGCAGGCATGCTGCGCACGCGCTGAAAAATCCTTTAGTTCCACATTCCTTCGCCAGGGGGCTCAATATTTTTTATACTATCACTGAACACTGGTCCCCGCTACTTGCGACGCCGAGCCGTATAGCAGGCGTGCGTGGAACGAGCTACAAAATTGTTAGTTCCACATTCGACCACCAGGTTGCGCACTCTATTCTTAGCAAAACTCTGTTATACAACCTATCCGTAGATATATTAGTCGAGCCGGGCCCATAGAACTCGAGATAGGAAAGTGCCTCTGGCGGTAAAAAGTGGAAATAAAACATGTAAGGCTATTGAAAACTAAGTTGAATGAACCGAGCCCCGTTGACATCGGGCCCATAGAACCCGAGATGGGAAAGCGCCCCTTGATGGTAAAAAGTAGAACTGAAATATTGAAGACTATCGAAAACCACATTGAATGAAACAAACCTCGTTGCGATCGGGTCCATAGAAATCGATACAGGAAAGTACACCCTGGTGGAAAAAAATGGAACTAAAATATGCAAGGTTATGTTTGCATAATATGAAAGAGTGGTCAAAGGGCTGCCCAATGATATATCACATGAAGGATGTTAGAAAAATTGAGAGTGCCTCCGGGAGCGCAAGTAGGGGAAGGGGGAACGAGAGGTGCATAATATGAAAGAGTTGGTCACAGGGCTTTCCAATGACATATTACATGAGGGGTGTCGGCAAAAGTTAGAAAAGTGCCTCCCCAGTCAGGCATTGTGTGGGGGGATGTTGGATGGTAGGTGCATAATATGAAAAAGTGGTCACATGGCTTTTAAATGATATATCACATGAGGTGTGTTGGTAAAAGTTAGAAGAGTGGGGGAAGGGGGACAGGATGTGCAGAATATGAAACAATGGTCAAAGGGCTGTACATTACAATGATATATCACATGAAGGATGTCGGAAAAATAGAGAAAATGCCACCGGGGGAGGGGGAAACGGGCGATACATAATAATAACATCATATGTGGTCACAGGCTTTCCAATGATATATCACATGAGGGTTGTCAGCGAAAGTTAGAAAAGTGCCCTCAAGGGGGACAAAGTGGGGGGAAAAGGACGGGATGTGCAGAATATGAAAGAGTTGTCAAAGGGCTTACAATGATATATCACATGAAGGATGTCGGAAAAATTGAGATAGAGCCCTGGGGGAGGGGAATTTGAAGGAGGTGAAAGGGAGGCTTATAATATGAAAGAGTGGTCAAAGGCCTTTGCAATGATATATCACATGAGGAGTACGGAAAATGTTTGAAGCTGCACCCCCTAGAGGTCTTATTATCTCACATCCGTAATACAAACACACTATTACATCAGGGGAAGGTAAACTTTCAACTATCAAAATTTCAAACATGACAATATTTAGCTATCTAATATTATAATGTATTCTGGTTCCTCTCTCAAGATATTTTAATTAAAAGGACTAGGATAGAGCATGAATTATTATTCGCCCTTCTTTCAGATATAGAAATTTCCAATACTCCAATATTTTGCTATCAACTGGTTTTTATTTTCTCTCTAATGTTTAAACTTAGACAACCACCAGTACCTTTTAATTGCATTCCACTCATTTCATTTAAAATACAATTTTTTAATTTTATTTCCTTTTAAATACATACCTTTCATTTAAAATAGTACAGGTTACATTCAAAATAGATATCTTTCACACATTGTGTGCGGGTACATTTCGCGGCGGAATTGTGCCGGGCGGGGGTATTGCGCGCAAATTTAGTTAACCCATACTAGTACGTGTCCCGCGCTCAAGTATCAATCATTAGAAAATGTGCGTGTCCCGCACACAATGTGTTAAGGGGATTCTCAAGCATATATTTTCCTCGCTCAGCAACGGGAAGCTTTCTGATGTTTCAATCACATGCATTCATTTCATTTAAAATACAAATCTTTTATTTATTTTTTCTTTTAAATACCTGAATTTAATTTAAAACAGATATTCCTTACACATTTAAGATTATTTTTCCCGCTTAACAACGGAAAGCTTTCTGACTCATTTTTGAAAATAAAACATGATACTTGGAGATATGATTATCAAAGTAATTTGTAACCAAACAGGTTTTTCATTTTTCGATAAATGAATTACATCTTGACTTATAAGCAATTGTTGTCTTAGGATGACAATTTTTTTCTTTCTTGCACTGCTACATCTGGAAATCTAATTAAATAAAAAAGAAAAGTGCCCAGTTAAACTGATGGCATTGAGCACACAGGCTATTTACACTAACTGCATATTATACTCTTATTTCAAAGAATAATGCCCCTCGAAAAATAAATTAAGGGGGCATTAGCCCCCTCCAGTTTCTCCTCTTTATGCTTAATCAATGAGCCTCCAAATGTCATCAGGGGAGCACCTTATCAAAATAAACTGGTAACCAAATTTAAAGCAAATCGGATATAAAAACCCATTTACCTAAATTAAGGGCATATTAGACCTCCGTCCCCCCCCCCCTTTATATTTAACCAATGAACTTCCAAATGTAATCAGGGAAGTGACTTATCAGGATAACACTGTTTACCAAATTTGAAGCAAACCGGATAGAGAAACTCATTTATCTAACTCTCATCTACTCATTTAAGGGGGGGGGGTATTAGTCCCCCATTCCCCCTTTAGACTTAAACAATGAACCTTCAAATCTAATCACGGACGCACCTTATCAGAATTAACCGGTATGCCAAATTTGAAAAAAATCTGATAATTCTGCATGAAAAACCCATTTATCCTAGTTAAGGGGGGGGGCCCTGCATCCCCCCCTTTATACTTAACGAATGAAGCCCCAAAACTAATCAGGGAAGTACCTTATCAGAATGAATCTAAAAATAAAATTTCAGCAAATCGGATATTTCTATCAAAAGTTATCGCATTACGTACATACATACATAACATGCAGGTACATTAGCTCTCAGGTTTTGATAGCCTGTGAGCTAAAAAGCAAATTTTGATAGAATTTTCTTAGAAAAATTTTGTCCTAACTGAAAAATGGAAAAAACAATTTGATTATGCGGTTATCAATAACAGCACCTGCCAATTTGATGCATTTGTAAATAAAAATGAATTAAAAAATGTGCCAGAAGGTAGCCAGTTTGGATTTGAGAACAGCCTCAATCTATACTAAAAAAAGAAAGTTTCGTTCTGTGTGTGAGAGCGTCTGTTTCTGCTGACTAGCGAAATCTACCGCACATACAAAGCTGAAAATTTTTGTGAGGGTAGTCTAAGTCTTCTCCTGGTGCACCTCCCGGTAGCAGAAAGTTCGAGACGCGCGACGTGCGTCGCAGATTTATTTTGGACCTTGCAGATAAATTTGCCAACTTGAAAAAAAAAAAAAGTACGAAAATTCTGACAAAAAATATCGCGAATTCGACAAATGGTCGACGAAAAATATCAATTTCGGCAATCGTTCGCGTAAAAAATTGGTCATTTAGAGCCAAAGGGTCGCTGTAAAAGCGCGAATTTCGTCAAAAGAGACCGGAAAAAAAAACCATGAATCTCGTCCCAGGGTTGTAGAAAAAATGCAAATTTCTGTCACAGGATCGCGGAAAAACACGAATTTCGTCAAAGGATCGCGGAAAGAATGCGAATTTAATAAAAGGATCGCGAAAAGTACGCGAATTTAGACAAACGATTGTGGGAAAAACGCAAATTTAGTCAAACGATCGCGAAAAAACGCAAATTTATGTCAAAGGATCGCGAGCAAACGCAAATTTATGTCAAAGGATTGCGGAAAGAAGGAGGAATTTCGTCAGGAGATCTCGAAAAGCGTAAATTTCTGCCAAAAGATCGCTGTACAAACTTGAATTTTATCCAAAAATCCCGAAAAACGTGGATTTCGTTCCAGGGGCGCAAAAAAAAACGCAAATTTCTGTCACAAAATCGTGGAAAAAAATGTAAATTTCTGTAAAACAATCGCGAAAAAACTTAAATTTTTGTAAAACGATCGCGAAAAAACGCAAATTTCTGTCAAAGGATCACGAAAAACGCAAATTACTGTCAAAGGATCGCGAAAAAAGGAAAATTTGTCAAAAGATCGTAATTAAATTTGCGGAATTTTGTCAAAAAATCGCAAAAAGTGCAAATTTCTGCCAAAGGATCGCTGTAAAAACGCGAATTTCGTCAAAAGATCCCGGGAAAAACGTGAATTTCGTCCCAGAGGTGCCGAAAAAACGCAAATTTCTGTCACAGAATCGCAGAAAAAACACGAAGTTCGTCAAAGAATCGAGAAAAAAAGCTCATTTATGTCAAAAGATCGCGAAAAAACGGCAAATTTCGTCAAAAGATCGCGAAAAAAACGAGGAATTTCCTCATAAGATCGCAAAAAACAGCAGATTTCGTCAAAAGATCGCCAAAATCGGCATATTTCGTCAAAAAATCGCGAAAAAAAACCCAAATTGCATCAAAGGTGCGCAAGAAAAACACATAATTAGTGCCGGTAGTGGATTTTCGCCACCCCCCCCCCCTCCTCTGTTGTAACCTTTTGGAAATTTTGCTGTGAATTTCAGAATTTTTTCTTTTTTTTTTCCACTCTGAATCACCCATGGTCACACCATCAGTAAGAACGCTGTTTATTTTAACACTCATAATGTTTGTACATAAGAAAACGTAACACGCTACTCCCGCAGACAATTTTCATCCCACTAAATTGCTGTCGCAGACACAACCATAACTTTCTGCTACTGGGGTGCACCTGATACAAAACAATTCTTAATTTCTAATAATTAGTTGAGTTATTAATTAAAAACCCCAATTACAAGAATGGCAAATTATTTATAATTCAATTAAAGCATAGATTTTTATCAAATCGCAGGATTCATTCTCGATCCGAGGAGACCATATGTCTAGCATTTGCGCAGCCAATGAGATGTGTTCTTGAAGCAGACCCCAATATTATTTCAAAACAACATGTGACTAAAAAGAGCAAGTAATTTTCCAGCTCTATAGAATTTTTTTTAATACCGCATTTATCAATTTGAAATTAATGCACCTATGCACAAAATGTTATGCTGAATCAAGAAATCTATAAATAACTTTTTTATTTTATAAAAAAATTAATTTTTAGAAGAAAAAAATAAATGTCTTCACAATTTGTTTATAAAGAAATTTTTGTATTTGTTATATTTGCAGGAATGGGGAGGTGAGGCAGCTACTTTTGATTAAATATCTCAATTAGTCCACATGACAGATATTATTATGATCAAATCTTTTAAATTCTTATTTGATTCTGCAACCCCCCTTAAGTAATATGTCTACAGAAAGGTTGAATAACTTAGTTTCATTCGGATATATATTTTTGTTTAGAACAGAGTGCGTTATCTGAAAGTGGATATTGGAACTAGCAGACTTTGCAGACAAAGTACGTCTGCTATGCAGTGACACAGGAAGCGGGCACATGTGTCAGAGTTTTGTTCAGAACAGAATGCACCACCCTGGCAGTGGATAGCAGAACTAACAGATTTCTCAGTGCATGCACAACAGGTATAAAATCATATGAATTTAAGGTTGATTTAAGAATATTATCACTTGCCCGAGCAATGCTGGACGGGTCAGCTAGTTTACAATAAAAACAAATGTTCTAAAGAGCTTGTTAAGCATGTATTTCAAACCAGGCTTGCGATCGATTGGTTGCTCGTGATCCTTAGCTTCCCAACAGCTATTTCTAGTTTCGTATAGTGGACTCCATTTGTATATACTATAGTTTCCTGAAACACTGTGAGTTCAGAAGTATCTTACGTGTTTTACTAATTGCATATAGAAGGGAAGAAGAAGTTTTTTATTTTAATGTGGGAATATATAATAGTCTTTTGTTTTGCAGGACAGGAAAGGGTTAAAATTAAATGTTGGAAATATACAGTTGACTTCTTCAAATCCAAAAATGCCTAAAATTTGCACATCATTGCAAATGTAAAAAGTGAAACTTTCAGTTCAGATGTAGGGCAAAAATTCACCATTTTTAACACTTTCCAATATAGTTGAAAAGTGTTTATGACTTTGATTTGTTTGTCTGTCCATGCTCTAAACCGTGTAAATATTTTTCGATTGATATACATTATTGAGCTTTGCCATGGCATGTTTGGTATTGAAAATGGAGTGTGTAGCATGCATAATTCATTTATAAGGGCATTCAAAAGTATTCCATTATGTTAAGGTCTATGGGAAAAAAATGATTTGCGGGGTATTTCAACAGTGTTACAGAATTTTAAACATAATGAAATTTATATACATTATTGAGTTGCACTGGTACTTATAGAATACATTATCTGTAGCACAGACAGTACACATACAGGGGAACTCAAAAGTATTCTGTTATATTATGGTCTACAAAGAAAAATCGTTTGTGGTGTATTTTAATGATGTTACTCCATTTACAAATAAATAAGATTGCTATGAATTTCTGAGATGCACTAAAACATGCTTTCTGTAGAATATGGGATGTAAAGCATTTATCATTCAATTACAGAGTCATACAGAAGAGCCGGTTATATAATAATCTACCAGAAAAAATTGTTCAAAGCGTATTTTAATTATGTTGAATGCTTTCAAACTTGATGGAATTGATATACATTGCTGAGCTTTACTACAAGATGCTTGCAGTAGAATATGATGTGTATCACATTTATTGTTCATTTACACATAAAAGATTACGGATACAACTACAGTAGGTATCTGAAGTATTGTTTATTAGGGATGATTGTTGAAAGTGTGTTTTCTGTTATGGTATCTGCTTAAAGTTTAACTAAATTGTTGCACACTACATGGTGAATATAAATTCTATAGGCCATATACAAGGTTACACAAAATAATTCGTAAGCATTAGTGAGAGAGTGTGTGAATTGTTTAAAGGTGTTTTTTTTTAATTTGAGTTATGCATTTTCAAGCTCAGCTACATTTAGTTTACTCAGAGATATTTGTAGCATATAAATAAAATCATATACAGTGCTATGTAAAAAACTGGATAAATGGCTGCCTATTGACAGAATTTTTGGAAGTGTGATTTCAGTAGTTTTAAATGTGCTTTTCCCTCAATTAAATTTCAGCTTAATATGCAGGTTGTATAAAAGTCTTATATGCAGGGATGCACAAAAGAATTCAAGTACATTTCCATCTTTGCTTTGGTGGAAATTGCTAAAGGTGAATTTTCAAATGTGTTATGAATTTTCTACCTAAACTAAATTTTAGCATACTATGTAGAATATACAGAGCTGCACAAAAGAATTAGAGTACCATTCTGGCTATGTGCAGCAATTGTTGAAATCTGTTCTTCAAATGTGTTAATGCATTTTCTGAAAAGTTTACTTAGGTATCTTCTTTACCTTATTAAACAACAAAGTTTTTAAAAAGTATTCTGGAAGTGTTGGAAAATGTTTCATAATCTATGCTTGATGCAGCACAATTTTTCTTTCTTGTTTAAATTTTTATGTCATTTCATACACATTTTAAAATGTAATTCTGGTTAATATGACTGAATTCATGCTTTCTCATAAAGAAAGTATAAATTTATTTCTGAAAAAATTCAAAATAGCACTGATATCAGTTGTAATCATGATCTTTTTACCAAATAATTTATGCATTAATATATCTTTTATGGTTATAAAATTTGGCTAAACGTGAAATAAAACTTTGTTTTTTGACAATTTAGATGTAAATTATTAGTGTACCTTTATGAGGTGAGTTTCATTAACTAATCGAAGAAAAATTTATATCATCATTATTATGCATATTTAGTTTTTAACTCAATTTTTACTTTTAGTATTATAATAATTTTTTAAATATTCTGAGTTTTTGTTAATTTACTCTAATATTTAATTATTTTACTGTTTACTACAGTGTAAGCATTAATTATGATTTCAAAGACATTATTACATTCAAATTACTATTTAAAAATGCAATTAAAGGAGTGACCAGAAATCTGCAAAATATGCACAACTTGTAGTTACAAGCCATGCAGATTTGAGGGAATCTACTGTATATCTAAATTTAAAAATACGATCGAAAATGTATCTAATTTCGATGTTGCCTTAAGACATTCTACTCTGAATTAAAATGTTTGTTATTTAAATCTCTTTCTATTCTATGCTATGATACTGAAATGCACTATATAATTATAAAGATCAATCATGAAAGAGAAAGTTAATCGAAAAAATACTGATCTAGAAAGTTCATTATAAGATTCATAGATTTCTGCTTTTCAAACGTTTTAAAATAATTTGAGTGTGAATGAAAATTAATTTTTATAACCTACCAGATATTAAAAGCTCTTTTTCCTCTTGGGTTTTATTCATTTTTTACTGAAAGAATGGATTGCAACCCTGATCTACTATACAAAAATTATTTGCAACTGTTTACTTCCATCTCTTAATCTCATCCCTTTTGAAACACTTTGCCTAAATCTAATACAGTAAAACCCGTTTTTCATTTATACGTTGTATCATTTGTACTTTTACATTTATGTACGTCATTTCAGTGCAGTCTTGATTCATCCCTGTGTATTTTAATGTTGTAATGTTCTGTTTATACATCATTTCTTTCATGCTGTAACTGATTTTCTCAAAATTTTTCCCCCAGCATCATTCTTTTTTTTTTCTGCTAATGATATTTAGAGAAAGATGAAGAACAAACAACAAGTGTAACTGCTACAGGTGTTAATTCAATTTTGCGGAACAGGGAGTGGGATAAAAAGAATGGATAATGGGTGGTCTGGTCACTTAGAACCTTTTTTGCTTTCCACAATATTAGTGAGAAAACTTTCCAGGAACTTAACTCCATAAATAATGCTGTACTTAAGTCTGAAAGACAATCAGCATGTCAGATGATGATTAAAGATTATTTTAAATAAACTCTCTTTATACATACAATAAAAAAAAGTGATGTAGGGGAGAGGGGGGGGGGGGGCAGATGTAAACATGGGGCACATGTGAACAGTACATATTACACTCAGTTAATCTGAAATAAAAAAAATACCAATATATGACGGTATTGGTACCATCTTTTGGCTGAATTTTCAGAACAATGAGCAATTTTAATTTCCGGTTGTTTGTAATTTGTTTGTTTTAGAAGATGTTAAGTAAAAAAGTCATCTAAAGTTATTGAAGTAAAAATTCATTCAAGACATTTTAAAAGTAGAATTTCAGTGTTGCATTCTTTAGTGGCATTAATTAGGTAAGTCTACAAAAAGTTTTGTTTCCTTATTTCAATTAAAAATATCTTTT
The DNA here is from genome assembly GCA_963932465.1 of Maratus speciosus. NCBI lineage: Eukaryota > Metazoa > Arthropoda > Arachnida > Araneae > Salticidae > Maratus > Maratus speciosus. The sequence continues at coordinate 106,738,577 of OZ010786.1, read as the reverse complement.
TTCTTTAAGTTAGGCTTAAGTTGGTAGATGGGGCACTTATGAACAGTTCACAAGTGCCCCATTTTTCTATTTTAGATTATGAATGTATTTTTTAAGCCTGTGAATGCATTTTTTTTTTTTTTTTTTAGTTTAAAATTTAATTACCCTTGTCAAACATTGAGCTATAAATTCAATGTTTTTAGGATTACTGCACAGTTTTAATTTACTGGAAGTTAGATAACAATTAGAAGTGGTGGCTTTCTGTAAAAATCAATATATTTGTTATTCTTTAATGATTTCCAGTTTTAAATGTATTTATTTTTTCTTAGCCCATAATAAAGTACTTGTAAGATATTTTATTTTATGAAAGTTAAATTTAGTTGGCCAAAAAAAGTGATAAGTAGTACTGTGATAATCATCAATTTTTTATATCACAATTTTACCAATTTATAAAACCACAATGCACAATTTTGTTATACACATTGCATAACATTTAGAAAAAAGTAAAAACACAATAACAAAATTATTCAATAACTTATTTAAAAGTAACACAGTTTTGCTACGCTTGACTCAAAAAGAGTAGGTATATTAGTGTATAATTTTACGAATAATTTCTTGTATCTATGTTGAAACATTTATTGATTGATTCACACAACTAGAAAGAAGGCATCTAGTTAGTTTTTATTCACAAAAAAATATTTTTGTCTTATTTATGCATGTGTTAACATGTGCCCCAGGTCTGTTCACAACTCCCCCTCCACCGGGGCACACATGAACAAATATAGACAATTCTTAGAATGATGATATCAGTTAGAAATTTTTGATAAATGCATCCAAAAGTTTTACCAAAGGAACAAACAAAGTGTAAATATTCATATAAATAAATTTTTGTTGCAATAGCTCATAACAATTTTGAGAAATAGTCAAAAATGTAAAAATTGTTCACATGTGACTCCCTCTCCCCTACAAAACATATAAGGATTGATAATACTCAATTTTATTTTTCTATTTCAGAAATGACTATTTAATGTTTTTTTTTTTTCAATGTTTTAACTTTTTTTCAATATATAGTGCATCTTGAACAACAAAAATAACAGCAAAATTAAATTTGTATGACTGCAGCATTATATTTGCACAGTCAAAGATTTTATACCTTTGGCGACTAGGGGAGATTTGGGACAGTTGATCCCTAGGGAGACTTGATCCCTAGGTCTAAAACCAAAGAAAAAATACAATTAAGTCTCTGAAACTGGAAACATTAATAAAGTGATCCCTTATCAACATATTTAGCAACATACTTTGATTCAGCCATTTTTATGTTTCTTGTAAAAGAGGAATCTCTGTTTTCTTACAATCAAATTTCTTTTTGAGTACGTAGTTTGTGTTTCATATTTTTTGCTAAATATAACTAAATTACTTAATTTTATTGATATAATATACTAACATACCTTACTCCTTAAATGTTGTTATTTAAATTCAACACAATATCTTTATTTTTGATTTAGCAACTTTTTTCCCCAAACATGCACATTAGGGACACTTGATCCCTGTTGTATGGGGAGACTTGATCCTGGGGATAGAGTCTCCCCAAACCAAAGTTAAGCTAAATTAATGTTAAATTTTATTAACCACCTACTTCTCGTTGTGATATTTAGATATTATCTGTATTAGTTAGAATATGGTTGCTTGATTTTAGATGGTTGACAAAGACAGAAAGTTAATATGTGGCTGCATATGATGGTTAGCAAGCACATGGTGGATGAATGCATATGTGAGACATACGTCTAACTTTGCAAAATTTTTACAGCACTTCATAAAGAATGAAAGATATTATAACCAAAACAGTAAAGTGTTAATCATAATGAATAATCATGATTAGGGATTGACCGAAGCAGCAATTTTGCCGAATACCGAAGCTTCGGTCGAAGTGTACACCGAAGCTTCGGTATTCGGCAACCGAATACTTGAAACTTTTTTATACACATTTTTGCATATTTTAGCTATTTTAATAAGCTTTAATTGAAATTAAATTCTCAATAATTTAATTCAGTTACACTTTTATTCTAAAATCTAATTACACAAAAACATTTAATGACTTCTTTACACTCATAAATTCATTAACCCATAACTTATTTTTTATTATTTTATCACTAGTCAATACCCAAAAGCCAAAAATAACCTATGAAAACATTAAACTATATGGGGTCTTATTAAGGATAAGGATTGTCAGAAAAACAAAAGTTCATTCAAATAATAAGAAACAATGTTGTCATTAAACTGGTTTACTGATTGTCTAAGTCTAATTATAAACATATTGAATAGGAATGTTCTCAAAATACAAAAGGTATTATATCAATTTGAACATTTAACTATTTTCTGTCAAATTATTAATAGCATATTTATATTTTGATTAATATTTTAACATTGTGGTGGTGAAGATAAGAAATTTAAGCGATTTTGATATAATGGTTATAAAAACTATAGGGTTGGCATAGGGGTATACTTATTTGATGTGTGTATTTTCTTTAATATACACCTTAGATATACAGATATGAACTCTGATATACTTATTTGATAAGTAATGTAGAAGTACATAAAATTAAATGATAAGGGAAAGATGCGCATTGTCCTTACTTTTTTTTCTCTGTTGTAGACAGTTGTTTTGATTTCGCCCCTATGTAGACTACTTTAGGAAGGAAAAAGTTTTTTAAATAAAAAATGGCCTTTGACTTGTTTCTTGTAGTGCAGCTGAACTCTGAACTCATGCACATAATATTCAAACTCATTGTTTAGCCTATTCTACTGCTAAGTAAAAGAGAATTCTTCTACTTCTAAGAAAATACTTATCTGCAATTATTCGGCCGAATACTTAAAAGTATTCGGCCGAAGCCGAATATTCGGTTTACATGCCGAACCACCGAATCAACTATTCGGTCAATCCCTAATCATGATAACCATATAAGCATTGCATTGAGAGTTTGAATTATGACAAAGAAAATGGAATAATTTTGTTAACAATATCAGCGCACACTTCTCACAAATTGCAGCCTCTGGATCGTACTGCATATGGACCATTTAAAAGATATTTTAATGCAGCTGTTCAAGACTGGACGACTAAACATCCTGTTCAAAGAACAACAATTTATCAATTTGCTGAATTGATCGGAATTGCCTATCCTAAAGCCATGATGACAAATAACATAATAAATGGATTTACAATCACTGGAATATCCCTTAAACAGGAATTTCTCAAGATGATTTTTTATCATCTTTCGTCTCAAATCAACCATTAACTCCAACAAGCAGTAAAAATAATACAGTTAAACCAAACATAGTGACACCAGCAGACATACAATCTTTCCCTAAAGTTTCATTATCAAAAATGGGAAAATCTAAAGAAATGAAAAAAGGGTCTTCAAAAATTTTGACAAGCACACCAACTAAAAGACAGAATGAAGAAAAATACAAGATCGTCAACTGAATAAAAAACAAAAGTCAGGAAAAGCTCATTTCATCCCAAGAAAAAAAGTAAAAACACTAAAAGTGAAAGACCCAAATCTTCAGAAAGTTATAAAAGCAGTTATAGTGTTTATGATTCAACCGACCCAGATCCACTTGATGACAATTCTAATGAAATCATTGAAGATCCAAAATATTTGTCAATTGGTGAAAATGACTTTGTCATTGTGTGAATTCTGGAAAGAAGAAAATTAGTCATTTCGCAGGAAAAATTTAAAAGAAGATTTTATCATCTGAATATGAAATCAATTTTCTAAGAAAACGAGGACTTAATTTCAACCAATTTATGTATCTAGAAAAGGTTGACAATAGTGTTGTGGATAATGATGACATTGAGAAAAAAACTACCCAAACCAACCATACTCGGTGGAATTCTTCAAACTGCAATAATCTTAACATTTACATTTGGTTTTTCAAGCTTTGAAAATGTTTTTGATCTTTGTGTTTTTTTTTTTCCCTTTTTACATCTTAGTCAACAATAAATTTGATTTCTACTAATTAATTTGAGTCATTTCAATGCATTTGTTTCGAGGATCAAGTCTCCCTTGGCAAGGGATCAAGTCTCCCTCCAACTGGGGAGACTTGATCCTTTTTTTTATTTTTTGGAAAACTATTTATTTTTATTTAAAAAGTAATTTTTCAAAAATAAAAAAAATACTGTAACAAGAAAGACACATGAGCCTTTAAGAATAACTGGAAACATTTTTTAAATATTTTGTTTTTTCCAAAATAAAAATTAAAAACTGAAAAAGGGATCAAGTCTCCCCTACTATTTTGATTGTATGTCTTTCTCTGTTGTATGTCCTTTTAGAATGGTCCCCTGAAAGATGTATATTCGGTGCTTTACTGTATAATTTTATGTTATTTCACTTTATATTTTGCAACACTAATACAGTAAATGCTGTTTAAATGAACCATGTTCACGTCCAGCATAGCTGCTGTTTCTATAATTAAGAAAAAAAAAAAAAAAAAAAAAAAAAAAACATCTATCTACCTGAATTTAAAATTCTTGAATCAAAAATTTTAATTAATAATAATAGGTAAAAAAAAAATAAAAAAAATCCAATAAATATTGTAAAAAAAAATAACAACATATTGAATAATACTATTATACATTTTCTGGTTCTATACACATTTTTTTTCCTTAAGGAAAAAAATCAAGTAAGTTTCACAGACTATGCATTATGATTTCATTTATTAAAAAGACTAATTCAATTAACTAGTGATTCAAATAAGCAATGATTACCGGATTTATTATCAATAAACCCCTCTTTGAAGCCAAATTCTGGCTGTGCAGTATTGTTTTGATTTATATTCGTATTACAGTTACAAGGATTAATATTGATAATTTGTTCATAAATAAGAAAGTTTTTTTATTTACAAAGTATAATTTATTATAATATATTTTTACATATTTATTTTATGTGTTTTTGATTATGTATATAAAATGATATTTCTGTATTATGAAAAAAATAAATAATTTTAGAGAAGGTAGTATCAATTTAGGGTAGATGCACCAGTTTTGGCCACTTTTAGAGAAAATTTGAAATACAAATTTTACAGTTCTTGATCGATTGAAGCATATTAAATCATAATAACATCACTCTTTAGTAAATTTAATTGTCTTTCTGTTAGCTATAATGACTTACTACAGAATATTTTAGATTGTGAGTAATAACTCATAAGTAATTTATTCCAATTTGTACCAGTTTTGGCCACCCCTACACCAGTTTTGGCCATCTCTATGCACCAGTTTTGGCCACTCCAATATCATGTAGTTTAACAAACATTTTAATTGATAATAAGTAAAAATAAAGCATTTTTATGCAACATCTATTTTACCACACATATAATTGTTTGCTGTATTAAGAGAATTTTGCAAATTTCTTTATGAATTGATAAAAACATCAAGTAAAATGTATTACTTATGTTGATTTTAACTGAAAATTTCAATTAAAAAACAAAAAATATATTTAAATTTGTGTCATAAAAGGGACAACAGTGCCTACAGGACATAAAGATTAACTATTTAATCAGTTTTATAATTATTCATGGATTGTGGATTGTTTAGAACACTTGAATCTTCATCAAAGAGTTATATTTCTTGAAAGCATTTTCTGATTTTGATTTGATTTTCATCAAAAAGTTATAAATCATCTTTTGATTTATATTAGCTTGTGCTTTATTTATGTACCCTGCTTCTTTGCAAGTTATTTTAGGGTATGATTTCAGGAGCGAATCATACCATTTCATGCCTGGTCTTCCATCTTGAAATGGAGTTTCTATCTTGCCGGCTACAATTTTCTGGACAGAATCTTAAAAGTTGTTCCATTTTTATAGGAAATAGTATTCTGATAATATCTAAAATCCACTTTTCTAATTGATTTTTAGCTTCAATTCCTAGTATCTAGATCTACTACTTGAGATTCAACATTATTAGAGAAAAGTGGTGTCCGTTCTACAAACTTCTGATGTAAGCCAAGAACGGGTTACTCCAAAACTTTGCTAGCTTGTAGTGCTGGCATTACATTTTGAATGGCCTTAATTTTACTTCCTATATTAGAGCAGTGTTCCTTCTAGGCCATTTTTTAAGAGCACAGAATCTCTTTTAAACTTGGTAAAATGAATCCTGTTCTTTTTAAATAATGTGAAATACATTCTTACTTGTATTTAGATGTCTCTAGTAAAGATTTTCACAATATTTAGTATTTCTAAATCCTTGTGCCTGAAATATTGCAAAAATTTTGGAATGTCTTACATTTCTTTAGGAAAAATACAAGCAATTAAATCATGCTATAATTTATTGAACGTTTTAATTTATAGGTTGTAAAATCTTTCAAAATTTATGTTTTAGTTTATTTATCATATCTAAACAATTACATATCACCTCCCCTTTTGTTTTATCAAAACTAAACACAACACTATATTTTTTTAGTTTTTTATAGCAATGTCCTTCTTTCTAAAGTGAATTATCTATTGGATAGAGAATAACAAAATCTCTTTTATAGAACTGCCATTAGCCTTGCTTTTTTTTTATTATTATTATTGAAGCCATTACTATATAAAACAAAACTAAATTGATTTTGATTTATCCAGATGGTCTTAAATTTATTAAATGGCTAAAATTCCCTCTATAATGATAATGAATCATGTGGCCAAAAGTGGAACATAATGTTGTACCCTTTTTGGCCACCCCCATGGCCATAACTGGTACATATAGCAAATTTAATTCACCAGTTTTGGCCACCCCCCATTAAACTGTTAAAATAATTAATTTAAATGTAAAATTGCAGTAGTGAGAAAGCTTACCTCATAAAACCTAATAGAAATTTGTTTCAGAGCAAATAGAACCCTATAAGTGCGTAATGTTGAAAGATTCTGAAAACTTGTCAGCTAAGCAAAAATCTTAATACATGTAAGCACCTACAGTTTCACACATTTTTTTTTTTTTTTGCAAGTCACATTTTATCAAAAAATAAACAAATGATATTGTAAATGATAAAAGAGAGTTTGCTTAAAGTGTAAGAATGCATATTATTTGTTAGCATCAATTCACAGGCTAAATATTGGAAAAATTGATCCAATGTGGCCAAAACTGGTGCATTTATACTTAGTGCGTTTATAAAAAAAAATTTGATTGAACTAAAAATAATACTTATTATTTATTATACACTTTGCATTTAAAAAATAATTTTTAATTGCACATTCTTATTTAATAATTATTCTATATAGCATTATTCCCAATTTCATGGTTTGCAATCTTCATATTTTTAAATCAGAGTATATAAAAACCAAAAACATTTAAAAGGAAAACTTTATTTCTATGCTATTTTTCTCAAAAAAAATATTATACATTATAATAATATAGCATTAAATCTAAAAAACTTTTCATCTATGACATTGTGTTTAATAAAGTTTTAGCAAAATATAACTTGTTGCTAACTTTTATTCCATGGGCTACATTCGCTGATACATTCTATTTTAATCATTGATTTTATTTATTTATAAAATTATGTAATTTAACTATTTTAAGTGTGTTCAAGAATATTAGAACATAAATGTCGTTTAAGTTGTGCATTAGTACATTTATATTATGACCTTACATTCTATTGTTTATGAGAGATAGGACAATTAAAATACAAAATAAGTTCTTTAAGATAGACACAAAATAAATATTACAGTAAACTCTCTGTAAGGCGGACTCTGTGTAAGACGGAAATCTGCCTAACTCGGAAAGATTTTCAAGTCCCAGCGGATCCATAGACATAGAGTAGGGTAGATGTACCAGTTTTGGCCACATTTAGAGAAAATTTGAAATAGAAATTTTACATTTCTTGATCGATTGAAGCATATTAAATCATAATAACATCATTCTTTAGTAAATTTAATTGTCTTTCTGTTAACTATAATGACTTTCTACAGAATATTTTAGGTTGTGAATAATAACTCATCAAGTAATTTATTCCAATTTGTACCAGTTTTGGCCACCCCTACACCAGTTTTGGCCATCTCTATGCACCAGTTTTGGCCACTCCAATATCATGTAGTTTAACAAACATTTTAATTGATAATAAGTAAAAATAAAGCATTTTTATGCAACATCTATTTTACCACAAATATATTTGTTTGCTGTATTAAGAGAATTTTGCAAATTTCTTTATGAATTGATAAAAATATCAAATAAAATAGACTTATGTTGATTTTAACTGAAAATTTGAATTAAAAAACAAAAAATATATTTAAATTTGATTATTAAAAGGGACAACAGTGCCTATAGGACATAAAGATTAACTATTTAATCAGTTTTATAATTATTCATGGATTGTGGCTTGTTTAAAACGCTTGAATTTTCATCAAAGAGTTATATTTCTTGAAAGCATTTTCTGATTTTTGTTTGATTTTCATCAAAAAGTTATGAAATCATCTTTTGATTTATATTAGCTTGTGCCTTAAATTCCTTGCTTTTTTGCAAGTTATTTTAGGGTGTGATTTCAGAAGCAAATCCTACCATTTCATACCTGGTTTTCCATCTTGAAATGGAGTTTCTATCTTGCCGGCTACAATTTTCTGTGCAGAATCTTAAAAGTTATTCCATTTTTATAGGAAATAGTATTCTGACAACATCTAAAATCCACTTTTCGAATTGATTTTTAACTTCAATTCATAGTACTTAGATCTACTACTTCAGATTCAACATTATTAGAGAAAAGTGGTGTCCGTCCTGCAAACTTGTGATGTAAGGCAAGAACGGGTTACTCCAAAACTTTGCTAGCTTGTAGTGCTGGCATTACATTTTGAATGGCCTTAATTTTACTTCCTATCTTAGAGCAGTGTTCCCTCTAGGCCATTTTTTAATAGCACATAATCTCTTTTAAACTTGGTAAAGGGAATCCTGTTTTTTTAAAAATAATGTGAAATACATTCTTACTTGTATTTAGATATCTCTAGTAAAGATTTTCACAATATTTAGTATTTCTAAATCCGTGTACCTGAAATATTGCAAAAATTATGGAACTTCATTTCTTTAGGAAAAATACAAGCAATTAAATATCATGCTATAATTTTATTGAACTTTTTAATTTATAAGTTGTAAAATCTTTCAAAATTTATGTTTTAGTTTATCATATCTAAACATTACATATCGCCTCCCCTTTTGTTTTATCAATACTAAACACAATACTATATTTTCTTTAGCAATATCATTCTTTAGTGACTAGCACAATGTCCTTCTTTCTAAAGTGAATTCTATTGGACAGAGAATAACAAAATCTCTTTTATAAGAACTGCCATTAGCCTTGCTTTTATTATTATTATTATTGAAGCCATTACTATATAAAACAAAATTAAGTTGATTTTTCCAGATGTTCTTAAATTTATTAAATGGCTAAAATTCCCTCTATAATGAATCATGTGGCCAAAAGTGGAACATAATGTTGTACCATTTTTGACCACCCCCATGGCCATAACTGGTACATATAGCAAATTTAATGCACCAGTTTTGGCCACCCCCCATTAAACTGTTAAAATAATTAAATTAAATGTAAAATTGCAGTAGAGAGAAAGCTTACCTCATAAAACCTAATAGCAATTTGTTTCAGAACAAATAGAACCCAATAAGTGCCTATTGTTGAAAGATTCTGAAAACTTGTCAGCTAAGCAAAAATCTTAATACATGTAAGCACACACTACAGTTTCACACATTTATTATTATTTTTTTTTTTGCAAGTCATATTTTATCAAAAAATAAACAAATGATATTGTAAATGATAAAAGAGAGTTTGCTTAAAATGTAAGAATGCCTATTATTTGTTAGCATTAATTCACAGGCTAAATATTGGACAAATTGATTCAATGTGGCCAAAACTGGTGCATCTACCCTAACATTTGTCTAAGGCGGAATATTGTCTACTACGGAAAAATTTCTCGGTCCCGATTGATTCCGCATAACACAGAGTTCGCCAAACGAAAGGATCCCCGAGTTTACTGTATATATAAAATGCATAAGATTTAACATGTTCCACTTTGTAAAATCATAACGCAATAAAAAAAAATCATATTTTCAAATAGATTAATTATTAAAGTGAAATTTTAAAATCAAAGTTTTACAAAAGATTTATAAATTTATACGTTCTAAGTGTTGATTCTAATTAGCTTTATAATTCATCACCTCATTCTCATTTACCATGCAACATGACGCTATACGATTTCACAAAATTGTAAATAATGTCATGTGATCAAACCATAAGTAACCCTAAAGACACCGCCAACAAGTAATGTTTTGGCGAAGATTTGGCGACAGACACTGTCTACCGGTTGCATTTTTATAGAGACGTTTATTATTTTGGACCTTCCTGGCATTTTAATGCTTCATCGTGATTTTCTGTGTAAAATGTGCTGTGAATTAATACAAAAGTTGCTTTGATTTTTTTTATCTATTGAGATTATCTAAAAAATATATACTACATTTTCGTAAAAATGCTAAGTTTTAAGAATAACCAAAATGTACCTCTTTACGATTATTATGTAGAAACTGATTTAGATAGTTTTGACGATCAGCCAGTGGATTACAGTAAAAAGTATTCTGATCAAGACTCTTACGAAGAATGTCGACGAGCAAAATCGACTTTAAAATCAAACGAACTTCCATCTGAAGTGTCCCAGACTCTTAAACAAACTTCAAATGATGAAGTTAAAGTTTATTGTATAGAAGGTACTCCACTCACAATTTCGTATGCTTCATCTCTTTCGGATTTAAGGGAAGTTGGAACTAGCTGTACTGTTGATAAAGCAAACGATAAACACCCTTTTCCATCAGTAAATGAGGGTGTTATTTCTGATATGTTTAATGACGACTCTAAAAAAAATGTAGAATTACTTGATACTAATAACGAAGAATTGTCTCTTTGTAAAGAAAAAGAAGATGTTAAAGAAGGTATGCTATGCACTTTAAATATGTAATCATAGCGTAATAATCAAGATTGTGGGTTGTTGGTTCTTGTGCATTTCTCAGAAAAGTATGCCAGTGACCGATTTTTTCCCCTTATCATTTCCTTATATCAGGGACCTCTTTAGATAAATTTTGGGTCCTTAGAAGGACCCTTCACAAATTTTTTATCCCAAAACAGGACTCTTCACAAAATTTTTCATCACAAACTTCTTTGTGTTAAAAATAGACCTTTCATAAAATGTTTCCACCCCCTAAGTGACCTTTTAAAAATAAAAGCTGACTGTCACAAAACAATTGAACTCGTCAAAGAACATATTATTTAGTCTTTTTTATGTGTAAAGGATATACACTGGAACCTGCTTTAACAATAGTTTCAAATTCACAAAATTATGACTAGAGTTAACACAAATGTAAAAAATGCTTCACAGTTTCACAAAAAAAGGATGCTGTGAAAACAAATCTGCGCACAGATGTCATATATGCACCACATTGGCACGATTTTTTTCTGACGCCAATTTGGTGAAAACCTTGTTTTCGAATACCAGTTACATATACATTTTTAAAAAGGAAATAACAATAAATAAAAAAAAATTAATTTATAACTATAGAACAAAACAATTATAATATAATTTTAAAAAAGAAAATAAATGTAAATAAATAATTTATTAATATAAACAACAACATCCTGGTTACCATATGAAACAAAATAATGGCTCTTTGGCAGCAGTTAAGTACCCCGCGTATATGACATTGGCGTCAGACAAAAATTGCCCCAATGTGGTGCGTATATGACATCTGTGCCAAAATCTAGACAGAGCACTGTACATAGCATAATTATTTCTGACTAATTCATCTCTCTGGGACCAGTATTAGCCTTAATATCTTTTAGAATTACTTTAAATCAGTATTTCTCAATCTTTTTACCTCAAGACACACTAAAAACCCATATAGTCAAATTTCTATTTCATTCTACATTAAAATTATGATGAAAACATGTGTGTCATTTCTAATTTTTTTACTAACACAAACAAAGCTGTATCAGAGGCAAAAAAGGCCAGAATAGTTCATTATAATTTGTAATAAAAAGATTGTTGTCACTACTACAGCTAGATGATATCAGAAATTTAATATCGCAATATATCAATGAGTTAATATGGATATTGGTGATTGATAACTACCTCAAAGTGTATAAGAACAGAAAAAATGCCGAATTTCGAAAGATAAAAAGTAGGTCGCAGTAATTTGTGTAAAAACAGATGTAGAAAGCAACAAATAAATGTTTTATACCTATTTGCTCACACAGCATCCTTTAAATATACATGTATTTATACAAAATAGAAATATCTTGGAAAAAGGAACCAATGTTCGATATCTATTTACGCTTATACCAGGGATCTGTTTAAGGAAGAAATTGGGCCCTTTAAAGGACCCTTCACAAAATTTTTCATTTCAAAACAGGACCGTTCACAAACATTTTTATCTTAAAAAGGACCCTCCACAAAACTTGCCACCTTAAAACAGGACCCTTCACAAATTTCTTTGTATTAAAAATAGGACTTTCACTAAATTTTTTTCATCTCTAAACTGAATCTTTCACAAATTAAGTCATTTAAAAATAAAATCTGACCTGTCACTTTTACATATATAAAGAAAAGATCTGTATTGTACATACACATATCTTCTTAAAAATGTATAAAGAAAAACCTGAATATAGCAATCATTTCAAATTCACAAAATTATGACTAGAGTTTTCACAAATGTAAAAAGTTTTTCACAATTTCACAAAAGAAGGACCCTGGGTAAAAAGTCTGGACAGACCCCTGGCTTATACCATTGATTGCATAGCCATTTTCTTTAAAAATAGTATATCTGCATCCTTCCTATTTTATACATTATTCATTAATAATATTATAATTATTTAATTTCCTTATGAATGACTGAGTATATTATGAAAAATAAATTAAAATGTAATATTCTTAAGGACATTGCGTATTTTAATATTATTAAAAAAAGTGAAAAGCAAAGGCAAAAACTGAAATAGATTTAATGTCACATATCATGCTAATATACATGTAATTAGATGGCTCACGTTACATTAGATTGCATTAATTGGATGGCAGATACAGCAGAAATGTTGTTTCTCAATCATTTTCTAAGTTATCAATGCATTCTTAATACAGTAGAACCCCGATCCATCGTTTTTCAAGGGGTGCGTGAAAAAAAAACGATGAACGCAGGAAAACGATGAATACTGGTTAATGTCAAAACACGAAAAAAATAATGTTTTGCATTATTAATGTATACAGTATAGAAATAAATACTAATTTGTTACTTACGAAACTGCAAAAGAAATAAATCGAAGTTGTAGAAAATTTATATTTATTTAAAAATTTAGTAATTTTATGTTGAGTTTTTCGTTCATTTTTAAAATTAAACAACAAATTTTCAAGATGTACAACACGTTTCTGGTTATTTTCTGTAATTTCATGTGCATATATAAAAGTTTGTACAGTTTCAAATGCCGTAATTGTAACAGACAGATTTGGCACTAGGTTCAGCTTCATCGGCATGAACATTATTCTCTGCTTTGTCGCCATTATTTTCACTTTTTGCATCATCTACGTTTCTTCTATGCTTAGGACACAATATGTCGCAACATCTTGATCAATGGAAATATAATAGCTGAATTTCACACCAGATACAATCTGCTAGTGAAAAGAATCTGCTACACACAACCACTCTTCATCTGCATTGTCGTCATCATCATCATTATTTTCTTTCTCTTCTATTGAGTAGTCTTCATCAATTTTTCGCACAAAACCACATTTCACGAAATAATTCTGGATGGCTATAGAGGTTACTTCATGCCATGCTGACAGTACAAAATGAATAGCCTACAGAAGTTCTATTTTTAGAATAAGTTTTTTTGCTTGTTCTATGAATCATAAAGATCATTTCACTAGCTTTCTCCAGAACAATTGCCTAAACACAGTTGATTATCCCGGCATGAAGTTGTACAACAGATGTACAATTGGCTGGGAAAAAACTGACTTTTATATTTTTCAAGAACGACGTATCTGGTAAATTAGCTGAACAATTGTCAATAAATCAATTAATTTTCCTTTTATTTTAGCGCCGATTGATCTATCAAAGTCATGAAGAAATTTTGTAAAAAATATAATTTTTCATCCATGCTTGTGGCATTCGAATCGCTTTAAAGACTACTGGCAGTTTCTTTACATCCTTGAAGCATCAGCGTTTAGAAGATTTACCAATAACAAGGGGTAACTGTTTATCTGAACCGTCCCTCATTTGTGCATTAGTATCACTGTCTTTCTTTGGAATGTTTACCACCATGACAAGACTCTCCTTTGAACGCTAGCGTTCTCTCTGGCAAGCATTTATAAAACAGACGTCCTGTCTTATTACAGATGTCACAATCCTTGTATCTTTCTAGTAACTTGGGAAGTTTTTCGAACCACATTTCTATGGCACCAGTATTTACTACTGCGGCACTTTCGCTGCGTAATTTCCTGGCTGCCAATCCATGGCGAATTTTAAAACGTGCAATCCACCCATTTGATGCAGAAAAGGTATCCATGCCATACGAGGCAGCGATTTCAAGTGCCTTTTCTCGGAGAATATTCCCATCCACAGGAATATCTGACGCACGACCCTGCTCATACCAAGTCAAGAGAAGTCTTTTTCTAACTCACTGAAAGTAGATATTTTGCTAGTTTTTCTCTTTTTTTGCAGAAGTTCTATATTATCAGCCTGTTCTCTATTTTCTTTCTTTTTCGAAATTATCGAATTCAGGGTTGACCTAAACGTTTAGCGATGTTAATTTTTTTTCTCAAAAGGATTCTTTTCCACTGTGCACTATACGCAACAGATTAGCCAGGAAAAGCTGGTCGAAGTAGATGCATCCATCCTCCCTTTTACACAGAATAGAACAAGCCATTCTCCAAGCAAGAACACCTGTTCTGCATTCAGTTATTTACACTTACATACATGTCACTTAGTGATGCAACGAATAGTGGTTTGGCCGAATACCGAATATTCGGCCAAGTTACAGCTGAATATTCAGCCGCCGAATAATGAACTTATTTTTGCCTAAAAACAAAATATAGTATGCACTATATGCACAATTCTTGTATATTTAACAATTAATATGTATTGTTTTCTTTTAAAAAATTATTTATATACAAATTCTTAATTTTTGAAAGCATTATTTTATTCTGAAAAATATTCGGCTATGTTCGGCCTAAAAATTGCCTCAATAATATAATTCAGCCAAAAAAAGAAATTTTTAGCAAAAGTTCCTCATCAGGTACTGTCTAGTTACATTTTAATAGATATTATGTGTGTTGTTGTTACATTTTAAAGCAATGACAAAATTTTAAAAGTACTAGGAAACATAAGTTTCAGATTTCAGATGAAATAAAATAAAAAATAAGAAATCTTAATATCTTAAGAAAAATCACTGATAGAAAGGCTGAAAGGAATACCCTCTAAAATGGTGGAAAGAGATCATTGTAGACTTTTTAAAGCTCACAATTAACAAAAAAAAATTATCATTATTATTCTCATTATTTTCTTTTCTGTCAGCAGAAAGCACTATTAAGAAGTGTATAGTGTACATGTTTTCAGATTCAGAGGAAGGAAATATCTGTAAGGAAAAGCAAATTACATTCATTGCATTTAACAGTATCTGATTCTCTAACATACCAAAGATCAATAAATGATTTAATTGTTGTAGGTAGGTAAAAAAATAGTTACACATTTTAATCATTCGCCATTAGCATGTTCAAGATTAATTGATATACAAATTAATGAGTTACTAATTCCTAAGAAGAAATTAGTTCAAAGTGTGGCAACACGCTGGAATAGCACCTATTATATGTTGGAGAGATTACTGGAACAAAAAAATGCACTTTCTCTATATGCAACTAAATTTGGAGAACAATAATCTGACAGCAAACCAGTGGATTATTTTAGGAAATTGCTCAATCTATTACAACCATTTGAAGAAATAACAAAACAAATTGCCACATCGAGATCATTAATTTCTGAAGCCATCCCAATAGTTACAGCATTAAAATCATATTTATCTAAATTTTGAGATTTTTTTGGTGTAGGCACCATGAAAGACACTCTTCTGCAAAATTTGGAGAAGCCTTTTGCATCGATTCAAGACAATGAACATTATTCCATTGCAACGGTTTTGAACCCCAGATTTAAAGTGTTCTTTTTCAACAAAGATGAAGCAAAGGATGTAGGAGTACCTAATTAACTGCTTTAGTAAGACTAAGAAAGGCTAGTATAAAACCAGTAACAGAATGTGAACAAAATATTTCCAACACAACCATTCCATCTTCACAAGTTCCAAATTCTTTGTGGGCATGCTTTAATGAAATTGCAAGTTAATCACAGAGTGAAGCTCTATAGAAAAGTCCTTTCAATGTGAAGAAGTAAAAGAAATTGGTAATTTTCTTTGCCAACCACTACTAGAAAGACAACAGTGTCATTTGGAGTGGTGGGCGAAAAATTCAGAAGACTTTCCAAACCTTTCACAATTAACCAAAAAGTACCTTTCTGCACCAGGAAGTATCATATATAGTGAGATATTATTTTCAGAAGCAGATAACATTTGCAGAAAAAAAAAAAAAAAAAGAAATAGACTATCACCTGAGAATGCTGAATTATTATTATTTCTGCATCACAATATACGTTTATTGAAAACATTTTAACTGTTTTTTAAGCAAATATAAACATTACAATGCTATTCTTGAAAAAAATATCTAAAACGTAAATGCATACTAATTGAAAGAATTTAGTTCTTACATTTCTTTCATTATTTAATAAGAAATAGTAACACACTTTAAAAAATCACTTAAAATTATATTTAACTTTTAAGCGTATTTTACTAAAAAAAAAACCTTTAAGTATTGCAACATATACGACTTAAATATCTTATACATATAATACATCTATATCTAATCAATGATATATTTATGTTCTTTATAGGTATAATTCAAAATATTATTGAAAGAAATATTTTTTTATGTAACAAGGGATAAATGTTAAACTTCCCATTATGATAAAAAAAAAAAATTATTTGCTTGTACAGCTGTATTAAAACAATTTTGAATAGATTAATTTTAAATTTAACAGATTATGTTAGCTTATTACAGATACTTTTTGTACTTACTGATACAACATAAAATTTTTTTAACATGATTCCTAAATTAGTCTCTTATATAAAAATGGGTAGATAAAACTCATTCAGGGTATGAAAGTTAATGGAAAAAAAAGTGTTACTTAATTTCAAATAAAATTTTCAT
This sequence comes from Maratus speciosus, assembly GCA_963932465.1. Classification (NCBI taxonomy): domain Eukaryota; kingdom Metazoa; phylum Arthropoda; class Arachnida; order Araneae; family Salticidae; genus Maratus; species Maratus speciosus. The sequence goes on along the minus strand of OZ010786.1, from coordinate 106,721,288 downwards.
TATGCATGATGAATATAAATTGTCAAATTAAAAAGTTATACTGTGTAAATCAGGGTTGTAAAAAACCTGGGTTTTTTATTAAAAAAAACCCAGCCCGGGTGGGTACCCGGCCAGCTACCCACTTCGACCGTTATAGTTGTAAAAAACCTGGGTTTTTTACAAAAAACCCAGCCCAAGTGGTTAGCTGGGCGGGTACCCGGGCAGCTACCCACTACAACCCTGGTGTAAATAAATATAAAAACATTTATTACAGTATTATTCAGCCAAGGCCGAATAATGGACTTGATATTCGGCCGAAGCCGAATATTTGGCAGACAGGCCGAATGGGCCGATTATTCGTTGCGTCTCTAGTCACAATATCAGTGCTAATCACAGCCCCCCCCTCTGAAACATCACATATGAGTTATTTTAGGAAAAAAAGTATAGTTCCAGTTTGTCATATGGAACCGCTTGGCCTTCAATTTCATTTCGGTGAGGAGGAAAATACTTCAACAATGAATGCGGGAAAACGTCTTTTTGAAAAACGATGCATGCAGGTTTCGCAGGGTTGCAAAAAAGCCGGCTAAAATTAAAAAAAGCCACGCCAGTGGCTTTTATTGGTTTTAACCGGCTTTTTTTTGGCCAAAATTGGCTTTTATACAGTGAAGCATTTTAATTATAGACTACACATTTTAAAGTTTTTTTAATTAGTTTTAATGACATTTAGTTGATTTAAAATACAATAAGTAACCCAATTTCTCAACAATGAAGACATAATACTGAAAAAAAAAAAACTTAGATGAATCTGCTAGTGATTTGAAGTGAGAATTGGAAATATGTCGACTAAATTTTAAAAGAGCCATACCAATTGCTTTATCTGGTTTACACTGACCTTTAACACCCCCCCCCCCCCCCCCGCCTTTTCTTCTTCATTTTTACTGCTTTATAAAATTAAAGGGGACAATGATTACTAAGTTACATGTTTTATTACTTAACAAATTTTAAGAGCTATTAATATACAAGTCTTATTTTATTTCTCATTAATATTTAAAATTATACATAATCATATAATAAGAATACAAGTTCTCACTATTAAAAACAATATTATGAACAGCATATGCATGAATATGTACCCTTTTAAATAGCAGCAAACTTTTCAAAATTTTATTTATATTTTACTTACAGAATGCATTTTATGTATTTATTTAATTTGCATAATTGCTAGATTTACTTTTATACACTTATGTACTAAACTCTCCTTAAATGTTATACCCTTTTCTAATTTCTCTTTTTACGATTATAACATAATCTTTCCATATGCACACGTAAGAATTAAGAATGTTTCCATTTTCATGTGCTACATTTTGTGATTGTTTAATTAAATATAATCTTTAAAATGTGTAGTATATGTGGCGCTATGAATATAGAATTTTAAAACACCAGTTTAAAGTCTTAACTTATATTCTTTTCAATATTTATAATGTTTTTTTAGATATAATGCCTTCTATGTTGAAATTTATAATTCTTTTAGTAGAAAATATGTATAAGTGTTTAAAAAAATAATTAATCGAAATTTAATATGAATTAGCTGTAAACGAAGTTTTAATAATAAAAGCCGGCCATTTTTAGGTGGTTAAAACCAAAAAAAAGCCGGCCGGCTTTTTTTGGCCTGGCTAAAAGCCGGCAACCCAGGCTGGTTTCGTTAACATTATTTAAATATAATTTGTGCAGGGACCATAGAAATAAAATGATGAATGCGGGAACGATAGATCGGGGTTTCACTGTATAAATGGATAAAGAAGAAGGAAGCAGGAATTTTGCTTTTCCAGAACTTGAATCACTGAATACAGCAACCTAGTTCTACAGCAATCTGAAAAACGCAGGAAACTCGTTAAAGCAGCAACCCGTGAATATCGTATGAACGCTACGCGTTCATTAACCAAAAAAAACATCACTGGATTCAGCAGTTCTCCCTGTGTAGCAATCTCAAAATTCAGCAATTCTCGCTGCATAGCAATATCAAAATTCAGCAGTTCTCACTGCGTAGCAATATCAAAATTCAGCGGTTCTCACTGCATAGCAATATCAAAATTCAGCAGTTCTCACTGCGTAGCAATATCAAACTGTACAAAACTCGTAAGGCCAGCATACATGAGAAATATACAATAAATGGCTAATATAAAACACTATAATAAAAAATCCATAAAATTATTAATATACCTTAACAATCATCTCCTTTCTTGAAAACCAATTCTATAAAATGTTGAATTGCCATAATTTCGTAAATTTCCAGTCGTCCATAAATTTCATTTAACTTTCCAGCAAAAAAAAAATGAACAAATACTCACAATTTCAAACTAAATTACACAAGTACTTTAACTTTCAAAGAATTTACGAAATGAACTGGTAACAACAAAGATCCATTTATCGCCTTGCCAAATTGAACGATGCCAAGTGTCTCGGCTGTTTTGAGATTCAGCCATTTTTTTCAGTTGGTTTAAGAAAATGGCAACAAAAAGCTATAGTAATCCACTATTTTCCCTTTACTTTCTACAGAAATGCAGTACTTCAACAAATTTGCAGTTAAAAGTACCCCCCCCCCCCCTTATATGAAGGTGTAAAAATTGAAAATGTGCGATGCTTAGAATTAAAAAAAAATTGCAGTAGAGATTATCAGTATTTAAGGGGACTGTTTACCTCAAAATTGATCAAAAAGTCGATTTTCTTTTTTAAACATTAAATGAAAGATTGTTTAATTGTGACTATTTTGACACCTCGTTTTAACCCATACGGCAATAATATTGCGAGATATTGTAAATTTTGTTAATACATCCAGCACACTTACTCATTTAAATTAAAACTTTAAATGGCTTTTGCCCCATGTTCATATTTTTTGTCACTTTCCAGTTTTAAAAACGCTAAGGCATTTTTTGCATTTGTGTTAGAGATTTAAATTTTTTTTTGTGTACAGTGAGCAAAAAAAGTATTTGCACGCAGAAGATTTTTTGCATAAGTAACCATAGAAAGCAAATTTGATACTATTCTCTTAATTATTCATTTATTTAAATAAGAAGAAAATAAAAATAACTACCCATTTTCCTTAAACAGTAATATTACACATTTAAAAAAATAAATTAATATTTTCTCATACCTAAAAAGTATTTGCACAAGAAGCATTGACTGTTAATAAAAGGCATTAAATGTGAACATTATGCAAATGTTTAGCATATCAGTCCCGCAGTACATTAGCCCCGCACTTTAAAGTCACGTAATATATTAACTGGAGCAGGGATTCTGGGGAGTTTTTGTTCTAATGGTGCTGAAAACGTGTGAACTGTCTGTTGTTACCCATGAGAAGATTATATTTCTTCACAATTCTGGATTAAGTTACCGAGGAATAGGTAAAAAATTAAATCTAAACTTTTCTAGTGTTCGTTATGTAATTAAGAAGAAAAAAGAAACTGGTTTGACAATAAATAAGCTGCGAACTGGGCGTCCAAGAAAGCTAAATACCAGGCAAAGGAGAGCCATCATAAAAGAATCTTCAAAAAACCCTTTTCTAAGTGCTTGAGAATTGGCTGTTGATGTCGCTTCAACGTCGTGAACAATAGTTACACCGCAATCAATTAAAAATATTCTTCATGATGCAAATATTCGAGGAAGAGCCCCTCGAAAAAAACCATTTATTAGTGAAACAAATAGGGTGAAAAGACTTGAATTTGCAAAAGCTTATGTCAGCAAATCACTAGAGTTTTGGAAAACTGTTATTTTTTCCAATGAAAGCAAGTTCAATATTTTTGGCACAGATGGTAAGAAAACTGTATGGTGAAAGCCAAATACTTCTCTTCAAATTAAAAACTTGAAACCAACTGTAAAACATGGTGGTGGTCATGTAATGATTTGGGGATGCATGTCTTTTCAGCTGCTAAGGTATAATAAGTGATTCTACGGAGTCCAGAATAATCAACATGTATTTTATTTGTTCATGTTTGTTATTGAAACATATCAATGCTATATTCCATGACATATCTAGATATGTGTTGATATGTCTAGACCAATAGCAGCAGCAGAATTAAAACATGGGTGATATTCACATTCATTATTCAGTAACGAATGGAGAATAGAATTTGCTGTTGAAACAGAAGAACGTAGAGAATGTATTGGGATATATTGGAATAGTTAGTACAGTAGAACCCTGCTAATCCGAACTAATTGAGACCGGTTCCTGTTCGGATTACAAAAAAATTGGATTATCTGAAATTTTGATAAAAATAGAAAAAGAAAAAGATAAGTGCTAAAAAAATGCAAGTTATAAGTATTCAGTACAATAAACATCCTCTAATCTGGCATGCTGGACAATCCGGCACGGCTTTTGGAAAAATAGTATCCCTTGTTTAATCAGTCCTGAGTCCTGATGTTTATAATAATCCAATGGAACTTAAGAATGAGGAATTATTTAACAACCCATTACAAACGATTCAAAATCTCGGATCTATAATAGCTTAGTCACCATGTCGACGGATAGGGAAGAAAAAAATATTTCTGTAGATAATTTGTAAAATGAAACTGTTGAAAGGAAAAGTAATTTTTTATCATTTGAATTAAATACTTTTTCATTAAATGGAAGTTAAATTCTAGTGCTCAATTCACCTTGAGTTAAGTAATTAAATTCATATAAACCATACAAATACCCGTACAAGAATTATTTTCAGGTGCATATATATAATTTATAAGTATTTAAAATACATCAAAATATCTTAAAATACATTAGAAAAAAACCCATTTCTAATGTATTTTAAGATATTTTGATGTATTTTAAATACTTATAAATCAGGGTTGCCAGCTTTTAGCCAGGCCAAAAAAAGCCGGCCGGCTTTTTTTGGTTTAAACCACTTAAAAAAAGCTGGCTTTTATTTTTTTTAAGTTGGTTTACAGTTAATTCATTTTAAATTTGGATCAATTAATTTTTAATACACTTATAAATATTTTCTACTAAAAGAAGTTATGGATTTTTATTAAATTTTGTTAAATAAATAAGTCAAATAAATAACTTCTAGAAGGCAGCTGTAAAGGCATTATGTCTGAAAAAAAAAAATATATATATATATATATATATATATATTATGGGCTGTTTAATAGCCTCTGCTTATTAACCAGGAAAAGACCGTTTAATTGCCTTCGAGGAGGACTTAAAGGAATCGACTGGGAGCGGAGACTTCATGTCCAATCCGCACCTTCCATCGGTGCAGCCTATTAGTACCCTTGCCTAGTGCGTGGGGAACGAACGCGGATGGGCTTCCTCCAACCCGCTTGGCCAGCGTGGAGGAATTTGGCCAACTACCCCCCTTATTTTACCATGAATTCCCAAAATAAATCACGGCCCTTAATTCCCGGCGGTCTGAATGTTCCTGGTTACGGCAGCGATCAGTAGGGCTGGACGATATCAAAAATTTAATATCGCAATATATCAACGAGTTAATATCAATATTGGTGATATATCGCGATAACTACTTTAAAGTGTGAGGGAATAGAAAAATTTCTTATTGCTAAAGACAAATGGTATAGTAGGAATAATTTTATTGCAAATAGCTGTAGGAAGCAAAGAATTAATGTTTTATACCTATTTGCTCACGCAATATTCTTTAAATATATATATATATATATATATATATGATACAAATAAATACTTTAGAAAAAGGAACCAATATTCGTTATCTATTTGCACTTATATCATTAATTATATAGTGGTTTTCTTTAGCTTGTTCTCGATTCTTCCTGTTTTATGTATTATTTATGAATAACTATTTAATTTTATCGCGTAAACGGAGAATATTATTTAAAAAAACTTTACTAGATAAACTAAAAAGTTCTCAATTTTAGGACTTGATGATTTTAAAATGATTAAAATAAGTGAAAAGCAAAAACTGAAACAGATTTAATGTCATAATTGCATGTACTCGTAATTAAATAGTCTTCAGTGAATGACAGATGCAGCAAAAATTTTATTTTTTAATCTTTTTCTAAGAGTATCAATACATTCTTAATAGTTAAAATATTAAGAAAATTTCTCTGTCTTCATACCTTCATATTTGTTTATCTATGGATGAATAAAACATTAAAATTTTTAAAATATACATATTCAAATCCCATTTGGAAATAACCTATGCTAAGGAAAGTTCACTTTTTTATAAATATTTTGTAAATAACATCTAGACCCATAACAACATATTTTTCCAGAAAGAAACTAACAAAAAAGAAAAACTTACCATAAAATTCTACTTGATTACGCAAAATACTGGGTTTGATATTTAAATCTGTTTTTTATTTCGAAAGTGCCACTGAATTTAAAAGGAAAAAAAAAAAAAAAAAAGAAAGAAATGTTGCAAATGAAAAAAAATAGAAATAAAATAAAGTTATTGGCTAACAAAAACAAATACATAAACAAAACAATCGATATTCTGCATTAGATTTCAAGAAGTTCGAAATCAGAGAGTCTTGGTTAGTTCAAAGAAATCATTGCATTATAAATTTATGAAAATACTCATAACATTTATTTTAAAAGATTAATAAACAAAAAAAATTAAAACATTAATAATCATATAATTATTTACAAATGAATATACATCTTATAGATACCCACGCCTTGTCCGGATGGCTTTTTAAAAAGCCGTCATGACAGAAAACTCCACCTCCCCCCCCCCCCCCCTCATTTTAGTGCGAGAACACATTATTCAAATTCTATTCTTTTAAATGGTATAAAAAGGACCTTGAAAGTGACATCAAGTTTGTAGTGCTTAAATGCAGAGAAAAAAAAAACAGTTGCAAGCAAACAAAAAAAGAAAAAGAGTGAAAATCAAAATCTTCTTTTCCTTACTGTTAAAAAAATAATAATCAATATATCCATATCTCCTATGTAAATTCACCGATTTCTTTCAAATTTTCAGCTAGTTGAAATAATAGTAAATTAGGCTGTGTAAGAAATTTTTATTAAAATTTAATTATTTATTAGAAAGTTACAACGCCTTCCGAAACTTCGAATGAAAAGCAGGAGCGCATCTGCAGTTTGTTTTCGTTTATTCACCTCGCTCCGAGAAATCGGAAGTCATATGTTTACACAATCAGATCATTATGTTTTTCAATGCAGAAAGAAACCATGGATAGAGCTTTTATTTGTTTATTTTTTCTTTTTAACTCAAATATCTACTTTAGTTTTATTATTTTTAAGTACTATCTTTTTTCAGTATTGTAAACGTGTTTCTGATATAAATAATTTGCGGGGAAAGAGAGTGTTCAATGTGGATAGATTTTTTTTCTTACATTAAAAAAATTCGCTATTAAAACATCTGCTTTAATATTATGGTTTTTTAGTATTGAAAACGCATTCTTGATGTAAATCACGCACTGTTTTTTGTATTTTGGGAGAGGAGGTGGGGTGGAGGGCGGCGGTAGATATATATATATATATTTTTTTAATTAAAATGAAACGAAATTCGGAATCGCCAAGGTCCAATGGGTGCTGGATTTCGAATTTTGTACCGCATATTTATGTATAAAAATTAAAGTACTGGATTTTTCAGATTATTTGTGCGTCTGTGCCGGCCATAGAACATGGTATATCAATTTTAGTGATCTTGATCTGATCACTTAAGCAATTATAAGCACTAGTGTTGACTCTAAGCTACTTTAGCAGGGCGCAGCGGCCGGCGGCCCTTTTTAATTCTATTTTACGCCTGGCGGCCCTTTTTATTTCTATTTTGCGCCCAGCGGTCCTTTTTATTTCTATTTTGGCACCCGGCGGCTCTTTCGAAATTCTTCCGATGCGCGCGGCTGCCTTTTTAATACTTCCTATACGCCCCGTGGCAATTCAGTTGATCTCGGAAAAATATGACAAATTCTAGGGACTCTAAACAAACCAGCTCAAAATATTTTTTGTAAACAAGGTACAAGTGTGCCCTTTTTGAAAAAAAGTGCCCTTTTATTAGAATAGTATTCCCTTTTTGAGAAAAAGTATCCTTTTTCAGAATATTGTCTCCTATGTGAAAAATTCCCGCCCGGCGGCCTTTTTTTACTAGAGTCAACACTAAGCACGTAAACCTCTAAAATTTTTAATGTAAATTAAAATGAAAGGAAAATGTGGTTAAAGAAAATCCAAACTTTTAAACAATGAAAAAAGAAAATAGATTTTTAAATTATTACTCTGTAGTTTTTTAAGCAAAAATAAAGCTTCAAAATTTCTATTAAAAATGTATTATATAACTATTATTTTTACCAAAAAATAGAGAGAGAAAAGTAAAGTAAGGGAAACTATCAATTCGACGTATACTACAAAAAAGTTCAAACCCGACCCAGTCTTCAAATTAGATTCTTGCATCGTCTCAGGTTACCCGAACCCGACCCGACCCGACACGCGGTTCGTGTAGACCAACCATTTTAAAAGAAAGTCAGGAATATATTTTATGAAAAAAACTATATAATTGAACATTAATGAGTGTATATGTATTCAATTTTGTACTAAAAAGATAAATTTGATATTACAGAATAATTCTTTTTTATATTGTATTAAAATATGAATTTATTTTCTTCCACTTCGAGTTTGTGATGGGTTTGTGCCGGGTGTCGGTCGGGTTGACTTTAAGCAGAGTTTTCGGGTTTGGCTCTGGTAAGACGCGACCCGTGCCGCGCTACACCCCGAGTGAGCAGAAAAAAAGGCCGACCTAGCCTGCATGTCCAGAGCAAAAAGCAAACACGGCTTCAGTCTAATGACACGAAGTTAATCCAACCGTTCCAGCCCAGTTTGCAGACATCCAGTATAATGCCATTTCATAATATTACATTTACAGACTTTAAAAATAAGGCCCAGATGTAGTAATATTTTTTATTTTTATTGTTCTTTTTTATCTTTTTGCTCATTTATGTCATTTTTTAAAACACGATTTTTTTTTTGTCTTATTTAAAATTAAAGAAATTATATAATAAAAAAAAATCAGAAATATATTTTCATTGAAAAATTACAACTGGAATTCGTTTAACTAATTTCCACGCCCGTGTAAATATTATCAATAAAATCAATCAGTAAAGTAAATCTTATAAATAAAGTAAATCAGTAAAATAAAGTAAATCAATTCTTACCTTGAATGTAGTCCATCATATTGTAGAGGATGATTATAGCTAAGATGGCTCCATAAATTAGAAGTAGCTTTTGCAAATACCGGTCGAACACACATACTAGAGATCTGCACGGGCCGGGCCGGGCCCGGGCCATACTTTTTTCCGAAGGCTCGGGCCGGGCCGGGCCTAATTTAATTTTTCTGTACAGAGCCGGGCCTGGTTTCATTCCTAGTCTTCATGGCCCAAAATTTTCAGTCCTAGTTTTGAGCCAGCCCGTATGAAAATCATCGCCTCAGCGTGGCCTGGTCCATTTAAAGGTCAGTTAAATTAAGCCTGGCCCAAAAGTTTTTGCAAAAAAATGCATACGTTTTTGAATCGCCATTATTCTATATTAAACTTTATTACATTATAATATAACATATATTTATAACATTAAACTAACATTAAAATTTATTATTTTTAAAGAATAGTAGATTTCTACGCACATTAAAATATAACTAAATTAAAATACAGTAAAATGTATGAAAAGGAACCTGCCTATGACGGAACCTTGTTTTAAACTGAAAAACGTGTTGATCCATGCAAAATTAATATACTAATAAGTAAGAAAAGAATATATAATACATTTACACTTGCTAAGAAGAGAACTCGTCTATAACGCATTTTTTTTCTCTTTTCTATGCAATTCCATCTTAGAAGATTTTACTGTATAGCATTTTTCCGATTTTTAACACTTCTAGACATGGAATATGGATTAACAGTATTAATGATAACTGAAACATTTACATGCAAGAAATAGAGATTCATTAAAAAAAATAAATATCGCAGCCTGCTGCACGTCTATAAAAATAAAGATTATAAACATGAAAAAAAAGTTAAGATAAATATTTTTGGACAGAACTCCTCCTACGAGACAAATTTTTAACCAATTCGACGAAAAAATCAATGTTTTGTAGAAGTTCACTCGGGCCGGGCCGGGATTTTAATTTTTTTCCGGGCCGGACCGGGCTCGGGCCGAAATTTTAATTTTTTTATCGGGCCGGGCCGGGCCAATATTATTTTTTCTACGGGCCGGGCTGGGCCCGGGCCGAACTTTTAATTTTTGCATCGGGCCAGGCCGGGCCGATTTTTTTTCTCTATGAGTCGGGCCGGCCCCGGGCCTGGAAATGTCGGCCCGTGCAGACCTCTAGCATATACTGCATACTGCAATTTTTTTCATTTATTACTTCACCATTTTCATTACCTGGGCATCCAAAATATTGCCACACGTTACTCTTAGCCTCTTTTTTTTAAATCACTTGATTATAATTCGGGCAATTTACCCGACACCGTACGTTCATCTTACTATAAAATATAAAATCACTGCCGATAACTCGCTCGAGAAGACCATACGAACGAGCATTGAATGAAGCCTATAGACAATAGCAATTATTGACTCAGCAATGAACAGATGTTCTAGCTCATGTCATTGGCCAGGACGTATCAAACTTGATATGTTCTAATATGTCTAGACCAATAGTACCAGCGAAATTAAATCAACGACGATTAAAACATTATTCAGTAACGAACGGACATATGTATGTTGATATATTAGAATATGAATTATTCTGGGTCTGGGATATCAACGAAAGACAAATTATCACAGGAGGGGAGTTTAGAATAAAGCGGGGCTGCGAATAAATGCATCTATCGGATGAGAGAAAGGATTGAAGAAGTCATTGGCCTGGACGTATCAAAGACTTGATATGTTCTAATATGTCTAAACCAATAGTAGCAGCGAAATTAAAACAACGACGATTAAACCATTATTCAGTAACGAACGGACATATGTATGTTGATATATTAGAATATGAATTAGTCTGGGTCTGGGATATGAACGAAAGACAGATTATCACGGGAGGGAATTTAGAATAAAGCGGGGCTGCGAATAAATGCATCTATCGGATGAGAGAAAGGTTTGAAGAAGTTATTGGTTACGCAATATTCGGCGCTTTTTCTTCTTGCGGTTCGAAGTCGTGGTGCGGGAAAAAAAATGTTATTGGGATATATAAGTAGAGTCAGAGATTAGATATCGCTATTGGGATATATCGTTAGAGTCAGAGCTTACATATTGTTATTGCGATAGTTAAAAAATATCAATATTTCACCGATATATTGATAATTAATCCAGCCCTAGCGATCAGAAAGACATGAAGACAGAGGGTGCTAAGAATAACTGGGCTCGGCTAGGCTGCCATAAGTTGATGACCTTGGCTACGTATAATGGACGATCCCTATCTTCGGAAAATCGTTTACAGGAACTTGAAGAAGAATTAGAAAGAATCAACTGGGACATCCTAGGATTATGTGAAGTAAGAAGAAAAGGAGAAGAGAAGATAGATCTTGCCAGCGGGCATGTATTATACTACAGAGGCACAGAAGATGGAAGAACAAGTGATGTGGGATTTCTGATTCATAAAAGGTGGAAGAATCACATCGTAGAATATGATAGTGCATCAGATAGAGTTGCAAGGTTAGTAATACAGGTGTCCAGAAGATACAAGCTGCAAATTACCCAAGTTTATGCACCAACAGTAAGCTATACTGATGTAGAAGTTGAGGATTTCTATGAAGAAGTAGCTTCAATGCATCAAAAGGGAAAATGCTACATAAAATTAATAATGGGAGACTGGAATGCTAGAATTGGAGAAAAAGAGAAAGGCGAGTTATCAGTAGGAAATCATGGATATGGGATGCGAAATGAAAGAGGAAACAGATTGATTGAGTTTGCAGAATGTGAACAGCTGTATATCATGAATTCATTTTTCAAGAAAAAGACACAAAGGAAATGGACGTGGCATTGTGCAAGTGGCTCAACAAGTGAAATCGACTACATCTTAACAAACAAAAAGCATCTTATTCAGGATTGCAGCATTCTCAATAACTTCAATACAGGAAGTGATCACAGGTTGGTTAGATGCAAACTGCTGTTAAATACTAAAGTGGAAAGAATGAAGCTTTTGCAACACTCAAAGAAATCAATCGATATAAATAATCTCCAGAAACATAAAGAAGAATTCCATTTGGAACTTAAAAACCGTTTCCAAGTACTTCAATCAACTTTAGAAGAAGAGCAAGATGTTACAGTAGTGAACAAGAAACTAACCAATACTCTACAAGATATTGCAAATAAGATAGCCGGCGATGCACAAGTAAAGCAGACAAAGAAAATAACAGAAGAAACAAGAAGATTGATGAAGAACTGCAGAGAATTTAAAATAAAGAAAAACGATCCTAAATCAAGAGTTGAATATGCTGAATTATGTAAAACGGTAAGAAAATGTGTTACAGAAGATATCAGAAAATTTAACTCTGATCTTGTCAAGAAAATTCTAGATGATAACTAAAGTTTAAAATCAGCTACGCACAAACTTTGTGTTGGAAGAAAAGGTATTTTTGCACTAAAGAGGGCAGATGGAACAATCACCAAAATCAATAAAGAAATAGTACACATTGTCGAAAAATTCTATAACGATTTATATAAATGTGAAGACCAAAGAGAAATCAACCTATATGATCCACGAGAAAACTTAACAGAAACCGAAGCCATAATCCCAGTGATGACAGACGAAGTTTTACAAGCCATTAAATTTATGAAAAAAGGTAAATGCCCAGGAGAAGATGGAATTACAATCGACCTTATCAAAGAAGCAGGAGAAGAATTTACAAAAATGCTATCCTTACTGTTTTCCAAATGTCTCAAGAAGTCAGATGTGCCAGAAGATTGGAATAATGCTGTGATGGTGCTACTTTACAAGAAAGGAGAGAAGGAAAACATTAAAAACTACCGTCCGATCAGCTTACTATCAGTGATTTATAAAATTATCACCAAAGTTTTAACGACAAGACTTGAATCAGCTCTGGACTCAGCTCAACCTAGAGAACAAGCAGGATTCAGAAGTGGATTCGGCACAATGGATCATATCCAAACGGTAAGGGAGCTCATTGAAAAACATAAGGAATATAATTTACCTCTTTGCCTTGCCTTTATTGATTATGAAAAAGCATTTGATTCGGTCTACACATCAGCAGTAGTAGAATCTCTGGAGGACATTGGTATAGACAAACCTTACATCAATATTGTAAAGAAGATTTAAAAGAAAGCAACAGCAACCATCCGCTTGGACAAAGGAAAAGCAAAGATCAAGCTTGGAAGAGGGGTAAGACAAGGAGACACCATTTCGCCTAAGCTTTTTACGGCTGTCTTAGAAAATATTTTCAAGAAGCTGGATTGGGAAAACAAAGGGATTAGAATAAATGGGGAATATTTAAGTCATCTCCGATTCGTTGACGACATTGTAATTTTCAGTAACAGTCCTGAAGAATTGGAAAATATGCTAAAAGAGTTGGCAGAAGCTAGCATTAATGTGGGATTAAAAATAAACTTGGAAAAGACTAAGGTGATGTTCAATTCATTTGCATCAAAAAAGAAAATTGTCTACAACAACACTGAAATTAAAGAAGTGCAAAGTTATGTGTACCTTGGGCAGGAAATATCATCAGATAATAGTATCATGAATGAAATCAATAGAAGAATAAGAAATGGATGGAGTGCTTTTGGGAAGAACAATATTATTCTGAAGAGTAGCATGCCCCTTTGTTTGAAAAGAAAGGTATTTAACCAATGTGTTTTGTCTGTGCTAACTTATGGAGCAGAAACATGGACGCTAACAAAACGGATGGTACAAAGATTACAAACAACATAGAGAAGTATGGAAAGATGTATGCTAAGTATAACTAGAAGAGACAGAAAAAGAATAACCTGGATAAGAAGTCAGACGAAAGTTTTTGACATCATTGAAAGAATTAAACGGCTAAAATGGAAATGGGCTGGGCACATTGCAAGAAGACAAGACAATAGATGGAGCACAAATACCCTACAGTGGTATCCCAGAGATGTAAAACGGCCAAGAAGATGACCTCAAGTAAGATGGAGTGATGAAATCAGAAAAGTAGCCGGTGTAAATTGGATGACTAAAGCACTAGGCAGAAAACATTGGAAAAATCTGGGGGAGACCTACATCCAGCAGTGGATTGAAAACGGTTGATGATGATGATATATATATATATATATATATATATATAAACATTGAAAAGAATATAAGTTAGGCTCCAAACTGGTGTTTGAAATTCTATATTACATAGCTCCACATATACTACGCATTTTAAAGATTATATTTAATTAATGACAAAATGTAGCACATCAAAATGGAAATATTCTTATGTGTCCATATGGAGAGATTAAGTTATAATATGTTAAAAGAGAAATTAGAAAGGATGTAATACTTGAGGAGAGTGGTACATAAGTGTATAAAAAATAGAGCATTTAAACAAGAAAAAAAAATCTATAAATAAAATTTTGAAAAGTCAGTTGCTAAGCATATTCATGCATATGCTATTCATAATTTTTTTAATAGTGAGAAATGGTGATTTTATTAATATGACTACATATAATTTTAAATGTTTACTGGAAATAAAATAAGACTTGTATATTAATAGCTCTTAAAATTAATTAAGTAATACAACATGTAACTAAGTAACCATTGTCCTCTTTAATTTTATAAGCAGTAAAAATGAAAAAAATGGCAGTTGGTATGGCCTTTTAAAATTTATCTGACATATTTGCAATTCTGACTACAAATTACTAGCAAAATTATTTAAGTTTTATTCCAGTATTAATGTCCTCATTATTGAGAAATTGGGTTACTTATTAAACTCTAAATCAATTAAATGTTATTAACACTAATTAAAAACACTTTAAAATGTGTAGTTTATAATTACAATGCTTAATGGTATAAAAGCCAATTATGGCCAATTTTGGCCAAAAAAAGCCGGTTAAAGCCAATAAAAGCCACCAGTCTGGCTTTTTTTAATTTTAGCCGGCTTTTTTGCAACCCTGTTATAAATTATATATATGCACCTGAAAATAATTCTTGTACAGGTATTTGTACTGTTTATATGAATTAAATACTTTTTGTATTTAAAAAAAGAATTTTATTGTGACTGGCAAACAAACTGGTATTGGAGATTTTTTGAAGATGGTTTCTATGAGTAAGCCTGTAGCGAGTTAACTGTGATTGTGCAAATGTGTGGGCACAAGAATTTACAACTATTATTTTTTATTTATATTTCCTGTAACCTAGATGCAAACTTTTTAACTGCCAGTTTAACTGACTTTTTAGGTGCGTTCGTAATTATATAAATACGTAGCACCTATAGTTGTCGTTCAGTCCGTCTGTCCGTCCGCATATAACAGAGCAAAAACTACCCAACCGAATAGTTTAAAATTTAAACTATATAATTGTTGCATAATTTTGTCGAGTCATTTCAATTTTTATGAAAATCGGATGTATAGTTTAATTACAGGGACAATCAAAAGTTTTCCGTTACATTACGGCCAATGGGAAGAAATTATTGCAAGTGCATTTTAATGATGTTACAGCCTTCCGAATGGTCTGAAATTATAAATATATAATTGTTGCATAATTTTGTCGAGTCATTTCAATTTTTATGAAAATCGGATGTATAGTTTAATTACAGGGACAATCAAAAGTTTTCCGTTACATTACGGTCAATGGGAAGAAATTATTGCAAGTGCATTTTAATGATGTTACAGCCTTCCGAATGGTCTGAAATTATAAATATATAATTGTTGCAAGATTTTGTCGAGTCATTTTATATTTTATGAAAATCGGATGTATAGTTTAATTACAGGGACAGTCATAAGTTTTCCGTTACATTACGGCCAATGGGAAAAAATTGTTTCAAGTGCAAATTAATGATGTTATAGCCTTTCGAAGTACACTAAAATATACATTCTGTACAATATGCAGCTAAAAAAATATTTATAAAACTAGTTATAGTACGAACGCACCTCATTTGCCGCATTTGACGAGCAATTTCCAACTTGTTTTTTGTAGTAGCAGCATAGGCGTAACCAGCCTTATGAACGGGGGGGGGGGGGGTGCCCAGACTTTTTAACCTGAACGTGTTGGATACAAACAATATGTTATATAGTAAAACCTGCTAAAACGGAACCCCATGAAACCGGTCGAATTTCTTTTTTAGACAGGTTTTCAACATAGAAGATATAATTGCGTGATATTTCTTTTAAAAGGAGCTCAAACGCGATTTTTGTTTGTATGAGGAGGGATGAGATGGGGTTCAAAACATCAAAACTAAATCTAATAGTAAAAAAAAAGATATGTAAATGCCCTTGCAGCAGTGACGTAAGACAGTGACTAAGTGTGGTCACAAGTGTAAAACCTTTTGGCACACTAACTTCTTATAAAGATTTAAAAAGGCCTTTAATCATGCTATAAACTTCTATAGCATAGGAACACTGCATGAGATCTAAAATTATCCCAGTCAGTCTTGTAGATGAAATTTTGCCGCATGATGAATCTCAGATAATACATGCAGTACACCAGTACATACGCACGAAAGTTTTTTTGACTTCATGACTTCTTAGGGATGACCGGAGGGACCTAAGAAACTTTGTAGGAAAGTCTATATAAATAATCATAATATTCATTAATACCGTAACTTCTGGATTGTTTGATCCGCAGATCAAACAATCATGTTTCGACCCAGAAATTTTATTTCAATATTGAAGTTAAATATTTATCGCGATTTAACAAGTTACGGTTTATGAAACGAGATTTCTGGGATTCCGAACATAATTATTTGATCCGCGGATTATAGACGGAAATTGCGGTAATTCATGTTTTTACCTCAGAATGTGTCGATATATTAGGTAAAGCAGGTCGTAATAATATACACTAAATTTTATCAAGATGATAAAAACTATACTATCATGATGCGACTGTAATAATAAAGACAGGTGCTTGTCTGTCTCTGTGTGTGTGTACGCGCGTGTGCTGAACTCTGAAAAAACAATGCAGCCCGCACAGCCATCAGATTTGACAGGACCTGAGGCCTGAACTCATGCATATCGAATACAATTTCTGGAATTTTTCAATTAATTTCTTATGTGATTTTTTTCATATTTTGCGGCAATTTTTTTCAAATTAGTAAAAAATAATCCGATTTCAATATTTTATCCAATAAACTTTGTCTTCTTTTCAATAAAGTGTTTTCGAGATTCTTACAACGATTTTTCAGTTTTTAACAATTTTTTACTGTTATTTTTAGAGGTTTTTCTTCGCATTTCGAGGTGATTTTTTATATATTTTTGACATTCCTAAAAGGAATTCTGTTTAAATCCATTTTGCTAATTTCGTTCCCTGTGGTTTTTTAATCTTTTCCGAATTGTGATTTTTTTTTACTTTTTTTGAAACAGCAAAAACTCTCCGGTAATTTTTGCAATTGCCGTAATTAAATTCGAACTGGAATAACGTCAAATCAGTTCTTATAAGAAAGCTGAAAATCTATTTTTGCTCTAAATAAAAAACGCAATAATTCAAGATTCGATTGTTTCGAGACAGAAGGGGAAGAGGTTGTAACTTGCTCAGGAGTACGTTGCTGAAGGCAGCCCCCCCCCCCCCCCAATCCTAGATTTGTTTAATTCTATGTTCGTTTAAAAAAAAACAACCAACGAAACTCCTCTAGTAATGGAGTTTTCTTTGAGCGACAGGGTTTGAAATAACGTGCGGTATCGCGCGATTTGTGCACAGAAAAGGAAAGTCCCGCATAATAAAAAATGCACTGCTATATTTCCCCCCTCCAAATAAGTCCACGATTTTTATTTCTTTTATGGAATTTCTCAAAATCAATTCGTGAATCGGTCCCGGAAAAATGTAAGAATTTCTTCAAACGATCGTGGAAAAATATCGAGAATTTCGATAAAATAGTGCAGAAAGTAATCACCAATTTCGTCAAGAGATTGCGCAAAAAAATACGAATTTCGATAAACGATTGACAAAAACGTTTTGCAAATTTCGTCAAAATGTCGCGGAAAAGAGTAGAGAATTTTCTTAATTGGTACGGAAAGATATCGAGAATTTTCCTGATCGGTCGCGCAAAACTATCGCGAATTTCGACAAATGTAAAAAAATCAGTTTCGTCAATCGATCGCAACAGAAAATAAATTTCATCAAAGGATCGAAGTAAAAACGAGAATTTCGTCAAAGGATCGCAGAAAGAAAGAGCAAATTTCGTCAACAGATTGTGGAAAGAAAAAGCGAATTTTGTCAAAAGATCGTTGAAAGAAAACGCGAATTTCGTCGAAGGAACGTGCTGAAGAAATGTCAATTTCGTCAAAATATCGCAGCATAAAATGCGAATTCCGCAAAAGGATCGCGGTAAAGAACACGAATTAGAAAGACGTGAATTTCGTCAAACGATTTTGGAAAAAAGATGTAAATATCATGAAATAATCGCAGAATAAAATTGCGAATTTGGTCAAAATTTACTCTACTGGGCTAAAAGATTGAAACCGGGTTGTTTTTCCTACTTTCAAAAGAACGCCGCGAAACGAGAAGAAACTCTAAAAATCGTATAAAAATTTCCAAAGGAAAAAAAAATATTATATTGACTTGAAAGATTGCAACCATATTCCTTTTACGAATGCCAAAAAATAGCCAGGAAATTCAACCAACCAATCAACCTCCAGATTTATTTGAATTTTCTGTGCTATTATTTTTCATTTTCAAAGGAGACAGGGTCTGTGTACCCCCCTTTCCCTCGGCAAATTGCATTTTGGAATTATCGTTTTACATATGAATTCCCTTTCAATTTTTTTCCTACTTTCTAGACTTTAAACTACGAAAGCAAAGAGACAAATAGTTTCCATCCTTGTCAAGATATTTAATTTCTCATGAAATTGCAGAAACATGCAATAGAAAGAATGGCGTTAAAAAAAAAAAAAAATTCCACAAACAAAAGACGTCAAAGTGGGATTATAAAGCCACCTTTTTCACTTACTATGACTAATACAGATTCTTATAAATATTCTAGTTTTAAAAAGGACAAACAACATAATTTTCTTTAAAAAAAAAAAAAAAAAAGAAAAGAAAGAAAGAACGTGTGTTTCTTTTTTTATCACATTTCAAAACTTAGGCTGTTAGTTTTCTGAACTAAACTAATTGAACTCTGCTTTCACTTCTTCTTTTTTCTTTTGTAGATTTCAATTTTTTTAAATAATCGTGCTTGAGTCTGCGCAAGCTGGGGGGGGGGGGGGGGGGATGCGCCTATGAGCAGTGTAGCAACTCAACTTGTAATGTAGATGATCTCCTATAACCGTACTTCAGTCAGTCTTGTGCAGCCGCTGCCTTGTTTGCAAGCGAATAATGTTCACGTGTAGTTTTCAATTTTCAATATAAGTTGTTTTGTTTTTAGTGAGTATATTAATTTTTCCAGCAATCTACACAAGCATATCTACATCAATTCGCAGACATGGATGTCTATTAGGTAAATGGTCGACTGAAACTTACAGTCGCCATAGTGGTGACCCTAAAAGAAATGAACACGACGACAAGTGGTATCAGAATCTATCTACATCCTGAAGAGAATATCATATTTCTTCAAAAACAGCACTTCAATCACCTGAAAAAAAGTTCGTCCATCTAACCGTCTGCTTATGTTTTTTTAAAAAGATTTACCACACGTGTGTGCGGGCCCGTGTGCGTAATGTAATACCTGATGTCTGTTTTTTTTTACACACGTGCGTGCGGGGCCGTGTGCGCGAAGTTTAAATGGTGTCCGATCGTCATAAAGATTTTCCTTTTGGTCGGTAAGTGCATTTAATTCTAATATTTTGTCCATTTTAATTTAATGTCAACATATTCTTTTTACGAATTTTTTTTTTTTGGCCAATCATGTTTGTTGATATATTGAAATCTCTTGCTTTGTCACGGGTGCGCTAATTCGGCTCATTACCATGAATTGCAGAAAAGGGCAGCAAATTATTCTATTTTAAATATTGTACATGTTGTAATATATATCTCTTTTCTATTATTTTGCCTGTATTTATCTTGTATTCAATAATATCGTTTTAACCATGCCCGATGACGTATCTGCTGAGTCCGCTAGTCAGATTTCCCATGTGGGAGTTAAACCTCCGCCTTTCTGGAAAACTAACCCCTCATTATGGTTTTGTCAACTGGAGGCTCAATTTGCCTTGGCAAAAATTACATGCGAATCTACTAAATTTAACCATGTGGTGGCGTCAGTTGACACTGATATCCTCATCTCGGTTAGTGATATAATTACCAATCCTCCAGGCAACAAGCCATATGAAGCTTTAAAAAAGCGTTTAATAGATTCCCATTCGAAAAGTGCAGAATCACGTATCCGAACGTTACTGCAACTGCAGGGTGTGGAGATTGGTGACTTGCATCCATCGCAGCTACCTGTGCGCATGCGAACTCTGGGTGGCGATACTTGATAGAGATACCAAACACTGGTTTTCTCATCGCCTCCTATTTCCTATTTATCATAATTTCATACCACAATCATCTTTTTTATTTACAAATTCATATTTTATTTTTTATTTATTACTTCATTATAATATCTCATAATATCAGTAATAAATGTTTCCAAAACTTAACTTACCTTTTTACTTCATTTCCGGACTTTATCTATCAGTTTTACATAATGTATTAGTCCTGTAACGTCAATAGCTATCTCTATCTTTTTCCGTTCACGGACTCCATTTTCTTTGCAACCTACATCGGCAAAACCACGTTTCAAAGTGATTACGTATTTCCGTAACGATATTTTTCCCGCCAGATGGCGACTGACAATATCGTATCTATTATCGAATCTATCATCGAATCTAGCTTTTGCATCGATTCAATGCCGTTCTGTGATTGGCCCGTTTCGTGGTCTCTGCTCTGAAACGTCGATTTCAATCCTATCCATTCCATATAAATAGATGATCCGGACATCGTTAGTTTGCATTTTTATCTTCCTTTAAATGGAAGTAACTTTTCTAGACACTGAATGTTGGCTGGTCCAACATTCTGGAAGTATTAATTAACATACTTGTTATTTTATTTTAACTATGAGTTTATTTTTAAATAGTTGTAAATCTTAAAGTAATGTCTAAAAAATATGTCTTCAAGCCTTCTGCAAACCGCCATTGTTATGGCGTGTCTTTATATGTACAAGAGCGACTGCTGTGTTAATCTTCATATTGATTACTTGCTGTATCATCATCTTGTGTCATCGAAGTAAAATAAACGTTCTTCGTTAACTTTACTATTATGCATTTTGTTTTATTATCCTAGTTAAGAGATCATTTTTCATATATGCTCATTTAAATATTTCACTTCCAATACGTCCTATTTACCAGCCTTTTACCTCCACTGGGCTTTTCTGCATATTTAAATAGACTGTTACGTATATAAACCACACAGGTTATATTACGTCCAAGAATACTGTGGGAGAGCCACTTTTGAAATCCCTCTGGGTCTCACGCCTGCCCACGACCACGTGCAGCTTCGTTGTCGCATTGAGTGATGCATTGCCGCAATTGTCTTCTGTTGCAGACAAGATCCATGATCTTGCTATTTTTCCACAGATAAATGCTGCAGCTAGTAGTGCACCCACCCCTTCTTCGTCCCTGGAGTTACAAATTGCACAGTTAACTCAACAGGTTAGTGAGTTAACCACAAAAATTAATCAGCGTAGTCGCCCAAGAAAGCATCATTCTCGTGAACGTAATTTTCATCGCAGCAGGTCTAGGGGGCGCTATAAAGAGCTTGCAAATAATCTTTCTTTTTATCACACGAATTTTGGCTCAAAGGCTAGGAAATGTACTCCCCCATGTAATTATCACACGGAAAATTATACCGGCGATCGCACCAGGGCCATAATCGCGACCGCCGTGCAAATCGCATTCTTTTGGCCGACCCTACATCAAAATTAAACTTCCTCATCGACACCGGGGCTGATATTTCAGTTTTGCCAGTAAGTTACGCTAAATAAAATGCTGTGAATGAGGGTTTGGTACTTTATGCTGCAAACGGCACAAAAACAGAAACATTTGGTACCAAGCTTTTAACCCTTGATCTAAATTTACGCAGAAATTTCACCTGGTCATTTGTTGTTGCAAAGGTTAATCAGCCAATTATTGGCATAGATTTTCTTAAGAAATTTAATTTACTTGTTGATGCCAAAAACAGTAGCATTATTGATGCTGTAACTATGTTATCGTCACAGGGAAAGGTTGCTCGCATTATACCGGGGAGCAGTACTTTAAGCGTCCTTCTTGGTCCTTCCAAATTTGATAAAATTTTGTCCGAATACCCTGAGCTTACTAATCCTTCGCACATATGTAAGGAAAAGCAGCAGCAGCCTATTTTCCATTTTATCGAGACTAAAGGACCCCCAGTTTTTTCCAAACCGCGTCATTTATCGCCAGAGCTCCTTGCAGCCTGCTCTCCAGGAATTTGAGTTTCTTTTGGCGCAGGACATTGTGCGCCCTTCTAAAAGCCCATGGGCAAGCCCACTGCATATGGTCCCAAAGACCAAGGGTACCTGGCGTCCCTGTGGTGATTACAGACATCTCAATTACTGTACCGTTCCTGACAGATATCCGCTCCCCCATATTCAGGATTGTACTCAAATGTTTCACAACAAAAAAATATTTTCAACACTGGATTTGGCTCGCGCTTATCACCTAATTCCAGTTAACCCAGAGGATGTTCCTAAAACTGCCGTCACAACTCCTTTCGGCTTATTTGAATTTTTGTTTACACCTTTTGGCTTGAGAAATGCTGGACAAACTTGTCAGCGATATATGCATGAGGTTTTAAAAGGGTTAGACTTTTGTATCCCCTATTTGGATGACATCCTCATTGCATCTGCGAATGAGGAGGAGCACGAATGTCATTTTCGGCAGATTCTTGATCGGCTCCGGCAACACGGGCTAAAATTAAACCCTGCTAAGTGCATTTTGGGAAAATCTTCCATTGCTTTCCTTAGGTGTCTCATAACACCTTCTGGCGTACAACCTCTCTCCCAGAAAACTAAAGCTATAGCCGATTTCCCAAAGCCTCAAACAATTGTTGAGTTGAGACGTTTTTTAGCCATGATAAATTTTTATCGCCATTTCATTCCTCAGGCTGTGCATACTCAAGCCCCTTTACATGAATTGCTTAAGGATTCTAAAAAAAATGACAAACATCCAGTACCGTAGAACGATGTTTTGACACAGGCTTTTGAGACCTGTAAACTTGAGCTTATAAATTGTGCAACACTCGCGTATCATGCTCCCCATCAGCAGCTCACCTTAAGTGCTGATGCTTCAGACACGGCTATTGGAGCTGTGTTAAATGTCATAAACAACAACGAATTACAGCCACTCGCCTTTTTTTCATGCAAGCTGAGCCCAACTGAGCAGAATTACAGCACCTATGACAGAGAACTCCTTGCAATTTATTCTTCTGTTAAACATTTTAGGCATACGTTGCAAGGAAGGCATTTTATAATATATACTGACCTTCGTCCATTAACATTTGCTTTTTCAAAAATATCAGATTCAAGTTCCCGCGGCAACTCAGACACCTAGATTTTATTTTGCAATTCAGTACGGATTTTAGACATGTTGCTGGATCTAAAAATATTGTGGCCGACACCTTATCACGCATTAATGATATCCACTTAGCCTCTGTTGACTTTTCATCCATGGCAGAAGAACAGGCTAATGATACAGAATTGACTGAGTTATTGTCAAATCCTGACACATCTCTCGGTTTCCAGAAATTGCATATTACTCCTGAAACTATGCTCTATTGTGATGTGAGTACTGGCAAGATACGACCATACGTACCAGAAAAGTTCCGTCACTTTGTCTTTAAAAGTTTACACAATTTATCCCATCCTGGCATCGGTGCTTCCCGTAAGCTTATCCAACAGAAATTTGTGTGGCATAGTATGGCAAAAGATATGGCCAATTGGACACCTTCATGCATAAGTTGTCAGAAATCCAAAATTCAACGACATGCTCATAGCCCTTTACAACAATTTCCTGTCACATCAGAAAGATTTGAACATGTCCATCTTGATATAGTGGGACAGTTACATCCATCAGATGGATATATTTATCTGGTTACATTTGTAGACCGTTTTTCTCGCTGGCCGGAAGCAATTCCAGTAAAGGACATTACTGCCGACACCATTACCAAAGCATTTGTCAACCACTGGATTGCAAGGTTTGGCGTCCCAAAAATTTTGACCACTGACCAGGGACGTCAGAGTCCCTCCTGTTTTCTTCCTTAAGGAAGATGTTAGGCATCCACCGCATCAGAACGTCTCCATACCACCCAGCTAGTAATGGCCTCGTGGAACGTTTTCACCGTACTTTGAAGCAAGCCCTGAAGTGCCACAACCACGGACGATGGACAGAGTCCTTGCCCATTGTACTCCTGGGCATTCGCTCCTCATTCAAAGAGGACCTGAAGGTTACTTGCGCTGAGATGCTGTATAGCACAATATTATCTCTACCTGCTGAATTTTTGCAACCTTCCAATCCCACAGAACTGTCTCATACTGACCCTGCAACTTTCTTACAGCACCTCTGTGACACCATGCGCCAGTTAACTCCGGTACCAACATCAGCACATAATAGGAAAACTCCTTTTGTGCGTCCTTCACTGGAGACATGCACACATGTCTTGGTACGCAATGACACGGTAAAAGCACCACTGACACAGCCATATAATGGTCCCTTTCTCATAATCAAACGCAGTGCTAAGTGTTTTACTGTGCTCATAAAAGGGAAAGAAGCAGTAATAAGTATTGACTGCCTCAAGCCTGCCTTCCTCATTCAGGAGGACACAACATCTACGGCTCCAGCTGTCAATTCAAAAAACCTGCCAACTCCAGAATCTACGGAGAACCTGCCAGAATCAACAGAGGTTGCACCATCGTTGCCTACCACTAAAACTACCCGATCTGGAAGAACTGTGAGGTTTAACCCTCGCTATCTGTGATGTTGTCAGTACCTGTGGTACTTGGGGGAGAATACTGTAGCGGGTTAACTGTGATTGTGCAAATGTGTGGACACAAGAATTTACAACTATTATTTTTTATTTTATATTTCCTGTAACCTAGATGCAAACTTTTTAACTGCCAGTTTAACTGACTTTTTTTTTTTGTAGTAGCAGTGTAGCAACTCAACTTGTAATGTAGATGATCTCTTGTAACCGTACTTCAGTCAGTCTTGTGTAGCCGCTGCCTTGTTTGCAAGCGAATAATGTTCACATGTAGTTTTCAATTTTCAATATAAGTTGTTTTGTTTTTAGTGAGTATATTAATTTTTCCAGCAATCTACACAGGCATATTTACATCAATTCGCAGACATGGATGTCTATTAGGTAAATGGTCGACTGAAACTTGCAGTCGCCATAGGCCTATAGTGCACATTTTCATTTTATATTTGTGTACATATGTTGTACTTTTGCATTATTGAGTATTTTTTTTATTCTA
Source organism: Maratus speciosus (assembly GCA_963932465.1). NCBI lineage: Eukaryota > Metazoa > Arthropoda > Arachnida > Araneae > Salticidae > Maratus > Maratus speciosus. The sequence goes on along the minus strand of OZ010786.1, from coordinate 106,695,767 downwards.
TTCAAGCTGTTAAAAGAATAAAAAACATACTACTTTACTGCCATTTTTTTGGCTTAATTCTAACTTCTACACGTTTTTCCCGACATTCATCTTTTAATCCAGAAAATTTTGTAAGATAATCTTTTCAGTTAATCTGTTCAAGTACAATTTTCGAAAATAAAATCGGTTCAGATTAACCGGAATTTCCGATTAGCGGGGTTCTACTGTATTAACGAAAGACAGATAATCACTGTAGGGGGATACTGTGCTTTGAAAGAAGCGGGGAATAAATGGCACTAAAGAAATGATTGAAAGTAGGGGATATTGCTTTAATGGTTCTGAATATTCAGTTTTTGAAGTCGCGGTCGGTAAAAAAAATGTTTTTGGGCTGTATGGATTAGAGTAAAAGCCTAGGTATCGGTATTGGGATATATTCTTAGAGTCAGAACTTGAATATTGTTATTGCGATAATTAAAAAATATCAATAATTGATGATGATAAATAACCCAGCCCTAGCCACCACTCTTAATTCCTAAATCATTTTAAAACATTCATTTCTACGGCATTTTATATTGCAACCCTTTACCTCCAGGAGGCGTAATTTTCAGTACTCTTTTTCACTAAAGACCTTGGTGGTGGTGTTATTTTTATCAAAAATTTAAGACCTTTTTTATAGATTTGTAAAAGAATTTTCGTTACAATGTTTTAGCCGACTGAATTAAATTTTGTCCTCTGCAATATTTTAATTTATATGTGTTTTTAGGTGGGAGAGGGTCAATTTTTCAGCATTTAAAAAAGATTCCAGTTTTAAGCTTTTAGCCCAATAGTCAGTTGTCTCATCTTTTTGATAAAATTCATTCTTAATTCGTACAGAGATTTTTGGGATATATTCTTAGAGTCAGAACTCGGATATTGTTATTGCGATAATTAAAAAATATCAACAATTGATGATGATATATAATCCAGCCCTAGCCACTACTCCTAATTCCTAAATCATTTTAAAACATTCATTTCTGCGGCATTTTATATTGCAACCTTTTACCTCCAGAAGGCGTAATTTTCAGTACTCTTTTTCACTAAAGGCCTTGTTGGTGGTGTTTTTTTTATCAAAAATTTAAGACCTTTTTTTAGATTCGTAAAAGAATTTTCGTTACAATGTTTTAGCCGACTGAATTAAATTTTATCCTCTGCAATTTTTTAATTTATATGTGTTTTTAGGTGGGAGAGGGTCAATTTTGCAGCAATTTTTCAACATTTAAAAAAAGGGAATCCAGTTTTAAGCTTTTAGCTCAATAGTCAGTTTGCTCGTCTTTTTGATAAAGTTCATTCTTAATTCATACAGAGATTTTTGAATTTTTCACGAATTGCTTAATGCAGTTTTTAGTTTCTCTTGTGTTCCGGGTGGATTTTTTTGCAGTCATAAAAGAAATCCTGTTTAAATCTATTAGTCCATTATAGAAACTAGAAACCTTTGTCCTCTGCAATTTTTAGCAGTTTTTTGCTGCAATTTTGTCACTTTAGTAAAAAAAAAACATCCAGGTTCAATCTTCTAGCCAAATATATAATAAATTTTGTTCTCTTTTCCATAAAGTTTATTTGGAAATCATGCAGTGATTTAAAATTTTTTTGAGATTTTTTATTGCAATTGCTTGAATTGTTTGACGCTTTGTAGTATTTTTTGATGGCTCAAGCAATGCCAGGTGGGTCAGTTAGTGCTCTAATAAACATAAAATGTTATATTTTTTAAGGAAATTGTATTTATTTTTATATTGCTACAATATGCATGAACTACATGTCACACTTTATAAACTTTGCCAATTTTTCTTTAAAAGACTGAATTAAGGAGATAAAATGGAACTATGTATCAAATTTAGTCTTCTAGAGAGTAGCAATTTTTTACAATGTTAGAATGCAGGTGCTTCTTAACGGCAAAATTCATTCATTACGTATGAGAAATTATGTATTATCAGGATCCGACAAACCCCGGGCGATCAAAAAATTCCTCTTGGCAACTAACTTTTTTAGCTACTTATTAATTTAAATTTTTTTCCTTCAACCAAAAAATTTCCATGTGCAAAAATACTTATTTTTAATAGCACGATTATTTGCAGTTGGAGAAAATACACCATACCAGTGCTTCAAGCAGGAAACAATAATTGACTATCGCTGGAGGCAGGAGGTGAGGCGTGGCACTGCCTTCACTTTTACCGTACAAGGGCGACTCCATTAGTTTTAGCTCTCTGATTTTCAACACATTCCCGCTCTTGTACTTCCCCCTTCTTACTTTGTGATTCATTCATTCCTGAGATGCCAAACTGGTTTGTTTTTCAAGGCAGCGCCCGCGTACTTCTTTGTTTTCCATGTGGTCTACTTTTTTTGGCTCAATATTTATTTTTCTTTCTTTTAATGAAGATACGATTAAAATGAAGAAAAAATGCAAGAAGATTCACTTCCTAAGAAACAAATAAAAATTGATTGTTTATTCTTTGCTGATAAATCTGAAAAACTTCCTGATTACAAATCAGGAAAATCAGAATAGTATGGAAGAGCATAAAATTGGGTGTTTGTCAGATTTCTGTGAAAATAAAGTTCCTGAAAAACTGTATTCAGAGACCAAAAAGTGTGTAGAACCTGAACCTAAGAAGTTAGGAAATGGAAAAAGAAAATTTCAACAAGAATGGTTGAAAGATTTCTACTGGCTGGAATACAAAGGAGGGATTTTGCAGCCTGTCAAGTATGTAATTTATTTCCGAATCTCAGTGATAGAAACTCTAAAACTGTGCAAGTTTTTTCTTCAAATTTTAAATTGGAAACATTTACAAAACATGGAAAATCCCAACAACATATTCAGTGTGAGAAGGTAAAATGAGCCAAAGAAAAACCTTGACACTCCAATAGCAAAGTGCTTTAAAACTATACATCAAAAATCATTTGAACACTTATCTGCATTATTTGATGCATATTATTATTTAGCAAAAAATAACAGGCCATTTAGTGATTTTAAAGAGTTAGTGATGTTACTATCAAAACTAGATGTGACTGACTCGGACAAGTACACTAATGAGAAAAGGTGTTGGGAGTTAATTTCTGTAATTGCTGAGCATCTGAGAGAAGCATTGATTACTGAATTAAAGTGTGCTAAATATATTAGCATTTTAATTGATGGATCTACTGACAAATCTGATGAGGAGCAACTCATAATGTATGTGTGTTACATTGTAGAAACAAAAGTAAAGGAGTCTTTTTTAACTATGGTTCCACTCAAAAATTGTTCTGCAGAAACTTACCTCCAAGCTATTACTGAGGAATTTTCAAGATTAGGTTTGGAATACCTTTTAAATTCTACTACTTTAGTAGGTCTTGGTACTGATGGAGCTGTACCATTGACAGGGGTTACAAAGGGGTAGCAACAAAGTTAGCTACATAAATGAATCATTTAGTAGCAGTTCATTGTGCAGCCCATAAACTTCAGTTTAGTGTTTTACAATCAAATAAAAATTGTAAAATAATTAATGATATAGATTATAAACTGATAACTCTTTATAAATTTTACACGAATTCTCCTAAACTTTTAAGAGAGTTAAAGCTGATTTCTGAAGCCCTAGAAGAAAAATTTGTGAAGTTAATGTATTTGCACAAAGCACGAGGTAAGGTAGGTTGGATGTAGGGATTGACCGAATACCGAATAGTTGATTCGGTATTCGGTGGTTTGGCATGTAAACCGAATACTTTTAAGTATTTGGACGAATAATTGCAGATAAGTATTATCTTAGAAGTAGAAGAATTCTCTTTTACTTAGCAGTAGAATAGGCTAAACAACGAGTTTCAATATTATGTACATGAGTTCAGAGTTCAGCTGCACTACAAAAAACCACCACAATGTTAAAATATTAATCAAAATATAAATATTCTATCAATAATTTGACATAAAATAGTTAAATATACAAATTGATATGATACCTTTTGTATTTTGAGAACATTCCTATTCAATATGTTTATAATTAGACTTAGACAATCAGTAAAATCAGCTTAATGACAACATTGTTTCTTATTATTTGAATGAACTTTTGTTTTTCTGACAATCCTTATCCTTAATAATACCCTGTATAGTTTAATATTTTCATTGGGTATTGACTAGTGATAAAATAATAAAAAATAAGTGATGGGTTAATGAATTTATGAGTGGAAAGAAGTCATTAAATTTTTTTGTGTAATTAGATTTTAGAATAAAGATGTGACTGAATTAAATTATTGAGAATTTAATTTCAATTAAAGCTTATTAAAAAAGCTAATATATTCAAAAATGCGTATTAAAAAGTTTCAAGTATTCGGTTGCCGAATACCGAAGCTTCGGTATGCACTTCGACCGAAGCTTCGGTATTCAGCAAAATTGCTGCTTCGGTCAATCTCTAGTTGCAAGCAAAGTTAAAATGCTCAGAGCTGTGATCAGGGATTGGAAATTATTGTTGTTCATTTGGAAAGTACTACTCAAGCAAAGGATGTAGACAGTAACAAGGCCATAGGACTGCTTAAAAAGTTAAAACTTTTAATAACAATGCACTTTTTATGTGATTATTTGGGCATTTTTAAACAACTCTCACTAATTTTTCAGAAATCAGAGTTTTTGCTAAGCCAAACTAAAGTGCATGTTGAAAGAGCACTGATTAGATTAGAAAACCTTATTAATACTTCAGCAGAAATTTTTAAAAAAATGATGTTTCATTAAGTGGAATGTACCAAAATGTGCAGTTGTTAGGTATATCTCACAAAAAATTTTCCAATGTTAAAAGTAATTTCATTGAAGCAGGTATAAAACAGTTGAAAGAAAGATTTATAGAATATGAAACTGAAATAATAACAGCTACTGGTATATTTCATACTTTCAGTTGGCATGAGGGCTATGCAAGTTTGGAGAAAAATAAATAACATTGCTTTTGGAACATTTTGCTAGTTGCCTTGCTATCAAAAGAGATGACATTATTCATATTTTAAATGAATGATATGAGTTTAAAGTTCTCGGCAAAAAATTAACAATTAATTCCCATTTTGAAAGGTGTTTTTCTATGAAGGATCAATTCCCATATTTGGCAAATCTCCTTGCCATTGTGCTGACACTTCCTGTGTTAACAGCTTCTTGTGATCGAGGTTTCAGCAAAATGAACATTATCAAAAGTAAACTCTGTTCAAACTTAAAAGAGGATAGTATGAAAAGTTTATTGTTTATAAATTTAAATGGACCATCTTTAAAGGATTTCAATCCTGAAAAATCAATTGACAAATGGTATTTCAAATCAGAATCTCAAAGGCATTGTTAGTTTATGTATATAATTTCTTGTTGGGAATTAAAGGTAAGGATATTAGTTTGTCTACTGCTTTAATGTTTAATTTCATAGTTTTTTTCTATTTAATTTTTACAATGTAAAAGTGGTATTATCTTAAATTTTTGCTCAGTTTGATTTTTTTATTGAATAGTTAACTTCTTCACTGCAAAATGACACATATCACTCAAAAATAGCCGAATACAATTATGAGTAGCCAGTGTTCCATTTGCAGTTGAATGCATTAATGTCAGAGAAATGATTCTTCAAGCTGGCTCCTAAGAATTTTTCCTGGCATCTAAGAATTTTCAATTTTTGTCAGTCCCTGTGCATTATATAGAGTTATGTTATAAAGATCTTCTAACTGCATTTTTATAAAATTGTATTGACCTATAAATATTTCATTTGTGTTAGGGAAAAGTGTTAGCTTCAGAAACAGTACAGATATTTCAAAAGCTTCATCACCTTTGATGTTTTCGAGATCAAGTTCGATTGGATCTCTGACTAGTTTTGAACAGCAATCCATTGTTGATGATAGAAGTTCTGTCAGTGTTTTCAGGTAATGTATGTTTAGGACATTATTTTTTTTAATGCATGTATTAGAGTAAAAGCTCCTGTAGTCACCCTTGCAACAATCCAATATAAATGGGTTATTACTGGCTCTATAAAAATATCCAAGATTCTTTCCTGACAGTACATGACTTATGAATGTTGTTATGTTTTCAAAATAAAACTCACTAAGTATTACAATAGTTGTTGCTATTCAAAAGAGATCTTCATGCATATCTTATTCCTAATAACTATTTTCGGTACTACTTGATTATCCCGTTGACCAAAAAACTACCACCAAACTATAACATTAAATGCCAATAATGGATGATTTAATGTTCACATTTCTTTTAAAAAGGGAAGAGCAGAATTGTTGAAAAGGGCATTTTTGTCCGGTAAAAGGGCTCTTATATCGAGTAAAGAAAAACATTTTGTTGAGTGAAAGGACACTCTCATTGGATTATCATTTGTCAGTTCTGAAGAGTGGGAATTTCAACTCTAAACCTTTAATTAGTATTAAAAGTACTAAATATCCTGAAAGTATTTCGAGGAGGGGGGAAAGGGAGGCGGCACACTCTGGATTCATTGGCATATATTACCAAGGTAAACTGAAATCGTGCTGTATTTTTTAGAATATCATAAAATAGTCTGATAACTCCCTTTTACGAATATTCCACTTATGGGAACATGTGCCAATCTGGGACGATTTTGAAATGGAAAATGCATTATGATTTGAAAACACAATACAATATGCATCTGCTGCATGTTTTTTTTACATTGATTTATAACTTACAATGTGTGAGTTAATCAAAGCAGCAGAACTTCTGTTTTCAAAAGTCAGGGAGGGGGCAGAAGAGGGGAAAAAGCCAAGTATTTTGAAAAAAAACAAGAAAATAGAAGCTAAAGAAGCTATTGAGAAACAGGACAGGGTGCATCAGCAGTTTAAACGAAAAGGGCAGGGCGCAATGCCCTTTGAAAATCATCAAATGGGAACATGAGATGATTGAAATGTCTCATTCACTTGGCATTAAACACGTTACACGTGTTTGTTACATCATCAAGTGATTTTTAATTTTATGTTTTATTTGTATTTTTATTAATGTTTTACTAATTTATTTGTTCTTTCTCTATTTAAAATCAAAACTACGTCATTTTGCATAATTTGGTGAAATTAGTCGACGGGATAATCAAGTAGTACCCTATTTTCCATAGTGAGAAATAGTATTTTTTTATTAAATGAGGAATTTTAAATGTTTATGAGAAAAAAAAAGACTATTACTGCATATTATTAGCCCTTATAATTAGTTAATTAATAAAATATATAACTAAGCAACTATTGTGTATTATCTTATGAATAAAGCATTTCATTTTTTAGAGCAGTAAAAATTTAAGTGATAAAAGCCAGTGTACCAAATAAAGCAATTGGTATGTCTTTTTAAATTTTTAACTGGCATATTTGCAATTCTGAATACAAATCACAAACAGCTCCATGAATGTTTTATTCCAATATTAATGTCTTCATTATTGAGAAATTAGTAGTTATTTATGAACTTAATAAAAGTACCTTTAAAATTAGTTAAAAAACACTTTAAAGTGTACAGTTTATAATTAAAATGCTACATTGTATAAAAGCCAAATTTGCCAAAACAAAGCCAGATACAACCAATAGAAATTACTGTTGTGACTTTTTTTTTTTTAATTTAACCGACTTTTTTTGCAACCTTACCAGTAAGATTCAAATTTATTTTTTCTGTCATAAACCATTTAGTTATTTTTCTAATAATTTAACTGATGCACATTGATCCACATCATTCAATCTTTCCTCTTACCCTCTCTACTGTTCTATTTAAGCAAAACATTTCATTTTACAATTTTTCCTTTATGTACAGCTCAAAAGGATTTTATTATTTAAATTTAATTAAAATACTAATAAAACTTTGTCTGCTACTTCTTTTAGTCATTGATTTGCTATTTGTTAGGTTTTATGGATGAGGATTGGCTGGTTGCAGTCCTTTCCTCGACTTGCAAATCATTATGAATTTGTGTTTATAAATTTTAAATTAACAGTTTCTTTGTTTTGTGTATTATCATTATACGAGGGCTTTTCGAAAAGTAAAGATACAATGCAGATGATAGAGGAAGAAAAGTTTTAATGAGCGCGTTGGCAACACAAATTGTAATCTTAAACATTTTACTTTTCCCTCGCAGTCATTCGTTAATTCTATGGTGATCTTGCTTCGTGTAGCAAATGCTTAGAATGGCTGCGTCAGTTAAAAATCCTGCCAAAATTGAAGTTCGATCCGTCATAGGTTTTCTTTATGCAAAAGGGAAGCATCCAGCCGAAATTCATAAAGACATTGTTTCTGTCTATGGGAACATTATGAATCGACAAAATGTAATGAAATGGTGTGCTTTCTCTAGTGGTTTGACCAATGTTCATGAAGAACCCAGAACAGGTAGACCATCTGTGATCTCTGATGCCCTTCTTGAAAGAACAGAGGAAGCGATTTGAGAAAATAGGCGTCTCCCAATGAAAGAGTTGCATAAAATCATACCTGAAGTGTCTGTGACAACTCTCTATGAAGCTGTGACTGTGACTAAGGGTACCGTAAATTGTGTGCACGTTGGGTTCCGAAAATGTTAACGGAAGAATACAAAAAGAAGGGGATCGGTTACGCACTCGACTTCCTCACGCGCTATGCAAAAGCGTGTGATGAAATTCAAGTGGGAAGTTTTAAGCCATCCGCCATACAGTCCATACCTTGCACCCAGTGACTTCCACTTATTCCTTTACTTGAAAAGACATCTTGCAGGGCAAAACTTCCACGACAATGATGAGATCAAATTGGAGATGAAATGTGGTTTCGACAACAGGCGGCAAACTTCTATGACAATGAGACATAGAAGCTTGTACCCAGACTAAACAAATGCTTGGACAATGGCGACAATTATGTTGAAAAATAAGGTATATAGCTGTAAATAATTCGTAATAAACATTTTATCAAATAAGATTTTTTTGTATGTGTATGCGGCATTGTATCTTTACTTTTCGAAAAGCCCTCGTACATTTTACATTGTCTGTATTCAGGGTTCGTTGATATATATCAATGGATATATATCATGATATATATCTTGATATATATCCGATATTTATTTTTAAAATATCAAGATTTTTGATATTTTCGATATTTTCAAATTCTTGATATTTATTTTCAAAATATCAAGATGTTTGAAATTTTGTATATTTGATATTTATTTTCAAAATATCACCATGTGAGATAATTTTGATATTTTCCACATTCAAAGCAAGTGTAAATGAAATTTCCACATGTTATTGACTGTATCATTCTATAGATAATTTACTTTGCCTTTGGCAGTAACTTTTTTAGGAAAAGAAGAAAGCAAATCATTTCCAAGCTTTATATTTGAAACTTTTATTTTTAAATGTAAAACTAATAATTATGTTAGACACTTAATTCAGAACAGCCATTGAAAGATAAAATGTAATTTTGATAATTCTTTATATATAGCCAGAGTTGTTGATATATATGTCAATGGATATATATCCAATATTTATTTTCAAAATATCAAGATTTTTGATATTTTCATATTACTTTATATTTATTTTCAATATATCAAGGTGTTTCATATTTTCTGCATTTGATATTTATTTTCAAAATATGAATGTGTTTAAGATATTTTTGATATTTTTAGTCGTAATTCGTAATATTTCAGTGTAAATGAAATAAATTTTCAATTGTTATTGACTATGAATCTGTAGATAAAGAACTTTTGTCTCTTCTGGATGTGACTTTTTTAGCCAAAAAAGAAAATAAATATATTTTTTGAAGCTTTTATTTTTAAAATGTTCAACTAATAATTATGTGGGACATAATTAATTCAGAACAACCATTGAAAGATGAACTGACTAACTTAAATAAGCAGTTATATACAGTTTCATTAGAAAGTAATCTTTTCTCATGTTTTGGTCCAGTTTAGTTTAAACAATACAACATGTTAGAAAATACGAAATAAGGTATTTTATACTTACATTTATGTTAAAATTTTTCAATTAAAAGAACTTTTTTGTATTTCAAATTTCTGATTTTTTTATACTTGATCTTGATACTGAATCCTATAGTTTTTTTTTTATATATATATAAAGCAAATAGTTATTGTTTTCAATTAGTTCATCTTCAATTTTGTTCTAAGTGGAAAAAAAAACAAAAAAACCCAGAAAATAAAGAAAAATGCATTTTTAGAATATTTTTTGATTAAGTTTTCATGTTAAGTGCAATATATTTTAGTTTCTAATCTATATTATGCTTGAAAACATTTATCAGCGGTAAGTTGGCTGCTTTGAAAATATCGGATATATATCGAAAATATCAGATATATATCAAAATATCGGATATTTTTGATATTTTCGAAAATATTTACGAACCCTGTTGTATTGCATGTTGAATATTGTTTTTATGTCGCATTAGAATAATTTTGTTAATGAGAATAATAGACTCGGAACCTCGCTCAGTAGTACATTCAGAGAGTTGGAGTTCAATCCTGTTCAGTAGAGGTCCCAAGAACCATAATGTTTAATTATCACATTGTTATAAGTTAAGTAGAATCTCTCAAATCTTCAAAATCTGTCATTTTCCTCCTACTTTTGCAGTGTTTATAATATTTTCCAGCAGGGGAAGTGAAGGTGTCAAATTAGGAGGTAACTTTAACTTAATTGGGTAAATAACTTTTAATTATGTCCAGGTCTGTGACATGAGCAATGGCCGGCCAAACCCGGTTACACCTCTGAACACAAATGCTTGCAAATTGTGCTTAGCTTGCACTTAGAAACTTAAAGTTAGTTAAAATTTAATATCTGAAAATCATATTTTCTGATTTGAGAAACAAACTTCAAAGATTCAGAATTAGATATTAAGAGTTAAAAAAATAGTAAATTGCATACATATAAGAAAGACAAACAATTCTTAAACTGCACCTAATTAGTTCATTTTTGGCTACTAAGAAAAAGAGTCCTTCCGGCCAGTGCCAGGAGGAAGAGGTAGCTTTCATAATCCTTATTTAAAAAAAGCCATGTTATATGGTCTTATATCATGCAAACACACGAAGCTCAACTTAGTGGAAACCGAATATAGGAGATTCAATACTAATTTTTATCAATATAATGAATGAGAATTTCGCGAAATTAGTCAGCTTTATCCAAGCTGCTTTTCTTTAAAGTAACTTATATTTGGCTGCCAAATTCGGCAATTTCTTAAAGTGCCTGTCATTTTAAAACAACATGGTGGATGAGGCTAAGCAGTAAACTTGGTCGAGACCTTAGTAATTGCTGTGCACATGCTCACTCACATCGGAATCGGTTAATATATAGGAGTGCTGTCGCATGCAAAAAATCAGATTTTTCAAAATGTCACCCACAATAGAAATTGAAACTGCTATATCTGAGCCATTTTTTAAGGTAAAGACAAACAAAAAATGCTCCTGAATCCTTATATCAAGATCAAATACTTAAGAAAGAAACCTTTTTCAATTTCTAATTTTTTTGCACCTCACTTTAAATATATATAATTTAATGGCCGCCATTTTGAAACAAGATGGCTGATGAATCTGGCCAGCGAACTTGGTCGAGGTGTTGATGTATACTATCCACATGCCTTCTTACATCGAAATAGGCGAATACGTGTGTTATCACGTGACAAATACAAGATCGTTTCAAAATGTTAGCCATGCTAGAAATTCAAAGTGCTATAAATCAACCATTTTTTAAGATATCAACAAAAGAACAAATTTTCAGAAACAAAAACTGCTCCGGAATCTTTGTATCAAGGCCAAACACATAAAAAAAATCTTTTTCATTTTCCAATTTTTTAATACCTCATTTTGAATTTTAAATTTAATTTTTTTTTAATGGCAACCCTTTTGAAACAAGATGGCGAATGAAGCTGGCCAACGAACTCGGTCGAGACATTGGTATGTACTATGTACAGACCAAGTTACATTCAAATAGGTTCATAAATACGCCTGTTATCGCGTGACAAAAATCAGGTCGTTTTAAAATGTCAGCCACAAGAGAAATTCAAAATGCTATTACTCAGCCATTTTTTTTTTAGATATAGACGAAAGAAAAGCTGTTCCGGAATCTTTGTATTAAGGTCAAACACATACAAAAAAAATCTTTTTCATTTTCCAATTTTTTGGTATCTCATTTAAATTTTTTAATTTTTTTAAATGGCCGCCATTTTGAAACAAGATGGTGGATGAAGCTGGCCAACGAACTCGGTCAAGATATTTGTATGTACTATGTACACACCAAGGTACATCCAAGTCGGTTCATAAATACGCCTGTTATTACATGAGAAAAATCAGGACGTTTCAAAATGTCAGCCACGCTAGAAATTCAAAATGCTATAACTCAGCCATTTCTTAAGATATAGACGAAACAAAAACTGCTCCCGAATCTTTTTATCAAGGTCAAACACATAAGAAGAAAATATTTTTTCAATTTTTGGTACCACATTTCAAATTTAAATTTTTCTTAAAAATTTAAATGGCCGCCATTTTTAAACAAGATGGCGGGTGAAGCTGGCCAACGAACCCGGTCGAGACATTGGTATGTGCTATGTATAAACGAAGTTACATCCAAATCGGTTCATAAATACACCTTTTATCGCGTGACAAAATTCAGGACGTTTCAAAATGTCAGCCACGCTAGAAATTCAAAATGCTATAACTCAGCCATTTTTTAAGATATAGACGAAACAAAAACTGCTCCGAAATCTTTGTATAAAGGTCAAATACATAAGAAAAAAATATTTTTCCATTTTTAATTTTTTGGTACCACATTTCAAGTTTTAAATTTTTTTAAAAATTTTAAATGGCCGCCATTTTGAAACAAAACGGCGGATGAAGCTGACCAACGAACCCGGTCGAGAGATTGGTATGTACTATGTACACACCGAATTACATCCAAATCGGTTCGTAAATACGCCTTTTATCGCGTGACAAAATTCAGGACGTTTCAAAATGTCAGCCACGCTAGAAATTCAAAATGCTATAACTCAGCCATTTTTAAGATATAGACGAAACAAAAACTGCTCCGGAATCTTTGTATAAAGGTCAAATACATAAGAAAAAAATGTTTTTCCATTTTTAATTTTTTGGTACCACATTTCAAGTTTTAAATTTTTTTAAAAATTTTAAATGGCCGCCATTTTGAAACAAAACGGCGGATGAAGCTGACCAACGAACTCGGTCGAGACATTGGTATGTACTATGTACGCACCGAATTACATCGAAATCAGTTCATAATTACGGGAATTACAGTGTGACATAGGTCAGATACATATATATATATATATATATATATATATATATATATATATGTCAATTTTGAACGGAGGGTGGTTTCGGGGTCTGGGGGTCATGATCGATGAAAATATACCAAAATTTTTTGAAATCGCTTTCCTCCGAACGGCTGCAATAGGTAGCTTTTTTGTAAAGAAAGCTACCTAACAGTTGTGTGCTATTGATACATGACCCTATAAATTTCTAAGTCTGTGAATGATTATGATTTTTTTTTTTTTTTTTGTTCCATATTTTACTATTTGTACAAAAAAATATTGCATGTTAACTAATTACTTTTATTTTGTTTTTAATAAATGTTTGTGTCATTTATTTTTAATGAAATCTTTATGTAATTTAAAACTGTATTTTTTCTTTATATAGTGCTCTGACAAGTGGATTAATATCTCCTAGTGACCTACCAGATTCACCTGGAGAGCTCATGTCACCAACGCTTACTGATAAGGACAGTAATTCTAAAACTGAAAATATTGATGTCACAAAAATTGATAGTGATAATGAATGTGAAAGTAATGAAATAGAAAAGAAAGATATCCATTCAACAGAAGCTCTTTTAACTAGTGTTGAAAATGAAATTAAGTTAACAGAAACAAAGGTAATAAAATAACTGTTTATATTCAAGAATCTTAAAGCTTCTAATATCCATTTAAAATTCTTGCTTTTTATTCATATCTTTTCATCCTATATTTGATTTTTAAAGACTTTTAAAAAGCCTCATTTTTATATATTTTTTATGGTTGAAGATTTTATATTTATTTATTAGAGTATCACTTAATGTTTGCTATTTTTTCTTAAAATTATCATTTGCATTTTGTAATTACTGAAAAATAAGTCTCTTTAAAAAGCAAATCAATAGTTTAAGTTGGAAATTTAATGGATTTTTAGGCTAATGTCAGGCGAATGTCTATTTGCACACTTTTTCTTTCAAAATCAAAGGCAAACACATTCTCTAACATGGGTTTTTGTTTAATGTGGAAAGAAAAAGCGTGCAAATAGATATTCGTCTGACATTAGCCTTACTCTCTGTTATTTAACTTCATGTATGTAAAGATGGAATTTTGTAGTCAATTTTCAATCATTTTCTGATATGCTAGAATTATAAGAATTATGTACACACAACGATAGTACAATATTTTAATATTTTTAGAACTTAATTATAAATTAATTTTAAGGCATTTTTCTATTAGCCTGGCACAGGTGATAAATTGACAAACATAATATTTTTTATGGTTACAAGCATATACGAGTTGCAACAACAATGAAGTTAATTATGTGTCAAACTACACTTGCTAAAATAGGCCAATTGGCTGTGAAACTGCAACAATGTTTAAACACTAAAAAGCAGGTAATAAACAATGTAATCTTTCTCTTTTTTTTTTAAATATATTTTTTATTTAACTTAACATGGTTCATGTATGTTAACCCTTTATGTACTGAATTATGAATTCATGAAAATTTTATCTTAAAACATTTTTCCTGAATTGTTTAAACTACATTAGAAGATTTACATAATAATTTGATAAATTTTAGAAAGATTGAATGATTTAGAAGGATTAATTAAATTTGAATTTATAGGGATTTTGTGCAATATTTATAACCTCACTCAAATCTTTTATTTTAAATGTTTTTCTTGGTATTTCATAGAATTAGAAAATGTACAGATATAATGTTCTTACAATGGAAATATTTCCGAATTGAACCCCCCCCCCCCCCCAACACCAAGAAAGCTGAAAAGATGCAAAGGCAAAAGAAATCATCCTTTTAAAAATATTTTTTGTTTTGTGTAACTAATATTGCTTTTGGGACAAGATAAAGTAATGTATCTATAATTCATTCTAAACTGTATTACAACTAATCGATGTATTAAATAAATTTTATAACAAGTTATTTTAATGATACTTATAAGTACCATCAGTAGATAAAGGGTTAAGATAAGGTAGAATTTTTTAATCAATTTTTCACTCTCTTTTTGATATGCTAGAATTATAAAAATTATACACACATATGAGTTTTCAGTGACAATATAACATTTTAATATTCTTAGAACTTAATTATAAATTAATTTTAAGGCATTTTTCCACCAGCCAGTTTTAGCTGATAAATTGGCAAATATTCTTTGTGATTATAACTGTATGTGTGTTAAAGCAATAATGGAGATAATTATTCTCAAGATCCTGCTCACTAAAATATGCCACTTCATTAAGGAAATAGTTTACACAATAAAAAGTAGAAAATAAAATATAAAGAATGACTAAAGAATCTAATAATTTGTTTTAAAAATACTTTTTTATCAATTAATAATTTAATATTAATTAAATTATAACTACTATATGTTAAAAAAACAATTTTGAAATTCTTAATAGATAGTTCAAATAATGCTTTTTTTCTTTCCCATTGCCATATCTTAAAAAACAGAGCAAAAATTATAATCTTTTAAAACCATAGATAATATCACAACTGTATTGCAAGCATTCGAAAGGGCGCCAAGGGGTTGCTGCGTTGGACAGCCTTGGTCTAACCCATAGACCAGCTTAATGGTTATTCCCCTCGTCTTAGTTTAGGAAATGTGTGGAGTTTCAATGTAAGAATTTTCCCTCATGCGACTCAAGCAAAAACTGCTGAAATGGAGCATAATTTAAGCCATAGACATATAACCAGAACACATGACGCACAAGAAATGTCATGTATATTGGTCAGTTTATCTTTTATCTCTCCATCTTGGTGTGGAGATGCACTACAATCATAATTTATTTATACAAGCCCATAAAGTGTTTCACTTCATGAGAGACAGGAGGCACCTGCTATATATCAAAGTTCAGATTTTTTCAGTAGGCCACCTTAACTAAGGTTGTCGGTCTGTCTGTCACACACTGAAATGGTTTTATGAAGACTGTTGTTGTTGTGATTCAGAAGTTTTAAATTAAGCATTCAAGAAAGTCTAAAATCAAAATTGTATATATTTTTTCAGGTAAAAGACAATATAGTATGCAATACAACCATAAAATAAATAAGGCAGTTTGTTTTACACTACAGTACAGGCCCCATTGTCTGGGAGGAAAAAAATTATTCAAAAATTTTCTGAATTTGTAAATTTATACTAAAATTTTGCAATTTCTGAAATTTTTTAAAAATTTTACAGATTTAGTTTAACAAAACTGACTGATTTGTTTAAGAAATAAGATATATTAAAAATATTGATCAAAATACTTTATGTAAATTATGTAGCTACAAAGAAGAAAAAGGGTAGAGCTTGTACATAAAATAATTTTAATTACCAATATTATTTTTTTATTTATTCATTGTTACTATTGAATACTGCAGGAATTTTTGTTTAAATAATTTAAAAAAATGCAAAAAGTAAGTTTTATTCATATTCTACATGGGATTGTTTAAATTTTGTCATTTTTATTTTTTTGAAAAATTTCGAATTTCAAGGAGGGGATGGGGGGGGGGGCTTCTGAGGATCCTGGATAATAGGTCCTGTACTGTATTGCAAATTAAACTAGCTAAACAGTATTTAACCAGTACATTTCTATCGAAAGTAGGGGTATGACTATTTGAACAGAAACTTTGATATTTCCTTTTCACATGGTCCTTGGCATATCTCAGTCTTAAGGCAGTACAACTTCTTTCAAAAATTATAAATAGTTACAAACGCCAGAAATGTTATTTATTTTTTTCCAGGAGAAATGTGTTTTATCTTCTGAAAAAAATCTATGAAAATGGTGATAATATGCAAAAAAAAATTCTTGCAAGACAATATATGTAAGGAAGTGTCAAAAGAAGAAAGATATTTACTTGGTGAACTGGTTCAATGGCTTTAAAATATATTTTCTTACACCATTGTCGAAAGTAAAGTTGAGTATGTGTGCACTAACAAATGTGTATTGTTATATTGTTTACTTATGTAAATATTGAACTAATTACTTGTGCATTTGATACATTGATAGTTATTTGATAAAAATATAACAGTCTGATGAGGTTTTAAAATGCAAAGGAAGTTTGCCAAAAAGAGCTTTACAAAATGTTGCTTTCTTCATCATTTTTACTTTCTTCAATCTTCAGTAGAAGAAAGTATTGTAATCGAAATTTTCATTATCGTACCATTGAAAAGTGTATGAATTTATGCATAGAATTCAACCAAATTTTTTGTGTACGTTTCTGGCTATGGCAAACAAGTCCTCCCTGAATTTGAAAAAAATCTGCCGGAAGCGGGGCGCTGTAATAGTGATGTTTGTGCCATTTTCTTTATTGTACAATCAAAAAGTGTATAAAATTATGCATACATTTGAACCAAATTTTTTGTGCATAATTTTAGATATGGCCTATAGGTCCTCCTTGAATTTGGAAATATTGCGCGGTAAAGGGGCTCTGTGATAGCGATTTTTGATTTGTCGTAGTTCTATTGTCCATTTGCGGCTCGGGCTGTGGCAGGAACTCGCTTCCTGCTAAGCCGGCTATTCGCAAACAGCATATAAAAACAGAATAAGGAAAAACTATTAATTTTAACAAATATCGTGATATAGATTAACTCGTTTTTAGTTCTTTTAATTGACTGAAGCAGAAATTTAAGATGAAAATCAAAGTTGGTATAGTATTGAACTGATAATATTGAAGTATTAACATGTGTAACTAGTTTTTGAAATATTAAGATGTATAAGATAGAAGAAAGTTTTGGGATTGGCACATCCAACTAGTTTCCATTTTGCCTAAGCCCCTATTAAACAGAAATACCAAAACTTTAAACAGCCTACAGTGTGGCATGGTATAAACTTGGAGCAAAAAAGACTGGCAATACTTCAAATTATAAGGAAAGATAAGGCTTAAATATTTTTTATCTTGCTCAAAATCTCATAAAAGAATGCTCAGAATTTTACAGATGATCCAATTGAAAAGAAAAAGAGTGAGGTTCTGATGTAATTTAAATTAATTTGTTTTTTATATGTATTATTTATGATGAAAATTAAAACTTTGCAAATCCATGTTCTTTATCAAATAACTTATTCTCTTTAAATTTAGCTGTTTTATTGTTTTATGAATTTAGGTGCACAACCCATTAGATTTGAATAAAAGTTCAGATGATGACAATGAAGTCATTGCTCTTCAGCTAGAAACATCAAATGATTCTCTTGATGAAGTGTTTGAGAATCCAGATAACAAAAACAACACTTCATTTTCCTTGAAAAATGATGAGGTATGTCTTTCATTTACTTTTAGAGGTCTCCTCATTAACTAAACAGGTTATTGTTAATTTAATAACATTTTGTTTTTGTCTAAATTTAAATAATTTTCAATTTATAGCCACATTCATATAGTGTATACATCTATTTTGAAAAATAACTATCCTGACAAATTGATATAATAAAATAATTTATCATGTTCTGTAAAAGTAATAAAAAAGTAGAATCTGTAGTTAATAGTCATAATAATTACTTTTGGAACATACTCAAATTTTGCAGTATGAACATATAAAACAAGTGGGTAAATGGGATCACAGATCGCACAGAGGTTTTCGTTTAATATCTCTTTTAAAACACTTTATCCTTAATTAATAAATCAAAAATGTTAATTTAAACCGTTGCATAAGTGGCAGCGCCATTATATTTAATTTTAAAATTATTTAAAAAATATTTTTAGACCAAATAAAAAATATTCAAGTAAAATTATTAAAATAAAATTAAAAAATCTGAATTTTTTTTAATTCAGCAATTTAAAAAATTTTGCGGAGGTATAAATAAAACATACATTTTTTAAAAGAAAAAACTGTTTAAAACATACTTAACCCCCCGACCGCCGAGCAAATGGGCAAAATTGTAATGTTTTTTTTCTCTGTAATTTATTAAAAATACTTAAAAAAGATGTTTTTTCCAACAAGATATAAAAACTTTTATTACGTATAGGCATATAAGCCCTGAGGGTAGTAATCATAACTTAATTTTTCAAATCAGAGTTTTATCTATAGAATTATATTAATTTAAATAATGCTTCTGTTGCAGTGAAACATACAGCTTAGTGAACGGATATATCAGTTCGCAGCGGTGAAAAGGTTAAAGTGCTAAAATAATTCCGAAAAAATTTATATTAATTCTTTCACTTTTCAAACACTCACTAGGTGGCGTCAAAAAAGGATGTTAACATTTATTAAAATTCCATAAAATGACTAAAAAGTACAAAATTCTTATAATTAAATCCATCTGACAATTAAATGTAAAAATTGAAAATTTCAACTTCTGTCGACGTGCTTCAAACCCAGACCTTTCGGTTAAAAATAACATGCTCTACCACAGGACTAGCGAGTTCATGAAAAGATGGTTGAAATTAAGATTGTGTTTTGAAATCACAAAAATGGTGGGATGTCATTACATCAATTTATTTAATTAAAATAACATAACAGTTTCAAAATTTTATAATTTTGAGTATGACAGGGGATATTCAGCTCTGTGTAAAAAAAAAAAAAAAAATTCAAATCTGTAACTTAAATAGCCTCCGAGTATGAGTGTCTGTGGTTTCATAAGATGAACGAAACCCTAAAAATGTAAAACATAGATGGAAAAACTGACCATCAAATCTCATAAAATTTTCATGGAACTGTTTGGGATACACTTTCAAAGAGGTGAAAAAAAAATTTATTAAAATCTATGTGACCATGCTGGAAAAGTTTGCTATTTACACTAATGAATCAATTCAAATAAATAGATCAAGTACAGAATTTTTTTTCTTTTTAATTTTATTTAAAAGGAGTTAAGCAAAAAGATATTTAGGTACAGATGTCATATTCGTCCCATATTGGCGCGATTTTTTTCGGTTGCCAATTTGGCGAAAACATCAACAGCGTAAACAACATGATCCGAGTTACCACATCAAGCAAAATAACGACACTTTGGCGCAAGTTAAGTACCTGTTGCCTATATGATATTGGCGACAGAAAAAATTCGCGCCAATATGGGGCGAATATGACATCTGTTCTGATATTTATTAAGTATGAGTATTCTATGAGGATTAAACTGTGATGAGTTGAAAAGGAATCTGGTTTGTGAAGACTTAAATAATTCAATGGAAAGTTAATTCTAATCATATGGAACAGAATTAGGTTGTTGATGGGAAAAAAAGAGCAATAAGTAAAATTAACTAAATTAGATAATAGTGATTCTATTAGATCGCATTTATAACAAAAAAGTTAGCTAGTAGATTTTAATAGCATTAAAATTTACACGTTATTAATTTTCTTGCTATGTGGTTGTTTAATTTTTTTTTTTCTATGAAAACTGCAATCATTCTGTTATCCAAAATCTAATTAAATGTCTGCTGATTTGATAGATATTATATTACATTATCAAAAATAAATATGATGTATTACTTATGTATTATTTTTGAGCAATTGTAAGTGAGCTGATTGTTTTATTAGTGTAACTTTTTTCTAATATAATGGGTCTATCTCTTATATGTGTGTATTTATTTTAACTCTATCTTTTTAAAATCCTTTTTTTCTTTAAATAATTTCTATAGGAGCTCTCGTCTAAATCTGATGAAGAATCTGATGATGATGACTTTCTTTTACAACAATGCATTGAGCTAGGAATGCCTAGCAGCTCAAATAAAAGCAAACAAGATCTAAAAGTAAGCAAAAGATGTGCCTACCACGTTCTTAAAGATTCCCTGATCCACATGCAATTTCTAATAATCTATTGTATCTATAAAAATAACCTGTGTATGTATTGTTAAGTTGTTATTATTAAACATGTAATATACAATTATGTTTGTTAGAATTTGCCATTGGTATCCTTTAAATACTGTGATGAGCATCAATCTAGTGACTCCTTATTAACCTGAAAATAAGTATTGATGTGTTGTAGCAGTCACTTTCTCTAAGTAGACACCACAATTTTTAATAAGGACTCATTACTTCAAAAGGACACGCCACTCTGAGAATTTAGTATAGAAAAGAATGTTTAATGAAACTTTTGTACTACATGACACATTTTTATTTACACAATGTACATATTTACATAATTTAGTAATATTATAAGAAATCCCCTCGGGAGAAAATATTGACACGCATACATTTTCACCACCACCTTTGCTCGTCTCATGAAAGCTCTGTGAGGAAATAACAACGCAAGACGCATACATATCACAACCTCTTTGGTGTCTCATAGGGGAACTCTGGGGGAAAACTATCCGCAGCTAATGATGGGAAATTAGAGACTGTCGGCTAATGCTGCCACCTAGTGTAATAATCTTTAAATATGAGCTATTCATTACAGTGTTTTATAAGCTTTAAAAGAATCTTTATAAAACCATTAAAAATATTGCTGTGTTAATATTGGAAAAAACAAAACTACAGTAAAACAATAAGCATCTACATATATTGCTTAAAATGCTTCTACTATAGATATGTTTCTCTCCAATTATTTCTTGTTTTCCATTCAATTTTTAATGCCTTTCCTTTAGAAAATTTAAATTTTTTGACTCATACTATTCATCTACTCTAAAACTGTAAAGATGAGAGCATGAAAATTCTAATTC
Source organism: Maratus speciosus (assembly GCA_963932465.1). Taxonomy (NCBI): domain Eukaryota; kingdom Metazoa; phylum Arthropoda; class Arachnida; order Araneae; family Salticidae; genus Maratus; species Maratus speciosus. Next base: position 106,674,018 of record OZ010786.1, on the reverse strand, counting down.
CAACGATGTTTCTTGGTAATTTTTCTTAAACAACAATTTTAAAAGTAAAAGTATTATTTTTTCTGTCGTTGAATAATGTCAAATATTTTTCACCTGCTCCTCTTTCAATTTATTGATGATATTGATTTGATGATGATCAAAAATTTCCCTTTTTTCTTTCTTTTTATTATGTATATGTGTAAAAAACACTAGCTACAAATTTCTGTATCTATTTTTTTTTTTTTTTAGATGGAGATTTCTAAAAAAGAGGTAGCACTTACAATAAATTTAGTCTGTAGTGAAAAGGAAGGGGAAAGACCTGTAGTTCTGAATAGAAAATGTGATTCTCCAAAGAGCTTACCTGTTGAAATAAGCAGTGGTTCTATACAGGTATGAATTTTGTTTATTATTTTACTGTACTTATCTGCTTTTTATTGATGTTGTAGATTTTCAATTTTATGAACTGTGTTGAGATTTTATAAATTAAAAAAATATATATACTGGTGTTTTGAAAAAAAAAAAAAAATATGTATTAACATTTTGTAGTTGTGCCTTCATTTTTTAGGTCTGACTGGAACATCTTTTTATGACTAAATTCTTTCATAAACTTCAATTGAATTGCAATTGAGAAAGAAAGAAATTTAAAAATATACCTTTTTAATGCTTTCCAGCGTATTTTATTTTTTGTTTGTAACATTTTTTTAAGTAGGATTTTAATGCTGATGTACGATTTCAAATAATTTATTTTTGTATATCTTATACAGGTGCATTACAGCATACCTAATAAAATTCTATTTATAGTTTATTTCTCATCTCATGACAATAAGTACGTCTTTAATTTTGGATAATGATACAATGAAATGTTGAGTTTGTATTATGGTCAGCATTTAGGGAGTAATAGTAACTTAAACGAAATCAAGTGTGTTTATCATTTTTCTGAAGTGAGAAGTAACAGAATTCTGCATTGTTTGTTTGTTTTTTTAATGTGGGTGTTTTAATATCAGTTTCAAAGATACTAATGCAAGAAAAAATATTTAGAGAGTATTTACATTGACTGTAGTCTGGAATCAACAGAAAGAACTTTTCCGGGGGAATTAAGCAAAAATCCTTTTTTAGGGTTTCGTTCATCTGACGAAACCCTATTCGTCTCACTCCTCTGTTTGTCTGTCACAGAGCCCGTTCTCATAAACTATATATGTTGGAGACTTGAAATTTTGCATACTTATAGCTGAACACCAAACAACAAATCATAAAATTTTGAAAAAGTCTTATATTTATCCCTCTGGGCTGTAACTTGTGTATTTTAAGCATTTTTTTCTAACTGAGCTCTTAATTAAGTTGGAGACTTGAAATTTTGCATACTTCTAGCTGAACACTTGCAACCACACGAAAAATCATAAAATTTTCAAAAAGTCATATCATTACTTCTCCAGGCTCTAACTTGCGTATTTTAAGCATTTTTTTCTAACTCAGCCCCTAATTAAGTTCGAGACTTAAAATTTTACATAGTTATAGCTTATAGCTGAACACTTGCGATCACACGGCAAATCATAAAAATTTCAAAAAGTCTTATATTTACCCCTCTGGTCTCTAACATGTGTATTTTAAGCAATTTTTCTAACTAAGCCCCTAATTAAGTTGGAGACTTGAAATTTTGCATACTTATAGCAGAACACTTGCAATCACACGAAAAAGCATAAATTTTTCAAAAAGTCTCATTATTTACCCCTCTGGGCTCTAACTTGTGTATTTTAAGCAATTTTTCTAACCTCCCTCCTTTTCACCTGGGAGGGGGTACTTTTCTAACTTTTGCCAACACCCCTCACGTGATATATCATTTGCACAGCCCTTTAACCACTCTTTCATATTAGTATGCACCATAGCCTTATATATTTGAGTTCCACTTTTTACTGCCAAGGGATGCGTACCTATCTCAAGTGCTATGGGCCTGATCACCTCGACTAATATATCTACGGATAGGTTGTAAAACAGAGTTTCGTTCGGATAGAGGTTTGTTTAGAATAGAGTGTGACCTCTGGTTACGAAATGTGGAACTAACAGATTTTCCAAAAGAATAAAGTATTTTGAAAGGAATATTAAATGAAACACTCTGTGCGATCTGTGATCTCACGTACCTACTTGTTAAGAAACATATGTCTGTCAAAAAACTCTTATCATTAGAAAGCCAAAACATTTGAAAAGAAAAAAAGTAGTAATATGTTTGCAACATTAAGGAAAAAGAAAAAAAAATGCTGGTTTCAGATTATTATTATATATGATTCTGTTTTGCTTTTTTGTTGGCAGCGGGGCCCTCAACATTACATTCATTTGGACATTTTTTTGTTAAAAAATGTAAATTCATTTAACACTGATTTTAGGTACATTTAAGGTTATTATCATGGTCTATTTCAGTTTAAAATATAAAATCAAAACAGACCGGACCATGCACCTCTGGATTTTGTGAGTAACAAAAAAATATTAAACCATATCATTCTCAAAGCAATTTCCTCAGTGGTAAACTTTGCTGCAATCACCACCATCTAAAAATAATTTGTGCCTATAAACCATTTAGAGTTTAACTTAATTGTATTAGGTGACATGCTAAGCAACTTAACTTGCTGCATGATCTTTTTTTGACATAACTGAACCCATTTTAAAAAATGCAAGTATCTAAGTTTATCTTTTTGTTATTGCATTTTTTTCCCCATCTGGTTTAAAAGTTCTGTGATGTTAAATAGTATAACAAAAACTAAAAAAATAAGAAAATGTTACCAACCTTTGTTTTGTTTTCTTTAAAGTATTACATGATTTTATTTTTTAATGAATTGATGCAAATTTATTTGAACATTTCCATGAAAATGAAGCAAAATTTCATTTTATAAAGAACATATTATGTCTGTATGTATTTGTATATAAAACACAAATATCTGTATTATTAGATAAACAAAGATATTTGGAATAAAATAGTAATATGTTTGCAGCGATAAGGGGAAAAACAAGTGGGTAAGTGTGATCACAGATCGCACAGAGGTTTTCGTTTAATATTCCTTTCAAAATACTTTATCCCTTTGAAAAATCTGTTAGTTTCACATTTCGCAACCAGGGGCGCACTCTATTCTAAACAAACCTCTATCCGAACGAAACTCCGTTTTACATACTATCCGTAGATATATTAGTCGAGGCGACTGGCCCATAGCACCCGAGATAAGTAGGCGCCCCTGGTGGTAAAAAGTGGAACTAAAATATGTAAGGCTATGGTGCATAATATGAAAGAATGGTCAAAGGGGTTTCAGCAAAAGTTGGAAAATTGCTCCCCGGGTGAAAAGGGCGGAGGTTAGAAAAATTGCTTAAAATACACAAGTTAGAGCCCGGAGGAGTAAATAATATAAGACTTTTTGAACATTTTATGATTTGTCGTGTAGTCTGAGGTATTCAGTCCAGAAGTTTGAGGTCGTATGCAAAAATTCATGCCTTTAACTTAATTAAAGGCTCTCTTAGAAAGAATTCCTTAAAATACATAAGTGGTAGGTCAAAGGGTTAAACGTAAGACTTTTTCAAGATTTTATGATTTGTCGCCTGGCCTCAGGTGTTCTGCTTAGTATGCAAAATTTCAAAACTCCAATTTGATAAAGGGCTCAGTTAGACAGAATTGCTTAAAATACACATGTGGGAGCCCAAAGGGTTAAATGTACGACTTTTTCAAAATTTTATGATTTGTCGCATGATGGTGTTCAGCTATAAATATGCAAAATTTCACGCCTCCAACCTAATTAGGGGCTCACTTAGAATGAATTGTTTAAAATACATATGTGGGAGCCCAAAAGGTTAAATGTATGACTTTTTCAAAATTTTTTGGTTTGTCATTTGATGTGAGGTGTTCAGCTATAAGTATGCAAAATTTCACTCCTCCAATCTAATTAGGGGCTCACTTAGAAAGAATTGTTTAAAATACACATGCGGGAGCCCAAAGGGTTAAATGTACGACTTTTTCAAAATTTTATAGTTTGTCGTTTCATGTGAGGTGTTCAGCGATAAGTGTGTAAAATTTCACGCCTCCAATCTAATTACGGGCTCACTTAGAAAAGATTGTTTAAAATACACATGTGAGAGTCCAAAGGGTTAAATGTACGACTTTTTCAAAATTTTATGATTTATCGTTTGATGTGAGGTGCTCAGCTATAAGTATTCAAAATTTCACGCCTCCAACCTAATTAGGGGCTCACTTAGAAAGAATTGTTTAAAATACATATGTGGGAGCCCAAAGGTGGTTAAATGTACGATTTTTTCAAAATTTTATGGCTTGTCGTTTGATGTGAGGTGTTCAGCTATAAATATGCAAAATTTCACTCCTCCAACCTAATTAGGGGCTCACTTAGAAAGAATTGTTTAAAATACACATGCGGGAGCCCAAAGCGTTAAATGTACGACTTTTTCAAAATTTTATAGTTTGTCGTTTCATGTGAGGTGTTCAGCGATAAGTGTGTAAAATTTCACGCCTCCAATCTAATTACGGGCTCACTTAGAAAAGATTGTTTAAAATACACATGTGAGAGTCCAAAGGGTTAAATGTACGACTTTTTCAAAATTTTATGATTTATCGTTTGATGTGAGGTGCTCAGCTATAAGTATGCAAAATTTCATGCCTCCAACCTAATTAGAGGCCCACTTAGAAAGAATTGTTTAAAATACACATGTGGGAGCCCAAAGGGTTAAATGTACGACTTTTTCAAAATTTTATGATTTGTCGTTTGGTCTGAGATGTCCAACTATAAGTACGCAAAATTTCACGCCTTCAACCTAATTAGGAGCTCACTTAGAAAGAATTGTTTAGTGTATACATTTGGGAGGAGCCCAAAGGGTTAAATGTACGACTTTTTCAAAATTTTATGATTTGTCGTATGTTGTGTGGTGTTCATTTATAAGTATGCAAAATTTCAAGTCTCCAACATGTATAGTTTCTGAGAACGGGCTCTGTGACGGACAGACAGACAGACAGAGGAGCGAGACGAATAGGGTTTCGTCAGATGAACGAAACCCTAAAAAGATCTTTTCAAATTTTAGATTATTATTATATATGATTCTCTTCCCCTTTTTTTTCTGTAATTTATCATCTAATACACCAGTGTCCATTATGACAAAGGAGTGGGGATGGGGAGAACAAGATTTCTTACTTGTATTTCTTTGCATGATTTCTACACAAATACATTTTGAATTACTTTATTTTGTCCTGTAGGTAATATTTCCCTTCGTTTTGCATTTAGTAGAGAAAGTTTGGGGACTTGTCATAGAAGATTTGTCAGGGAACTTATGGATCAAATTTATTTTATTTATGTCGCGAAATCTTTCTTTATATGCTTCTTGATGTTTTTAATAGTTATTTTTGTATAATTTAGATTTTTTTTTCCCCTGTGCATGTAAAATGCATTTTTGAGGTCCTGGAGGATGCCCTTGTCATAACTTTTGGATTAGCCTCCTTAAAATTGTTTATCTAAATAATTTCAGATTTTTTTTTTCTCATGTACATAAAATATACAGAAATATATATATATGTATATCTTTTGGTTCTTAGAAATATTAGCAATATATAAATTTTATTATTTAACAGATTGAATCAAAGTTAGTTGATCCACTGAAATCAGATGAAGATTCAGATGAAGATGATGAACTGTTACAATCCTGCATTCAGTTAGGCATGCCTGAAAATACTCCTAATAAAATTGTGTCTAACTCTGAAGTGTTTGCCAAGCCTGTTTATTCACCACATTCTGAAAAAGTTAGAGATTAGTATTAATACATTTATTATTATTACTTTTTCATTATTACTGTTATTTATTATTGTTACTTGTAACATTTAAAACAGCTTAGTCTTAAAGTGAGTAATTATTTTATTTTGCAATTTGTGTAATGAAAGAATGCATTTGTTTGTTATAAATCGGGAAAAGTAGTTGATATTCCATTAGATAACTTCAGCCCATGTAATAATTACAAGACCATATTTATTTCTTATTTTTTACCACTGAAAATTCAAAACTTTATGATGTTACACTCTTAGTATAATTACTCTTAGTCAATACTAATTTTGAATATAATCAACATAATATTAATCCGAATGTGAGAAATAATTGTAAAATATCTGTGTAAAAATTATGAAACCACCGACTAAAAATACTGAGATAATTTTTATACAAATTAGTTGTAACATTTTTTTTTAATGCTAAATATAATAAAAGGAACAAATAAGGAAGATTTTTTAAAAAATAAATTAAAATTTATAAGGACTGTGAGTTGAGAAGCATAAGCAAAACAGAATTTTATTTGAAGAAGAGAGAATGTAATTTATTTAATAAATTATTTATTTGTTGTCGTGTCTAGAAAAATGTCATGGCACTTTTCGTAGAACAGGGTTGCTAGATCCCTGACAGAAATTGGACTTCTTAAATGGGCCCTGGTCCATGCGAGAGAATCTTTGTCTGGTTAGGTACCCCGGAGACTGGAAATTTACCCCTTGAAGGGGCATACGCAGTGGTATGTAGCTGTTGCCAAACTTCGATCCTATAATCACAAGTGTGACATTTTGCCAACCAGCCTTTCACACAACCCAAGATTATTTCTAACTTGTAGATCAGGAACCTCAACGTCAGCTTTGCAAATCATTGTTTTTTAATGCACTTTGCATAATATTCAACTTCCTACTAATCGCAATTTAAAGTTTTCAAATTACATAAATATTTATAAGAATAAAAAATACTTAAAAAAGTTTCAGAAATTAAAAGTGTCAAATTAAACACGTTGTTATGCAATGATATACTGAAATTATGATGAACTGCTTATTCTGGTAAATTGTTAGATAAAAAAGTGCATTTCTTCAGGGGGCTCTGTCTCCCCTGAACCTTTCATACTCTATTTAAATTTACATTCATAATTTTCTATTAAATGTGCGAATGGTTATAGTATATCGTAGATTTCTCTTCACTCTCTCATTTATAAGGATAAGCAACAGTTTGGACAAGCATTTTACATTAGATTTCTTGTTACATTGTGATTTATAAGGATAAGCAACAGTTTGTACTAGTATTTTATGTTTTCCTAATATCCAAATATCAGTATTTACTTACCTGCCAACCACAAACACCTGAATCTGATGAATAAGGAACTTGTGGAAATGTAAACTGAATCATCTAATTTAGAACTCGAATGTAATGGGGGTAGTTTAGATAAAATTTTTTGAAAGTGGAAATCTGTCAAAACATGGAAGTGCCTCATCTCTGGGAGTTAAAAATTATAAAGGTGAAACTAAGAATAGTTAGTAAACGTGGTAAGCTTTTCATGGGGGGGGGGGGAGACTTGCTTCCTCTGATGCTTACTATTCTTGTTAAAAATTTATATATTCCATGGGGGTTTTTCTCCCCCTAACTTTTTCAATTACATAATTCGAGTAGTTTTTATGCACATCTTTCCACAGTTGCTTTTGTAACATGTTACGTTTTCATAATTTATTTATTAAGTAACAGATGTGACAGAAAATTTTCAAAATAAAGTTTTAGTACTTTTTTAATTAGTCTGTTAAAGGGAAGGGATGAAGAAGTAAAGCAGAAATTTCATAGAGAGGAAAATTTAGACAATTGATCATTTATTTATTTAAAATTCCATTGTAATTGACATAACATTTTACCATCGAATTTTGTTTTCAAAACTATGTAAAAAATTTACTAATAAAGCTAGAACAAATTTTTACAATTCAAAATATTTCTTACTAAGGACTTAATATCCAAATACCTGCAGATTATTTTAATCTCTCTTTTAGTCCCAAAAATTCCAATTCAAAATTCTGTAACTGGCGTAACATCATGGAAGACGATAGTATTCCGAGTGACGCAGCCTTAAGCCTAAAATCGTATTGTAGAATTCGTAGAGGGCGGAATTCATGTATATGGCTAATTCGACATCAAAGAAAGCGCAAAAAGCCGCCATTTAATAACTCAGCAGATATAGGTCCTATTGTTCTGATTTTTTTAGAACGGTCTTATATCTGCAGTCTAATACTATTCTGAAATTTTTACATTTCTACGTGCAGTATATTTTGAGATCTAAATACCCATTTTTAAAGCAAAAGCGATGCTACAAATTCCTAATATCGATTTCTGGAAAACGGCCCTGGTGATTTTCTTTTAATTGATATATAATATGAATCTTCTTGAGATGAAGTGAATAACACTTTCCTTTTTTCTAGGAAAACTCATTTTAAATTCTTTCATTTTCGTTTCCCATTAATGCATAAAACGAAACCAGTCAACCATTAATCTCTATGCTACTTTTCTCGTCTGTGATTAGTGAGTAGGTTTGACGTCGCATTGTAAGTGGGAGGAGTCGCAATCCATCTGACCAATGAGTGCGAAGTGCTGTGACTTTCAATAGATAGATAATCCATGTTTGTTTGTATACTTCTTAGCAAACAGAAATTCTCTATAATTATGGATTTAGTTTTTAAATTCATCGTTTCCTTATGGATTTGCAATTAATTATTGTTCAGAAAGAAAATAAAATATATGCGTCGTCTTTTCACATATCTTTTTCAGATTTTGAAAATACTATAGTATCGCGGATTAAAAAAAAAAAATTTATTAAATGTTGATGAATTTAATCAAAGAAGAAAATAAGGGAAATATCTTTTTGTGACTTTTAATGGATCATAGTTGCTTTCAAATGTTTCGGGCCGTGCAGCAATCCTATTTAACAAAATGTTCCCAGATAGTCTATATTAAGAAATATGCACAAAGTTAAAATTAACCACGATTGTGGATAAAATGGCCAATAAAATCTAAATATTGCCACATGGCAGACTTTTGCATTGAAGGTACAATTTGGAAATTTTTAAATGTTATACATGGGTGCAAGACCTTCTGTCTCAGTACTGATTTCCGTCTTTAACATATTTTTAACCGATATTTAATTCTGCTCTTTATGCTTATGCTATATTGATTGTGTGTGTGGCCGTGGATCGCCGTAGTGGTTGTCTGAAAATTAAAATGAATTGGCAACCAATGAAAATATTAAGAATTAAAGTTAAATATACAAAATAATTAATTTAGAAAATGTTGCCTTTGAAATATTCAATGACGGAAGCTGAAAAATAAAAAAGTGTAAAATAACTCACCCGGAGATTGAAGGTACAGTTGACACATATTTTATTGAAAATTTTTATATGCACTGCATGCATAATAATTTGAATGACTATTATTGGTAGAAAATTAAAATTCTCCTGGCCAGGAATACGACATATTTGTGTGAAGAGGAAAATACATTCACATGATATTGCACTATGTAAACAATCCTTCAAAATTGCTGAAATTGATGCAAACCTGAGAGTTCACTATATAAACTAATTTTATACTGTCCGAAGTATTATGTCCATAGTCCAGATTAAAGGTCCTGTATTTAGGAATATTGGCAGATGAGAGTTTGAAGATAAACTGGAGATTGTATATTTTTTACTATTGAAGATTTATGACGATAAGCAATAACTGTAAAATTGATGAAGGCACAAAGGATCACAGTGTTGAAATAGTCATCACAATAGGTTAGATGCAGACCCGTACTGAAGTTGTCGGAGATAAACTGGAGATTATATTCTTTACTATTGAAGATTCAAGACGATAAGCAGTAACTGTAGAATTGATGATGGCACATTATCGGTGGAGCTCAGCTCGACATGGTATATGGTTAATATTAATTATTTTATTCCAAAACAATTTTTATTGGATGCTACTATTTATTTCTAAGCGATTGCCAAAATTTCATTAATTTTAAACCGTAATTTAGCGAGATATCCGCATTACAAAATTTAATCACTTCTGTCAGTTTTAAAAGACGCGCGATCCATTTTTTTTCCCCGACGCAGTTAGACATTTTTTATCTTTCTTCCTCGCAGAAAAGGACGTCGTGACATCACTCTATCCTCCATCTTGTTTTGGTATCACGGCGTGATATCGCCGGTACTCAGGAATGCAGAGGGAATGCAACTTCGATTACGATACAAATCGTTATCGATATTTCGATTGCGATGAAAATCGCTATCGTGATGACTCAGATGTGCATGTGCCAGTCGCTGATTGGCGAATTTGAGTTCAGCGTCGGCCCAACGATCATTTGGGGGGCCATGCGCGCTTCGTCTCTGGGACTTGTCAAGAATGTAAGGAGGAGGACACACGTATGTTTGGGGCTCTAGCCCCAGACTAAGAATTTTTCAGGAAGAAGTAGCATTACTGCATTTTGGAAGCCATTTTTTAGTTTTTGGAGCCAGACGAAGAAATGTTATTTTCTTTTCAATTTTATGAACTGTAAGCTCTCCCATGTCAATTTTCTGTACGCCCAGCAGCTGAAACTTCATCATCAATTCTACTTTAATGTATTCATTTCTTTGAGATTATTAATAGCCCTCAAAGGATTTGCTTAATAACTGAATGTCCTTTCCCGTTCGTAAAAACATCTACCATGTCGAGCTGAGCTCCACCGATAATGTGCCATCATCAATTCTACAGTTATTGCTTATCGTCTTGAATCTTCAATAGTAAAGAATATAATCTCCAGTTTATCTCTGACAACTTCAGTACGGGTCTGCATCTAACCTATTGTGATGACTATTTCAACACTGTGATCCTTTGTGCCTTCATCAATTTTACAGTTATTGCTTATCGTCATAAATCTTCAATAGTAAAAAATATACAATCTCCAGTTTATCTTCAAACTCTCATCTGCCAATATTCCTAAATACAGGACCTTTAATCTGGACTATGGACATAATACTTCGGACAGTATAAAATTAGTTTATATAGTGAACTCTCAGGTTTGCATCAATTTCAGCAATTTTGAAGGATTGTTTACATAGTGCAATATCATGTGAATGTATTTTCCTCTTCACACAAATATGTCGTATTCCTGGCCAGGAAAATTTTAATTTTCTACCAATAATAGTCATTCAAATTATTATGCATGCAGTGCATATAAAATTTTTCAATAAAATATGTGTCAACTGTACCTTCAATCTCCGGGTGAGTTATTTTACACTTTTTTATTTTTCAGCTTCCGTCATTGAATATTTCAAAGGCAACATTTTCTAAATTAATTATTTTGTATATTTAACTTTAATTCTTAATATTTTCATTGGTTGCCAATTCATTTTAATTTTCAGACAACCACTACGGCGATCCACGGCCACACACACAATCAATATAGCATTTCTTGAGTAATTAAAGAATTAACTTGATATGTTTGAGTATTGTCATGAGTTGAAATTTGGTCTTCTGAAATGGGCTTTATAAATCCTAATTTAGTTTTCTTTCTAATTATTATGTTTTTATCAGTATTGTTGTGGACATATAAAAGAATGGCATTGTTTGCATCAGGTTGATGTAGACTGAAATTTAATTTTAAAGATAATTTATTTGATGTTGGACAAAATAAATAGTTTAAGGAATTACTAGTTTTATGAAGAGGTTTAAGTTTAATAATTTTACCTTGATTGGGTCTTAGAGTTACTTGATTGGCTGGTTTAACAAAATTTTTTGACATTTCAGAATTATTTTGAGAAGAAATTAAATCATTAGAAAATACTGGATTATTTAGAGAAGAATTTAAGTCATTTGAAAGTACTATGTTATTATGAACATTAGCATTAAACTCTGAAGGGGAAGGATTATTAACAGAATTAGAATTATCAAAATTATCAGCAGGTGAAATGTTACTATTGTCATTATCATTTACAGGTTGCAAAGAATCAGGGTTTTTATTGGCAAAAGGAAAAGTAAGGTGACCCATAATAAGTTGCTGATTTGCTGAGTCCAAAAGAACTTTATTTCTATTGAGGAAATCGTAGCCCAAAATAATTTGATAATTGGAGTGCCAATTGTCATGAGTAATGAAAAATGTGTTAGTGAACCAAGTGTTCTGAATTCGAAATTTAAGTTGTACCGTTGAAAAAAAAGGAATAGAAGAATTGTTGATAGTTTTTATATTTACAGAGCGTGATAAGAAATTTAATTTATTTTGTTTTTTAAGAAGATCAATTGCATGTGGTTGTATTAGTGACAAATTCGCTCCACTGTCTAAAAGCCCATCAAAAGCGAGTTTTCCAAATTTAAGTTTAATTATTGGTAATTCCGAGTTATCTATATTGCAGCTCATCAAAATTTTATCATTATTTACATTAGGACTTAATTTAATACCCTCATCATTATAAAAAAAAGAATCTAGGGCCCTGCAATCATGAGGGGGGGAATTATTTACATCAATTTCAGAACCCTTTACCCGTTTAAATGTCTTCTTGAACGGTTGTATGGTCTGTAATTGTTATGACCTCTTTCACGGTTATATCTTATGCCATTATCCTGAAAACCCCTTTGATTGTTATTATACCAATTCGTTATTATACCTTCAATCTCCGGGTGAGTTATTTTACACTTTTTTATTTTTCAGCTTCCGTCATTGAATATTTCAAAGGCAACATTTTCTAAATTAATTATTTTGTATATTTAACTTTAATTCTTAATATTTTCATTGGTTGCCAATTCATTTTAATTTTCAGACAACCACTACGGCGATCCACGGCCACACACACAATCAATATAGCATTTCTTGAGTAATTAAAGAATTAACTTGATATGTTTGAGTATTGTCATGAGTTGAAATTTGGTCTTCTGAAATGGGCTTTATAAATCCTAATTTAGTTTTCTTTCTAATTATTATGTTTTTATCAGTATTGTTGTGGACATATAAAAGAATGGCATTGTTTGCATCAGGTTGATGTAGACTGAAATTTAATTTTAAAGATAATTTATTTGATGTTGGACAAAATAAATAGTTTAAGGAATTACTAGTTTTATGAAGAGGTTTAAGTTTAATAATTTTACCTTGATTGGGTCTTAGAGTTACTTGATTGGCTGGTTTAACAAAATTTTTTGACATTTCAGAATTATTTTGAGAAGAAATTAAATCATTAGAAAATACTGGATTATTTAGAGAAGAATTTAAGTCATTTGAAAGTACTATGTTATTATGAACATTAGCATTAAACTCTGAAGGGGAAGGATTATTAACAGAATTAGAATTATCAAAATTATCAGCAGGTGAAATGTTACTATTGTCATTATCATTTACAGGTTGCAAAGAATCAGGGTTTTTATTGGCAAAAGGAAAAGTAAGGTGACCCATAATAAGTTGCTGATTTGCTGAGTCCAAAAGAACTTTATTTCTATTGAGGAAATCGTAGCCCAAAATAATTTGATAATTGGAGTGCCAATTGTCATGAGTAATGAAAAATGTGTTAGTGAACCAAGTGTTCTGAATTCGAAATTTAAGTTGTACCGTTGAAAAAAAAGGAATAGAAGAATTGTTGATAGTTTTTATATTTACAGAGCGTGATAAGAAATTTAATTTATTTTGTTTTTTAAGAAGATCAATTGCATGTGGTTGTATTAGTGACAAATTCGCTCCACTGTCTAAAAGCCCATCAAAAGCGAGTTTTCCAAATTTAAGTTTAATTATTGGTAATTCCGAGTTATCTATATTGCAGCTCATCAAAATTTTATCATTATTTACATTAGGACTTAATTTAATACCCTCATCATTATAAAAAAAAGAATCTAGGGCCCTGCAATCATGAGGGGGGGAATTATTTACATCAATTTCAGAACCCTTTACCCGTTTAAATGTCTTCTTGAACGGTTGTATGGTCTGTAATTGTTATGACCTCTTTCACGGTTATATCTTATGCCATTATCCTGAAAACCCCTTTGATTGTTATTATACCAATTGCTATTTTCATTAACAAAATAATTCGCCTCACTGTTATTCATGCCCCCTCTTGAAAAATTTGTACCGTTTCTACCATTCGAGTTTTGAAACTCTAGGTAGTACCAGCAATCTTTGGCACTGTGTGCCTTGCGGCAAATCTGACATAACAGCTTTTCCTCTTTCATCTTCTTCACCGTTTCTGTCAGCTGAGCAATTTGTTTATTCTGATCTTCCTGGCATTTCAAAAGTTTTTCCAGCAAACTGTCTGGATTACTGGTGGATGGTGCAACTTGTAAAGTGTTAAGATCAAAAGTATTATGTTCCAGCGCTTTTTCAATATCTACGGCCTTAGCTACAATTTCATCAAAATTTTTTTTTCCGAATTTAAGAACTTCAACTTTAATGTCAGTTCGTAAAGCCTCTAAAAATTTGGAAGACATTAAATTAGCCTTAAATGACTCTAACGCTGCATTATCCTCAGAACCTGGAGCCATATTGTTAACTGTAGCCCTCACTTCCTCCGCTAAATCAAGCACAGACTGTTTCGGCTGTTGAGTTATGCGCCCATACTGATACGACGCTTCCTGGAAATTTTGTTTGTATTCAAATTTTAATTTCATCAAATTTGCTACATTTGCAAAACTTTTTTCTTCGCTTACACGTTTGTCAGTTGACAAAAATTCTGAAGCCTTTTCCCTACACAGGAGTCTCAACAGAGTAATGCGGTTTTTGTCTTTGATATTTTGAATGTTGCATACATCTTCTAAATTTTGTAAAAAGATGTTAACATTTTCATTAGGGTGGCCATGAAAAGGCGGAATCGCCGACATCATCGACCGAAAAAGTGCGCGATTGTTTGCCATGATTTAGCAAAATAGAATTAAAAAAATTTTAATAAGCAAAATATGAAAACAACTAAAAAGCAATATTTCTTTTTTTCAAAAGACTGAGAAAATTATATCTGTATAAATTAAATTTATCAATAAACAAATATAGGTAAATAATAATAAAATCTTTTCAAAATCTATTGTATAAAATATAAGAAATGAAACAAATAAAATATAAGAATATATATATAAAATATAAGAATATATATAAAATACACTTTATATCAAAATATTATTTTTTCTGGTGTACACATGGATGGAGAAAAAAAATCTTATCTTAGGAATTTCTTTTTATAATTAATCATTTGAATCAAGTTAAAATTTATCAGCAATAACAGAAAATATTAATGAAGTTAAAATAAAATAACCGTTAAAAAAAATCGTTAAACGATCTTTGAAATATAATATTGCACATTATAATTACCAAAAGTTAAACATTTAAAATTAAGATTTTCAGACATTGACCAGGTTCGAACACCTAAAAATTGGTCAAAGGCGTTAAATGCTATATTGATTTTGTGTTTGGCCGTGGATCTCCGTAGTGGTTGTCTGAAAATTAAAATGAATTGGCAACCAATGAAAATATTAAGAATTAAAGTTAAACATACAAAATAATTAATTTAGAAAATGTTGCCTTTGAAATATTCAATGACGGAAGCTGAAAAATAAAAAAGTATAAAATAACTCACCCGGAGATTGAAGGTACAGTTGACACATATTTTATTGAAAAATTTTATATGCACTGCATGCATAATAATTTGAATGACTATTATTGGTAGAAAATTAAAATTTTCCTGGCCAGGAATACGACATATTTGTGTGAAGAGGAAAATACATTCACATGATATTGCACTATGTAAACAATCCTTCAAAATTGCTGATATTGATGCAAACCTGAGAGTTCACTATATAAACTAATTTTATACTGTCCGAAGTATTATGTCCATAGTCCAGATTAAAGGTCCTGTATTTAGGAATATTGGCAGATGAGAGTTTGAAGATAAACTGGAGATTGTATATTTTTTACTATTGAAGATTTATGACGATAAGCAATAACTGTAAAATTGATGAAGGCACAAAGGATCACAGTGTTGAAATAGTCATCACAATAGGTTAGATGCAGACCCGTACTGAAGTTGTCGGAGATAAACTGGAGATTATATTCTTTACTATTGAAGATTCAAGACGATAAGCAGTAACTGTAGAATTGATGATGGCACATTATCGGTGGAGCTCAGCTCGACATGGTAGATGTTTTTACGAACGGGAAAGGACACTCAGTTATTAAGCAAATCCTTTGAGGGCTATTAATAATCTCAAAGAAATGAATACATTAAAGTAGAATTGATGATGAAGTTTCAGCTGCTGGGCGTACAGAAAATTGACATGGGAGAGCTTACAGTTCATAAAATTGAAAAGAAAATAACATTTCTTCGTCTGGCTCCAAAAACTAAAAAATGGCTTCCAAAATGCAGTAATGCTACTTCTTCCTGAAAAATTCTTAGTCTGGGGCTAGAGCCCCAAACATACGTGTGTCCTCCTCCTTACATTCTTGACAAGTCCCAGAGACGAAGCGCACATGGCCCCCCAAAAGATCGTTGGGCCGACGCTGAGCTCAAATTCGCCAATCAGCGACCGGCACATGCACATCTGAGTCATCACGATAGCGATTTTCATCGCAATCGAAATATCGATAACGATTTGTATCGTAATCGAAGTTGCATTCCCCTGCATTCCTGAGTACCGGCGATATCACGCCGTGATACCAAAACAAGATGGAGGATAGAGTGACGTCACAACGTCCTTTTCTGCGATGAAGAAAGATAAAAAATGTCTAACTGCGTCGGGGAAAAAAAATGGATCGCGCGTCTTTTAAAACTGACAGAAGTGATTAAATTTTGTAATGCAGATATCTTGCTAAATTACGGTTTAAAATTAATGAAATTTTGGCAATTGCTTAGAAATAAATAGTAGCATCCAATAAAAATAGCTTTGGAATAAAATAATTAATATTAAATAACTTTTTTAATTTATATTTTCGGAAGTTAGCGATTGTAAGAAAAGCATTGTAAGTTACTTTAACGAACGATATGCCTTAATGTTTATATTTTAAAAGATCCGTACACTATTAGAATTATATTTAATTGCATATTATAATATTTATTACTTTGAATAATTATTAATTATAGGATTATTAACGGAATATAAATTATTTAGAATGCTTTTTATTTATTTACTTAATACGTTTTTAAAGTTGTTTTTGAACTTAAATATTTAAATTTAAATAGAGAAATAATGCAGACGATAAATTAATAATCTGAAATATTGAAAATGTAACAGCTTAAATAATAGCTATTTACTATCAAGAACTTTTAATCACTTTGTTGTATTGTATGTAAAACATCATTTTTTTGTCATAATGCAAGCCATATAAGACACATTTCCTTATTTATATTTGATTATTCCTAATACTCAGAAATTTTGTCAGTCTTGGTTTGGATGAACTTCTTGCACCATGATAATATATTAGCATAACTTGACCAGATTGAAAGCTTAATCCAATTTGATATGCCGTCAGATTTACATATGTCTCAGAAGGGCCATGTGAAGGGGGCTGTCACCCTGGGCGCGGAACTTGAGGGGGCGCCAAATTTATACTACAAACCTCGTCTTTTTCTTCTTTTTTGTTAAAAAAAAAAAAAAAAAAAATGTATACTTGCATATTGGTAATTTTTTTTCTCAGTGAAAGTATGAACATTTTTCGTTTTAAAGTTATTGCATTCTCCTTTACCTCACACCGACAGAGCCGTCCTTAGGGGTGTGCGACAGGTGCGGCCACACGGGGCCTCGCGCCTCGGAAGGCCTTGCACCCGAAAAACTGTCAACCAATATTTTATGAATATTAGGCAGTTTTTCTGTTTTCCTCTTGAAAAAAAAATTATTTTGTCCTTGTAGGAAGGTGGCCGCTGACAATTTCTTAATAGCCACTTTTTATCATTTAGTGTCCCTATGGCCAGTGGCTAGTGCTAATTTTGCCCTTTAATTCATGCGTTTAGTGATCACGCCAGGGTGTTAGTGAGTTTTGTGCATTTTTCTGATTGCTGTATCCAGTGATTTTTTTTGTTGTTGTTGTTTGTTTGTTTTCATGAACATGCAGTGTTCATACATACATTATTGATCACTCTTAAGTTGCAGTATCTAGTGATGCTTCTTTGGTTTTAATGAATGCAAAGTGTTCATACTTGCATAAATTAGAATTTGAATTGTTCAATATTTACACTGATATGAGTAAGTACTTTTAAAGATTAAAATGACATGAATTTTTCTCAAAGTTGGTGAAAAATCAGAATTTCAATCGTTAAATAATTACTCTGATTTAGAAAGTTTGTTTAAAAAATTTCACATTTTTCAATAAATTTATGTTGAAATTGTTTTCTTTACTTTATTTTGATTGTCACATAAAAATGAGCTCTCCTGTGTTTACTAATACACCGTTATTTATAAATATTGTATTTACCATGATTCCAAAATAATGACATAGTAGAAAACGTCAGTCTGGCATCAATCAAGAAAGTGAACCAATCGCATCAGTTATCAGGTTGACATATTTTAGCTTGTGTTGGGGTGCATGAGGATGTTGATGTTTGCCAAAAAAATCACAATATTAGGTATTTCACTTGTTCTAGGATTTTGCTGAAGATCTTTATAATGCAACTATCTATATAATTTATTTCTGATGTGTAAATAATGGATTTTGCAGTTACAAATCACCTGTATTTCACATACATATTGTTGAAATATCTGCTATTTCCTGAAACATTAAGTTTTATACATTTTGATCCTTAACCCTTTCGAGACGGCATCCCTTACGCAAATTTTATTTGGTTGACACCACTTTTTTTAAACAGTTCTCTTTATTGGTGAAATTCCAAAAAATGCTCTAAATAAAAAAGACAAATATTACATTTATTTATTAATGGTGCCAAAGACAAATTCCATATGCCCCTTTTAACGATGCATATATGCATCAACCGTCCCAAAAGGGTTAACACCTTATTTCAGAATTTTGTAATGAAGGCATTGTTGTAGTAAAAGATCTTTATAATGCAATTTTCTGTATAACAGACAGCTTCTTTAATGTAAACAATGAATTTTACACTTAAAAAGAGCCTGCAATCCATTTTGTAGAAATATTGCTACCCTCTAGAGTAGGGGTTCCTAAACTTTTAGATCGACGTGCCACTGAATAGAAGTTCATACTTCCGGGTACCACCAAGTTACAAACTCCATGCTATTGCAGAAAAACCTGTGTAAACGGAATATGTCTAAAACAAGGTATTTGTCCAGTCTTTTGTACTCCGTCTGAGCAAATTTTACTGTATTTAATTGTATGATTACATTATTAAATTGGTACTTAGATTGACTGCTTTATATTAACATTCAAATAAAAGGTAGTAGTATCATCATTACATATTAATAATATGTACATTATCAAAATATAGTGTTTTGATTTTTAAAAAAAAGCTACAATACTTAATGGCATATTGGCATAGACCGATACATATGCACTAGGGTGACTCTATTAATTCTGTTGTATTGTTAATGATAAGGGTGATGCTTGCTTTACCAAACACATCTTCTTCATATCTGATTAGCTTTTACCGATATCAGAGAGTATTTTTCTTTTCTCACCGATCAAAATTTTGTTACCTTCATCTTTTTGAATGCGGATTCCAGCAATCCATTATCATTGTTGCATTTTTTACTTCATTTCACATACCAGTAGTGGTACGCATACCATAGTTTAAGAACCCCTACTCTAGAGGGCTAAATTTCAAACATTATTTCATCTTTATCTCCATAATTCTGATTTTTTTAATGAAAAAATTGCTAGCATTAAATAAAAAAATTTTGATATAAGTAATACAGTAGACTCCCTCAAATCTGCAAGAAATCTGCACATCATCGCAGATGTAAACAATGAAACTTTCAGTTCAGATGTAAGGGCGAAATTACAGAATTTTTTTATTTTATATCATTTCGTTTGTATTTCAATGTGTAATTAATTCTCTATAATTATGACTGAACTCATGGTTTTTCAGGAAGGAAGTACAATTTATTTCTGAAAAAAAAAAAAAAAAAAATCAAGTGCGATACCGTTTGATATCACATATATTATTCTTTAAAGGTAATTAATATGATCCCTAGATAGTTAAAATTTAATATTAACTATCAATATAAAAATCCCCTTTCTATTTCTTTTTGTATATCTAAGTTTTAAATTAATCTACTTCCCTTTTCACATTACTTTAATGTTCCCAGTAAACTCTCTCTGCTCTTTTATCTAAGTAAATAAAATAAAAAAAAGAATATTATTCACAGCCATTTCATTTCGAAAGATTCATTCTTTTCGCGTTGCATCTGCCTATAAAATTTCTCTCTGTCAGATTTTTAATTCGATCCTTTACTAAGAGATAGTCAAAATTTTGGTTAAACCAGCGGTTAGATAATAATATCCAGATGTACTTTTAAACTTATGTCGCCTTTCAGTTTACCGCACTCATTCCAATGCTATTGACAGACTTTGAATTCTTTCTTACTTTCTCACGTACTAGGGCTTGGCTAATTATCGCCTATTAGGCTTTTCATCTAAATTTAAACTGCCCCATGTATTCCAATGTAACGGTCACCCCTTGGCAAGATCTGTGTCTTACCCAATATCTATCTATCGCCAAAACTTTACGAATGAAAATGTGAACTTTATCACTCTTTGCCTGTACTTGATCATGTAAAGATCAGGATTTTATCTCATGTGTCAGCGGGGTCACTCCCGAGACACCTATGTGTCTTTTCGATTCTTCATTAAACTTCTATTTACGCTACAAGTATGTATTTTAATCTTCTGGACCTGTGTCGTTATTTGCTACACGCAATTGTACTCCAGCATGGAAATACCCAACTTTATTTAATTAAGTCAAAAGACATTTCCATCTACTTATTTCATATCTGAAGTTTTTTTTTTTATGAAAGAAAAACAACATCCGCAACAAGAAATTTCACTCTGTTACAAACTTTGGTGCCTAAGGAAGAAGATTTTTTTTAACTTGTAGCTGGGAGTGACCCTCGCTTTTATTCAGCATTTTACTAAAAAAAAAAATTATGAGACTTCGGATTAATTCACTGCACGGAAGGACTAGATGAAAAGACTGTAACTAAAAACATGTGATTGAGAAACTTTTTTCCCTCCATCTCATCCAGGTTTTTGGGCCCTTTCGTTCGACCTTTAATCGCCGTCGTGCTGCTGTGTGATCGACCGTTGGTCAAATATCGCCGCTGTCAACTTGTGAAGTCGAAAAATATGTTTGTTATTTCAAGATATTGTTTCGTTTTCTCCTGCACTCGCCTGATAAGAGTATAATAAGGAAGTGGAGTTCACTTTCGATATGGAAAGCGGAGGATAAAAGAATTTTCCAAGTTTGTAACAGAGATGTTTCTCGTTGCGGAGGTTGTTCATCTTTTATAAAGGAACTTCGAATATAAAAAAGTAGATGGAAATGTCTTTTGACTTATTTAAATAAAGTTGAGTATTTCCATGCTGGAGTACAATTGCGTGTAGCAAATAACGACACAGGTCCAGAAGATTAAAATACATACTTATAGCGTAAATAGAGGTTTAATGCAGAATCGAAAAGACACATAGGTGTCTCGGGAGTGACCCCGCTGACACACGAGATAAAATCCTGATCTTTACATGATCAAGTACAGGCAAAGAGTGATAAAGTTCACATTTTCATTCGTAAAGTTTTGGCGATAGATAGATATTGGGTAAGACACAGATCTTGCTAAGGGGTGACCGTTACATTGGAATACATGGGGCAGTTTAAATTTAGATGAAAAGCCTAATAGGCGATAATTAGCCAAGCCCTAGTACATGAGAAAGTAAGAAAGAATTCAAAGTCTGTCAATAGCATTGGAATGAGTGCGGTAAACTGAAAGGCGACATAAGTTTAAAAGTACATCTGAATATTATTATCTAACCGCTGGTTTAACCAAAGTTTTGACTATCTCTTAGTAAAGGATCGAATTAAAAATCTGACAGAGAGAAATTTTATAGGCAGATGCAACGCGAAAAGAATGAATCTTTCGAAATGAAATGGCTGTGAATAATATTCTTTTTTTTATTTTATTTACTTAAATAAAAGAGCAGAGAGAGTTTACTGGGAACGTTAAAGTAATGTGAAAAGGGAAGTAGATTAATTTAAAACTTAGATATACAAAAAGAAATAGAAAGGGGATTTTTATATTGATAGTTAATATTAAATTTTAACTATCTAGGGATCATATTAATTACCTTTAAAGAATAATATATGTGATATCAAACGATATCACATCAAGATTTTGGTAATCACAATCTTTTTATCAAATCCTTTTATGTATTATAATCCAGATTTTTTGGTTATTAAGACTAGCTAAACCTGAAATAAAACTTCCTTACTTTATGATTTTGATGTGAATTAATAGGTATCATTAGGAGGCAAGTTTCATTCAAAAATTCATAGAAAATGTATCTTATCTTTATTCATGTCCAGCATGACCCATGAAGAGGCCCATAAACCCGTGATGTCCCGGTATATCGGGCCGGAGTTATGGCCCTCAAAGCCATAATGGCTCAGCATGAACGGGAATGTCGGACAGTCTGAAAACAAATAAACTAGTAGAGATTCCTACAATGCAGATTGGAAGCGTAGCGGGTGCTAAAATCCTAATAGTCCAAAAGGGTAAAAGAGGTTAAAAAGGCGATCCAAAAATATAAGAATAAGCTGAAAGAAAAACAGTATGTGCAACCAATGTGTGTAGAATTAACACAGACTAAAAGTTACTTAAAAACAATAACATTTATTAAACAAAATTAACAAGTGTAAATAAAAATGATTGAATTCTTCATATTTAAAGCAAAGACAATCTTAACAAAGGATTCATTTAATCCTGTATCCAATAAACAAGTTGTCTCAAGATGAAAAACGGGACACTGGAACCCGGAGGGTGTAAAAATTTCTCAAATATATTTAAATAGTTAAAAAGCTCAAAACAATAACTTTAGAGAAAAACATTAAAAGGGTTAAATTGACATTGTGTACCCAACCACTAATTAAGATAAAACAAGAACTTCGAAAGGGTTCTTTTCGTTAAACAACTCTTAATTATATGTGGGGGGGGGGGGGGGCACACAAGTCAAACAAAGATAAACTATATTATCTATTACTTTTAATTGAAAAAGAGCTTTTAACTGAGAAACAATTTACTATTAGATATATTTCCTTCTAAAACATTTACTTTATATTTAACTTTAAGTAATAAACAGAGTAAGAATAGAAATGGAGTTTAATAAAAGAATTAGCAAAAATTAATTTAAACTCACAACGTTAAATATAGTACAGTTAAACTTTATATAAAAGAAGTAAAACAAAAATAATTTACTTGAAAGAAAAACTCCAGTGCAATATCCGCCGAAACTTTAAATATTTGGAGAGACGTCATAAAAACTTTTAACCTGGCGAACCAACTAACTATCGGCAAAGTACGATAAATTCTCCAAAAATAGAATTGAGACGCAGTCAATATTTACACTCACTTTTAGTCGTGCAGAGGAAAAATTATCTTTATCAAAAGTCGCCTAGGGAGTTCATGCATTAAAAAATAAACCTTTATTATGAGGGTTAAACCACCTCTGCTATGCATGAAGTAAAAAAGACCGGCAATACATTTGAAACTGCGACTCTGACCCCTTTAATACTAATTTTCCTCTTTCACCATCACTTTATATATATCGCTACTTGAAAGGATGAAAAACAAATATATTGAAGAGCTTGTCATATTCTGGAACTTGTTTAATAAGTGAGCAGCAATTTTAAAATTTAGAAGAACCATTTTAAACAAATGACCATTGCTTGGCCATGCCTTTTACGGTAAATGATACGTCGTACCGGCTGCACGTGAATTATTACATTTGAGACAACATAACTTCTACGAAATAATACGTAGCGAAACAAAATGAAGCTAAGCTCTCTCCCTTTGACACCCCTAATATACCCATCTCGTGAAACACTCATTTGCATATGACCATAAAAGCCCTCTGGTGTTAAAAGATTACGATCTGCTGAAACTTTAAATGTTGAAATGCAATTGTCACTCGAAAGTTTCATACGAAGTCGAAGTGACGTAATAAAAGCAGATAGATGTAATAGTGAGCGGCAAATCAGCTCAAAGCAGATCCAAATGAGGAAGATGGACACGTACCGCCATCTCTTGGTACGATCCAGTACTATGGTAAAGAAATTCATGAATGGAAACGAATTTTCATGTGTACGGGGTTGGAAAGGAAGTGTGTGATGGAAAGGAAAAAAAGAGGTCGATTATAATTTAATAAGAGATGTGTGGTGGGGAAGAACCCCCATACCTTTTGGGATTTAAAGATTATTGGCCGATATGTACATGGGGTACATCACCTTGCCACAAGAAACCCAAAGGCTCCAATCCTGTGAGTATCTAGAAGCAGAAATATGTTAATTTGCTGGATCAGGGAAATTCAAACTCTATTATTAACACACTGTTGTCCATGTAGCACGAACAAAACTTTCGTTTATTTGACGATTCTTTACATATTCCCAGCCGTAAGGCCAGATAAAGTTAAAGGCAGGGAGGTGTCACTGTTACATTATAATTTTGTAGTCTCTTCTGCCTCGAAACAACAGTGTATCACAGTTTTGTTCATTTGGCATAACATCAGATAAAACACGCCAAACTTTCACTAAAACATAAAAACAAGACACAATTTGGCGAAAATGAAAAAAATCCGATGACATATAATTTATTACCTCATCAAATAATCAAACAACATTTTCAATAAATCATTAAATGATTTAGATTAAGAGTAATAAAAACAAATTCTATAACCAACTGACACCTTAAATTATGCTTCTTGATTTATGAATTGGTTTTCATAAAAGGAAATTACAAGTTATCCTATGATTAATGCATAACGTAATTTTGAATTGCACAAAGAAATGATACTAGTTGATTTATCGGGCGTAAGATTAATATAAACAGGTTACTTGAAATGCGTTACATCTGGAGCAACAACCAAGTAACGGTTTGCTAAATAATTTACAATCATTTCTCTGCCTTCTCTAAAGAATTAAAAATAAAATACAAAAAAAAGAAAGAATGTTTAATGTTAGAAAATGGATTCATTTTCAGAAGAAAATGAGTCACTGATAAAAAGCTATGAAGTTTAATAATTAATGTTTCGTACGGAATTTAAGACAAAAATATGTGATCGACATCACAAGATGAATGGGTATTAGCCCAGCTAAAAGAGGTAGGAAAATGGGTTTTAATTTAAAAATAAAGTAAAGCAGTAAGAACAGTTTTGACCTAAATATGATAACATTTATTATGCAGATTTAATTAGACATTATTAATTATTTACTTGATCTTTACTTTTAATAATTTAATCATTTTTTAAATTATCTTACTTCTTATCATTTTAGTTTATTACTGTACTGAATTATTTTAATATTTTACTATATTGCAAGGATTTTTCATAATTTTGATTGCATACTTACATTCAAGTGACTGTTTAAAAACTGTAAACAAAGCAGTGACCTAAAATCTGCAAAATTCTAAAATCTGCACAACCTCTGGTTCCAAGTTGTGCGGATTTGAGGGAATCTACTGTATAATGATTTTGTCCAGAGGTAATGTTTTGTTTTCGTAAAGCAAAACCTTCTGCACTTTTGCACATGCATCAGGTCTGTTTTGATTTTATCAAAATAGGGATGATCAGAGGCTGTTTAGCTGAGTGACAACATACAACTGGAACTTCGGCAAAAACCCATCTCAGCGTTAACACCCCTTTGGATCGTAAAATCGTCTCAGAGTGGTAGGTGCGGCTTTCAAAAACAAACTGTATTTTTTATGTGTTTATAAGGCATCATTTTGTTTACATTTTAAAACTTCATCAAAGTAGTTGTAATTTTTCTAATAAATATGTTGCATATAATATACAGTGAAATACGTTTAACACGAAATTGAGGGGACTGAAATTTTTTTTTGTGTTAAAAGAATTTCGTGTTATAATATTCGTAAAAAAAAAGAGCAAAACTCACAAATATTTTCGACGTCGTCAAATTTATTTCAATTTCCTGTTAAACTACTAGTAGGTTGCATCCATTAGGATAAAAAGCAAATAAAAAAATATTGTTTTTTTTGTGGAAAAAATCAAATATCTTTTTTGAAGTGTCTTTTTCAGCATTCTGAGATCTTGCTTGTTTGAATCAACTAAGCAAAGCTGCCTCTAAATCTTCGTGCTTAGCGGTTCTCATACATTTTCTCTCTGGCTTTAACATACTGTGCTCAAACATAGTAATTGGATTTCTGCTTTTATTATCATTAATAAAGTAGAATAGGCAATGCCAAACTCTTTGCAGATTTCTGTTTTCGTCCTTATTTTTCATCAACTACATTAAGCAGCTTCATCTTCATTTAAAGCGAAATAGCATTTTGTTTTTGTGCCGATTTCTCAGCCATTGTGTTCATAAAACATAAGGTAATTTACAAAAAAAAAACACGAAATTCACTGATTTCCACCCAAAGTTCAGCGGTTTTAACACAAAATTTACCAACTTCAACTCAAACTAACTAGACCAAAAGCGAATTTTTTTTCGTGTTAAACGATTTTTGTTTCGTGTTAAAAGAAACAAAATGTATTAAATTGCATAGTATACTGTCCGGACCGCTATATCATTTTGTGTTAACCGATTTTTCATGTTAAGCATTTTTGTGTTAAACGTATGTCACTGTATGGCAGTAATAATCAGTATATCTGATGAAAATTCAAGTAATTTTTTAAAATAAACTATTTATTTAATGATTTTTTTTTATCCCTATTACTGTATTTGATTAATAGTAATTCTAGAGCCATAATTTTATATTGTAAAATTATTTAAGCATTCTGCAAGCAGTCCTTCTTCAATCACAAAAGCCTGCCACTAAAAAATTTTAATACAGAAGATGCATATAATGTATTTCTCAGATGTAAACAATGAATTTTGCAGTTAAAAAGCACATGTATTTCACAAATATTGCTAATTTCTTGGAACACTAAATTTGATCCATTGTCTTCTTTAATGCATTATTTTGGAGTAATGAAAACATTATATTAAATTTTTTTGCAAATGAGTGTTATAATCGGTGGCAGCTCATGACGGGGTTTTTTTAGGCACTAAATGCATGCCTTCCAAAAGTAATATTTAAAAAAAAAGAAATTTTTGCCTTATTTAATGTAAGAAACTTCTGCCAAAAATAAGGCAAAGATTTCATTATTAAAAATAGTGAAAAAGGAATAAATTTGCCAGCCATGCATTTAGTGCCCCCAAAACTGTCAATCACGAGCTACCACTGTTTATAATGATTTTGCCTAGGCATATTTGGATCATGCTTTAAGGTAATTTAATAATGTATGACATGATCTATACCTATTATGTATAGGTGCAGATTCACAGTCGCCATGTGACGACTAAATTTTTTGCTTTGGCCACTAACTTTCAATGTCTCAGTTGCCATGCGTTACACAGGGATGCTCCTTTTCTACAAATGGTGGATTTCTACCTTTTTTAAAAAATGAAATCAGTGTATTCTCCTTCATAATTCCTACAGTCCAGAATGAACTGTTTAACACAGAAAACTATTGTATTACATAGAAAAACAAACGTCTGAAGTGTGTTTTGATTTTTATAGTGCTAAATAATTTTACACATTCACAATTTTTTTAATGTAATGTTATACCATAAAATCAAAATTAGAAATATTGTTTTCCTAATATTTCCCACCACCATGATTGCTTAGCTTTACATTTTTTTTTTTTTTAATGTATCTTGTCCAACTATATCTTCTGAATGAACATAGTTTAAGATTTGTATTACACTTAATAATCAAATTTAAAGAATTTTGTGATTAAATTAAACATACCCATTTGATGTAATTAGTCTGTGTTTTCTTGTACATAGACATATGTATATATCAAATAAATTATTTTCCACTTTGAATTTAGTCCTCCCCCCCTTATAAACACTAAATTCTTTTTATATGTTTGTTTCACAATGTGGCCACTGGAGTTTTTGGGTTTAAGAGCCACTTTCTCCTTCCAGATATTGCGAATCTGCACCTATACTATTATGTAAAATTTTATAATTTTCATTATTTCTGGTTCCAAGAATGTAATTTAAAGCATGTTTACAAGGTAAATTTAATCATGAATGAAATATCATCTATATAATGTAAAATTCTGTAACACGCAGAACTTCTCATCCCAGGGTGTATGTTATAAAGATCTATTGTATTTATCTTCATATGTAATTCACTCATCAAAAACCCTAAAGATTTAATATCTGTGAGTCCTCTGAAGAAGGCATTATTACAACTTTATAATTTTTTCATTCTGTAGCACAAATTACTCAGCTTACAATTCACCAATCAAAGCATTGCCATCTTGATTTTTTTCCACTTACTTAATTTACCTTAAAAGTGGTTAAGATTTTTGTACATTGTAAATCCTAAAGGTATTAATAGCAAAAAAGCATCTTTTAACCCCTTGGGGACGATTTTTTTTTTTTTTTTTTTTTTTTTTGCTATTAAAAATAAAATTTATGTAAATAGTTTTTCTGCGTCATTGTATCCAAACTAAGTGAAATGTATTCAAATGGATACTATGAGGCAAAAAAATTATTTACATAAATTTTATTTTTAATTTTTAATAGCAGGGCAGAAAGGATAAATCAATTCATTCAAATAAATACATTTCAATGCATTATATAAGTTCAGTGAAAGTAATATATTTAACAATGTATTGGAAAATTAAAAATATTGTTTAGATGTGTGAATATATCTTAGCCAAACTAAAAATAATTTAAATTGAATTTTAAAACAAATCATTTAAAGCCACATCAAGGTGTCACTTAAATTTTGATATCATATCTTTTAAAACTCATACTTTGAATTTATGAGAGATATAAATGATAAAGCATCAATGAATAAACTTTTATGCATCTTTTTAAATTGAACATAATTTTTACACATGCGATTATAAAAAATAAAATAATAAAATAAATATATATAGAGATTATAATTAATAGCATAGCGTCTTTCAAAATTTGATATCATTTTTTTTTAAGTTTCGTATTTAAAATTCTTAGAGCATAAGATAAAGCGCTGCGTCACAAACTTTTAACCCGTTAAGGGTTTTTGTATTGATAAAATATACAAACATTTTTTCTGCCTTCATTGAAGTGTAAAAATTATCAAAACTATCACGTTAAAAAAAGTGATTTAATGTTCTCAACAACACTAAGTAATGCTAAATTATAACAGTAACCTGTTTAATTAATTTCTGAATAATAAAAAAGAAAAAAATGGCCTTTACACGTGTAACTGACATAACTTTTATTGTGCAACTGACGTAACATTATGACTTTACAAAGACAATAATGGCACTTAGTTTGTAAACAGTAATTTACTATGCCTTTTTATTAGGATTTTATTATAGAATATAAAAATATCAAGTTTTTCGATCATACCCTTAAATTAAACATATTATAAATTTTATCCCCCCCCCCCCCTCCCCCTCCAAAATGATGATTTTCTGTGGAATTGCCCTATTTCTACTTCGAAGTAACAAAAGTCACAGAAAAGTTTTAAAATTGATGGAGTTTTAAAATTTTTAAACTGTGTGCTTGGTCAAAGAAGGGGGTTCGAAGCTTCAAGAGAGAGGTGGGGAATTACAGAGAATTTACATGATTATTTATCTTTTGTTACTTTTCAAATTTCAAATTTAAAAATCAAGATGAATTCAGCTTGAAATTGAACTGCTTGGAATATAAAAAAAAGTTGTCTTAAATGAAATTATTAGCTCTAACTTTATTAACTTTTACTGTGTCATTGTTATTGTTTTAAGAATATATAGATAGCACTTTTCTTATCAGCACACTTAGTTTTAGTTACTTAAGGTATAAAAATGTATGTGTTGATTATAGGTTTTGGAAAATAAAGCTTGTGCTAAATCTGATGCTGATCTAGATGCTGATGAAATTATATTGCAACAATGTATTGAATTAGGAATGCCAAAACAGTCATCTGCAAATGTGGTGTCTAACAATGCTTCTAAAACAGTAAAATGTCTCCCAGTTAATGTGAAAATGAATTTGTCTCAGGTAATTGTTTTATCTCACATAATTATACTTGACTACTGTGTAATCTACTATACATAAAAAAGGCAAAATGGGAATTTTGTTCTGGCCGCTTATAACAAGTTCTGCTGAATGGGTTTTCATGGGGTTTTTACTGTTAGTTAGATACATTTTCAAGGAAGGTTTTAATATATTGCATATCTTCAAGTGATGATTTAGTATATTGCATATAATCAGGTGAACCTGATTATGAAAGATTAGCCCTTGTAAAAACTTCTGTACAGATTTTGACAAGATTTGTTCTTTTTCAGGTATGGTTTTATTTTAGTATATTGCATATCTTTCTACGTTACTTAGTTCTGGAATTATGGGGGGTAAGTTCTACAATCAGGTGAATCAGATTATGAAAGATTAGCTGTTTTCAAAAGTTCTATTGAACAGATTTTGATGGGACTTGCAGTGCTTGTTAAACGATTTTTCAGGGATGGTTTCAGTATATTGCATATCATTCTTTACCAAATCCTACTATCAGTTATCAACAAAGTTGTTCCAATTCCAACAAGTTGTTCCATAATAGCTCAAATTTTGTCTGACACATTAGAAAAAATAATAATGCAATACTGTTTGTATCATTTACAGCAATGCAGATGGATATTCCAGGTAAAGGTCAAATTCATCAATATATTTCAATTGATTCAAGGTACATTTGGAGAAACTGATTAGTTTATAATAGAATAAAACCTGCTAAGACAGACACAAAAGGAACTGGAGGAAAATTCTGTTTTATTTAAATTTTTGTTTTAACAAGTATACCTTCTCTTGTTTTCTCCTGTTGTTGTATTATATCCTTTTCTCTTTTTGAATTGTCATCTTTTCACTTTTTGAATGTCAAGTTGTAGAATTTAATTTATTTTTTTATAAATAATTTATAAATATTTAGCTCATTTTCTTTTTGACACTTTCCAACTTAGTTGAAAAGTGTTTATGACTCTGGTTTGTCTGTCTTTCCATCTGTGTTCTAACTCATGTTTGGATTACCATGAACTTCATATGTGCCATTAAGGTTTATCATAGGACATTCCCAATTGAAAGTGGAGTGTGTAATATTTATAGTGTGTTTGCTGTACTT
Organism: Maratus speciosus; assembly: GCA_963932465.1. Lineage (NCBI taxonomy): Eukaryota > Metazoa > Arthropoda > Arachnida > Araneae > Salticidae > Maratus > Maratus speciosus. Next base: position 106,642,993 of record OZ010786.1, on the reverse strand, counting down.
TTTAATAAAATAACACTATTTCAAACATAATAAACTTAATGGGTATTCTGAGTTTCACTGCAAGATGCTTACTGTAGAAAATAGAGTGCATAACATTTATTTGTTCTTGTTTACTGCAGTGGTTCCCAACCTTTTTCTGGCCATACCCCACTTAGGCATTTCTAAAATTACAATGCCCCTACCTCTGTAACACCCAACTCTAATTAAAAAAAAAAAAAAAAAAGATTTCTTATTCACACGGGAGTGGGGGCGGGAGCCTAAAAAAACATTAACAATGGCAAGTCATTTCAGAATTTATTATCTTACCAAACAGACAAAATTTTGTCACAAATATGTTTTTAATATCACCTTATCAATGAAAAAAACTCATACATCTTATCTAGAAGAGACTTCTTGTTCTTTGTTACTTACCTGAATGTGAATATGGAACAAAAGTATTAATGGTCTCTATTTTTATCTTTACAAAATTTCTTTAAGAGACTCTCACATTCAACATTAAATTTGAAAGTATTGTTACATTACATAATTTTAGTATTTCATTAAAAACAGATGGAATTTTTTTGGGCACAAAGATCTCTCTATGAATAACGCAATCACAATACACAAGAAATATTTCTGAATTCCCATCTTTTAACAATTTTAAGTATCCTTTTTCTGCCACAACAATATACCACTCTGTTAGCAGGCTTTTTTAACTTCATTAATTCCAAATGATCACCATATTTAAACTGATTTTAAATTTTAAAATGTTTATGTTATAATGTAGATTTTATATGCTGCGTATGAGGCCTGCAACAGAGTTATAAGAAATTTACTATTCACCTATTTTCTTCTGTGATGCCCTTTAGAAATTTAATAATTTATAAAGTAGATCACATTTAGGGTTGCACAAAGGTTTCAAGTTACCTTCTATAGGCAGTAAATGCTGAAAATAAATTTTCAAATGTGTTATGTTTTTATAGCTGAATTAAATTGTAGCAAACCATGTGGTGTGTATACAAATCTCTAGATCATATACAGGACTGCTCAAAAGAATTTGAATATTTTATTGGCTATGAATGCTAATTGCTGAAGTTAAGTATATTCAACTGTGTCATGCATTTTGCATTTTCTAAATTGTTACTTATATAGTTCTCTTTTTTTTTTTTCTTTTTTTTTTTTTTTTTTTTTATCAAATAGTGAGGTGTCATTGCAGTATTCTGGAAGTGTTGGAAAATGTTTCTTTATTTTTTTTTTTTTTGGGGGGGGGGGGGGATTTACAGTCATTTGCTTACAGTAAACTTTATGTAAAAAGTAATTATATTGCTATTTTATTAAAAAATAAAAGTATTTTAATGTAAAGGCTTTTAATTGAGTTAAAATTCTAAGTTGATTAATCATACAGTTTTAATTATGAAAAACTCAAAAGCTGCTCAGACAACAGTACCTGTCAAAATGTATATATTGAAACTAGATAATATAATTTGTGCAGCCTTTTTCGAAGGGTGGTGTAAAGGGACTTTAAAGGTGTAAATAACTATATGAATTGTCTATGCTTGTTTTATATTGAATGGTATCATCTTGAAATTCTAAAAAATAGACAGCCTTGTGCGCTAAAATTTGAGACTAAAATTCTCAAAAAATTGAGATAATAAAACACTTTTTCTAAGTACTGCATAAACAACAAAAATAGATGTAGTTTTTTTTTCTTTCTTTAACTAAAGACTTATTTAAATATGACTGGCTTATTATCTTGGAGGAAAATGTTTTTATTAGATTCAGTGAAATCTTACCTCTTCTATATGGACATGAAGTTAGGAGAGAAGTATAATTAAATTTTCAGTAGGAAAATATATTTTATGTTTGTGCTAATACACAAACTATAATTTGAACTATAATACTAATTACACAAACTATAATTTGAACTATAATACTAATTACACAAACTATAATACTATAATGTGGCTGCTGCATAATTGCAATAAATTACAATCCTAATATTTAAATATTATCACCTAACAATTATTATTCTTAATAACTAAGGGGCTTTGCCCCCTACGAGTTATGCTCGCTAACCCTCACTGAGACACTGCAAACCCTAAAAACACACTAATTTGATTTACTGTAAAAAGATTGCAGAAGATTGAACTATAATTAAAAAAAACAGTGGCAATCTCCCTGTAAATTGGTCTCCATTCATTTCCCTTTGATTGGAGAATTTTAAGGCCAAATCAACTGCTGTTAAACATCTACAGGCTGTTTTCATATTTGATTAAATAAGATCAGTTAAGCATTTGAAAAAAAGCTAATATAAAATGAACTATGTAAACAGAGTCTGTCTCCTGGTATTTTTTTAACAATACTATAAGAAAATTGTTTTAAACAATACACTTTAAATATATCGTTTTAAATCTGATGTCATTTTCATTAAAGTTTTCTTTCTCTTTTTAATATTAATGACTTGAATCATATCATGACTTGAATGTCATATGAAAATACTTTTGTTGCTAGAAAGAAAATATTTTTTTGCTTGGTCTTAGAATTGACAACAGTAGTTTAAAAGTTCATCTACAAATGTGAAATAAATGTCACATGTAAATATATTATTTAATTCAAACTGTTTGGCAATATTATTATTTGGCCATTTTAAATATGACATAATTTCTCCCATTTACAACTTTTATTGCATATTAATGAATGTATTACTTTTAAATTTTCTTTCTCTTTTAATTTTCACGTGTAAATATAGTTTTTATGACATAATTTTCAATATTTTCTTGCTTTTAATATGTAATCATTTAATTCTGATTGAAAGTTTTTTTTCCGGTTTATAATAGTGACATGCAAATATTTAATTTGAAGGAAATATTATTCTTTGTGCTGTTTTTACAATTGGCAAGAATCTAAAATAATAACCTTTTCTAAAATATGTAAAAAATGCCTCTTGAAATGCTGAAAATTCAAATTTCAAATGGAAATAAACCCTCAAAAAATTTGTCAAATTAAAAAAAATAAATGCAGTCTGCACAGAGGGAGCTTCTAATTTATATCCTCAGAAAAAATCATTAAATTCCTATGTTTAGTTTTTTGCTACTATAAAACTTTTTTAATGGAACGATTTTGACCAATTTTAACATTAAATGTCTCTTAAAATAATTCTTTGATTTAAAAACTGTCTGCTTCAGTGCATTTGTCAAACATTTCTCTATAATACTACCCATTTTCATATGTTTGTATGCTGTCATTTTCTTAATATTAGCGAAGAAAGATCCTAGGTCACACAAAATACATTTACTACGGCAGTGACAGTGTTAGTTACTTTTTTTTTAAATAGAGAGAAACCAACTTCAAGTGATTGCTCTTTTTTATCTATTGCATACCAGTTTGCATATTTTATTGAATGTTTCTGTAACAACCCTTTATTTACTTCAAACCACATTGTTGCCAATGCTGCTCATGTTTTACTGGAAGTGAATAATCATACAATAAATATTTTGAAATATCTCTGTTAAAAAAAACTAGAAATGATGACAACTATTTTTGAAACCTAAAGTAATAATGTGTATTTTAACAACATATTCAAATGACATGGCGATTGCCATTTTTTTTTTAAACTAAGAATCTAGGAAGTAAAAAAAAAGAGAGAGAGAGGCTAACAAATAGACAAGAAAATAGGCAGACATACAAACATACCATTTGGATCCTGGTGAAATTCATGCAGGACTACCACCAAAACAGACCTTTTCCAAAAATAAGAAAAACAACAAAAAATTAATAAAATTATCAAAACTGTAGCACCCATTCAAAAGTTTAAAAAAAAGGGGGGGGGGGGATAAACAAATAACGTAACTTCTGTTTAATGTCAGTTATAAAACAGCAACATAGTTTGCTCTTATGTGTGAAATTATTTCCTTTGATTTGAATATAATTGTCATGTTTACTTTTATGTTTTACATAATGTTACATTAAACTTGACTTAAACTAATATTTATTTAAATTGTTCAGTTCCATTAATAAATTTTCAAACATATAACTAAACTTTTTAAAACTTAATTCTGATCCACAAACAGAAAGTGTTTACCATCACTGAGATAGGAGTATCGAAAGCATGTTATTGGAAAATTAAATAACTTAATTGTAAGAAATATTGGAACATATTCTTTAATACTAGTTTTCCCATCATCACTTTGGTTAAAATTATTCTGTCTTATTTATTTTTATTTTAGAAAATAATCGTACATAAATTATATGTGGGCAAAAATGTATTGAGTAAATTGACTTTTATTATTGTGAACTGATTTAAAAAATATAAATTGAAATTAATTTTAAGCCTTATATCTTTATAATCATTTATGGGCTTTAAATTTTTTAACTGCTAATGTATGTATAAATTTAAACTAATGCTAAAGATCAAATTGTTTATTTCATTTATGTATATGTTTTTTTTTTTTTTTACATTTTTTAGCAATATCCTATTAAAGATAGAAACAAGTCGTGTCACCCACCTCACACTAATATAAATAATGTAATTCCTTCTCCATATCAGCAATATAGAATGCCTATATCTTCCAAGGCTCATTATAATGGTTGTATAAATCACAGACCTGTTAATATCAAACAGCTTTCTCCTGCAAAAAAGACTTTGAAAAATGTAAGCTTATTTTGTATTTTCTTTTTCTTAAAGTCATCTCATTGGAGTGTTTTGTTTTTTACCCAACGGTGCATTACTTTGAAAATGAGGGTAATGTTTTTAACCATGGGCTTTATAAGATTCTTTATACTCTCATAAAATGGGAACATGTGGATGGATTTTAATAAATATGTTACCAAAATGCCCAATAGCAGAAACAGTGCAGCATGGCAGCGGGCGCTGCAAATTGTTCTAAACCTTGCAGATTGATCCACCAGTTAAAAAGAAATGCTGGGTTTAAAAAATAACGGAAATTTACTTTATCTGTAAAATAGTAAATAGCTGTTCTATTAAACAATACTAGGGGATTGAAACTGGGTTTCCAAGTCACAACATATAGGTGGAAACTATTTTATTTTTTATTATTGAAATCTCAAGTTCAAATGGGTTAATATTTTGTAATCGTCTGCTCATGATAGAGATAGATTTTTAACAAAAACCATGCTTGAAAATTATTTAAAAAATCAGTAAATTGAGATACAGTTTTCAAAAAAATTGCATTTGACAAACCTTTTTTTTTTTTTTTCCTTTTCGATGGTGTAAGATTTGAAAATGATGTTTAAGTTTAAAAAATTGCAATCAAAGCAAAATTTAATCATCAGGTGTTGCCAATGGTAAAATGACGTAAACATTATTCATGGACATGTTTGTCTTTTATCATATAGATGTTTCTGCAAAGTCAACAATCCTTTATGGCTCAGCGATAGCATCTACCACAGTAGCAAAAAATTCGCCAAGTGTCTGCAACAGATACTTCAGGGGCAAAAAATAATCTGCAGATAAAATATTTTAGAATTGAAGCATTAATTAATCAAACGATCACTTACCTTTGTTATTATATATTTTATTAATTTTACTAATAATAATCTTAAGTTTTTGTATTAAGTAATAAAGAACTAAACATAATATAAAGCGAAATAAAGGTTCGATAGAAAAATAATCTGCAAACGAGAAAAGAAAATCTGTGACGCCCGTGTCCCATCTCGAACTTTCTGCTACAGGCTCATCTACAGTTTCCAAGCAGAAGGTTCCAGGTTCAAACTTACCTTATTCCATTGTAAGAGAATTAATGAAGCATGAAATAATACGGCTCTAAATATTGAAATAATTTGATTATGTCATACAATTGGAATCTATGTGCTTTTGTTTTGTTTTCATTCAATTTGAAGTAATTGATGTAATGTCATGTGTCATTTTTAGCATAACTCCTTTTTTTTTAAATTACTAATAAATTTGTTCTTGTTCTCGTTTACTTATTTTGGTTTAACATTTACGATGAACCCACTATAATTATAACTTTGTTAATTCGAACCATTGTTAAACTCATGGAAATCTTGCCTTAAAACTAATGTTAAAATCTATTCCATTATTTATAACTAAAGTATTTATATTCTTAAATTAAAAAAAAGAATAATAAATAGAAAAATCACTAATGAATGCAATTAATATTTTGAAAACTTTTATATCCATTTGGAGCATTAGTTTTTTTTTATAATTTAATGTGTTTGAAACAAAGTAAAATTTAGATAAAGTATCTTTTTCTACTGTTAGATAAATGCTTTTCCTTTAGTAATAGCATTTTTAAAAGTGCAGTTTTTTTTTCTCTGCTGCTAAGAATTTGAATTAATAAGTGTGTGTGTACTGTATTATCTAATCAGTATAATATCTAAATTTTTATTGAAGCATTTTTGAAATTTTTCTTTACATCTTTTTAACATGTTTAATTCATGCAAGCATTGCTTGTGAATTTTTCTGTATATGTTTCTGTGTTTTCTGTTCTTTGAAGGTGTGTATGCAAATATATTTTAAAAACAAAAAAAGCTATTATTCAAGGGTGAGATTTATGATGGCATAGTGCTTTCCCATCTTAAGTTTTGAATCCCTCTCCCCTCCTTTAAATATGTTAAGCATGAGACTTCCCACCCACGAAATACAGCATACCTATCGATCTCAAAAATTATGATAGCTACAAAAAATCATAAATGAAGTTAGTCAGTCAGGAAAAGAGAAAAAAAATAAAAGTCATAAGTATCAATTTAGTCCATGTGTCATGAAAATTCGAGAGTTTCAGTAATTGGGTGAAAAAGATTACAATGTTAAATACTCCATCCACAACATAAATGAGTCGGTATTTATACTAAACTTGTTTTAGTAAAATCTAAATTTTAAAAAGAAATAAAACTGCACTATATTTCTTCGTATTTTTATATTTTTACTTAAAAAAAAAAAAAAAAAAAAAAAAAAAATGAGTAAATGAATACTTGAATTCATCAATGAAGTTATTGAATCTGTGTACTGTTTAACCACCGTTAATTTAAGTTGTTGCATCACTTTAAAAAAATCCTGTTTCTTTATTAAATAACATAATTTTTCATGCATGATCCATTATAGAACTGCAGGATTTGTAAATATCATGATATTTTCAAAAATATTTGATATTTTGATATATAACCAATATTTTTATATATGTATATGATATTTTCAAAATAGTTAACTTATTGATGATTATAAATATTTTCAGGCTTAATGTAAATTAGAAACTAAAACATATTGCACTTACAAGGAAGGTCTCCATACGGCATACTCAGAAAAATATGAAAAAATTACAGAATGTTCTTCTCATATGGATATATATGTTTATAAAAAAAATTTTGGCGGAACCCCGATACATCGTCAGTAAAAAATTACCAAATTTTCGTTTATTTGGCGATTTCTCACTGGTTGGCGATGAAAAAAAAATACGCTTTTATGTAGGAAAAAACTTTTTATGTTGAATTTGATTATATAAGTTTAATTTAAATACTTTTAGTTTTGTCATTTTTAATTTGTTTTAACTATAGTTTTCTTATTTTTAGTTTGTTTTAACTAGTTTGTAATATATATTTATATCTATTTATAATAAAATTTAAATATCATATTTTACGATTTAAAACAAAATTTAAATTGATTTAAATTATTTCAAGCTCAAAAATAAGGCAGATAGAACACTATCGATTTGATTTTGTTGCTATGGAAACGTCTTCGATATGGAAATGTATTATGGCAATCAAATGTCAGCTGTCTATAATTTAAAATAGATATTTGCAACTTGCAAAGTATAGAAAATATTTTTACTGTGATAAAATTAAATAACTACAGCAACATATATATGTAATATAAAAAATATACAATAACCTCATTCATTGATTAAGTTTAAATTCATTAAAAACCGTACATTCTAAAAAACAATTAATAAACAATTTTCAGATGCATTAAAATCGTTTGCTTCCGGCGAGGAAAAATCCTGCTCGCCAAATCGCGTGCCACTTTCCTATTTTCGTGCCAAATATTCGAAAGTATTTTATTTTTTACAAACTTTCTACTGAAATTCCGCCGTTAAATTTAACTGATCCCTTATTACATATATGAATAGTTTCACTAGCATTTTTTTTCAACATATTTTGAGTATGCCCTGTAAGGAGACCTTCCTTATTAGCATGAAAAATTAATTAAAAAATATTCTAAAAGTTCTTTCTCTTCCCTCCTTCCCTCACTTATGTAACAAAATTGAAGATCAACTAATTGAAAATAGACACAATTTGCTTTTTATACTCACGAAAAACAATCTATTTAATCAAGTATCAAGAAAATTTTATGCTTTATTAAATCAAAATTTTAAATACAAAATAATTTGTTTTTATTAGGAAAATTGAATATAAATGTAAGCTTGTCTGCTTTATCATTCAGCAACCTATTGTGCAAATTAAACTGAATTAAACCAAAACCCGAAATGATTCTTTCTAATGAAACTGTAAAAAATTTATTATCTAAATTAGATTGTTCACTGTTCTGTTTTCAATGACTGTTTTACATAAATATTGTCCCACAAAATTATTGATTCTACATGGAAAAATTCAGCTTTAAACACAAGCTTGGAAGAGATTTTTTTGCTTTAAAAAGTTAGTACCAGAGCAAACATTTTTTATCTAAAAAAAACAGTCATTAACAGTTGAAAAATGCATTTACTCTTGTTTTGATAAGCAATATAAAAAATGTCATAGCCAATGACATTTTGAAAATAAATTTTGGATATATATCAAGATATCTATTGATATAGTATTTCACCAAACCATGTTGAATAGTATTAACAGAGAGTTGGCAAAAACAATTTTGGAATTCTCAATGAAATAGTGTTGACTTTTAGCAAAATAGGACCGCCGGTCAGGAATTTTTTAAAAAGGGCCTTCTTGTACCTTGTTAAAAATATATATATATATATATTTTGAACTGATTTGTTTAAAGTCCTTTTTTATCAATAGAATTTTGTGATATTTTCCTACGGCCTATTGAATTTTGTGATTTTTACCTGAGATCGATCGACGAATTTTCCAATGGTCAACTGGTGAATTGCACGATTTTTTTCCCACGACTGATTAACAAAATTTGCGATATTTTCTTGCTAACGATTGGCAAGTTTTGTGGCCTTTTTCTTGCGACTGTTTGGTGAAAATTATGGTGTTTTTCCTGGCGATCAATTGACAAATTTCATTTTTTCCTCTGAACCTACTGAAGAATTTCACGATATTTCCCTTTCAAGGATTGACAAATTTTTAGGTTTTTTCTTGTAACTGAATAGGAAAAATCTTTTTTTCAGCAAACAATTAATGAATTTTTTTTTTTTTCTGTTTCAACCGCTTGAAGAATATCACAATATTTTATTTCTAGCGACTGGTGAATTTTGAGTTTTTTTCTTGTGACAGTTTGGTGAAACTTTTTCCGTTTTTTATATGGTCGATGGATGGATTTCACAGATTTTTTTCCACTGCCGATCAACGAATTTCATGATTTTTTCCTGTGAACAGTTGAGGAATTCCGAATTTTTCCCCACGACTTACTGTCGAAACTCGAGATATGAGTTTTGTAATTTTTTCCCATAACTGGATTGCCAAATTTCTCAATTTTTTTCACACGACCGATTGACAAATTTCATGATACTTCCCCGCAACCAAATGATGAAATTTACGATTTGTTATCCGCTATCAATGAACGTATTTTAATAATACAAATATACAAAGAACATAGAGTTATTCCCTCCAGCGACCAAGAAAAGAAATGAATCGAAAGAACACATAAAAAAGGGCACTAAGGGCCGCCATGTGCTGCGCCCTGCCAAATTGGTCTAGAGTCAACACTACGAAAGTTAAATTTAAGGTTGAAATATTGAGTGTGAGTACAGATTTAGCAACTGTGAACATGGATCACCCAAAACAATTAAAAGTGAACTTGAAGAATTGAAAGTTTGTGTTTCCCCACAGTCCTAGATTTCTATGAGAAGGCCAAATTGTCATGTTTTAATAAATGGCACAAATTTAGCTTCCTTTCTATAACCGGGTTTGCTTGTTTTTGTTGTTGCTGTTATAGTTTGTGCGTGGATAAAGGGGAGTGGGGCGAATATTTCAGTAAATTTAAATAAAGTTTTTAGATTATCACACCACATTTGAAAAATATGTTTATTATTACAGTTATAAATAATAATTTATTTATTAAATAGTTAAAACTTAGATATTCTGATGCTGTTTTCGGAAAATGGTCCTAAAAAATTACAGATGCACTTATCGCAGGTGTGACATGTAACATAAAATAAAAATTTATGTAATTTTGCATGACATATGACAAAGATAAGACAAATAGTATTGCTATATTTTCTCCCTATCAACTATCTGTGATCCCCTCCATTTAAAAATATTGGAGGGCTGCCCCCCCCCCCTCCTTGCTCTTAAAAATTTGAATTTTACCCCCTGTTATTCATTAATTAATGATTAAATTTGAAATTTAGAAAAACAGACATTTAAAATAAAAATAATAAAAACTATTATTATCACATATCTATAGTTCCTATTCAGAAATAAAACATCTAAACAAATGTAATTTCTCAAATTTCACAATAAAATTTTAAGAAGTTTTATTTAATAGAATTTTTTAATTGTATAGTGTTTTATTATTTTTGTTCCAAGTAATTGGGAATTATTTTGGAGGGGGGAATATATATTACACAATCAAGGATTTGAATTTTTAACCCCTTTGTGATGAGCGTCTTTTACAGAATTTTTAATCTTGTATCACCGGTTTTTCAAAACAGAAATTTTTGCTTAATTGAATCGAGAAAATGCCCCAATTAAATAAGCCTAAATTTACAATAAAAAATAACTGGTGGATTCTGAGCACCTTATGCGTCATGTATATGTGACGCTTGTCCTGAAGTGATTAAAATTTGCAAAAAAAAGTTATATCAAATTGTGTTATATTAAAATTGAAATGTGTTTAAAATAAAGTTAAAACAACCTTTTCATAATCCTTTTATCTATTTATTATTTTATAATAATTATTATTTATTTCATTCCTTTGGGGAGAGGAGAGAAATCTATCTTAGTCAGCATGAAAATTTAATCATGTAAACTACTAGGATTACTCTTAATTAGTTCTTTTAAAAAACAAAGTAACCAAAAGGAGCAATTCTAAGATTTTTTTCAATTTTATTTTTAAAGGTGGAATTAAGTAAGTTCCAATTATGTTTATATGTTTTCAATGATTTTTAATTGAAAAAAAATAAGTTTTTACCCATTTTAATGTTTTATTAACCATATTAAGTATGTAAGCAAAATTGAGTAAAATGTGATTTTAGTATTTTAAATAAAATGAAAACTAATGGCTAAATGATCATTGGAGACTGATCACGGAAGAAACACAAACATCGCCAATAGATCGCAGAAAAGCGCGAATTTTGTTAAAGTATCTTGTAAAAAATGCATAATTAGTGCCAGAAGAGACCCCCCCTCAGCCCCCCTCTTTACATTTCAGAAAATTTGCTGTAAATTTCAGATTTTTTTTTTATTTTTAAAAGTACCAAAGTATAGTGGACTTATATGTAACATGCTTATATAACTAATTACATAACTTTGCTGTTAACTTAATTTAAAATTTAAAATAGATTGGAAATTAGTGTCTTAAGTTTATTCAAAACAATATGAATTAAAATACTTTTATTTATTACATAAATTACTTATTTACTCTAAACTTATATATTTTAAAATTAAATATTCAGTGACATAAATGTACTTACTAGCGACTAAAGCAATTATTCTCACTAGCCAGTAACTGGCTACTAAAAAATATCAACTTACCGGCCAGTGGCCACTAAGCAAATTTCCTTATTTTCATCTTTAGAGACTGGTGTTGCCAAGTTTCCAATTATCTGTCTAATTTCTTTCAGTACCACATTATTCATTAGTCTGCATCTGCGCTGAGTAGACCTTAACCCCTTCAGAATTAGCGGCTTTTACACAAATTTTATTCAGTTGGAACTACTTTTTAAAACAAGTTACCTTTACTTCAATAATTACGAAAATGCTCTAATTAAAGAAAGCAAATAGTATTACTTTTCTTTTTTACTGGTGCCAAAAACAAATTCTGTATGCTCTTTTTGAAGGTGCATGTATGCACCCATAATCCTGAATGGGTTAATACAGTAAAATATGAAAACAGACTTGTCTATAAAAGAAATTTTTTTAGAATTCTACCAAAAGAAATACCATACAAACCTTACCTGCTCGGTCAGAATATTTTTTAGTAAAACCTGAACTTGTCAATATCAGAATCCTTTCTTTAATAAAAAATAAAAAAATAACAGTCCGCCCTATTGTTGTAAAACCATACAATTATAACTGTTCAATCAAAAACCTCTCTAAAATGGAATTTTGTTTCACTCCCTAGCAATTCTGTTTTCACAAATTTTACAATGTAGGATTATTTTGTACAGAAACACCTACTAAGACAGAAATTCAAGTGATCAAGAAAGATTTCACTTTATACAGGTTTCTGTCATTACAGCTCTAATTATTTGATATTCTTTCTGTAGTGACCATGCATATTTTTTACATTTAAGACAGGATTCAGTTTTCATTGGAACCTCTTATTTTTTATGTTCTGACAACCCTCCTTCCTGTTACTGTGTTTTTTTGTCCCCATTCAGAAGCCGATGTCTCGCTTTTTTTGTCTTCTTGTCCCACTTTCTGTGACATTAGACCTGGCAACACTATTGAAGACCCACTGTGAAGACGCAGACATAAACAAAGACATCAAGTAAAATGAGATCAAAATAAAAGTGTGATTTGCTGAGCTTACATTGAGACTTCTGATTTGTAGATTTATTAGGAAAGTATAGTCATTGTATAAAATGAGCTATCGCCTGAATCCTGATACAACAATTATTATAGTTCCTATCTCAGTTTCAAAAGTGTGTAAATTTTTTCATGAGATTGTAGTAGAATTTAATAAAATGTTTATTTTTTATTAGGTTTATAGAAAACCGTGTGTTATCAAATCCGCTCCAAGTGTTTGTGATGAAAATGAAGTACTTTTGCAACAAGTAATTGAAATGGGAATGCCTAAAGACTTTTCTGAAAAGAAACATTTACAATCAGGAGTGCCAAGGAAACCAGAATTTGGTGCAGCTCAGTTTCTTTTCCATCATGTAAGTTATCTTTAAAACACTTATTTTCTGAAAACTTGTGAAATACAAAGCTGATTATTGTTTAAATATCATGCAAATGGTGTATCACTGGTGTGCCATAAAAGCAGGGATCCTACTGGATTTTGCCTGAATTTAGCAATTGGGTTAATCAGCAATATATATATATATATACAGTATAGAACCGCTCATCTGGAACGATTGGGGTCAGATGTATTCCGGATAACTGGTTGGGCATTAAAGCAACATCTATTTGATCAGATTGCTAGAATATATGTGACTGTGGCATTGATTCTGATTTCAAATTGACTATTAGATTACACAAATTAAGATTCAGTCCAAACAAGATCAAAAGTTAATTGGTGTTTGAAAGAAGACAATTTATGGGAATACCTTGGAAACAAAAATTCTTATGTTTCCTTTGCATAAAAATCAAAATGTCAAATATCTAACTAAATATGCCTCTATTTCAATTACTAGATTTGGCATCAAGTTTTACTGTGCGTATTGTATTGTATCAAGCAATGCACATGTCAAACTGTCACTGTATGGCACTTTTTTTTTTCAAAAGATTCTGAAATCATTGAATTGGAAATATCATTCTGGATGATAACTGGTTTTCTGGATAAGTAGTTCAATACTGTATATATAAACAAAAGGAAATATTACAACAGATTCATTGTGAAATAGATTCGCAATGCTAAAATTGTTTTTTCAACATACGCTCTTTTTCAATTTGTTTTTAATTTTTTATCGTTTTGTTTTTTTTAATTGCAGTTATGGAATTTTGTAACGTAATTTATTTTTTTACAATTGTTTTTAAATCAATTATTGATCTTCCATTATTGACCATCCCCTATTCTCTCTCTTGCATGGTAAACTGCATACAAATAGTCATTCAAACTCTTTGACTATAATTTAACTTTTATTATTATTATTATTTCAGGATATGAGGGATAACTGCCCTGATGGTATTTCAGATGGAGATGAGGATGATGCCATTTTAGAAAATTGCATAAATGCTGGAATGCCAAGTCCTAAATTCACTCGCAATGTGCCAAACAGGTTACCTGTTCAGCGTACTAAAAATTCATGTCAAAGACAACCAATAACTTCTCGACCTGTAATTTCAGGAATTACCTCAGAATCTAGCAAAAAATGTAATTCTATTAGATTGCCTCTTAACCAACCTTATGCACCTGTTCATTCTAATGGCATTTGGTTATCAAATACAAGCTTCATAGATATTGACTCTATGCGAGTTTATCAAACTGAAGATACGCCGGTGTTATCCCCTACTGCATCTGTTAGTGACTTGAGTTCTTTATCTATCAATGAAAGCTTTCTAAATAATTCTCGTAATTCAGACTGTTCAGAATCTGATGATGATGATGAACTATTACAACAATGTATAAGATCTGGAATGCCTGAAGCTAAAAGAGCTGTAGCTTGATTTTACTTTATTACAAGAATTTTAATGCATTACTGGGGTTTTATTATTATTATTATTGTATTTAGTTTTTGGTTTTATTTGTATGCAAATAGTTTTATTGTGGTTTTCAGTTTCTTTCTTTTTTTTTTTTTTTTTTTTCCTCTCTCTCTTGGTAACTGTACTGAAGTTGTCATTGAAAAGCCTTTAATGTAAATACAGTGCTTTCTTGAACTTATGTTACTCTTTTAAAAATTGCCTATAAAGTTAAGTTTTTGTAAACGGCCTTAGGCTATTATTTCATGCAGATTTAATTTCATTTCTGTTTTTTTCTTTTCTTTATTTTTGGCATGCTTTTCATCATGATTTTTATTTAGAATTTCAGCATTGTAAAAGGAGAGAAAAAAAAGGGAGAAGTTTTTTCTGCTTTCAATAAAGATTAAATGTGATTTTATGATATTTTTAATAGCAGTAATTTTATTCTCTTCCTCATTTACTCATTCTCATTAATACATAAATAATTTTAAAAATTGTATTGTTCCTCTATGTAATCCTCCTCCCTCTCCAGCAATTTTGCCTATAAGTTTTTTGTCATCATCCATGAAAACTTTATGTTATTAGTTAATGAAAATTCATTTAATTATGATAAGCCATATACATATAATTAAATTTTAAAGAAACCCTTTAAAAAAATACTTGGCATATTTGCTGGTACAGAAAATAATGTAGTGTTATTGTAAACCATTGCTAAAATATTGGTTTGAAACTTTCCTTCAAAATCAAATTAGTTTTTTCTTTGGATGATTAATCCCTTATTGACTACTGTATTTTACAAACTTAAAATTTAGATTAAAAAACAAAACAAAACAGGAGTAACCATTCCGAGTTCTTTATTCAGAGGAAAGTATCTGAATTAACAATGTATCTGAACCACAAACAATTTTTACAGTACAAAAACCTGTTCTGATTAAAAAATATTTTATTCTTTCACATTTTTTTAAATAGACGTGATTCATAATTATCCTGAAATATACTCAAATATTTAAAGTATTGCATAAAAAGGTGTTTGGGAAGATTGTACTTTGTGCCAATATATTAAGAAAGAAAAACAACATTAAAAAAGCACAAATACAAGTATGTATAAACTGCATACAGCTGTTTCAAAGCCTCTAAGGCTTCATCATCAGTGCTTAAAATAAAGATTTAAAAATTAGGCGGCATTTCACCATTGACAGTCGAGCTGTGAGATGCGCCTCTTTGCCCCCCCCCCCCCTTCCCCCTCTTTTAATTCACATTTCAGTTTAATTTTATCTTTATTTTAATTTTAAGCACTGATGATGAAGCCTTAGAGGCTTTGAAACTGCTGTATGCAGTTTATCCATACTTGTATTTGTACTTTTTTAATGTTGTTTTAAAACAAATTTTCCTTGAAAAAGATCTTTCAATCCATAAATAACCGAAAAGTAGGAAGGGTTGGGCTGGGGACCCTGAAGCCATCGGATAGCTGTAGCGGCTTCAAGCTTAATGGTCGAAAATAATGTTTAAATGTAAGAAAAGAATATAGAACTCAGTAGAGTAGCCCTATATGTGACAATTATTTAGATACTGTTTCAAAGGGGAACTTTTAAATAGTGTACTCTTGTTATTTTATTACTATGCCTAAATAAATATGCTAGTGTGCATACTTAAGCAAGTCACAAAATGCTTATTTTTGAACACGTAAATACTCAAAAGAAAATAGTATAATTCAAATTATCCCTACAGCAGAGCTAGTTGATGTGACATCTTCTTCACATCACAAGTGTCACAGTCATTACGGTGAAACAAAATATAGCATCTTTTATTTGTCTCATTATTACTCTCAAATGATCGTCGTATGGTGACTCCGCTGAGAAATCACTATGACTATTACTTGTGATAAATCACCAGGTGACGTTTCAATGAAGTCACCTTGTGATTCTTATGTGACTGTCATATAAAGAGTCATTTTTGAAG
This sequence comes from Maratus speciosus, assembly GCA_963932465.1. Lineage (NCBI taxonomy): Eukaryota > Metazoa > Arthropoda > Arachnida > Araneae > Salticidae > Maratus > Maratus speciosus. The sequence continues at coordinate 106,626,394 of OZ010786.1, read as the reverse complement.
TCATTGTGAGCATTGCATTACGATGGTTTACCAAATAGTGTCACAATAAAGTCACGTGGTAACTTTCAGGTAACCCAGACTCTACTGTGAAGTCACCATTGCACTCCTTTGTGAAAAGTCACCAGATGATTTCATTTTCTGTCTCTTGGGAACTCATCACAAAGCAGCTATCATGAGAACTTTACAATGGAGTCTCCAAATGATGGTCACAAGGTAACTTCATTGTAAATTCACCTCATGACTCTTCACAAATCAGCACTCATAGTAACTTCACAATGGAGTGACCAAGTGAATGTAAGAATGCGACAAATGAAAGATATCATATTTCAGTTCATTGTCGTGACTGTGACTCTTGTGACCATTTGTGGTGTTAAGGAGAGTTCACATTGACTGGCTGTGCCGTTAGGGTAGTATCTATTTTCTACACTTTCTGTTAATAGAATTTTCTTTTGAGTATTCACGTATTAAAAAAAAAAAAAAGCTTTTTGTGACTGTTGCTTAAGTTTTGCTCACTAGTGTACTTCTATCTTATGCAGAGTAAGTTGCAACTAACTGTTTATTATGAAAATTTTGCAATTAAAGTTTTTTGTAAAACTAACGTAATCTGTAATCAGTTAAAAAAGAAGATTCGTTATAATATGTATTCTTCAAATATGGTGGATTTATTTTTTATAATGATTTTATCTGTTTTAAAACTATCAAATATTAAAACAAAATTACTTAAATATTTAATTAGTAACTTATGGTATCTATATTTCTTAAATTCTAACAAAAATGGCTTCAGCCTGCTTTCTTTGATAAATGTAAATTTATTTTTACCTGTAATTCCAATGCTTTTAGTTTATAGTGTGATTTATTGCATAAGTGAAGAACAACATTCTACTTTTTTTTTAATCCCAATTAATTTGTTATTGAAATCATTTATTATTAAAATGAGTTGATTCATACCTGTGTTAAATTGGAAAAAAAAAATTAAGTAATTCTATATTAGCGTTACATTTATAGATATTTGCTATTTATGTTTTAAAATGTTAAATTTATTTGCTTTGATTAAAATATATTAGTAAAAAAAAAATTACTAGTTATGAATTATGCACAGTTTCTCATCTCTCTATTCTAAAAAAAAAGTAACTAACGCTGTCACCGCCGCCGGTTTTGAATTTTTTGTGACCGTGGGTCTTTCTTCATTAATATTAAGAAAACTATTGCATACAAAAATATGAAAATCGGTGGTATTAAAGAGAAATGTTTCATAAACATGCTGATGTAGACAGTTTTCAAACTGGAGATTTATTTTAAGATATTTAATGTTAAAGTTGGTCAAAATTGTTCCATTAAAAAAGTTTTATAGGAGCAAAAACTATACATAGGAATTTAATATTTTTTAGATAATTTTACACATTATAATTTCCCGGTGTGCAGACTGCATTTATTTTTTTAATTTGAATAATTTTTTGAGGTTTTATTTCTATTTTCAATTCAAATTTTCAGCATTTCCAGAGATTATTTTTTGCATATTTTAAAAAAGGTTATTATTTTAAATTGTTGCCAAAATTGTAAAAACTTCACAAATAATAATATTACCTTTAAACTGAAAATTTATTTACACATGACCATTATAAACAGAAAAAAACCTATGAAATTAGAATTAAATGATTATGTGTTACAAGCAGGAAAATATTACAAATTACGTCATAAAAATTGTTTATATGTGAATATTTAAAAAGAAGCTATAAAACAATTAATTATTTAATGTGTGTTAAAAGCAGTGAATGTGGTTGGAATTACATCCTATTTCAAATAGCCAAATAATATTGCCAAACAATTTAAATTAAAATATATATTTACACGTACATGTGAGATTTATTTCATATTTCAAGATAATCTTTTTAAATACTGTTGCCATCGCAAGTCAGCATAAATAATAGTATTTCCTTTCTAACAATTGAAATATTTCCAGGTGAATATTACAAAAAGAAAAATTTGGTTAAAATTACGTCAGATTTAAAACGTGCAATTTAAAATCATTTTCTTGTAGCTGTATGTTGTATTAAAAAATACCTGGAAGCAAAGACTCTGTTGACTTAGTTCATTTTACATTAGCGAATTTTCAGGCATTTAACTAATTCACAGCAGCTTTTTTGGCTTTAAAATCCTTCACTAAAAGCCATATAAATGGAAACCCGTTTTAAGGGATATCGCCACTGTTTTTACTTTCTTCTATCTTCAATAGAAGAAAGTATTGTAATCGAAATTTTTTTCGACTTCCGGTTTTCGACGGATTTACATGTTTTAGGGGTCAGAGATTCCAAAAAACATGTTTATAGAAAATGTCTGTCTGTCTGTGTGTCCGTCTGTCCGTCCGTCCGTCTGTCCGTCTGTCCGTCTGTCTGTCGCCATTGTACCATCAAAAAGTGTATGAAGTTATTCATAGAATTAAACCAAAATTTTATTTTAAGTTTTTGGCTATGGCAAGCAGGTCCTCCTGGAATTTGGAAAAAATTCGCCGGTAGGGGGCGCTGATATAGCAAGTTTTGTGCGATTTTGAATATTGTACCATCCAAAAGTGTATGGAGTTATGCATGGAATTGAACCAAATTTTTATTTTAAGTTTTTGGATATAGCAAGCAGGTCCTCCCTGAATTTGGAAAACATTCGCCGGTAGGGGGCGCTGTAAATGCGATTTTTGTGCGATTTTGAATATTGTACCATCCAAAAGTGTATGAAGTTATGCATAGAATTGAACCAAATTTTTATTTTAAGTTTTTGGCTATGGCAAGCTGGTCCTCCCTGAATTTGGAAAAAATTCACCGGTAGGGGGCGCTGTAATAGCGATTTTTGTGCGATTTTGAATGTTGTACCGTCCAAAAATGTATGAAGTTATGCATAGAATTGAACCAAATTTTTATTTTAAGTTTTTGGATATGGCAAGCAGGTCCTCCCTGAATTTGCAAAAAATTCGCCGTTAGGGGGCGCTATAATAGCGATTTTTGTGCGATTTTGAATATTATACCGTCGAAAAGTGTATGAAGTTATGCATGGAATTGAACCAAAATTTTTTTTTTAAGTTCTTGGCTATGGAAAGGAGGTCCTCCCTTAATTTGTAAAAAATCGCCCGTAGAGGGCGCTGTAATAGCGATTTTTGTGCCATTTTTGCGCCATTTTGAATATTGTACCGTCGAAAAGTGTATGAAGTTATGCATAGAATTGAACCAAATTTTATGTGTTTGTTTTTGGTTATCTCACGAAGGTTCTCCCTGAATTTGGAAAAATTCTGCCGGTAGGGGGCACTATAATTGCGATGTCTGTACCATTTTCATTATTGTACCATCGAAAAGTGTATGAAGTTATCCATATAATTGAACCAAATTTTTTGTGCATGTTTCTGGCTATGGCAAACAAGTCCTCCCTGAACTTGAAAAAATTCCGCCAAAAGGGGACGCTATAATTCCAATCTCTGTGCCATTTTCATTATTGTACCATCGAACAACGTATAAAATTATGCATACAATTGAACCAAAATTTTTGTGCTTGTTTTTTTCTTTGGTCAACAGATCCTTGCGCGGTAAAGGGGCTTTGTGCTAGCGATTTTTGTATACTTTTCTTGATTTTTCGTTGTTCTATTGTGCATCGGCGGCTCATGCAGCGGCGGGAACTCGCTACCTGCTAAGCCGGCTATTCGCAAACAGCTGATAATAACAAAATAAGGAAAAATTAATAATTTTAACAAATATCATGATATAGATTAACTCGTTTTTAGCCCGTTTAATTGACTTGAGCAGAAATTTAAGATGAAAATCAAAGTTGGTATAGCATTGAACTAATAATATTGAAGTATTAACATGTGTAACAAGGTTTTGAAATATTAAGATGTATAAGATAGAAGAAAGTTTTGGGATTGGCACATCCGACTAGTTTTAATTATAATTCAATCTTCTGTAATCTTTTTTAAGCTGATCAAATTAAAGAATTTTTAGAGTCTGAATGGGGGTTTGGCGAGCGAAGCTCATAGGAGGCAGAGCCCGCTAGTATCTGAAAAAAAAAGAGAAATTAACTTGTCCCTTTTTAAAAAAAATTATAGAATTTGTTTCACATATTTATATAATTAAATTATAATTAAGTGCCTTTCTTTTAAAAAAAAAACTTTTAACTAATTATATTTTAGTACATTTTGATTTGATGTTTTATTTAGTGTATTTTCTGGTGTATAAGACACACTTTTTCACCCTTAAAATGTGCCTTGAAAATGGACAATGCATCTGAGACTTTGTGGAGCTTAGCCATTTGCATCACGGTTACTGCTGCACTTTGTGGGTCATAACCATTTTCATCACAGATAACGATACACTTTCAGAACATTTTTATTACTCTCTTTTGCTCTCAGTTTAGATTTTTGGCATATTATTTTAAAGTTTGCATGATTTTATTTTGTAAACCCCATTTTTTGTCAAATTTCATTTCTGTTTGCACTGGTTAGGATCAGTCGAGTTTGTGCTGTCAATGTTATCAGGGTGATATTGTGCTTTGCTGAAGAATATTACCATTTTTTAATTTTATAATGAAGATATTCACTAAAGATTCCTTCATAAATAATTCTCCAGGATGATTTAAATTATTTCTAAAAAAATTTTAATGGCTGAGATGGAAAACTCTTCCTGCTATTTATATGATCAAATAAAGAAGATATTTCATTAAGAAGGATATTGACAGTGTTTCCAGTTTAATTGCAATTTCATTTCAAGACTGCTAAGAATTTAAAATTTCATATATAAAATTTCTCTATTTGACCAACAAGAGCAGATTAAGGTTATTGCTATTCTTTTACAAATTTCACAATTATAAAATTCTGTATGATCTACAAGAACACCATATTTAACACCACTATACGTCTTATGTAACAAAGGAACAAATTTTCTATATTAGTATATAGCAAGCCGTATTAATTATTACATTAATAACTATAATGTATTAGCTAATGCAATATTTTGCTATAAATATTTTCATCTTTAATTTGGTATTATCATTTTTTTTTTCTAAAAAAAAGGTGTCAAATTTTTGGGTGCACTTTGTACACTGGAAAATATAGTGTATCACTCTTCTATTTGGCTTACATTCTCTGTAATTGGTCCAGTTTTGCTTACCAATTCTTTATATCTTACATTTCTTGAAAGTAATATTATTTTTATATTTATCTTACATTTTATTATTTTTTCAATTTTAATTTAGACACATGTAAGTTGAAAAAAAAATGAGTTATTTAAGGAAACAAAATTTACATGTAATATATAATTTCTGGTATATATTTTTACATATATATACAGGGTGATTCATAAATATCGAAACAATAGGCTATCTCCTTAAATATTGCCCCTAGGTACATACTTCCAATTGCAAAGTTTCACAAAAAAAGGTGCAAAATTTGATGAGATAAGTTTCAACTCCATGGGGGGTCTATATGAGAAAATAAAAAAAATTAATTTTTTATACGACCCCCGTAGAGTAAAATTCCCAATAAGGAAATTTTTCCTCACCCATTCCTGAATTAAACACAAAAAAATTCATCTCAATATCTTCAAAGTTCGCAGAGATATTAAAATCTGAAATTCGTGACTTACACCATTTATCCATGCCTCTGAGCAACGAGTTTTTGACTCATTTTGAATGCAAGATAGGGATCATCCACAAATTGTACATTATTAAAAGTCGATATAAGACAGTGCCTCTCCTTTGGACATAAAATAGGCAGCGTATAGATTTTACTTTAAACCTGCTTTCAAAGTATGATGGTGGTCTGCACCAGAAGTCGAAATATCTAGGTCCGGTCCCAAACCGACCCATAGGGAAAAAAGTTCGGCCTTGCCTGGAAAAAGTTCAAATCGTAGCCTGTCCCGGCCTGACTGAATTTCTAAACAGTTTTTTACATTGATATGGTTAAAAGTTATTCTGTATGAAGGAGTTCTGACCAAAAATACTTATTATATTATTTGTTTTTTCATGTTTATAATTATTAATTTTAAAGAAGCGCCAAAAGCTGTGATTATTTGTTTTATTAATGAATCTCTATTTATATGTAAACGATTCACTTCTCCTTTAATATCGTTAATCCATATTCCATCTGTTGGAGACGATGAAAAATGCTATAAAGTAAAATCTTATAAGATGGAATCACATAGGAAAGAAAAAAAAAGCGTTATAGACAAGTTACCTTCTTAGGAGTTGTAAATGTACTAGTCTGTTTTTTCTCAGGTATTATTATATTCAATTTCCATGGATCAACAGATTTTTCCATTTAAAAAAGGATTCCGAGATAGGCAGATTTCTTTCACTAGTTTTACTGTATTTTAATTTTTTTGCCTTAAAATCTACTATCCTTTAAAAATGTGAATTTTAAAGTTTTATTGTAAAATAATGGCCATTTAAAAATATATGCATTTGTTGTAAAAGTTTTTGGGCTGAGCCAAATTTTAGTTATTTTTGCACGGATTAGGTCAGTCAGAGATAATGATTTTAATACGGGTTGTCTCGAGACTGAGACTGAAAATTTCGCCCAGAGCAGACATAGGAATAATGAAGCGCCCAATCGCACCCTTCGGCCCAATTGTTCGGAGTTTTCAGTGGTTTTCTTCGAACCTTGTATATCCTTGCGTAAATACGGGTTAGGTTATCTTAGAAAGACTACCACGGAAGGCACCCGCCTCCCTTCGGCCCCATATCCCTCTTGTAGATAATTGGCCGTCATAAATTGCACCAACACCCGGTTTCGTATGAAAAAAATACGGTAGGCCCGGCCTTCAGAAAAAAAGTCGCCTAGCCCGGCCCGTTCCCCGAATGTAGACTTTTTTAACGGCCTCGCCGGGACGATAAAAAGCCTGAATTATTGAGGGCTAAAATTATGAAAAACTCTTAATCGGCATGTTAGAAAATGCATTGTTTCAAATTACACATTTAACATTTATTTATGGACATTTAATAGTACAAAAAGGAGGTGGAGACGGCAAATTTAAACTGAATCGGAAGTTTAAGCTACAGAAAGAAGTTATTTTTCCACGTGCAATTTTTAAAAAAGCATTTAAACATTTTATTAGAATCCAATCAATGTTTAAAACTTTAAATGCATTTTTTTGCATGAAGTTTTACTTTTTCTTTTTACCATTTTTCGTCATTAAATTATTATAAGTCAAGAATCGTAAATAAAAAAGGTGCAAACTTGGGAACATGTCTTTTTTGATTACATTACATTAATTTTGTTTTGGCAAATTTGAAAAAAAAATTACTTTTGAAATTATAATTAAAAAAAAAAAAAAACATAATTTTTTAAATAAATATTTTTTATATTTTTAAAATTAATATTTAAAAAAATCCTGAAACAAAACTAAAATTATACTTTCATCTTTAATTAAATGAAAAAAATTTGAAATCCGATGAATAATTTTTCGAGTTATAAAGATTTTAAATTAAATCCATTTAAAAAAATACTAATCATTTAATTTTTTTAAAAACTTTATGAGAAATATTAGGATGTGATTTTGTTTGCAAATTATATGGTTAACCATCACAAAAAAAAGAAAGAAAAATCAAAATTATAACTCAACAAATATATTTTTTACATGTTTCCTAGAACTCTTAAAGTAACATTGTTTCTTGGATTGCATGCATTTCAATTTGTGTCTAATCCCTTAAAACCTGATGACTTATTTTTAAACGGTCATAACTCTGCGAGTTTTTCAGATATGAAGATGCAATTTTTTGTGTTTAATTCAGGAATGGATAAGGAAAGTTTTACTGATTGGGAATTTTACACTACGGGGGCCATATAAAAATTTAATTTTCGTATTTTTTCAAATAGACCTCCCATGGAGTTTCAACTTATGTCATTAAATTTTGCACCTTTTTTATGAAACTTTGCAATTGGAAGTATGGGTCTAGGGGTAATATTTAAAGAAGTAGCTTATTGTTTCGATATTTATGAATCACCCTGTATAAATCAGGTGATTCACAGTAGAGGTTATGGCAATTATCTCTTAAACCACTGTTGATGAAACAAACTTCTAATTACAGAAAGTATACAAATCACATGTAGTTTTCTGCAATATTTTGATGATACAATATATTGGTAATACAATATATAATACAATAATATAATATATTATTTTTGAAAAGATATTATATTGTTTTTTGGGCTTTTTTTTCAGTGATTTCAAAAGGCACATTTATGCATTTTCTTTCAGCATATCCATTGAATTTACTTTGTTATACTTTCTCTTTTGGAAAAAAAAAAAAAAAAAAAAAAAAATGTTAATTTTTTTCGGGTGTATTATTATGTTAGAATTATTTAATATTCTCTTAGCAATCCAGTTTGTCATTTAAAAAATAAAATAGGAAAAAAAAAACTTAAAAAAATAATGAAATAAAATAACAGTTTTTATGTTTTTATTATGCCTGTAAATCTTGCAGGTATGTTTTTTAAAGAAAGCTTTTAAAAAAATGTGTGAAGGAAAGGCAAATTTCATTGCAATTGCAATAAAACTTTTCAAGACAAAAGTTCTGTTTTATTATTGCTTGTATTTCTTGTTTATCTGGTATCTTTGATGGTGGTAGGAATTTCTTTAAAGAAAAATGTATAAAATAAAGATGAATCCAGTGAAAATCAAAAGTTCTATTTTATAAACAATGCTTTAATTTGCTGTGTATTTTTTATTATATATATTTTTTTTTAATTCTGAATTTTGGCAGCTATGTAATAACCTTGTAACTTTTTTTTGAATGAGCCAAATACTAATATAATTTTATTCTATAAGTATTTTGGAAGAAATTGTAAATTACTGCATGTTAATGATATGCTGATTAATTTAGATAGATTAAAACTATACATGTATGTAAAAGACATTAATACAAATTCTGTATTTTTATATCATAAAATGTTACATTCAAAAATACTATTTGTTCATTTTGACCCTTTTAGGACTAGTAACATTTTTTTTATATAATTTTCATGCATATCTGTATGTAAATACTGTGATAGTAATAATTTGTCATGTTTTTAAATAAATATTTATAAAATCCAATTTCTGAGTTTGACTCTTTTTATCTATATACAGTGTGTCCATGTATAACCTGACCGACCTTTATTTTCGCAACCATTGGTCCTAGATACATACAGTCAGACCTCGCTATCCCAACACCCGGTTTTCACGTCACTCCGCTTATCACGTCAGTTTTTCAAAGTCCCGATTTTCTGTATATGATTTTAATGTAAGTAAACTCCGGATTTTACGTCATTGAATAATTTTCAACTCCGGACATCCCGATGGTTTAGGAAAATTGTCCATTTTTCATAATCCATCTTATAAGCACGGAAATTAAGCAGTAAGAGATGTCTTAGCCAAATTTTTCACACAAGTGTCTAAAATACCAATTGAGATGAATGAGAAATTTTACTTCAATCCTATATCTGAATAAATAAACCCACAGCTCCAGATAGATGTATCGGTCTACTCGCGGTCTTTTTGTTCTGGTCGGGCAGTGCTTTCTTGTGGTTGCACAGTGTTTTTCATCCGATTAAAACCGTAGCATTGCATTGCGTTGAAACGCTCAGAAATTATCTAACATCCATTTCTGAAACAACGAATAATGATAACAATTCATTGTATAATATTGAAAAGAGTATTGTGGGAAGCACGTCTAGGGATAAGAAAACCTTAATTCATTAATATTTCCCGTAACAATAACAAAACAAGTCATCATAAATCTGGTTTTTATCAATTTTGTTTTTGTGTTTATTTTGTTTAATAATAATGTTTTATTGCTTCAAACTGCAAGAACAGTTATGAATTAAAAATTACCTTAAATTAATTAATAATGCAGCTTTTTATAAACATATTTTTTCTTCAAATCCGGTTGCCGCGACACTCCGCTTATGACGACACTTTTTTCTGGTCATTAGAGTGTCGGGATAATGAGGTTCGACTGTACTTCAATTACAAAAATGGTCAAAGTTAAGTGCAGGGTTAAGATAAAAAAGTTTGAAGCGAAAAAACAATTTAGTGAAGAATTACAGAATCTAAATTTTATACGGTTCCCCGGTCCTATAATTTATATTTTGTAAAATTTCGATAAGAGGCCAGATGAGATGTCTTGTACTCTCACTTCATTTCGGCTGTGTCTTTCATTATTGGAAACAGCCAAAAGTCACTAGGAGCCAGGTCAGGTGAGTAGGGAGCATGAGAAATCACTTCAAAGTTGTTTTCGCGAAGAAACTGTTACGTAACGTTAACCCAATGTGCGTGTGAAACAGCACGATTTGCTTCAGCGATTACCTGTACGCTAATAGTCGTACTTTTCATTGTTGTGTGTGTTTTGTGCAGGATTCTATATAATCTGAGGTTTGTCAAATGCTCGACATTTTTATGCTATATAGACTGAGTAGACAAGGACTTATAGTTTAAAGTAGATTCCAAATCACCACAAATACTCTACCACACCTAGGAATTAAATCCAGCATAGTTGAATGGAAGGCCACGGTGTTAACCATTCAATTACCTGCTAGGTAATCCCCAATAACTTCCAATAATGTACTTTAATTTGCTTAGGAGATTAATTAGGCACACCAATTCTCAATTAACTGCATATACTTCTAGTTCTTAGAAAGTAATTGCAGGGTTCGCACAGACTCCTTAGACTCCTTGGAAACTCCTTAGAAATGAAAACATTCCCAAGTAGTACTTAGAACTACTTAGATAAGCAAACCACTACTTAGAAACTCCTTATATTCTATTGCGGCTTCGGACGCAAGCGATATTGCTGCCGAGGGAAAAAAAATCGTGATTGAAAAAACGCACGGTAAATCCTTCATGCACGTCATTCATCTGAAGCACAACATTGATTGGGTAGGGTAATCTTAATAGCAGGGCTCCCACTAGGTTCGTTTTTCAATTATTAGGCCCGTAAAGTCCGTTTTTCGACACTGTTAGCCGACCTTTATTTTAAATTTTATCGATGTTTGGCATTTAGCCAAGAATCTCGGAAAAATCGCGTTTTTCGCAAATATATTCCAAAAAAAATACCGTCAAATTTCGTCAATCGATCGATGAAAAAATTCGTAAATTTTGTCAAAGGATCGTGAAAAAACACGAATTTCTCCAACAGATCGCGGGAACACTCGTATTTCTTAAAGAAGCAAATTTTTAAAAGACAGCGAAAAAACGCGAATTTCGTTAAAGATCGAGAAAAAAAAGCAGATTTCCTCAAAAGATAGCATAAAACTCGATTTTCCTCAGAAGATCGCGAAAAACACACGGTTTCCATCAAAAGATCGCGAAAAAAAACGTTAGTTTCGTCAAACGATCGAAATGAAACGCGAATTTCCCCAGAAGATCGCGAAAAAACGCGAATTTCCCCAGAAGATCGCGAAAAAACGCGAATTTCCCCAGAAGATCGCGAAAAAAAGCTAATTTCTCCAGAAGATAGCGAAAAACGCGAATGTCCCCAGAAGATCGCGAAAAACGCGCGAATTTTCTTCCAGAAGATCGTGAAAAACACGTGAATTTTCCTCCAGAAGATCGCGAAAAACAAGCGAATTTCGTCAAATGATCGCGTAAAACACGCGAATTTCGTCAAATGATCGCGTAAAACACGCGAATTTCGTCAAATGATCACGCGAATTTCGTCAAAGGATCGCAAAAAATACACAAATTTCGTCAAAGGATCACGAGAAACACGCGGTTTCCATCAAAAGATCGCGAAAAAAACGTCAGATTCGTTAAACAATCGAAATAAAACGCGAATTCCGTTAAAACCGAATTTTTCCAGAAGGTCGCAAAAAAACCCCGCTAATTTCTCCCAGAAAATCACGAAAGGAACGGGAATTTCCCCCCAGAATATCGCGAAAAAAAACGCGAATTTCATCATAAGATCGCGAAAAAAATGCGAATTAGTCAAAATTTCACCTTCAAAGAAAGCAATTACCGCTGTCCTAAAAGAATAAATTCAATTTTTTCTTGTATGCTGCATTTAGTATTCTTTTTAATTTTTGCCTTTTAAACTTTCTTTAAGATGTATCATGTATGTGATATACATAATAAGTGTTTGGGGTTTGACTAATCTCTATTTATATGACCTAGGGGGGATTCTAGTCCGAATTTTCCGAAAATTTTAAAAAATCGGTCACCAATCCAAAAATTCGGACATATGGTCGCCAAAAAAAATAAATTTTGGTCAATCGTTTGCAGAAAAATTGCCAATTTCATCAAAGAATTGCGAGAAAACGCAAATTTGGTCAAATAATCGCGAAAAACCCCACAAATTTCGTCAAAAGAGTGCGAAAAAACCCACAAATTTCGTCAAAAGATCGCCAAAAAACCCACAAGTTTCGTCGAAAGATCGCGAAAACACCCACAAATTTCGTCAAAAGATCGCGAAAACCCCCACAAGTTTCGTCGAAAGATCGCGAAAACCCCAAAATTTCGTCAAAAGAGTGCGAAAAAAACGACAAATTTCCTCAAAAGATCGCAAAAAACGGCAAATTTCGTCAAAAAATCGCGAAAAAACGGCAAATTTCGTCAAAAGATCGCGAAAAAGCCACAAATTTCGTCAAAAGAGCGCGAATTTCGTCTAAGAGCCACGGAGAAAACGCATAGCTAGTGTCGGGAGTGGATTTCCCCCTCCCCCCTCTCTGGTGTAACTTTTCAGAAGATTTCCCTTGAATTTCAGAATTTTTTTTTTTTTTTTTTTTTTTACTCAGAATCACCCCATGTGACATGACCATTGGTCACTGCATAAAAAAGTAGATTGTCAATATTTCCCTTGAATTTCAGAATTTTTTTTTTTTTTTTTTTATTTTATTTTATTTTTTACTCAGAATCACCCCATGTGACATGACCATTGGTCACTGCATAAAAAAGTAGATTGTCAATTGTGTATTTAAGCTTACGAAATCAATAAGCAATATATTGTGAATACTGTGCAATTTCAGCACTAACAATTAGATTCTAATAGAGTAAAATTTGTTTTTGAAATGTTTTTCTCTCCAAATTAGGCATTAAAAATTGGAGTGAGCATACCACATAACGATGCAGCACATAAAAACATTGACAACAAAAAAAAATGGCAAATCCTTAAAAGTTTTTGGACTCCTTGGATTTTTTGGGTACTCCTTGGATTTTTTCTTCCCAACTCTGTATGAACCCTGTAATTGAAAACATTATCTAAAAACAAGTAATCCATTTACATAACCAATTCAAAGCAAACTGTATTATATGTCTAATTTGATTAATAATTTATTATATCAGAGTATATTAGCTCTTAAATTTCTATTTTTCCTAATAAATTTCACGCAATTAGGAAATAAATTTAGTTTAGACATAACTATCATATCATGATGTGATATGATCATATCATATCATATCAAGACATAGCTGCCAATCAAGAAATTCTAATTTCTTGCAAAACTAGTCATCCCTGGCGAGTCGTTTGGTTCTCGCTAAAATATATGGTAATTATTGCATGTTATAATTTATTTTACTTGCTTAAGCATTCGCCAAATCGGAAGATTCTGATAGAGAAATAAAGAAATCTGTATTTTTATGTTAACCGGGCGCAGGTGATAAATAGCCAAATATCCAAAATCACATCGCATTTTTTTTCCTATTTCATTAAAAATATAATCCTTTCACTTATTTTATTTAAAATACACAACTTTAATCTAAAATACTTAATTTTTATAAAACAGTAAAACAATAAATAATACCATAAACCAAGCCATTAAATTTCAACATCGAAGCACTGTTTTTAGTTTACTAAGCGAACAATAAAAAATGCTGCAGGCAGTGTTAAAAAAATATGCTATAGGTGAGATTTGCGCCCGGCTAACATTCCACTTTGAACAAAACTATATGAATATAAACACAATCCCCAATCTCAACTTCATATATAATTTTATTAAAGAAAACATAATTTATTTTAATTTCTTTATGGCCAAAGTGGAATATATTGCTAAAACACTGAAACTTCTCGGAAAAGAAAAAAACTCATTTTAAAATTAAAATTGCCCTATTCTCAAATCTGAATAAATATAAAACCACAACAACAAAATATTTGAAAAGTTTGAAGAATTTAAAAAGAACAAAATTAGAATAAAACAGTACAGGCTATAACATAATTACAAAGTTTATTTTCACACAGTTCACAGTCAACACAGTATACAACAAATATATATACAACATAATAACAAAGTATAGTATTTACCAAATTAACATTATGCAACATTCTTCTCTATAATTGTTTCATGTCTTTGAATCCTAAAATAGAGAAACAAAAGAGTGCATTTAAAGAAATTACAAGTTAAATTTTTACAATATTTCAAATGAAAATCAAATTTCAAAGTAATTGCTTAAGAGGTGCAAAGGCCAACTTAGTGAAAAAGTTTCCATGCCGGGACTCGAACCAGGGCCATCAGTATAGCGCACTGACGTTCAACCGACTAAACCACATGGAACGATACCCAGCCTGGAAAATTTCTCACTATTATATGTTGCGCCTCTTAAGCAATTTCTTTGAAATTTGATTTTCATTTGAAATATTGTATTCAAGGCGAATGTTTCTCTCTAGAATAATTTCCATGTATTAATATACCCGAACAATTCATCAGTAAAATTCTTGTGAAACTGGAATCCCCTTCTTATTGTATCGAAGACGTTTATCATTTTTTTTCATTGAATGGAAATGATTAAATAAATAAAAATTTTCATTTTCATACAATACGCTGAAATAAATTCATACCTTCATCGCAATAGCAACCTCTCATTTTGAACGTTCTACACGCACGAAAGTGGAATAAACTTCGTTATATAGAATGTATTTTCTGTAACATAGAGAATTATTTGTATGTTAATGGTGTTCAAAGTCAAGGTTCAGCAGAAAATTTCGTTAAGTAGAAAACTTCATTAAATAGGGACTTTGTTAAGGGTGTATTCGAAAAAATATTTTTCCACCTTTAACAGCTCGAAATTTTCTGAGACATATTCAGACTCATTTTTAAAAGTTAAAACACGAATCTTGCTGAGGTGATTTTTTGAAGAGATCTACAAGAGGCCGTGTGATTTCATTTTTCGCTCAATTAATTAGAATTTGATTTTTAAACAATTATTTTCTCAGTATGACCCTTTTTAGGTAGATTTCGTATGAAATACTACCTATTGGGATCGTTCCTATGTTGGAATTTCTGAAAAATTTTTGCAGATCTACACCGATCATGACTCCTAGAACCCAAAACCACCATCAGTAAAAAACTTTATATCTATCTATCTATCTATCTATGTATCTATCTATCTATATATATATATATCACTTTCTTCTGGACACGATAACTTTCGTAATTCTGCACCAATCTCTTCCAAACTGATACATAAAATCAAAGGGCATAAAATCTCGGTCAAGTTCGTTAACGGGCAAAATCGGACCAAGGGGATGGAAATAGGGAGGGGTTTTGTGAAAACCGAAAACCCCCCATAACTTCTTAATTTTTGTACATATCAAATCATTTTAAAGTTTTTATTACTTCTGAAAATAGGGCCAAAATTTTATGTATCAAAGATTTTTGATAAAGTTAAAAATGGGCTCAAGGGGCGCAAAAAATAGGGTTTTTGGGAGAAAAAAATTCATAACTTCGTCAATTTTCAAGATATCAATTCCAATTAATTTTATTATAAATTTCCTTAATATTATCTACAACTTTCATATTCACAAGTTTTTGATAGGACAAATTCGTACCGCAAAAAAAAAAAAAAAAAAAAATTAAAAACGAAAACAAAAAGGGGGTTTGAAGAAGTAAAAAATCCATAACTCCGTCAATTCAAAAGATATAAAATCCCCATGAATTTATCATATATCTTCTTAATATTGTCTACAACATCTATATAGACAAGTTTTGGATAGGACCAATTCTTACAGCAAAAACAAATTAAAAATACATAGCGGTTGAAAAAAAAAAATCATCTAAGTAAGGGTGTATTCAAATCCAAACTGCGTATTTTCTGATTCATTTTACAATTCATTTTTGCTCTCAATGGCTTCCAATTGGTACGTTTTCTTACTCAGAAACTATATAATGTACCGTAATGGTCGATTTTTTGATAGAGGCAGAATATATTTTAAAAAAATGCTGTTAATGTGGGCATTTTGAACCGAATTTCCCGAAGCGGATTGTGTTGGAAAAATCATTGCATTAAGGATGCACTCAAATCCAAACTGCTTATTTTCTGACTCATTTTTAAATTCATTTTTGCTCTCAAACGCATTTAATTGGTATATTCGCTTATTCAGAAACTATATAATGTACCGCAATGATCGATTTTTTGATAGAGGCAGAATATATTTCAAAAAATTATGTCAAAGTAAGCATTTTGAACGGAATTTCCCGAAGCAATTGTGTTATCACTTTCTTCTGGACACGATAACTTCCGCAATTCTGCACAAATCTCTTCCAAACTGATACGTAAAATCAAGGGACATAAAATCTCGGTCAAGTTCGTTAATGGGCAAAAGCGGACAAAGGGGATGGAAATAGGGAGGGGTTTTGTGAAAACCGAAAAAAACCCATAACTTCTTAATTTTTGTACATATAAAATCAGTTTAAAGTTTTTATTACTTCTAAAAATAGGACCAAAAATTTATGTATCACAGATTTTTGATAAAATTAAAAATGGACTCAAGGGGCGCAAAAAATAGGGTTTTTGTTGAGAAAAAATTCCTAACTTCGTCAGTTCTCAAGATATCAAATCCAATTAATTTTATTATACATCTCCTTAATAATATCTACAACTTTTATATTCACAAGTTTTTGATAAGACCAATTCGTACCGCAAGGAAAAAAAAAAACGAAAACAAAAAAGGGGGGTTGAAGAAGAAAAATTTTCCTAACTCCGTCAATTCACAAGATATAAAATCTCCATGAATTTATCATATATCTTCTTAATATTGTCTTCAACATTTATATAGACAAGTTTTTGATAGGGCCAATTCTTAAAGCAAAAACAAATTAAAAATACATAGCGGTTGAAGAAAAAAATCATCTTATTAAGGGTGCATTCAAATCCAAACTGTCTATTTTCTTACTCATTTTTGCTCTCAAACGCATCCAATTGCTAGATTCTCTTATTCAGAAACTATATAATGTACAGTAATGATCGATTTTTTTATAGAGGCAGAATATATTTCAAAAAATGATGTCAAAGTGGGCATTTTGAACAGAATTTCCCGAAGCGATTGCGTTAGAAACGAAAAATATTGCCCTACTGAGAAAATAATTGTTTATTAATCAAGTTTTAATTAATTGAAAGGAAAATAAAAACACAGGTCGCTTATAAATCTTTTCAAAAATCACGTCAGCATGTTTCATATTTTTTTTATTAAAAATTAATCTGAAAATGTGCCAGAAAATTTCGAGTTGTTGCGTATGGAAAAATATTTTTTGAATATCGCCTTAACATGATTCTCATAAAACCAGCTATTTTATAAAAAGGAAATAAAAACTCGTCAAAAGCAGACAGATAAAACTGTTAAAGTGGATTTATATCTAATAATGATTTAGTTTTTGTTGGTGAAATTAGTATACTTAACTTCGAAATCTACCTCTGCCTGTAGGCCGGGCCGGCAGGGATTTTTTTCATCCCCAGAGCTCCCGCTTCCGAAAATTCGGTTTAAAACACCCACTTTGACAGCATTTTTTACAATATTTTCTGCATTTATCAAAAAATCGACAAGCACGGCACATTATATAGTTTCTAAATAAGAGAATTTCCCAGTTTGACGCGTTTGAGAGCAAAAATGAATTTAAAAATAAATCAGGAAATTAGCAGTTTGATTTGGAATACACCCTTAAAGGGAAATTCGACTATCTTGTTTTGTAGAACACAGGGGGCAGTGAACTTTTCAAGTGGTACAATTCTTTTCATACTTGGACTTGGACTTGGAAGAGATATGGAGAGGAGTACCAGGAATCAGCGACTCCGCACCTCCGGTAGTAACCTGTGGTAGAAACATTCAAACCATAGCCAATGTCCAGAACATCTGGAAACGCGTAAAGGAAAAGCTCCCCAATATAAATAAATTAAAAAAAAAAAAAAAAAAAAAAAAAAAAAAAAAAAAAAAAAAAAAAAAAGGCCATTTAAAGGCACCAAACAAAAAGATATAAAAATACAAAAATAAAAGTTAATGAAGTTAAAAAGGATTAATAGAAGATATTTAAAAGCAATAATTACAAATAAGAATAAAAACAAAATTTACAAGAAGTTAAGTAGTGAGCAACCAGGGAAAAATAACCCTATCAAAGCGACAGTAGTGGCCTAACCAGGGTCGATATTCTCAGGGAGATGAAGAGTGGCACGAGGTCTACGCCATCGGGCCCGTTCATCATATACAGAAATATTATGGAAAATAGGATTAGGAATGTCAGGAATGCTATTGAAAAATTTTGTAGCTTGATTTTTGATGACAGATCTGATCGGTGGAACTTTGACGTCATGGTGGATTGTAGTATTTCTCTTGTACCAAGGTGCACGGACGATACCACGAAGAGTCTTATTTTGAAGGATCTGAATTTTTTGAAGGTTTGTTTTAGCAGCAGAACCCCAGATCTGGGCACAGTAGAGAAGTATGGGGCGAAGAACTGTCTTATATAACAGTATTTTATTGCCCATACTCATCTCATCACTATACAGGAGATGGGCAAGATCGCGCTTAGCTTTATAGAACTTATGGATGCTATATTCGATGTGCTTACGCCAAGTAAGAGTACTGTCCAGGAAAACCCCAAGGTATTTAACTTCCCGTCCAAAGCTGACAAAGGAGCCATTAAGGTTGAGTGGAGGAGGGGTAGAACGCTTGCGAGTGAAGATGACTGCCTGTGATTTAGTAGGGTTAATTTTGATACGCCATTTAGTAAAGAATGATTCCAATTTGAGAATGTGTTGCTGTAGATACTCGTGCATAGTAAGGCAGTCCTTGTCACGAGCCATCACAGTGGTGTCGTCCGCATAAATGGCCAATAACGTATGTGGAGATGTAGGAATATCAGAAATGTAGGCTTTATAAAGCCGGGGCCTCAACTTAGAGCCTTGCGGCACACCCGCGTTAACCGGGCGAGGTGTAGAGAGGATATTGGCATAGCGGACGCAGAATGTTCTGCCGCGAAGGTACTTAAGAGTAAAGCGAACATGCGCCGTAGGGACTTTTAACTTTAATAATTTGTAAATCAGGCCAGGGAGCCAAACTGTGTCAAAAGCCTTCGCGACATCAAAAAACAGTGAACCAACATACTCAGAGTTCTCGAGTCCATCAAAAATGAACTCAACCACTCTGAGCAATTGGTGTGCGGTAGAGTGTTTAGGCCTGAAGCCAAATTGTTCAGGGATATCGGGGAGGAAATTTTGAAGGCGTGTAAGAAAAATATGCTCAGTCAACTTACCAAGAACAGGAAGCAAACTAATGGGTCTGTAGCTTTTGGCCAGAGAAGGGTCTTCTCCAGGTTTCTTAATAGGGACAATAACAGCTTTTTTCCAGTCATTAGGAAAGTAATAGAATTTGAAAAGAGCATTTATCAAATTGGCTAGATAATCAGCATACTGAACGGGGAGATTTTTGATGGCCGAATTAGAAATTCCATCATGTCCAGGGGCCTTTCTATTAGGAAGATTTTTGATCACCGCAATGACTTCCTCAGGGGTGGTCGGTTCAATTGATCTGACAGGCTCATGGGCCAAGAATCTGCCAACAACTTGGTCAACCCGATCTATAGTGTCTGCATTTGAGACATCACTATGCGGTTGAAATTGACCTTCATATTGATCAGCAAGTACCTCCACTTTTTCAGCGTCGAGGCATTTATGTCCAGTATCCGTTAGGAGAGGGGGGATAGGAGTAAAAGGTTTCCTGACTCTTTTCAGATAATTCCAAAGAGAGTTATCCGTAGGAGTCAGGGAGATAATAAAATCCGTCCATTTTTCACTCTTGAAATTTTTGATATCACGTTTAATGATGGCGTTTAGCCGATTCATTTCAGTGCGGATACTGGGGTCCCTACTGGCTTGCCACTGTCGACGCAAACGATTCCTATTATTAATTTTGATTTTAATTTCTTGAGGGAGGGTCTGAAAATTTTGAGGAGCCTGGTGGCATTTAGATGCTTCAAGGGAATTTTGAATTAATTTGGTAAGATTTGCGACAGCCAATTCAATATCCTCGACGGAATTGAGTTCATCGAAGGGGGGAGGAGAATCATTGATTGCAGTGGTAAAATTACGCCAATTGTAAACATAAGGAGAGATTAAGGAAGGTAGTGAGGGATTACAATCAATGTTAATTTGAATTGGGAGGTGATCCGATGCGAGAGCCGAAATAGGGGTGATGGTATAGGGGTAAGGGATATTATTAAGCAGAGCCAGATCAATAGTCGTGCCGTTTCCCAAAGGGCCAAAGCGAGTGGGGGAGGTGGGAGCAGCAATTTCAATACCATTACTGATGCAGTAATTATGGAGGGTTTCCCCTAAACGGTCCATATTACTGTTTGGGCACCAACTGGGATGATGAGAATTGAAGTCGCCAGCAAGAATGACATTGTTATCTAGCCGGAAAAGATTGTTAAGGTCAGAAGGGAGATCCGAATGATTCGAAACCCGGAGATAGATGGAGGATACTACAAAAGAATTTCGTTGATCAAGATAAATTTTTACATTAGTGTTTTCTAAACGATTAAGAGAAAGGGAAGGGATATGAGCATGAGTGACCCTTCTACTCACGAATATAGCAGTCCCGCCATATGGCGAAATAACATTATTATCAATGCGAGGAGTGAAATAAGATTTGAAATTTTGAATATTGAGGCCCCTAAGATTACTAGTACGGACCTCCTGTATAAGGATGAGATCAACAGGGTTGTTAATAACAAAATCCCTGAGCTCTGCTAGCTTCGATCTGAGGCCATTAGCATTCCAAAAAAGGATACGGAAAAGACCCATTATTTAGTTGTTGGTGAGCTTTTAAGGCCTCCTTGGCCATCCATATTTATAGCACTTAGCAGCTCAGACATACCTTTATTAGCAAATATTTTCTGGAATTTTGCCATTATATCATATAATTTATTTAACTTTTCAATAATAGCATCTATGTTATCAAAATTAGACAAAACAAAATTAAGTAAGACATTATTACTATCAATATTAGAATTATTAGGATTAATAGTATTTACAACATTTTCAGCAGTATTATTTCCAGTATTACCAGTATTTGGGACGTTAGCGATGATTTTGCTATTAGTAGCAGTATTAGAAATATTCTGATAATTTCCACCAGGAACGAGATTCTGCGATGAAGTAGGTTTTGAAATAATAGTCAAATCTGGTTTTTTCCCTTTTAGGGAGTCGGCAAAAGAAACGTTTTTTGTGGTGGTAATGGCAGCAAATCTGTGATTGCTATCTCTGATTGTGGTAACCCTGCCACTTTGGATGTTTCTCGGATTTTTCGGGCAACCACTGAAATTTGCCGTATGATTATCACCGCAGTTAGCACATTTAAAATCTTTACGGTCCGTGACCTTACATTCATTAACTCTATGTCCACCTGAACACTTCAAACACACCGGTTTCAGTGTACAACATTCTGAGCTGTGATTATACAGTCGGCAATTATAACATTGCTTTGGTCCTTTAAATTTATAGGTTTCTACCTTAATATAGAAACCGAGAAAGGATCGAACATCAAAAATATTTTTAAAAAGTTCATTCCTAAAAATATCGACAAGAAAAATGGGGAGGGGCAATTTGGTTTTGAAATTTCTAAGTTGAGAAACTCTGTGAATATCATAGCCAAGAGAAGATAACTCCGACTTAACCTCGGAGATGGGGGTGTCAATGGGCAATCCCTTAATAAGAATTTTCCTTGGTCGCTCGTTTTTTGGTCTCATGCCAAAGAATTCGATTTTGCTATCACTTAAGAATTTTTGTATTTTACGATACACATCTATGGTTTTAGGAAAAAATTTTATGAAGTCCCCTTGGACTCCTTTGAAAACTTTGCATTCAGCAAGCTCGTCAATTTTATTGGCAATATCACGCCAATTTTGAGTCGTTTTAACATAAAAAGGTTCGCATCTGGGCTCCTTAGGTGTAGTATTAGTATTTTCAGTTGTATCATGATCTGATATATCTTCATTCCTATTAAGGGTATTAAAAGAATTTGAGGTTGTCACAGGAGTACCATTCCCTAAGGTGACAATTTTGGCAGTTTTTAACGGTTTCTTAAAACCGTCATCTAAAGAATTATCAATTTCATTAATACGTTTACCGTTAGTACTAATTTTTTCTAGTGCAGGAAAGTCATTATCATAGGATTTAAGTAAATGAATTACATGTTTAACATTAGTTAGGATAATAACTAGGAAAGCATTATCCCCCGTATTGGCAAATGGTTCGAATGATTCAGACCACATACCTTGAATAAGTTCCATGAATCTGTCCTTAGCACGTATAGAACATCTGGCATAAAAGGAGCTGGCATCCTGAAGGACGGTGTAGGCAGTTTTACCCAATTCATTATCATCGGCCAAAAAGGCTGGTTGAAAATGTTTTATCCATTTATTGAGACACTCCAATTCAGCCGGAAAAAAATCGGCTTGTTGAGTACTAATGTTCATATCGGCATCCATTACCGAGAAAAAGTTCGTAGCACCACGAAATATATTCTAATAAGAACTTTACTTCATATCACTACAAACTACAGTGCTAGATGGCTGAATGGATAAGGCAGTGAACTCGAGACTAGGGATTCTGGGTTCGAATCCTTCCAGTCCCACATTGTAATCATAATTTTTTTTTGTTTTGTTTATTTGTTGTTTTATATTTTTCATAATGAATAAGATATTTTTGATGAAGATATATTTTTTATTTTTATTATACAGAGGAGCGTGTATTTTTATTATAATAATAAAATACTTATTTAAATGTGAGAAAATGAGGTAATTCGAGACGAAAGTTTTACATCTGAACGCATTTTAAATATTTAAAGTTTCGTTTCTAAGTGATTATATATGTATATGTATAATGATATAAACATTAAGCAAATCCAAATGAAAAAATAATATATATTGGGCAAAAATATCCTTTTGCACGTAGGATAATTCCTTGATTTTCTTTTTTTTTTTTTTGAATACTTTACGAGTGAATTTTTATCGAGACTAGGCTGGAAATCATATTTTACTTTGAACATTATAAAAATAAAATGTAATAGTTGTAGATTATTTTAACTAAAAATATCTGTAGATATATTTTTTAAAGAGATAAAATATATAGGTCTGCTGTCTAGTTTTGTAGTGAATAAAGTATGATTAGAATGTTTATAAATTTTCTACTGAAAGTATAAGTAAGTATTTTGCTTATACTAACAGAATTTTGAATGCCATTTATTTCTCATGTTTTATGATGTATTTTGGTCTGTTATCCACACGGTATTAAAATATGCAATCATAAAATAAGAAATATATATATTAAAACCTTCTCTGAAAAACTGTCTAACTAACAGTGCAAATTCCATTGAAATCCATCCAGTATAGTAGATTACAAACAAATCTCATATGTTGATATCACAATCTTGGTTTACTAACAGCATTCTATTTATCACAGAAGTTATAAATCAACTGATAAATCATTTTTAAATAAATAAAAAGAAAATTGTTAAAAAGTTAAAATTTTTAGATCACCAGTTGAATTCTTAAATTGTATCAATCAACCTACCAAACAATGCACAACCAATAACACATAAGCAGAAAACGCACAATCACGTGATCAAATCGCCCACACAATTTTTTTTGAGCAGCTTGAGCGGAGTTTGTGTGCGGTTGGTTAACTAATTTTAAATGCTAAATGGGCTAAAGTAGATAAAGAAGGTCACGTGATGTTTTTCCCGACTATTTTAAATTTTATCTGAGTGAACATAGGCATGTAGTCCTGTTACGAAAACCATGTTTTGGAAGGATAAAGAAATATAGTCGTTGGTTTTACCTTTTTTGAACCATTAAAGATAATGAAATAATTGAATTATGTTAAAATTCCTTTCTTCGATAAGACCTACTCCATGACATAAACTTCTGAGCGCGCGCGCGGCGCGAAATGCACTTCTGAACACACTCGATGAAACAATAATAAAAGAATAATTACGGCAACGTAATACAGATGACGCCAATAGTAAATAACACCAGTGCCGTACAGTAGGTCTGTCGACCGGTTAGAGACCGGCCACTTACCGTGACGTCAGGTAAACAATCTCACCGGTGACTTTGGTGAGGTCCGCTGGACTCGCCCAATGATATTACCGCAAGGACACTGCTAGGTAGACGGAATATAATCAATCGCTTCCTTGCAACGCAACTTTGCTCTAAAAGTGATACAACATCGTCATAAAATAACGACGGAAGCGAAAAATTGCTTTTGTTGGAAGGAGAACAGATATAAACAGCGCATGCGCGGAAATTTGCATCCAAAGACAAAATGGACTTTATGCACGCGACCTGAGGTCGAGGCTAAAATTCGTCTGCTGGCGGTGTTAACATAGCAGCCTACGGAGTGTGAGTTAGTAATGCTTGTTTGTTAAAAATACCGCAAAAAAATTCTTTGATGTAGCAGCATATACTTAATATATTGTAATCTAAATTCAAAATGTTGTTCTGTATGCTAGAAAATTCCCTAATGGTGTTATTACACGAGGGGTCAAAGATGCTTCAGATTCCGGGCGTCTCCATGTATTCCTATGGCTCCAGGGGAGTCGCTTGGAGCGCGAGCGTCTTTTTTCTGTCGGAGCATCTTTGACGCCCGAAACGAGGCGAGTCGCCAGTAACAGCCAATCATATGATTGGAAATCTGATAATAGAAAAGCCTTTTCCGGAACAGCCAATGAAATGCTTGGAAAAGACGGGCCATGAGGCGGCTGTTGTCGCTAGACGCCTGGGATTCCAAGCGTCTTTGAGTCCTCGTGTAATAACACCATAAGTTTGCAAATTTTCAGTTAAAATGCATGCACTCAACCTGGGTCAAGGCTAAAGTCGTCTGCTAGCGGTGTTTGCGCCTGCGCATACTGGCATTCTGCCGGTGCAGTAACTAGAATAACAGATCATCATACCGCCAACTCTGGTGTCTGACGTCACCTGAATAGAGTCCATTACGACACTTCCTTCCCATGATTAGCGAATCATTGTCTAGATAAGTTTTTCACTGTTAGCCAAACGAGATTGACCAATCAGAAGCCTGCATTTTTTCGAACTTTTTTGCTGTTTGTAAAAATGCAGGCTTCTGATTGGTCAATCTCGTTTCGCTAACAGTGAAAAATCTTCTTAGATCGACCAGTTTAGTGTTGAAGACCCAGATATAAAGGTATTATTTTAATTATTGAAATGTGATTCTTTTTTATAAAGGTTGGTGTAGTTTCATACAAAAATTCACATAAATTAAAAAGTTATGCTTATTTACTGAGGTTTTTGTCCATGTTAAACCAATGTTGAAAATTTAAATTTTTAAATGTCTGAAGTCCGGGAATTTGATTGGTCTTTAACAGATTGATTTAACAGATCTATAATATGATTGGCCTACGTCGCCAAGTGTGATTCCTGCAATGATCGCTAAGATAAAAATGTAGTAGTAGATTGGTTGACGGAAGTGTTTGTTTGTAAACATGCCCTTTCCTTATCAGAGATATAAGAGTTCAAATATATAAATTTTAGGAATTGAAAAAGTGTTCGCTAAATAGAGTTGTCCGATTTAGAGGCACGGGTCTGGTTGTATGCGACCCGAACCCGAAAAATGTACAATCTATATCAATAAATAGAACTATTAATGTAATAAAATTCACCCTCAATTAAATGAATATTACAGGTATGATAAATTATACCCGAACTTTGATACACTGAAAACAAAGAAAAAAGAAACAGTGTTTCACTCGATCTGTATATCATTTACATCTTCAACGGGAAGTATTAGTCATTCTTTCCCGAGTCTTTGAAATAATAAAGTGCATTATATTTCTACAGTAGTTTAAAAGTACAATACGCAGCAAAACGTTAAAATGATCTTTCCTTTCTTCCTGTATTATATGCAGTAGTTTTTTGTCATAACAACATTAGAAGTATCAAGAATTAGAATTGTAACTATTCAGCAGAAATTTTTATCGACTGGTGATCAGCAGTACTGAAGCGTTTGTTATAATCTTTATCGTACCAATAGTTGAAAGAGGATGTTTATATTAATTTCCAGATACGAATTCTAAATGACTAGACAATACAGACTGGCATCATTTTGCTTTTGTGAAGCTTTGATCTGTGGTTTATATAGACTTCTAACGTGAAAAAATAATTTAGACATTCTTTTAAAAAAATCGGTTCAACCTGAACAAGAACCGCAAGAGTCTAAAAGGCAACCCGAAACCGCATTATCAAAAGCCAACCCAACCCGAACTCGACCCGCAACAAAAAAGTTAAAATCAACCCGACCCGATGCAGGACTCTAAGGACTGAAAATTTTTGGCTGTGAAGACTAGGAATGCAGCCAGTCCCGGCCCGTGCAGATCTCTATCCTATTTCATGCCTCTATCCAAAATCCAAAACCGCTGCTGAGATATGACGAAATGACCTAAAAATTCCGACCTTCAATTAAATCGTCTTAGGGGGGGGGGGGGGATTTCTAAAATCACTGCGAAATTTGTGTTTTATCGTGAATTTATCTCTCCAACCTGAAACTGCTACTGAGTTATGGTGAAATGTCCTAAAATTTTCGACCCCTTTTGATTCACTGAAAAATTAACGTATTTAAACCGATGAGAAAGTCAAGAACAGAGATTGCTATGATCTGTCAATTATACGACTAAAATAGAAAAGAAGTAATATAAAAATTTTGTTTTTAAAGTCAATTCCTACTTAGGTCATCAAAGAAAAAATTAATATAATCCCTTAAGCTAATATTAGTATTTGTTGCATTAAAATATCTCAATATGTTG
Source organism: Maratus speciosus (assembly GCA_963932465.1). Lineage (NCBI taxonomy): Eukaryota > Metazoa > Arthropoda > Arachnida > Araneae > Salticidae > Maratus > Maratus speciosus. The sequence goes on along the minus strand of OZ010786.1, from coordinate 106,599,370 downwards.
ATTTTCTATAAGCAAGTAGGTTTACAATGGAAGTCTATGGGAATTTGACGAAATATTACAGATATCGCCAAGTTGGCGTCACATTTGGCGACTCATTTTGGCCGCCAAATTTGGCGATATATCGCCAAGTTGGCGACAAACTTGGCGGTATTTGGCGGCAGAACAAGGTCCCCCCTATGGTAACCCCTTATTGAAAATACTTTCATTGATCTTCAATAACTAATAGCCGCCATTTTGTTTCCCATGCAAAACTAAAATTAATCAATTAAAATTTAATTAATTAATTAATATTTGAAAAAACTATATTAACATCAATTGTCATCCTGTACAAGTTTAAAAAAAATTATTTCAACTTGATAGGATGAATAATGAGTATTTTATTAACGATTGAAAATTTGGACATGATATATAAATATATAAATAAATATCTCTCTATTCTAAAAAAAAGTAACTACCGCTGTCACCGCCGCCGGTTTTGAATTTTTTGTGACCAGAGGTCTTTCTTCGTTAATATTGAGAAAAATAATGCATACAAAAATATGAAAATCAGTGGTTTTATACAGAAATGTTTGATAAACACGCTGATGCAGACAGTTTTCAAATCGAAGAATTATTTTAAGAGATATTTAATGCTAAAGTTGGACAAAATCGTTCCACTAAAAAAGTTTTATAGCAGCAAAAACTATACAATGCAGTGTAATCATTTTTAGATCATTTTATGCGTTAGAATTTGCCGGAGTGCAGATTGCATTAATTTTTTTATTTTGACTCATTTTTTCAGGCTTTATTTCTATTTTAAATTCAAATTTTCAGCATTTCTAGAGATATTTTTTACAGATTTCAGAAAATTGTACTAATTTAAACTGTTGCCAACTGTATAAAAAGCGCAACCAATAATGTTTGCTTCAAATTAAAATTTATTTACACGTGACTATTATAAACAGGAAAATAACTTTCAAATTAGAATTAAATAATTATGTATAAAAAGCAGGAACTTATTAAAAATTACGTCATACAAAGTACACACGTGAATTTTAAAAGAGAAAGGATATTGTAAAATAATAAATTCATTAACATGCGTTAGAAGTCTTAGGAGAAATTACGTCACATTATAGTTATTACATAAAATGAACACAAAATAATATTGCATAAAAGTTTAAATTTAGAAATTGCGCTAGACATTTATTTAATATTTTGAGAGGATATTTTCAACTATTTTTGTTAGGAAACCGCAAATAATATTTCATTGCTAACAAAAGTACTTTCACGCGATTATTTAAAAGAGAAAGAATAGCTTGGTAAAAATTACGTCAGATTAAAACCGATTAATTTAAAATGTCTCATTTAAAAGAACTTTCTTTTCGCTTTGTTAAAAAATACCAGGAGACAAAGACTCTGTTTACTTAATTCCTTTTATATTAGCTTATTTTGAAATGTTGTTACACGTGTCTACGTCATCAAGTTATTTTTATTTCGACGTTTTATTTGTATTTTTATTAATGTTGTACGAATTTATTTGTTCTTTCGTTATTTAAAATAAAAATTATGTCAATTTGTATAATTTGGCGAGTGGTTTGGCGATTTATATAATTTGGCGAAATGGGTCGACGGGATAATCAAGTAGTACCGCAGCGGATTTGGCGTTAAAATTCCCCAATCAAAGAGAAATGAATAGAAATTCGTTTATAGGGAGATCGCCACTGTTTTTTAAATTATAATTCAATCTTTCGAAATCTTTTTAACCCCTTCGGGACGGGACCCTTTTGCGAAAATTTTAATATTTTGTCACCGTTCTTTTTAAAACAGAAATTTGTGTTTTCGTGAATCGAGAAAATGCGCTGATTAAATAAGGCAGATTTTACAGTAAAATTTTACTGGTGAGAAAAAACAAGGATTCTGAGCGCTTCATGCGGCACGTATACGTGCCGCTCGTCCCCAAGGGGTTAAAGCCGATCAAATTAGCATGCATTTAGAGCCTGCGGTGTCTGGACGGGGGTTGGCGAGCGTAGCTCGTAGGGGGCCGAGCCCCCTAGTATATATAAATAAATATAGGGAAAGTGTGAACTAATAGTAGGAATTGAATAAATGCTGGAAATGACAAATTCTATTAGCTGTGTTGCTGTGTACAATCTCTGGTTTGTAAAGACATAGCCTACTATGATATGTAGTAGTATCCAAGTATGCCTTGGTAAAGATTGGCATTCATTTCCACGGTCGGTCGTCACAAGACTCTTGAAATAAGGATTACGGTGCCTCGCTCTACGGTATCTTACGCTCGATCATAGGATAGGCGTTCCTGCGATCAGTCGTAACTTCGTAATACGGTGCCTCAGCGAAAGTCCTCGTGCTTCCGCGTAAGTCCTCCTGCAGTCAGCCAATCAGAGGCCGCAGTTACATTTGTTGTGGTTGCGCGCGCATCCACTTGCGTCTTAACTTACGGCTGCTTCGAAGCTGTCGTAAGATCGCGAGGCACTGTAATGCCGTTTACATTTTGTTTATATCATAAGTCTCTAAGGCTGGGATTACGGTGCCTCGCTCGACCGTATCTTACGCTCGATCGTAGGATAGGCGTTCCTGCGATCAGTCGTAACTTCGTATTATTACATATGGATCTACGCCTAAACTAAGGTAAAACTTGATAGAGTGAATTGGCAATAGCCATGAAAATTTGTGTATTTTTGAGAAATGAAATGCGACAAGAGATAAATATTAGTATTTATTTGAAACTTTATGATTTTAATAATGTGAAAAAAAGTTTTTTAAAGATTTGAATTTTCTCTGTAATATCTTCTTTTTAAGTAAATGGGAATTACTAATATTATTAAGAGAAGTGAGTTATTTTAAATAAGTTTGTTATTATTGTGATTTTAGAAATGTGCTCTTTAGTTTTTACGCTAATGTTATATTTTGTTATTTTTTTTATCATAGTAAATGCCTCTTTGCCTATTATAAAAGGTTTTCTTCATTTTATTAGGAGAAAGTTTATATATATCCTTATAATTGCAGAGCGTTGATAACTCATCAATATCAACAAAAATCCTTTAAATTCATCTCTGATATTATATACCCATTTTCTATGTGGCACAGATGTCATATACGCCCGATATTGACGCGATTTTTTTCGCGAAAACATCAACAGCATAAACAACAACATCCGAGTTACCATATCAAAAAAATAACGACACTTTGGCGTCAGTTAAGTATATGACATTGGCGTCAGAAAAAAAATCGCGCCAATATGGGGCGTGTATGACATCTGTACCTTCTATGTTTATTTATTGTGATTTGCAGGCTAGCTTTGGTAATTTATCATTAAAAGAAATGATAGTAAATAGCCTTCTCAAGATTTTCACACTGAAAATTATAATTGAGATGTTGAAATTGAGATGCGGTGTCACATTATTGATCACAAAAGAAACACTTTAAGTGTTGTATAAAATATGAAAAATAAAATTCTCGTAAGTCTCTCGCGAAGAAGACACTGTATTATGATCTTTCCAATATGTATTTTAAATTATCTTTTCATTGAACTCCAATACAGATCTGTAGGGGTCTAATATTGGATGTAAAGTTACGAGTAATTGCTGTGTGGTTGGATTGATTACTGCTCATTTCCAGTCCAAATTAGCTGTTCATTATAATGCATACATTAGGTGCTTATTAAAATGAAATAAAAAATAATTTTTCTTTTCTGTTACAGAGCATATACATTTTATGCTGTTTAAAAATATTATACTAGCAAATTTATATAATTTGTGCAATTTAAATGTATAGAAAGTGTTTGTGAATATTTTCAAGCCGCATTTTTTTTTTTTTTTTGTGTTTCATGCATGTTTAGAGAAATTGGATTGTGTGTGTAATGATTTAAGAAGGAACAATGATGCCTCTAATCTAAATCAGAAATTCAGAACCTTTTAATACTATGTGTATGTAAAGAATTCACAAACAGTACCTATCGACATTGTAATTTTGTAATGTGCCAAACTTTTAAATAAAAACTTTTTGGATACTTTTTTAAAGAGGCCTTGGCGACATAGAAAAAAATGACCTTGGCAAGAGTAGAAAAATTTTCATGCATATTTTCTGGCTACCTATTCACTGTTTCATGCATACAAGCAATTTTTTTCAATATTTATGCAAGTTATTTAATATAAAGAAGTCATCGTGAAAGAAACGTCAATTTCGTCAACGGGCTGCAGGAAAATAGCAACTTTTATCGAAGGATGGTTGGAAAAATGCAACTTCTTCAAATGTTCGCGGAAAAAACACTGATTTTGTCAAAGGGCTACGGAAAAATAGCAACTTTAATCAAAGGATGGCGGGAAAACGTGAGTTCCGTCAAATGATAGGGGAAAAACGGGAATTTTTGACAAATGACTGCGGAAAAAGCACGAATTCTGTCGAAGAATCGCAGAAAAATGCGAATTTTGTCAAAAGATTGCGAAAAAAAACTCAAATTTTGTCAAAAGATCGCAACAAAACTTGCAATTTCGTCAAAGGATTGCAGAAGAAACGTCAATTTCATCGAAAGATCGCAGAAAAAAGCGAATTTTGCACCAAAGATTGTGAAAAAATGTGGATTTCGCTAAAAGGTCGCGAAAAAACACCGTCAAAAGGTCGCAGAGAAAACGTGAATTTTTTTTCAAAGGACTGCGGAAAAAGCGCAAATTTTGTCAAAGGATCGGGAGACAAAATGCGAATTTCGTCAAAAGATCGCAAAAGAACCCACGAACATCGTCGAAAGATCGCGAAAAAAGGGAACATTGTCCAAAGATCGCAAATAAACGTGAACATCGCCGAAAGATTGCGATAAAAAAACACGAACATCATTGGAAGATTGCGATAAAAACCACGAACATCGTCGAAAGATTGCGATAAAAAACCTGCGAACATCGTCGAAAGATTGTGATAAAATAACACGAACATCGTTGGAAGATTGCAATAAAAAACCGCAAACAGCGTCGAAAGATCGCGATAAAAAACCTGCGAACATCGTCGAAAGATCGCGATAAAAAACGCGAACATCATCGAAAGATCTCGATAAAAAATGCGAACGTCGTCGACAGATCTCGATAAAAAAAAAGCGGACGTCGTCGAAAGACTGCGATAAAAATGCGAACATTATAAAAAGGTTGTGAAAAAAAGCGAACATCGTCGAAAGATCGCGAAAAAACGAGCATTTCGTTAAAGGATTGAGGAAAAAAATGAGTCATTCCATGTCACATAAACAGGAACAGATGTGTTATTATCCCGGGGTCCGCCATCTTGGATTTTTTTCTTGGCTTGAATAAAAAATTTTTTTATTAATAGTTATAATTATTATATTCCAGTTTTTTCATATTATATTAACCTATCAACAATATTTAGCCATTGGCGACATTACTACTTGGCAGAAAAGGAGTTTTCATGCATGAAAGAAATCCAAGATGGCCGACCCCGGGATAATAACACATCTGAGCCCATCAACACACCTTTTCTTCCTTGACCCCTCAGATTTTAATGAAACTTGGTTTATCAACTGTCCTTACATAGTTATGAAAGAAAACACTAAAATTATTTTTTAAATGTGTTTCATTAAAATTTGCTACATCTTGGATCACAGTACACTCCCTCTAATCCGCACAGGTTGGGACCAAGGTTTTTGCAGATTATAGAATTTTGTGAATTATAGGTCATTTCTTTGTTTACATTGTAATATTTTGAATTTCTCAACAAATATAGTAACCACATTCTAAATAAATAACAACACAGAGATAAAAGAAAGTGCTTTTATATATATATATATAAAACCATAATATATAACAAATCGTCATCGATTTCCAATAATTGAAGTTAAATTTATAATTTAGCAAATATTCATAACACAGACATTTAAAAAAGTATGTTAATAAAAAGTTGAACACAATATGAAGTCAATTTGAGAATTTTAAAAATGTCACTTTTTGAGAAATTTAAAATAAAAATTTAAATTTGAATTTTTTAAAAAGTAAATTTTGAATTTTTTTATCATATTGCATATCAAATTAAAGGTCATAAAAAGAGCTTTAAAATGATACATAAACAAAGTTTGTATTCCATTTAGTTTTTAAGAAAATGGCAATTAAGTGATTCAAGATGTAGCAAATTTTAATGAAAAATGCTGTGTATTTAATTGTTAATAAAATTAAAACTAAATTTATTAAAAAAATAATTTTAGTGTTTTCTTTCATAACTATGTAAAGACACTTGATAAACCAAGTTTCATCAAAATCCGAGGGGTCAAGGGAGATTTTGGTCTGAAATTGTGTTGATTTGACATGGAATGACTTAAATGTGAATTCTGTCAAAGAATCGCGGTAAAATTTGCTGCAACATTAATGTTTTCACGAAGTTTTTTTTACAGCTGAGTGGCAGGTTAAATATTAGTTAGCCTGTTTTTGAGTGAAAGCATGTTAAATTTTGAATTGCACAACTAGCTGAGATTGCTAGGTAAAACATTGCATTATAATTACTTATAGTATTTGCATGAATTACTCAAATTTGAAACTCTCAGAATTTCAATCTGCTCCAAAAACAGCTTTTATTGCTACAAAATTAGATTTTTGCTGCTACAAAATTAGATTTTTTCTGCTACAAAAATGGATTTTACTGCTACAAAATTAGATTTTTGCTGCCCCTAAGTGGCTTAGTGCACTTTCATCCCTGTATTATCACATATATATATATAATTTTTGATACTATCACATTGTAAATCTTTTCAAAAATTTTAGAAATTGGTGTTCATATGTTATTTATTTTTACTGTTATATTCTGTTTTCTAACTTCACAGAAATTTTGACAAATTTTATGAAAGATTTTTCCGACAATGGTGTTAAAAATTTTGAGGACAAAGGTAAATCATTAAAAAAAGTACTTTCCTTTTATGTTAATTGCAAATACTTGGGGGTTTTGAGTGCATTAAGGATTGGAAAGAGAGCACTTGTCCTTAAGTTCTGCAGGCTATTTTTAAAGTTTCTACTTGTGTTGCAGACTGCAGAAAAAAATTCTGCTGCCGTGCTTTAAGTTACATTTAGTTTTATTTTAAGTTAAATTACTTTGATATTTATAATTACAAAAGACAATTACTTTTAATTTTAAATATTTATATATTTATAATGAAGTTACAAAAATAATTAGTTGGATGTGCCAATCCTAAAACTTTCTTCTATCTCATGCATCTTAATATTTCAAAAGGTAGTTACAAATGTCAGTTCCTCAATATTATTAGTTCAATATTATACCAACTTTGATTTTCATCTAAAATTTCTGCTCCAGTCAATTAATTGAAATAAGAATAAGTTATTCTCTATCATGATATTTATTAAAATCAATAATTTTTTCATTATTCTATTGTACATCAGCTGTTTGTGAATAGCAATCTTAGCAGGATGCAAAGTTCCCGTCGCTTCACGAGCCGCCAATATACTGTACAAAATAACTATAAAAAATTGAGAAAATTTTACAAAAATCACTATTACATTGCCATCTTCCGGCAGAATATTTCCAAATTAGAGGAGAAACTGCTGAGCCATAACCAAAAATATACATAAAAAATTGCTTCAGTTCTATGCATAACTTATTACACTTTTCGAAGGTACAGGAATGAAAATGGCACGAAAATTGCTATTACAACGCTTCCTTCCTGCAGAATATTTCCAAATTAAAGGAGAACCTGCTGGACATAGCCAAAAACATACACAAAAAATTTGGTTCAATTCTATGCATAACTTCATACACTTTTTGATGGTACGATGGCGACACGCAGACAGACAGACATTTTGTATAAACATGTTTTTTGGGATCTCTGACCCCTAAAACGTGTAAATCCGTTAAAAACCGGAAGTCGAAAAAAATTTCGATTACAATACTACTCTTCTATTGAAGATAGAAGAAAGTAAAAATAGGTCTGTTTAATTGTTTAACTTAAAAGAAAGAAATTAATAAAGCCATATTTTAATAAACAACTTCAAATTTTGTTTACAATCTGAAAGTAAAGGCACAATTTTCTAAAAGATGTAAACGTAAATTCTTAAATTTATTATAAAGAGTTCAGACATCAATATTAGGAAAGCTGGCAATTCTTTAAATTTTTTTTTCCTTTTACTTATGAATAGGGAACTTACTATTTTTGTAATATTTTGCATTATAAACAAAAGTTGTTTGGCATGGTTTGGGGTCAAACAATTTCTGTTATCCTGATATATTCGCTTTGCTGCGTTTATCCAGATATCCGGTGATTGTGATTCGAATATCCAATGGGGTTTCAGATATTGAAAAATCTGCTGGATATCCGTTGCATCCCTACATTTAACTGTTTTCTGGCAAATAATAGCTTTATGTTTTGATTAATGATTTATCTGTATGTTGATGAAGATAAAGAATTTGAGCGATTTTAATTTAATGGATATTAAAGCTATAGGATAGGCATAGGGTATACTTATTTGATGAGTATATTAAAGAAAATATTAAACAATCTGTATCAAACACAGGGCCGAAACTAGGGGTGGGGGGGGCAGAGGGGGCACGTGCCCCGGGCGCCGCTTTAACACGAGGTGAAGGGGGCGCCAAAATGAAGATTTTGTTTGACGTTTGACACAAGAATGTATATTATATATATATATATATATATTATGAAATTTGTATAAAAATGTCTCGCAGCTGGAAAATTTAAAAGGAAAACTGCACCAAATGCATTAAACTTTACAAATAGATAAAAAGATTCATTACAATACAAAATTTCAAAGTATCATGCCTATGTGTTTGCTTTCTATCTTTTAAATCACTTCCTGTGAGGAGAATCCGAGGGAGAATCATTACCGTTTTTCAAGGCCAGTCAGGGCCGTTGTGGGACACCCCACTGTCCACTACGGGTAACTACCAAAGGAGAAGTGACCCCAGTCTGATTTTTCTTCTAGATAAAAAAATTCCATGAAAGCTGTTTTTTTTTTTTTTTTTTTCGCTGAACAGTGTTGAGCTTCCTTTCTTTCTTTTCCGTCTTGCCATGGGTGCTGACTGCCCAGGACAACGGGAAGGGGAATGCACAGAGTAAAATTCTTAGTAAAAGCTTTTTTTTTTAGATATCGACCTCATTTATACTATGCAAAAAAAAAAAAAAAAGTTGCCTGCTCCCAAAAAAGCTATTTAATTATTTTTAAAACTTTTTTTAGTAAGATTAGGACTAGAAAATGTGAAAAAAAGTAAAAAATATTTCATTTATTCATAAAATTTTGGTAAATGGCGGAATTTATAATAAAATTTAGTGAAATTTGGCCCAAAACGTTCTAAAGGAAATTCTACTGTATGCATCTTAATTTCCTTTGTACACTTCATATTTATGACATTGGTGAAGGCAATGAACTAAAATCTAAGAGATTCTTTAAGTATTTCAAAAGTTATAGCATATCGCACCTGTTTAGATGTTAATTTTCATAAAATTCATCGATGTCATTCCACAAAAACATCCATAAAACAAAAAATATTTATTCTAAATTTAAATCTTTAGTTCATTGCCTTCACAATAGTGTAAATAACATATATTTTAAATTTCATAGTGATATTCCAATAACTTTTTGAAAAATCATGTTTTGCGTTTGGAATTTTCACCGAAAATTACATTTTCCAAAAAATGCATTTAAAGTTTAGATTTATGTTTTACTACAAGAATTTACAGTAATATACATCTAAATTTCATGGAGCATATTATTTAACATTTCTTATTTTTAAACAAATGCATCCAAAATCGCGAAATTTCTCCAAACATACAACCCTTTAAAAGCAATTTAAAAATTAAAAAAATTTAAATTTTAAAGCCCTTTAAACAGCACTTCCGGTTTGAGTGACAGCTGTTGAGTAGTTTTAAAAACGCTATAATTCCGGATCTATTTATCGTACAATAAAAACAAATACAGTTTTGGAAAGGTAAAAAGTTGGTCTTTAATAAAATAAAATAAAATAAATTTGACAATTTTGGTCGAAAATTGCATTTTCAACGTAGTCAGATACCTAATAATAAGCTAGAAGAAGCAAGGGGTAGTTCGGTAGCTTCATCGCCCCGAGCCCTCCCTTCCCGGTTTTCGGTGTCTTTAATTTGTGTAAATTTCCTTTTAAATTTGTCCGGTTTCAATTTTTGATTTTTTTTTTTTTTTTCAATCTGGCTTTCGCTAGAGAGTCTTTCATTCGGGACGTGGCTGGGGACCTAAGAATCTTGCTTCCGCAAAAGAGTCGGAATAAGTCGAAGAATAAAGGGCTGCTGAAGAAGATGGGCCGCTCGCAGCGGCGGTTGTAAAGTTTAAAAAGATTACTACTAAGTTTAAAAAGATTAAAATGCAATTCTTTTCAATAACTTTTCAAATAACTTTTCAAAGATTTTAATGGATCAATGTTTGACAAAGCTGATTACGTAGTTCAGTTTTATATATTTTAAATTTAAAAATAAGTTGTCTGTTAGATATTTAGTAAAATTCTTTTTTGTAAATTTACTTTGTGGTGGAGGGGGGGGCACCAAAATCCATGTTTTCCCCGGGCGCCAAAAAGGCTAGTTTCGGCCCTGATCAAACATTTATTTTCTGAAGTTGGACAGTTTTATGAACAGAAAAGAAACAATAAACGAAGACACAATCTTGCTTAATGGCACACAAAACACGAACTTTAATAAGCTAAAAGTTAAATTCTATGTTTTGAGCTGTTTCTACAGCCATCTTCAGGAAAAATATGATGGTTAAATCAAATGGCTAAAAAGCTCAGAGATGAAGGTTTCCTGTAAGAGAGATAATTTGTCAAACACTGACTAAAGATATGAAAACAAATGTTTTGTTTTCATATCTTTGTGTTTGTAATTTTAAATGTAATGTAAGTTATCATAGAATGATCCTAATATGAGCAGTAAGAAACAATGTTTTTATGCACATTTCATCAATACAGTAGACTCCTTCAAATCTGCATTGCTTGGAACCAGAGGCTGTGCTGATTTTAGAATTTTGCAGATTTCTTGTTGTCGCTTTGTTTACATTTTTTAAACATTTGAATGTAATAATGCAATCGAAATTATAATGTATTATAAGCAGGGACCCGGAGCTGTGTTTTTCCTGGAGCTGGAGCTCTAAATTTTCTTCTGCTCTAGGACTCCTTTAGTTTTTAATATTCTTTTAAATCTTTTTTTTTTTTCAGTCTTTTAAATTTCTAGGCTTAAAATATTTTAATTAGGGTAGATGCACCAGTTTTGGCCACTGTACCAGTTTTGGCCACATTGGATCAATTTGTCCAATATTTAGCCTGTGAATTAATGCTAACAAATAATAGGCATTCTTACATTTTAAGCAAACTCTCTTTTATCATTTACAATATCATTTGTTTATTTTTTGATAAAATATGACTTGCAAAAAAAAATAAATGTGTGAAACTGTAGTGTGTGTTTACATGTATTAAGATTTTTGCTTAGCTGACAAGTTTTCAAAATCTTTCAACATTAAGCACTTATCATGTTCTATTTGTTCTGAAACAAATTGCTATTAGGTTTTATGAGGTAAGCTATCTCTCTACTGCAATTTTACATTTAATTTAATTATTTTAACAGTTTAATGGGGGGTGGCCAAAACTGGTGCATTAAATTTGCTATATGTACCAGTTATGGCCATGGGGGTGGCCAAAAAGGGTACAACATTATGTTCCACTTTTGGCCACGTGATTCATTATAAAGTGAATTTTAGCCAATTAATAAATTTAAGAACATCTGGAAAAATCAATTTAATTTTGTTTTATATAGTAATGGCTTCAATAATAATAATAAAAGCAAGGCTAATGGCAGTTCTTATAAAAGAGATTTTGTTATTCTCTATCCAATAGATAATTCACTTTAGAAAGAAGGACATTGTGCTAGTCACTAAAGAATGACATTGCTAAAGAATATATAGTATTGTGTTTAGTATTGATAAAACAAAAGGGGAGGCGATATGTAATGTTTAGATATGATAAATAAACTAAAACATAAATTTTGAAAGATTTTACAACTTATAAATTAAAAAGTTCAATAAAATTATAGCATGATTTAATTGCTTTTATTTTTCCTAAAGAAATGAAGTTCCATAATTTTTGCAATATTTCAGGCACACGGATTTAGAAATACTAAATATTGTGAAAATCTTTACTAGAGATATATCTAAATACAAGTAAGAATGTATTTCACATTATTTAAAAAGAACAGGATTCATTTTACGAAGTTTAAAAGAGATTCTCATTCTATGCTCTTAAAAAAATGGCCTAGAGGGAACACTGCTCTAAGATAGCAAGTAAAATTAAGGCCATTCAAAATGTTATGCCAGCACTATTAAGCTATCAAAGTTTTGGAGTAACCCGTTCTTGCCTTACATCACAAGTTTGCAGGACGGACAACCACTTTTCTCTAATAATGTTGAATCTCAAGTAGTAGAGCTAGGTACTAGGAATTGAAGTTAAAAATCAATTAGAAAAGTGGATTTTAAATATTGTCAGAATACTATTTCCTATAAAAAATGGAGAACTTTTAAGATTCTGTCCAAAAAATTGTAGCCGGCAAGATAGAAACTCCATTTCAAGATGGAAGACCAGGCATGAAATGGTAGGTATGATTCGCTTCCAAAATCCCACCCTAAAATAACTTGCAAAGAAGCAGGGAACATAAATAAGGCACAATCTAATATAAATCAAAAGATGATTTCAAGAAGTATAATTTTTTGATGAAAATCTAACCAAAATCAGAAAATGCTTTCAAGAAATATAACTCTTTGATGAAGATTCAAGTGTTCTAAACAAGCCACAATCCATGAATTGTGGCTGATAATCAGTTAAAACTGATTAAATAGTTAATCTTTATGTCCTATAGGCACTGTTGTCCCTTTTATTAATCAAATTTAAATATATTTTTTGTTTTTTAATTGAAATTTTCAGTTAAAATCAACATAAGTATATATTATTTGATGTTTTTATCAATTCATAAAGAAATTTGCAAAATTATCTTAATACAGCAAACAAATATATGTGTGGTAAAATAGATGTTGCATAAAAATGCTTTATTTTTACTTATTATCAATTAAAATGTTTGTTAAACTACATGATATTGGAGTGGCCAAAACTGGTGCATAGAGATGGCCAAAACTGGTGTAGGGGTGGCCAAAACTGGTACAAATTGGAATAAATTACTTGATGAGTTATTACTCACAATCTAAAATATTCTGTAGAAAGTCATTATAGTTAACAGAAAGACAATTAAATTTACTAAAGAATGATGTTATTATGATTTAATATGCTTCAATCGATCAAGAAATGTAAAATTTCTATTTCAAATTTTCTCTAAATGTGGCCAAAACTGGTACATCTACCCTACATCATTATTCAGTATTTTAATTATATCATTTTTTAGGTTTTTATTATTATTATTATTAGGGAAAGAAAACTTCTCAAAAAATGGCAACACTACTTTACTTCTACTTTCTACTTGAACTAAGTGACAATACCATTTGAAAACAAATATGGCCGCCTGTTGTTTACATGTGTAGTCGTACAATTTTGGCTGTTCGAAAAGTGTAGAAGAAATTTAAGATTTTTGTGTTTAAAATTCTACCAAACTTTCTATTTTAAAAGCAAAAGCTAAAAGATGTCATATTTTCTGAACAAGCATTTCAAGTTTGATGAGAAGAAAAATGCATTTTGTCAGATCTTTAATGAAGATAGAAAGTATTTGTGAGCAAAAAATTAAACGTGTAAATTAAAATCTGCAACTTAAAAGCGCGAAGTAGCCGGAGCTGGAGCCACGGTATTTTCTGTTGGAGCGGAGCTGGAGCATCAAAAATTGTTCGGCTCCGGGTCACTGATTATAAGTAATTATAAGTAAAATAATAAAAATTAAGATGAATTTAAAAATGATTAAATTATAAGTAAATGTCAAGTAAATAATTAATAATGTATAATTAAATATGCACCATAAAGATACATTTCACTTGAATTTTTCAGTGCAATTTGCCTCATAAAGGTACCCTACTAATTCACATCAAAAAAAAAAAAAAAAAGCATGAGTTCAGTCATATTAATGAGAATTATGTTTAAAATACTTCCAGAATGATATAAAAATTAAAGAAGTCTGTAATTTTGATTTGACCCCTACATCTGAAGTGAAGGTTTCATTGTTTACATCTGTGATATTGTGTCTATTTTAGACGTTTGCAGATTTGAGGGATTCTACTGTAATACAAAAATGTTAATGATCATTTCAAAGTGGAAAAACCTCCAAAAATGTACGAAATTCGGAAAAGCTGCAATAAATAACATACATTCATGAGCCTTCATGCCCATGAAACGAAATCTCTCTCAAAAATGCATGAAATTCATCAAGGGTGCAATCACTAGAGCTTTGTGCACATGGAAACAAAAGAAACAAGGAATTCAACAATGCCACAATCACTAAAGAATCAATTATCAGTAATTTTCTGCAATAAAATTTACAATATATAGTACTAATGAAAACAGAAAAAAATAATCTTGGATATTTATTTATGTAATATTATTTTTCTATGTGATCTATTGTACATAACTATTCATGACAACATTTTTTCAATGCTTTTATACTTTTCTAATATTATGATGTCCTGTTTGATGGTGTTATTGTCATTTTAATTAACGAAATAACTAATAAATCAATAAAAATCACCAAAAATATAGATAAATGTTGAATTAAGAATCGCTTTATGACGTAAAGAACATGTCATCATAGAAGTATGTATCATAGGATAGCCTCCTGACTTGCACATTTATTACCATCTCTCAAAATGCTGTTAAATCAGGCACCAAGTAAGTAAGATTTTTTGTAAGATTTTACATTAAGGGTGCAATGTAGTATGCAGCAATTTGCAGGAATTATACCGAGTGTCCTAAAATGGACTGACTGTTTTTAAAATTCAGTAACTTGCAAATCGTGACTGCTAATAAGAAAATTCTTGCAGGTGGGTTAATATAAGATATCAGGAGTTTTTTTTTTTACTATAATTCCCAGTTTTAGTTCCAAATAGGAGTGATAGATGGCGCTGTAAGCAGTAGACGCTTAATTCAAGCCAAAATCATCGATCATTGATGTAAAAGAAGGTTAAATAATATCGAGTAGGTCTGGTTTGCCAATACAATCTTGTTCTAAGGAATGTGTTTCATATATTTAATCTCCTTCCTTTGCATCAATGCTGGATGATGATTTCGGTTTTGGCCTCGATTGAGCGCCAGTTATTTGCAGCAGCATCTATCGCTGTTCGTTGTTATTTGGAACTAAAACCAGGAATTGCAGTAAAAAAATTCCTGACATCTTACATAACCCTACTGCAATAATTTTATGAATAGCTGTCACCATTTGCAAGTTATTGAATTTTAAAAACAATCAATCCATTGTAGGGCACACGGTATTTGTACAGAAATTCTAGTAAGTATGGCTTTGTCAATCTGTTCTTTTATTTGGGGTTGGGGCCGTCTTTAGTGTTGGAAATTATATATTTAACATTAACTTTGAAAGGTTTAATACATATATATATACCGGGTGTCCTAAAAACGAAAATCACTGTAAAAAAACTTTTGACCTCATGCATAACCCTCCTGCAAGAATTTTTTAAATGTCTGTCATCGTTTGCAAGTTATTGAATTTTAAAATCAGTCAGTCCTTTTTTGGACACTCAGTATATATATATATATATTAAGCTAAAATTTTACGATTAATAGGCATACCATGCAAAAAAGACATGTAAGCTTGCACAAAGCAGATTTAAATTAAATTAATTGCTATGAATAAAATCAGTGGGTAAAACAAAAATAGTACATAAAGAAATGTTCAGATTATCACAAGATCAATATATTTTTGAGCAGGGTTGGCATGATTTAAATCAACTGATTTAAATAATTTTTTTTTTAATGTTGGAAATTAGTCAGCAGAGAGTTAGAAAATGTATTAGATAAAGATAGAATTACAAAATTTAATGCAAGATATGAACAAGCTATTAATGGCTGTCATTTTGCTGAAGTTTTAATAAGTCCCTCTGTTTTAAATTGAAATGAAATTTCACTCAGTGTAGAGGAAAATAATGAAGGTTTGGCATTCATTAAAGAAAATTGTTCAAATCTTCTCACCACTTAGCACATTTTCAAGCAAAAAATGGCCCATTCCAAAAATTACCATTGCTTGAGAAAAAAGTTTCAGATATTATGACAGATTATGAGTGGTGGAAGTCCTTTTATGTAATGGGAGGTAAAGAGAGAATCAGCGAAATTGAAATTGAATTTATTTACCAAATAACAACAGCCGTGGCTTCATCTGCTGGAGTAGAAAGACAATTTTCTTCTTTTGGACTAGTTCATTCAAGCCTTCGTAATAAATTAGGAGTGGACAAAGCTTCTAAATTAGTGTTTTTGTTCAAATAATTAAATCTCTGATTTATTTCTATTTGCTTAAAAAATATTGAATTAATTGTGATTTTTATCCCTTAATAAATAGCTTGCATTAAATGAATATTTATTTTGTTTTTTAAAATTTTACCATTTTCTATTCATTTACAACATATTTAAGTTTATTTCTTATTTAGTGTGCACAATTCACTTACAAAATAATAGAATGGCTTTAGATTAAAGCCTAGATGTTTAATTTTTAGTACCAATCAGTAATAGAATATAGTATTTTCTTAACTACTAGGGGGCTCGGCCCCCTACGAGCTACGCTCGCCAAGCCCCGTCCAGACACCGTAGACTCTAAATGCACGTTAATTTGATCGGCTTTAAAAAGATTTCGAAAGATTGAATTATAATTTAAAAAACAGTGGCGATCTCTCTATAAACTGATTTCTATTCATTTCTCTTTGATTGGGGAATTTTAACGCCAAATCCTTTGCGGTACTACTTGATTATCCAGTCGACCAATTTCGCCAAATTATATAAATTGCCAAACCACTCGCCAAATTATACAAATTGACATAATTTTTATTTTAAATAACGAAAAACAAATAAATTAGTACAACATTTAATAAAAATACAAATAAAACGTCGAAATAAAAATAACTTGATGACGTAGACACGTGTAACATTTCAAAATAAGCTAATATAAAAGGAATTAAGTAAACAGAGTCTTTGTCTCCTGGTATTTTTTAACAAAGTGAAAAGAAAGTTCTTTTAAATGAGACATTTTAAATTAATTGTTTTTAATCTGACATAATTTTAACCAAACTATTCTTTCTCTTTTTAATATTCACGTGAAAATACCTGTGTTAGAAATGAAATATTATTTGCGCTTTCCTAATAAAAATAGTTGAAAAGTATCCTCTTAAAATATCAAATAAATGTCTAGCGCAATTTCTAAATTTAAACCGTTTTGCAATATTATTTTGTGTTCATTTTATGTAATAACTGTAATGTGACATAAATATGACGTAATTTCTCCTATTTAAGACTTCTAACGCATGTTAATAAATTTATTGTTTTACAAATTCCTTTCTCTCTTAAAATTCACGTGTAATTATAGTTTTTATAACGTAATTTTTAATAATTTCCTGCTTTTTGTACATAATTATTTAATTCTAATTCCAAATGTTTTTTTCTGTTTATAATAGTCACATGTAAATAAATTTTTAATTTATTTACACGTATAATTTTTTTTTTTTTTTTTTTTTTTTTTGAAGCAAACATTATTGTTTCCGCTGTTTATACAGTTGGCAACAGTTTAAATTAATATCACTTTCTAAAATCTGTTAAAAATATCTCTAGAAATGCTGAAAATCTGAATTTAAAATAGAAATAAAACCTCAAAAAATTAGTCAAAATAAAAAAATTAATGCAATCTGCACTCCGGCAAATTCTAACACATAAAACGATCTAAAAATGATTAAATTCCTATGAACAGTTTTTGCTCCTATAAAACTTTTTTAGTGGAACGATTTTGTCCAACTTTAGCATTAAATATCTCTTAAAATAATTCTTTGATCTGAAAACTGTCTGCATCAGCGTGTTTATCAAACATTTCTGTATAATACTACCGATTTTCATATTTTTGTATGCATTATTTTTCTTAATATTAATGAAGAAACACCTCCGGTCACAAAAAATTTAAAACCGGCGGCGGCGGTGACAGCGGTAGTTACTTTTTTTTAGAATAGAGAGAGATAATTATTTCTTATGTTATTTTTATTCTTTTTTAGTTATTTATTATAAAAACTGCTCCATGTATTGTAAAAACATAAAAACATAACAATTAAAAATAGAATTAAAAAAAAAATCAAATAAATCCGATTTAAATAAAAAAAAATCTGATTTAAATAAAAAAAAAATCCGATTTTTTTTGATTTTTTAAAAAAAATCATGATTTTTTTCCAACCCTGTTTTTGAGGTAACACACTATGACAAATTTAAGGGGTAGGGGGTGGAAATCCCACACAGCTTTTTTTTTTTTTTTTTATTGTCTTATGTGAGATTTTCCTACTATGTATGTGATTTGTGAAATCTAGCATGTTGCTATTTGCCATTAACAAATCATGCTGATTTCTGTGCTGTTATTGTAGTATATATAGAATTATCTGATTTTATTTTTCTTGTTTCAGGCTTATATTTACAATGATGAAGTTTGAAATTCCTCCAGTTGAAGTTTCAGATTTGGTGCCTTTCTCATCATTGCCTAATTCTTGTATATCCCAGGCTGCATTTGCTGGAGTGAGCAAAAGTATGTATACACACTTTATTTTCAAATAAATATATATGTATTACAATATGGTTTAGTTTCCAACATGCAGTTGCATTTTATATCTAAATCTTAACAGTATGAAGTTTTGACTACATAAATATTTAATATAATAATAAGGATTAATTTCAGAAGATCTAAAGTCTCTCTTCAGATTAAAGCATCATTAGAAAGTGTTTTCAGTAGTCAGTTAAACAGAAATTGACGTCATATCTAGCAAACAATTTTTTTTATTGTTATCTTTTCCTAAATTTTTTTCTTGAAATTAAAACTCCTTTATTAAAATAGATTTTTTAATTTTAAAAACATTCAAATGAAGATACTATGACATTTGGGCACATGCTTAGTTAAAGCTTTTTTATTTATATATATATATATATATATAGGAAAAATTTTCATTTTCTGATTAGAATGACGTTGATTTGAAAAATGCAAAAATATAGCGAGAAAATTCTGAATTTTTATTGGCTTGTAAAAACAAAATACACATGTTATTTTTAAAAAATTATTGTGCCGCTTTTTAGGCTGTGGCAACAGGAAAGAAATGACTGAATTAGAAAATTAAAAAAGGAGATATTTCTATAATGTTAAATTATTTAAGGTAGTTGAAAAAAGCGGTAAAGAGTGATTTGATAATTTTTTTTAAGTTGACAGCTACCTATTCCATGTTCTAAAGCATATGTACATTAGTCAGTTTCGTGCAGATCGGTCAAAAATTGAAGATTTGTGTAAAAGACACACACTCAGAGAACAGCTTTTATATATATATAGATAGTTTTTAAAGTACTTTATTTAGTCTAAAAGTTTATATATTTTTATTGCTTTGCATCTCATGTGAATAAATTTTATTTTAGATGGATTGTGGATGTGGATTGTCCGTGATACAACCATCAGTCTTTATCATTCCGAAAATAGTGAATGGTTTGGAGGCTACTGTTTTGAAAAATCACTAAAGAATCCGTCTGTTAGAATTACAGCTGTAGCCGAGTTTTGTTCATCTCATATATCTTTTTCATGTTTATTGATTGCTGTAAAACAAGATGATAAAAGTATCATTTGTATGTATGACATCAATAAATCTAAAGTTGTTCGTGCAGTACTAGTACCTGATAAGGTAAGGTCTAATTTTGCACTTCTTGCAATTATTTTTTTTAATTGTTAAAAACATCACGTTTAATTAGACACTAAAAGACTAAAAATGCACAATTGTATAAAACAAAAATAATACAGCAAACGTTTCATGATACGATTGACTCCCTCATCAGTGCAATGTCTTAGCAAACCAGACCATTTTCAAACTTGTTTACAGTTAAAAGGTTTTTCATTTAAATTTATAAAACGATCTGGAGCTCACGTTAAAGTAAGGCTGTATATTCAGGCAGAATCGCACAAGACTCTGTATAAAGATATGAAATGTTTTTCTTTTCATGGAAATTTTAGCATTGAATGCAAATCTTAAAAAATCAAGTGTTGAAGAATTGAATCTAATATATTTTTATTTTAATTTGCGTCATCTGATAACTATCTTTTACAGAAATATGAAATACTAGGGGGTTCTAACCCTGCTCACTAACGCCCGCCAACCCCCGTGAATTGCGACCGCTACGCATCCCCAGCTCACTTCGCTTGCTTGACACTTTTTGCAGCAACTCTAGCCATAATGAGAAATCAATATAAAAAATCCTTTTAACTTATGAAATTTTCAAAAAAAGTTAAGGTAAAAAAACACTAATTGAAAACTTCATTGAAATCGCAATTAAAATTCATTTAGTTGGTGCATACCAATAGGCATAATTCATTTTAACATTATGAAAATTTACCACTTTTTGAAATATAAAATAATTAACTGAAAAAAAATTACCTTGGAACACAATTAATTTAAAACTTATTACTCATAATATTGTACAGTATAGCTTAAATTTATTTAAACTCTTGGAAAAACACTACCTGATACCTAGATAGTTCAATATAAATCAATTAACACTAGCTTTTGATCAAAAAACTGATTTTCTGAATGCATCATATGACCGTAAAACGAATCAATGGCCATTGTTATTCTTACATCTGCCAAAATATCATATACTGTGGTTAAAAAGAGCTCCTGCTCTGAATTTTAATTTGCTGAATTAGATGTATAAATGCCAGTGAATATGACATCATATTGACAAAATCATACTAAAATATTTCAGTTTTATATAGACTCTTCTAAAGCTCATAATGTCATTGGCAGTTCCTAACAAACCGTTCCTGTGCATTTCCTGGTTTTTTCTGCTCTTTTTTTTTCCGGGAGGTAACTCCTTCACTCTACAGAAAACTTTCGGAGAAATCGGTTGTTTGAAACAATTCTACCGTCCGCCATAATACTTTTGGAGTCCATATGCGAATGAATCCTTTCTTTCAAATATAACATAATTTTCACTATCAGAATCATTCATCCCTTCTGAGATTAAAAAGTCATTTAAGCAATTGTTTTAAAAAAGTTATTATATTTTTAAAAGTTTCAATAGTTTATTTTTAAAGTTATTATATTTTTAAAAGTTTCATTAAATATTCATTTTAATTGGAATTTATGTAATTTTCAGAAATATTTCATTTTGTGTATACAAGGATCTTTAAATAAATAACAAGAGTCCAGTTTATGTATGTGTTGGGTTGGAATAAGGATTGGGAATATGATGTCATCATTGACACAGTTATAGTAAAATATTTTAATTCATGGATGAAAATGCATCTTTTGTTTTCCGAATGACGTCATTATCTTCATCGGAAATACTTTGTTTTCCATATTGCTTACTATGAAAGATCATTCACTATCATTTTATTTACACAGATTACTTAATATTATTTCTCAATAAGTGTTCTGTGTTCTGCTCTTATGTGATTAGTGCATAATTAAATATAATCGTTTTAATATGTTTACGTTTTTTGAAAACCATTGAAATTTTTCTTTTAAATATGATGCGAGTTTTAGTGGTGAAATCACTCTTCTGATTGGTGGAATGTAATAAGGCAAATTGTGTTACTGCAGTTGTTGCCAAACGGCAAGCTACAAATTCAGCCCTATTTTAGTGCCATGCAAGAGAAATATATGAAATATTATCAATTATTAATTTTAATTAAATATAAAGGTACTTTTCGGTTAGCCGGGCGCCAGTGTTATATATACATATGTATGTATATCTATATATACATGTATATTTATACATATCTAGAAGCTATATGTATACATATATATGTGTGTGTGTATATATACATATATATGTATATC
This sequence comes from Maratus speciosus, assembly GCA_963932465.1. Classification (NCBI taxonomy): domain Eukaryota; kingdom Metazoa; phylum Arthropoda; class Arachnida; order Araneae; family Salticidae; genus Maratus; species Maratus speciosus. The sequence goes on along the minus strand of OZ010786.1, from coordinate 106,577,363 downwards.
ATGGAAGACGGTAGTATTTCGAGTGACGCAGCCTTAAGCCTAAAATCGTATCGTATCGTATCATAGAATTCGTAGATGGCAGAACTCATATATACAGCTAACTCGACATCAAAGAAAACGCGAAAAGCCGCCTTTTAATAACTCAGCAGATATATGTCTTATTGTTCTGAATTTTCTAGAACAGTCTTATATCTGCAGTCTAATCGTATACTGAAATTTTTGCATTTCTACGTGCAGTATATTTTGAGATCTAAATAGCCATTTTTAAAGTGAAAACGTTGGTATAATATCGAGGAAGTTCCTAATTTGAAAATCTCGAAAACGGTTCTAACGATTATTTTTAAATTGATACATAATATAAATGTGATTAAGGCGAGGTGAATAACACTTTTCTTTTTTCTGGGAAAACTCTCGTTCGTTAAATAATTCGATTTTTTTTTCTCGCGAAAATGACACGGGCGATTTTTTAAAAATCAAATAAATATGTTTCAGATGAACCAAATAACAATTTACTTGTTTCCAGCAAGACTCTTGTTCGTTTTATAATGCGCATGAAAAATCGGACTATATTTCTTCGCCATTCTATGGAAATTTCACCGAAAATGCATGACACTGTATTCATACACATGCTTTCTTTTTAACCACTTTTGGGGAGAAAAATTTTGTCTTCCCACTGGCTGAGTGGCTAAGGGCCATCGTTTACTGACCTTAAGATAGGCAGTTCGATACTCCATGGTACGTGTTTTCACATGTGTTTTTTTTTTTTTTTTAAAGTCTGCTAGTTGACCATTATTCTCAGTTCCTTTGTAATTTTTTTAATTGCTATTAAGTTAAATAAAATTACAATTATAATGACGCCAATTTGATGATGATTATTTCTTGGCAATTTTTCAACAATAAAAATATTACCATAAATTTTATAAATATATTTAATTTCAATCACTTTACAAAAAATATACATTAATAATTATTATTTGAATATAAATCACACGATCAGAAACGTAAAAAAATAATTCATTTCAGCTCTTCTTTTTATAATATCATTTTTTATTATTATGATGGTCAATCAATATATAATCACTGACATCCATAATATTATTATAATTATTATTTTCCTTGCACAAAAGCTATTGTGATGTAATAATTATTTTATAATAAATAATTTAGTTGAAATGTTTTATTTATAAATATCAATGAAGTTTGATAACCCCGAGACAATTCTTTGCAATATTTACAGTTTACATAATAAGCATATCAGAATTCTGGTGTCGCCATCTTTTGACGCAATTGCGTAGTATTATAGAGAAATGTTTGATAAAAATGTTGAAGTAGACAGTTTTTAAATCGAAGAATTATTTTAAGAGATATTTAATGTTAAATCTGGATAAAATTGTCTCATTAAAAAAGTCTCATAGGAAAAAAAAATATACATGGGAATTTAATCATTTTCATTCAATTTAATCATTCAATAGAAACTCGAAGTTTGCAGAGTGCATTTATTATTCTTAACTTGCCTAATTTTTTGACGGTTTATTTCAATTTTAAATTAAAATTTTCAGAATTTCCAGAGATATTTTTTACATATTTTAGAAAAGGTTCTTTTAAATTGTTGCAAATGTTAAAACAGCGCAAAGAATAATATATCCTTTAAATTAAAAATTTATTCACACGTGACTATTATAAACAGAAAAAAATCCTTTTAAATTAGAATTAAATGATAACGTGTTAAAAGCAGGAAAATATTAAACATTACGTCATAAAAATTGTTTTTACACATGCTTACTTAAAATGAAAGAAAATTATAAAATAATCAATTATTTTCAAATTAGAATTAAATGATTACGCATTAAAAGAAGGAAAACATTGAAAATTACATCATAAAAATTATATTTACACGTGAATATTAAAAGAAAAAGAAAATTTTTAAATAATAAATTCATTGATATGTGTTAAAAGTCGTAAATGGAGGAAATTACGTCATATTGGCCAAAGTGGCCAAAACAGTTTACAAAACACATTGCAAAACATATTGCAAAACAGTGTAAATTAAAAAATATATTTATATGAGAGATTTATTTCAAATTTCGAGATGATATTTTTAACTATAGTTGCTAATTTTAAGGTAGCGCAAATAATAATATTATCTTTCTAATAATAAAAATATTTTCAGTTGAATGTTACAAAGAGAAAGGAAAGTTTGGTGAAAATTATGTCAGATTTAAAACGTTACATTTAAAATCTCTTATTTAAAATCATTTTCTTATAGCGTTGTTAAAAAATACCATAAAGCAAAGACTCTGTTGACTTAGTTCCTTTTATATTTGGTAATTTTCAAATGTTTAACTAATCTTATTTAATCAAGCAGGGAAACAGCAACTAACATCAGCTGATTCGGTTTTGAAATCCCTCAGTAAAAGGGAAACCCGTTTACAGTAAGATCGCCATTGATTTTTTAATTATACAGAGCAGCCTCGATTATCCGAGCTAATTGGGACTGTTAGTAAATTGGAATCGGAAATCTCAGTTAATAGAAACTGTGTGTAAAAACTCGCCGTGCTTGCGAATTTAACATCTCTTTTAAAAAAATATATAGAACGTTTTTTAAATAATAAAAGTGAATATATGTAAAGTTCTGTTTCACAGCTTAACAAATTTTAAAAGAAAATCAACTACCAGTAGTAAATTTTAAAATGCAAATTGAAAAATTTACGAAAGTTCACACAGCCACTGGAAACAAAGCATTGTTCGCTATTGACTTCTCAGGGTCCAATGTTTCTTTGGAGTTGAGGGCTTTTGGGGGCAGAAGGGCCTGTATAGCACGGACAGTGAGCTAAAGAGTGTGGTTATTTTTAAGGCTCATTCAAAAGGAAAAAAAAAATCAGACTTTGTTATCGGCTCGGTTAACAGAAACCTCGATTAATCGAAGCTCGGTTAATCCAGGTTATACTATAATTCAATCTTCCGTAATCTTTTTAAAGCAGATCAAATTAATGGACTTTAGCACAAAGTCACATAGCTGATAACTGCCATGCTTGTTGGCCACCTTTTTTTCAAAAAGTTTGCTTCACCTTATTCAATTAATGAGATATCTCCGATAAAATAAGTCACATTTTCATGTTCTAAAATACTGGTATCCAAAAATCGTAGCATGTAACTGACACTACAAGTACTCATGGAACTAGACTATTTTAAGTCTGATTTTTATTATAGACTATATAAAATTATTAAAAATATATATTATGATAGGAACTAGCGGGCTTCGTCCGCTATTTACGTTACGGATATAAAAATCATGTTTTTTTTTTAGGGAAAAAGAAATAAAAACCTATTTGACGATAGGTTTATAAAGACAAGACACATTTTGTATTTGTTATATTTCCGGGGATGAGGAGGGGGGGGGGGCTATTTTGATTAAATATCGCAATTAGTCTACATGGCAGATATAATTATGATAGACACTAGCGGGTTTCGCCCCTCTATGGCGCCTTATGGGTCCAGCTTCCATAACTCAGAAACTACCTTTCGGACATCAATGCAACAGATTCCAAACGTTATAATTAACTTAATAATCACCTTATATAGCATTAAAGTAAATTTATGAGTACTGCATACTATTTTTTTATCGTAATTTCTGAAGAGAAAAAATTATTTCGGTTCCATTCTTAGGTACTGGTCTGAAAAATTTTGAAAAAGGGGGGAAGGAGGGGACATGAGACTGCTGTTTGTCAAACAACACAACGGGATCTGGCTTATTCAACTTGGTTTTTGATGACTTCAATTGGAAGGTGGTTTGTTTAAAAGAGTGCGTTCCCTGTCCCATGAAAATTGGAACTATTGGTGCTACATCTATGTAAGGATTTAATAATTATAAATTAACATTTTGGATTTATTAATTTAAGGATAAAGGGTTTTTAAAGGAATATCAAATGAAACCCTCTGTGCGATCTGCGATTATACTTACCCAGTTGTTTTTATATACAAACTGCTATAAGGAAAATTGTAATAAAATAGTAAAAATTAAATCTGCATTAAATTCCATAAGTATCTTTTTTTTAATCATTTTATCACTAACCTCAAAAAAGTAATGATATCAATGCAAAAACCCTTGACGGGTTAAAAGTTTCTGACGCAGCACTTTATCTTATGCTCTAAGAATTTTAAATATGGAACTTAAAAATACTGATATCAAATTTTGAGTGACGTTATGCTATTTCTTAAAAAATATATTTGTATTTATTTCACCATTTTATTTTTGTTTTATTTATAATCGCATGTGCAAAAATTATGTTCAACATGAAAAGCTGCATAAAATTTTATTCGCTGTTGCTTTATCATTTACATCTCTCATAAATTCAAAATATGTGTTTTAAAAGATATGATATAAAATTTAAGTGACGCCTTGATGTGACTTTAAAAGGTTTGTTTTTTAAAATTCAATTTAAATTATTTTTGACTTGGTTAAAATATTTTTTTTACATCTACACAATACTTTTAATTTTCCAATTCACTGTTAAATATATCACTTTCATTGAATCTATACTATGCATTGAAATGTATTTATTTGAATAAATTGATTTATCTTTTGTGTCACGCTATTCAAAATTGTGAGTAAGATTTATGTAAATGGTTTCTTTGCGTCATTGTGTCCCAACTACATGAAATGTATGAAAAAGGATAGTTTGACGCAAATAAACCATTTACATTCATTTGCATTGATATAGATATACATACATATGTGTATATAACTCTGGCGCCCGGCTAAACGAAAAGTACCAATATAAATTACAATTATAGTTTTATCATTCTTTCAGTTTAGTTTTTTAGTCTAAAAAAACTTTAATAAAATCTGTCTTCTGATGGTTTTCAAAAAAGAAAAGAAAAATATTTATTTTTCCCCCGCTTGACAACCCACGACTTCCTGACACATTTACGGACTCATTTTTAAAAGTAAAAAAAAAATTAATTTTGAAGTGATTTGGAATTCAATGGTTTTTTTTTTTTTTTTCATTTTTCGATAAATGAATTACAGCTTGAGTTATTAGTGCTTGATTGACATATAGGATCTTTATCGGGCTCTCACATTCGTAAATTCAGTACAAAATGCCAAATTTGACAGCATTTTCAGAAAAATTCTCTCCTTTATCAAAAAATATCTGTAAATTCTTCGTTTACATCAGGGCTGCAGAGTCGGTGGAAAAAATGAACGACTCCATCTCTTTCGCTAAAAAATGGGCCAACTCCGACAATGCAGACGTGCTTGTAAAATGGACGACCCGACTCCAGGTATTTTAACAGATCCGACTCTGACTCTTTCGCTCAGAAATGGGCCTGACTCTGGCTCTGCAGCCCTGGTTTACATAGTATTTGAATAAGAGCATCTACCAATTTTATGCTTTTGAGAACAAAAATGTAGTTAGGAATGTGTACAAAAGTGGCCAGTTTAGATTTGAGATCAGATTTTAGCCTTTTTGTACATATTACGGATCAGCGAATATCTGCTATCTATTCAATATTCGGTGTTACATTTTCAATATTTCAGATTATTAATTTATCGTCTGCATTATTTCTCTATTTTAATTTAAATATTTAAGTTCAAAAACAACTTTAAAAACGTATTAAGTAAATAAATAAAAAGCATTCTAAATAATTTATATTCCGTTAATAATCCTATAATTAATAATTATTCAAAGTAATAAATATTATAATATGCAATTAAATATAATTCTAATAGTGTACGGATCTTTTAAAATATAAACATTAAGGCATATCGTTCGTTAAAGTAACTTACAATGCTTTTCTTACAATCGCTAACTTCCGAAAATATAAATTTAAAAAGTTATTTAATATTAATTATTTTATTCCAAAACAATTTTTATTGGATGCTACTATTTATTTCTAAGCGATTGCCAAAATTTCATTAATTTTAAACCGTAATTTAGCGAGATATCCGCATTACAAAATTTAATCACTTCTGTCAGTTTTAAAAGACGCGCGATCCATTTTTTTTTCCCCGACGCAGTTAGACATTTTTTATCTTTCTTCCTCGCAGAAAAGGACGTCGTGACGTCACTCTATCCTCCATCTTGTTTTGGTATCACGGCGTGATATCGCCGGTACTCAGGAATGCAGGGGGAATGCAACTTTGATTACGATACAAATCGTTATCGATATTTCGATTGCGATGAAAATCGCTATCGTGATGACTCAGATGTGCACGTGCCGGTCGCTGATTGGCGAATTTGAGTTCAGCGCCGACCCAACGATCTTTTGGGGGGCCATGTGCGCTTCGTCTCTGGGACTTGTCAACAATGTAAGGAGGAGGACACACGTATGTTTGGGGCTCTAGCCCCAGACTAAGAATTTTTCAGGAAGAAGTAGCATTACTGCATTTTGGAAGCCATTTTTTAGTTTGTGGAGCCAGATGAAGAAATGTTATTTTCTTTTCAATTTTATGAACTGTAAGCTCTCCCATGTCAATTTTCTGTACTCCCAGCAGCTGAAACTTCATCATCAATTCTACTTTAATGTATTCATTTCTTTGAGATTATTAATAGCCCTCAAAGGATTTGCTTAATAACTGAGTGTCCTTTCCCGTTCGTAAAAACATCTGCCATGTCGAGCTGAGCTCCACCGATAATGTGCCATCATCCATTCTACAGTTATTGCTTATCGTCATAAATCTTCAATAGTAAAAAATATACAATCTCCAGTTTATCTTCAAACTCTCATCTGCCAATATATCCCTAAATACAGGACCTTTAATGTGGACTATGGACATAATACTTCGGACAGTATAAAATTAGTTTATATAGTGAACTCTCAGGTTTGCATCAATTTCAACAATTTTGAAGGATTGTTTACACAGTGCAATATCATGTAAATGTATTTTCCTCTTCACACAAATATGTCGTATTCCTGGCCAGGAAAATTTTAATTTTCTACCAATAATAGCCATTCAAATTATTGCACTGTATATAAAATATGTATCAACTGTACCTTCAATCTCCGGGTGAGTTATTTTACATTTTTTTATTTTCAGCTTCCGTCATTGAATATTTCAAAGGCAACATATTCTAAATTAATTATTTTGTATATTTAACTTTAATTCTTAATATTTTCATTGGTTGCCAATTCCTTTTAATTTTCAGACAACCACTACGGCGATCCACGGCCACACAAACACATAAATATAGCATTTGGCGCCTTTGACCAATTTTTAGGTGTTCGAACCTGCTCAATGTCTGAAAATCTTAACTTTAAATGTTTAACTTTTGGTAATTATAATGTGCAATATTATATTTCAAGATCGTTTAACGATTTTTTTTTTAACGGTTATTTTATTTTAACTTCATTAATATTTTCTGTTATTGCTGATAAATTTTAACTTGATTCAAATGATTAATTATAAAAAGAAATTCCTAAGATAAGATTTTTTTTCTCCGTCCATGTGAGCACCAAAAAAAAAAAAAATAATAATATTTTGATATAAAGTGTATTTTATATATATTCTTATATTTTATATATATATATTCTTATATTTTATTTGTTTCATTTCTTATATTTTATACAATAGATTTTGAAAAGATTTTATTATTATTTACCTATATTTGTTTATTGATAAATTTAATTTATACAGATATAATTTTCTCAGTCTTTTGAAAAAAGAAATATTGCTTTTTAGTTGTTTTCATATTTTGCTTATTAAATTTTTTTTTTATTCTATTTTGCTAAATCATGGCAAACAATCGCGCACTTTTTCGGTCGATGATGTCGGCGATTCCGCCTTTTCATGCCCACCCTAATGAAAATGTTAACATCTTTTTACAAAATTTAGAAGATGTATGCAACATTCAAAATATCACAGACGAAAACCGCATTACTCTGTTGAGACTCCTGTGTAGGGAAAAGGCTTCAGAATTTTTGTCAACTGACAAACGTGTAAGCGAAGAAAAAAGTTTTGTAAATGTAGCAAATTTGATGAAATTAAAATTTGAATACAAACAATATTTCCAGGAAGCGTCGTATCAGTATGGGCGCATAACTCAACAGCCGAAACAGTCTGTGCTTGATTTAGCGGAGGAAGTCAGGGCTACAGTTAACAATATGGCTCCAGGTTCTGAGGATAATGCAGCGTTAGAGTCATTTAAGGCTAATTTAATGTCTTCCAAATTTTTAGAGGCTTTACGAACTGACATTAAAGTTGAAGTTCTTAAATTCGGAAAAAAAAATTTTGATGAAATTGTAGCTAAGGCCGTAGATATTGAAAAAGCGCTGGAGCATAATACTTTTGATCTTAACACTTTACAAGTTGCACCATCCACCAGTAATCCAGACAGTTTGCTAGAAAAACTTTTGAAATGCCAGGAAGATCAGAATAAACAAATTGCTCAGCTGACAGAAACGGTGAAGAAAATGAAAGAGGAAAAGCTGTTATGTCAGATTTGCCGCAAGGCACACAGTGCCAAAGATTGCTGGTACTACCTAGAGTTTCAAAACTCGAATGGTAGAAACGGTACAAATTTTTCAAGAGGGGGCATGAATAACAGTGAGGCGAATTATTTTGTTAATGAAAATAGCAATTGGTATAATAACAATCAAAGGGGTTTTCAGGATAATGGCATAAGATATAACCGTGGAAGAGGTCGTAACAATTACAGACCATACAACCGTTCAAGAAGACATTTAAACGAGTAAAGGGTTCTGAAATTGATGTAAATAATTCCCCCCCTCATGATTGCAGGGCCCTAGATTCTTTTTTTTATAATGATGAGGGTATTAAATTAAGTCCTAATGTAAATACTGATAAAATTTTGATGAGCTGCAATATAGATAACTCAGAATTACCAATAATTAAACTTAAATTTGGAAAACTCGCTTTTGATGGACTTCTAGACAGTGGAGCGAATTTGTCACTAATACAACCACATGCAATTAATCTTCTTAAAAAACAAAATAAATTAAATTTCTTATCACGCTCTGTAAACATAAAAACTATCAACAACTCATCTATTCCTTTTTTTTCAACGGTACAACTTAAATTTCGAATTCAGAACACTTGGTTCACTAACACATTTTTCATTACTCATGACAATTGGCACTCCAATTATCAAATTATTTTGGGCTACGATTTCCTCAATAGAAATAAAGTTCTTTTGGACTCAGCGAATCAGCAACTTATTATGGGTCACCTTACTTTTCCTTTTGCCAATAAAAACCCTGATTCTTTGCAACCTGTAAATAACAATGACAATAGTAACATTTCACCTGCTGATAATTTTGATAATTCTAATTCTGTTAATAATCCTTCCCCTTCAGAGTTTAATGCTAATGTTCAAAATAACCCAGTACTTTCAAATGACTTAAATTCTTCTCTAAATAATCCAGTATTTGCTAATGATTTAACTTCTTCTCAAAATAATTCTGAAATGTCAAAAAATTTTGTTAAACCAGCCAATCAAGTAACTCTAAGACCCAATCAAGGCAAAATTATTAAACTTTAAACCTCTTCATAAAATTAGTAATTCCTTAAACTATTTATTTTGTCCAACATCAAATAAATTATCTTTAAAATTAAATTTCAGTCTACATCAACCTGATGCAAACAATGCCATTCTTTTATATGTCCACAACAATACTGATAAAAACATAATAATTAGAAAGAAAACTAAATTAGGATTTATAAAGCCCATTTCAGAAGACCAAATTTCAACTCATGTCAATACTCAAACACATCAAGTTAATTCTTTAATTACTCAGGAAATGCTAGAACTTAGAGAAAAAGAACTTACGTCTGATAAATTTAATATTGCCCACTTACCTGATGCTGAGAAAAAACGTGTTCTTAGTCTATTAATGGATAACTCCGCTGTATTTTCTTCGTCTTATGACACTCTTGGATGCACTGATAAAGTAGTTCCTGAATTTAAATTGCTTCATGACTTTGCACTGCAAACAAAACCCTATCCCATTCCTAAAATAGCCAAAGATTTTGCTCGTAAAGAAATTTCTGATCTCTTAAAGGCAGGAATAATTCAAAACTCTTCCTCTAACTATTGCTTTCCAGTTCTTTTTGTACATAAAAAATCTCTTCCTACTGATGATCCAAGTAAATTAAAATTCCGTATGGTTATTGATTACCGTCTTTTAAATGCGATTACTGAACCATATAAAATTTGTCTTCCTAGAATTAATGAGGTAATTCAAAACATTTCAGGTAAAAAACTGTATACGGTATTAGACTTAAAATCAGCATTTTTTCAAATTCTTCTGCAGGAAAAGGACAGGGCAAAATTAGCGTTTGCAACTGAGTATGGAAATTTTGAACCTACCAGATTAGCTTTTGACCTCGTTAATAGTACTTCTTATTTTCACACATTAATTAACGATTGTTTGGACCCATTAAGGTGCAAAAATGTTCAATATTTTCTTGACGATATTATTGTGGCTGCTGATTCTCTAGAGGAAATGTTGTCATGGCTCCAAAAAGTATTTGATAGACTTAAGGAATTTAATTTAACTTTAGACCCAGCAAAATTACAAATTTGTCAACAAGAGATAACTTACCTTGGTTTTAATTTGCATCAAAATGGTCATTCCCCATCACCAGATAATGTAAATAAAATAAATAAATTTCCAAGACCCACTAATGTAAAAGAAGTACAAAGTTTCCTAGGAATGATCAACTATTTTAGACATTTAATTTTCAATTTTGCTGATATTGTCCAACCAATAGTTAATTTAACAAAAAAGAATGCTAAATTTTTTTGGAGTAAAGAATGTCAAGATTCCTTCCTGAAAATTCAAAATATTCTCCTCAATAATCCTACAGTTAAGAACTTTGATGAAAATAAAGAGGTATGTTTGGTAACAGATGCGTCAAAAAATGCTATCTGTGGAATTTTGTTACAGCGTCATGACAATCAATTTTATCCCATAGAATTTTATTCCAAAAACCTTAACAAGGGCGAATCTAATTATCCATCCATTAAAAGAGAATTTTATGCAATTTATTTCTCCATTAAACATTTCCACGAATACTTATATGGTAGGCAATTTAAAATTTTAACTGATGCCAAAGCACTCACCTATCATATGAAATTAGAAAAACAATCTGAAATAATAATTAGATGGATAATGTATCTACAGGGCTTTAATTACAAAATTGATCATATCCCAGGTCTTGTGAACCCCGCAGATTTCCTTTCTCGTGTTGTTGACCCCCCTGACAACCCTAACTTAATTGTAAACGCATTAAATATTTTTATTCCCACTAATGACTCCCTAACGACCGAGAATATCCTAAAAGAACAACTTAAAGATGCTAAACTTAAAGATATAAGAGATAAATTAATTGCTAATAAAATGCCTAATTCTTCTTATTCTATAAATCCAGATAACAATTTAATTATGATTGCCAGGAAAAAGCGTAATAGAGTTAATAAATCTAAGAAAATATATATTCCTAAAACTTTAATTAACAGCTGTATCGCTCTGGGACATCAAGTGCATTTTGGGATAAATAAAACAGTAGATACAATTTCAAAACTTTATTTTTGGGATGGTATGGTTAAAGATATACAGAATTTTGTAAATACTTGTGAACAGTGCTTACCTCACAAAAGTAAACAAACAAATACAAAACCTAGTTTTATTTCCAAATCTGATTTAGCGCCGGGTGAAGTGATTGCTATTGATGTTGTGGGAAAACTTCCTAGATCACATGATGGAAAATTTTTTATTTTAACTATAGTTGATCATTATTCACGATTTTTAGAGGCCATTCCACTTGCTAATGTGACATCTCATTCTGTTATTAAATCTCTTAATGATTATTTTTCGAGGTATGGGATACCAAAAGTTTTGTTATCTGATAACGCTAAATATTTCACCTCGAATGAAATTAAACAATTCTTAAAATCATTAAAAATTAATCATAGAAATTCATCCATCTATTACCTGAAATCTAACGGTCTTGTTGAACGAATTAATCGTTCACTTAAAGAGTCAGTTGCCTCTCTGTCTGATCAAGTCATTGAATGGTCAGACAGACTTAAATTTTTCGTTCTCCATTATAATAACTCTAAACATGCTGTAACAAATTTTACGCCAGCCAATTTATTCTTAGGTAGGGATTTAAATTTGCCAATCGATACTTTTCAACCGGCCAAAGAGGTTGAAGAACCAAGTATATATTTCAAAAAATTACAAGATCATATTTCAAAAACTAGAGAATTGGTTAAACAGAATGAGGAAAAATATTTCGCTCAGAATGAAAAATATTTAAAAGGTCGTCCGCCTCCAGTATTAAAGCTTGGTGATGTTGTGTATTTAAAGAATTTAATTCATACTCCTACTTTCATGCCAAAAAATACAGGACCTTTTAAAATTACAGGAGTCTTTAGGGGTCATAATTACCTAATTGAGCATGTTAATGAACCGCTAAATTGTGCTAAATTACATGTTAGCAAATTGATTCCGACTGGACAAACAAAGTAAGGTTTTTCTGCCATTTCTAATATTGTTTCATCCTTTATGTACAATTTTAACTTTTATTATTATTCCAAATCATTGTATATGATCCTAACTTCATTTCAATTTTCATTTATTCATTTTTAAATTTAATTTTAAACTCAATAGTGTGACAACTTATCCAGTTTCACCCATTTGATACTAAACGGTTCATGAGGTAACTTCTTTTGAATTACTCAATGCATATGTGTCTAGCTAACTCGTTATGTTTTGAGAAGTATCTTTTAATATTCTTTACGACTTAATTCATTTATAGTATAATTCTTTAATTTAACTTTTTTCCATAACTACCTATTTCAATATAAATCTTACTTAGTTGTCACAAGTCATATTTGACCTTTCAGTATTCTTTTATAAAGGATTGAACTTTATTTTGGCTTTTAACCTATACACTTTACTGCTGTTTGTAACTTGATGTGACATTATTTTATAATTTTGATTTAGGATCCTAGTTATTAATTTTCTTTAAAGAATATCAATCTATTAAGTTTAATTAGATATTGAGACAAAAAAAAAAAAAAAAAGAAAGAAAGAAAGAAATTAAATTAAATTGATTTCATAAATGTTATTTTGATAATCTCTACAATGCGCATGCCTTATGGTTCTAGAAGAGATTTAAATTCTATGTAAAAGATGGAGTTTCTGCTCTAAGCTTTTCTAAAAAAATTTTCAATTTTCTTTAAATTCTGGACCATTACACACAGAGGGTCAACTCGGCTTAGTTTGGGGTGTAAAATGTAGCACAAATTCTGCCCTTCCGACATTCCCTCACGGTATGGTCTATGGTATAATTTGGAGAATTTTGAAAATTTGTGTGAAATTGTGTCAATGACTTCCATGTATGGTTGTCAACAGGTTGGAATTATTCCTTTTCTTTTCGACACTTGTGCAATTCTTAAATGATGTCTTCTCTTAAATTTCAATTGCATTATATTTACACACTTATATTGTTATATTTTTAAAATGTATGTTTGTCTCACAATCACATCATTACTCCAGTAGTGTCCTACTATATGTCATTGACTCTTGCTCAGTTCCATTGTACATAAAGTATAGCAATTTTAATCATGTGCAATAACTCATATTTTTTTTTACAATGTGCAATTTCAACTCAGTTATGTATATAGTATATCTCTATCATTCGTTTGTTTATATTGCAATAAGAATTGTAATGGTGTTCACATGGATATTTACGTTTCAATTAAGTAGTAGGAAATCTTTCACTCACCCAGAGAAGTGTTTGTATGTTCTATGTATTGTTGTGTATCTGTTTCAACATATTTAGTGTATTGTATTCAGTATTATTTCTATATTCATTTTGTTTTGCATTTGTTTAGTGTACTGTAATTGTTTGATTTTTTTTTATTGGATTACTTACAGAGAAGTGCATCTCTGTAGATTTTCCAATCGTTTGAGTGCGTCACTTGAACGTTTAGTTTGTTTGTGCATTCAGTTATGCATTATTGAGATCCCAGTATCTCTAACTTTTTTTTTTCATAATTTTTTTTTCTATGGGCTGCAGGTAAATGTTACATTTTCAATATTTCAGATTATTAATTTATCGTCTGCATTATTTCTCTATTTTAATTTAAATATTTAAGTTCAAAAACAACTTTAAAAACGTATTAAGTAAATAAATAAAAAGCATTCTAAATAATTTATATTCCGTTAATAATCCTATAATTAATAATTATTCAAAGTAATAAATATTATAATATGCAATTAAATATAATTCTAATAGTGTACGGATCTTTTAAAATATAAACATTAAGGCATATCGTTCGTTAAAGTAACTTACAATGCTTTTCTTACAATCGCTAACTTCCGAAAATATAAATTTAAAAAGTTATTTAATATTAATTATTTTATTCCAAAACAATTTTTATTGGATGCTACTATTTATTTCTAAGCGATTGCCAAAATTTCATTAATTTTAAACCGTAATTTAGCGAGATATCCGCATTACAAAATTTAATCACTTCTGTCAGTTTTAAAAGACGCGCAATCCATTTTTTTCCCCCCGACGCAGTTAGGCATTTTTTATCTTTCTTCCTCGCAGAAAAGGACGTCGTGACGTCACTCTATCCTCCATCTTGTTTTGGTATCACGGCGTGATATCGCCGGTACTCAGGAATGCAGGGGGAATGCAACTTCGATTACGATACAAATCGTTATCGATATTTCGATTGCGATGAAAATCGCTATCGTGATGACTCAGATGTGCACGTGCCGGTCGCTGATTGGCGAATTTGAGTTCAGCGCCGGCCCAACGATCTTTTGGGGGGCCATGTGCGCTTCGTCTCTGGGACTTGTCAACAATGTAAGGAGGAGGACACACGTATGTTTGGGGCTCTAGCCCCAGACTAAGAATTTTTCAGGAAGAAGTAGCATTACTGCATTTTGGAAGCCATTTTTTAGTTTGTGGAGCCAGATGAAGAAATGTTATTTTCTTTTCAATTTTATGAACTGTAAGCTCTCCCATGTCAATTTTCTGTACTCCCAGCAGCTGAAACTTCATCATCAATTCTACTTTAATGTATTCATTTCTTTGAGATTATTAATAGCCCTCAAAGGATTTGCTTAATAACTGAGTGTCCTTTCCCGTTCTTAAAAACATCTGCCATGTCGAGCTGAGCTCCACCGATAATGTGCCATCATCCATTCTACAGTTATTGCTTATCGTCATAAATCTTCAATAGTAAAAAATATACAATCTCCAGTTTATCTTCAAACTCTCATCTGCCTATATATCCCTAAATACAGGACCTTTAATGTGGACTATGGACATAATACTTCGGACAGTATAAAATTAGTTTATATAGTGAACTCTCAGGTTTGCATCAATTTCAACAATTTTGAAGGATTGTTTACACAGTGCAATATCATGTAAATGTATTTTCCTCTTCACACAAATATGTCGTATTCCTGGCCAGGAAAATTTTAATTTTCTACCAATAATAGTCATTCAAATTATTATGCATGCAGTGCATATAAAATATGTCAATAAAATATGTATCAACTGTACCTTCAATCTCCGGGTGAGTTATTTTACATTTTTTTATTTTCAGCTTCCGTCATTGAATATTTCAAAGGCAACATATTCAGGGATGAGAATTTTCCGTCTTTTGACGGATTTCCGCTTTTTTGTTATTTCAAGGAATTTCCGCTTTTTTTTTTCTCGAAATTCAGCCTTTTTTTCCGATGTTTCCGTATTTTTTCTTCTGCAAAATTTTGCTATTTTCCGAAATTTTCACTTTCCTATCGATTCCGCTTTTCTTCCGATTTCGAAAGAACATTCAAAGGTGATGAAAAAGTGACAAATTTCGTCAAAAGATCGCGAAAAAGTGACAAATTTTGTCAAAAGATTGCGAAAAAGCGGCAAATTTTGTCAAAAGATCGCGAAAAAGCGGTAAATGTCACCAAAAGATCGCAAAAACTACAAATATCGTCAGAAGATCTCAAATAAACGGCAAATTTCGTCCAAAGATCGCGATAAAAATGGCAAATTTCGTCAAAAGATCGCGAAAAAGCGGCAAATTTCGTCAAAAGATCGCGAAAAAGCAGAAAATTTTGTCAAAAGATCGCGAAAAAAAGCAAAATTTTGTCAAAAAACGCGAAAAAGCAGAAAATTTCGTCAAAAGATAGCGAAAAAGCAGAAAATTTCGTCAAAAGATCGCGAAAAAGCAGAAAATTTTGTCAAAAAATCGCGAAAAAAGCAAAATTTTGTCAAAAGATCGCGAAAAAAACTACAAATATCATAAGAAGATCGCGAATAAACGGCAAAGTTCGCGAAAAAACGGTAAATTTCGTGAATAGATCGCGAAAAAACGGCAAATTTCGTCAAAAGATCGCGAAAAACTGCAAATTTCATCTAAAGATCGCTAAAAAGCTACAAATTTTGTCAAAAGATCGCGAAAAAGCGGCAAATTCCGTCAAAATGGCGCAAAAAATACGTGTATTTAGTGCTTTTAGTGTATCCTCCCCTTTCCCCCTCTTTTGTAACCTTTCAGAAAATTTGTTGTAAATTTCAAATTTTTTTTTTCTTTTTTTACTCAGAATCGCTCCTGATCCAGAATTCACATTAAGCTGGCTGTAGGTCCTGGTCCAATTAGCCCGTGTGACCAAAAATAACTAACCATTGTGATTTTCACTAAGTTTTTCATATTTTTTGCTGAAAAATTTATTAAAATTATGACACACAAAAACTCTATTCTTAATTAAATTATTTAATTTTCAGGAGCGGTCATGATTCTGATATGTCGAGCATTTCACATGACCTACACTCAATGTTTTAAGAGCTGTGTGTAATTTGGCTATTTTCACTCCTGTAATGTAGTATACAGGTTTGTACGCTTGTCTCCATTTGCCCGGAAATCAGACCCTCGTTTTATTTCTTAAAGTATCTTTCACTGATAAAATGTGGTACAATTTTTTGTTTGCGCGTGGTTTCAGTCTTTTTGCTTTTTTGCAGTTCTCATCCCTGCATATTCTAAATTAATTATTTTGTATATTTAACTTTAATTCTTAATATTTTCATTGGTTGCCAATTCCTTTTAATTTTCAGACAACCACTACGGCGATCCACGGCCACGCACACACATCATATAGCATTCGGCCATACTACTGAATATTCGGTTAGGCTGAATATCAAACTATTTGGTGTGCCAAATATTTGGTTTGGCCGAATATCGAAATTTTCGGCCAGTTTTTTAAGGTATTTAAAAAACCTTTTTAAAAACCTTAAAACAACTTCAATTTTTAACTGTCAATTAATAAAAATATTTTAGATTAATTAAAAATAGAATTATATTTAAATAAAAGAGAGTACTTTTACATTATTTATTTGCTATTTGAAAAGTCTAATGTTAGAAAATTAACCAATAATGACGATTTTAGTCCCTTCATGACAAATAAACTGTTATATGACTGTAAAATTTTTCTTCCAA
Organism: Maratus speciosus; assembly: GCA_963932465.1. Classification (NCBI taxonomy): domain Eukaryota; kingdom Metazoa; phylum Arthropoda; class Arachnida; order Araneae; family Salticidae; genus Maratus; species Maratus speciosus. Next base: position 106,559,889 of record OZ010786.1, on the reverse strand, counting down.
TTCCTTGAAAGTTTCACTTTATTTTAAAATATTTGCTTTAGAATATACCAAGAAAATTTTATTCATTTGTTTTAATTCAGAGAGGAATCCATGAAATTTAAAATTTTATCAATTAAAAAAGCTTTAAAACTATCCTCTTCTTAAATAACAATTAAAAGCATAGATTTTTTTTTTTTTAGTGTAAAAAGATCTTGTTTATAGAAGTATGTGTGTTAAATATTATATAAAGTTGTTTTAAACTTTTTAATTCTTTCAAACTCTGAAATTTAAAAGTATTCGGTATTCAGCCAAATAGTTGCTATTCAGTTAGCCGAATATTTGGTATTCAGCTTGCTAGTCACTATTTGGCTAGCCAAATATTCGGCATTTGGTTTACCTGTTGGCTGAATATTCGGTATTTGGCCAAAATCACTATTCAGTGCATCCGTAGTACGCATATGAACAACTTTTTTAAAAACACAAATTTACACTTATATTTCAAAACTAACCTTTACGGTAGATTCTAAAAATCACAAAATGTATTAATAGCTTTTTCTGTTTTTGTTTTCCTTACATTTTAGAATCTCCCAAAAATTCTAGTTCATTATTGTTGTCATCTAATGAAGCCACTACAGTTTCTGCCCTACTCTAACTAAAGTTTTGCATGCTGTGAGAATAATTTTCTGCTTTCAAGAATTTCTTTAAAAATATTTTAGAATAAAAAATTAGAAATAGTAAAGGTTGTAAAACAGAGTGTTTAAAAACAGTTATGGAAGAATTAGTCTTGTTCTAAAAATGCAGGAAATATTTATTCGTTTGTTTAGAGATATTGAAGAAATCGATGTAGACATATACATAATATTCCATTGCATTTTCACGTATTTATATATATATATATATATATATAAAATTTTTTTGAGAGAAGATGGTCCTAATAAGAATTGCACTTAAAATAACTTCACTTTTCAAATATCCCAATAACAATTTTGGTTTTAAATTAGTCCTGAGTGGATAGGGTTGTCCCTTTCCAAATCCAAAAATTCCATTGGAAGTCTTGAACAGTCGATAAATTATATACTTCAAATCAGAGATTTTATCACATTAATTCAATAAAATTTGCAGAACGATTTTTACTCATTGAAAATAAATCAGAACTCTAATAATTAAAACTCTGTTAAAATGAATATGAATAAGATTTATTATGACCAATCGCTTAATTTATTATGATCGCTTGCTTCAGAATTTACTTACAACTGCATTAAAAACAAACTGGTAAAAAGTAAAGTGTAATAGGGTTGCAATAATTCTTGGCGATGACTAATTTTTGCCAAGTCAAACATAAAGAAAGGGGGTTTTAACAAAGTCAAACAGAAACTCGACCAAAAAATTTTAGTTGATCCTTAAATCGAAATAAAAATTAATCCAGATTTTAATGGAACTATAAAATTTAATCTACATTTATTTCTTTAATATCAGTTTTATCTTTATAGAAAAATAAACATCTAATACATACTCATTGATATTCAAGTAATGTAGAACCTCTAAACAACCGAGACTGATACTGTCGAACATGGTGTCTTGTAGAACCTCTAAACACCCGAGACTGATACTGCCGAACATGGTGTCTAAATAACTGTGCTGCCAAATTTGTCTTCTTTTTGGAGGTGTGCGCTGTTCATAGGCAAAAATATGCAAATATTTGTGTTGGGAATTGAAAAGTGTATCGCTAAATAGAGGGGGTGCCCACTATTCAGGAGTGTCTGTATGGAGATTTTAATGTACATACGTATACATAATGTATGTACTTATGAATTTATGAATATTGGACAAATTTCACGGTTCCAAGGTGTCCGCTATTCATGGGTTTTACTATTTAAAAGATTAAAAAGTATTCCTAAATAATTATGAGTGAAAACCCAATCCGAAACTGAACCAAAATAATGTAAGGTCAGTCTGACTGAAACCCAACGCTCAGCTCAAACGTAGAAATGAACTCCACCTGCAGCAAAAAAGTACAGGTCTGCCCGACCAGCAGCAAAAAGTAGAAATCAACCAGACCTAAACGCAACCTGCAGCAAAATGTAGACCTTAACCTGACCAAGCAGCCAAAATAAAAGTCAACTGGACCCAAACGTGGCCTGCCTCAAAAAAGTAAAGATTAACTCGCAATGACCTGTAATGAAAAAATTAGCCCCGAACCGCGGGTCAGATTGGAATGTCCAAATTTCTGAAATCGCCACTCATCTCCCTACTTGAAGACTCAATTTGAAATTTAAAAAATTCTGTGATAGGTCTATTTATAACACAAAGAATTTTGTGAAGGGTCCTTTAAAGGACCTAAAATTTTCCTAAACAAATCCCGGGTACCACAAATTGCAGATATCCTTTCTGATCTACCAGTGTACCATAATTCATACTACTTCTTCTCTTAAATCAATTTAATATTTTTAGCATTCTAAAGGACACTTTTAATGAGATTCATGTGCAATTATAAAACATTGCTGTTTTTATAACTATTTTACCATTTTTTATTAATGTAATTTTATGAAATATAGCTGGAATTTTTGCTAGATTAAAATTATTTTTGTTTAGAAAATTAATTTTAAAACATAAAATCAATAGGTTAAATTTATGACTTTTAACAATAATTTTTATTTATGTTTGTTTCATTTAAAAAGAAATTTAGTATTTTCTGTTGTGCTAAATACAATTACGTGATTTTTAGAACTGATATTCTTTCTGCTCACTTATAAGATACAGCCAAGTTTTGTTAAAATGAATTTCACAAGTCTGTGAAAATATATGTTTGCTAACTCTAATAGTTTTCAAATTGACGTATTTCATGTTTTATTTTTAAGATTGAAAATGTTTTCTTATTTGTTAAGAGCTGTTTATTACAAAATAATTTTGTCATTTTTAAAAATTTCTAAAAATCTTTTTTCAAATTTAATAGGTAACTAGTCTTGAAGTTATAAGTGGCAATGGAGGTGCATGCATGGAGACTCATTATTTATTTATGCAACTTCGATACCTGTTTGGTATTGTAGCCGTTGGCACATCAGCTGGTCATATATTTTTCTTAGATTTATGTTTAGATGAAGACTTTTGTTGCAATGAAAATCTCCCCAATATAACCTTTGTATTAAAGAAGTATGAACTGCATCCTGAACATCGAGAAAAAGCTATTTCAAAGCAGCAACATATATTCATGCTGCTCAATGGTATGTTTTATTCTTTAAATTTTTAATAGAAGTGATTATTTGTGCGTGATAATGATTATTAATTATCTGTGAAAGAATTCTTATATAATAGAACCTTGCTCTTGAATGCCCAGCCATAGAACAATTTTTTCTTAAACAAGAAATTTTACAGGAAATTTGATTTGATTCTTACACAGAAGTTAGTTTCTCAAGTAGTGAGAGTGTCATTGGCAAATTGACCGAATAAGAAAGAACCTATTTTTTATGCATACGATACAGTGCTTGCAGCATTAATAAAACTCATGCATTTTGAGATTCCTGTACAAGGTTGCTGAATCTTCTGATTTTTATTTATTTTTGTTTTGTTTTTCTTGTCTTTGTTTTCATGGGCATCAAACACATACGATAGAGTGATCCATGCGCTAACAGATTTCATGCATTTTGAAATTAAAAGACAATAAATTAACAAGTTGTTACTAGTGATGTAAAAAAAATTAAGAGTGGAAACCATACCTTTTCCTCCTTCTCTTCCATCTCAAGTTATTATGAAAGTTTCACCAATAAGAGTATGGGTATGGATTTTAGCTAAACTTTTATTAAAATGTTATACAATTTTCATTGTCTCATGGTAATGTCCAGTATTGTAATGCGCTTTTATTAACACTTTCCAACATAGTTGAAAATTGTTTATGAAATCAGTTTGTTTGCCTGACGTCTGTCTGTCATGCTCTAACTCGCGTAAATATACTCTGATTGACATGTAATTGATATACGTTATTGAGGTTTGCCATGGCATGCTCGGTATTGAAAATGAAGTGCATAGCACTGATAGTTCATTTACAGGGTCACTCAAAAGTATTCCATAACATTATGGTTTATTGGAGGGAGGGGGGGAGGAAGAAATCATTTGTGATGAATTTTAACAGTGTTACACAATTTTAAACATAGTGAAATTTGTATACATTATTGAGAGGCACAAGAAGATGATTACCATAGATTATGCTATGTGTACCACACTTACAGTAGACATACAGGGCCCAGTAGCAGAAACAGTGCAGCATGGCAGCAGGTGCTGCAGATTATTTTAAACCTTGCAGATTTATCCACCGGCTTAAAAAGAAGTGCTGGGCTTAAAAAGTAGTTGAATTGAAATTTACTTTGTCTCTCGATTTATGGTATTCATTGTATCCTTTTATTATATATTTTCTTTATAAATGTAAATTTGACTTATTTTATAGGTTTCTGTTGTTTCTTACGATAGTAAGCTTAGTAGCATGGTTATGTTGCAGATAAATTTTGATTTGCTGCAGACTGATGCAGAAAATTCTGCTTTTGGGGTACAGGGGAACTCAGAAGTATATGTTATATTGCAGTCTATGTAGAAAAATCGTTTGTGACATATTTTAATGGTGTTATTCTGTTACAAAATAATGAAATTGAAATGAATTTCTGAGATGCACTAAAACATGTTTTCTGTAGAATATGGTGTGCAAAGTATTTATCATATATTTACAGGGTCACACAAAAGAGTTTGGTTATATAATTGACATACTTTTATAATATCAAAATAATATTAACTTTTTACTAAATCTTATTTTATAAATGCACCTATTTTCAGTTATGTAAAATAAATTTTCCCCAGTATTTTTCGCTATCTAAAATTATTTCTCATTCAGATTCACCTGTTATTCTATTTACATCATTATTATAATGCACTTTTGCAAGATATATTTTTTTCTTTAAAAAAGGTTTAAACTTCCACTAACTTGCATATAAAATGTTATCAGCTTAAGTTAAGAGCACAGATTTTGCAGCTAACATTTCCTCTCAAAGTAATAGTAGAAATTTATTTGTTTGCCTGAGTAGTTGTTCAAATACTTTAGAATTGAATAGCATTTTTCATTTCTCTATAAATGTTTTAAATCTATAATTGCTTGTTCTCCAATAGTTCTTTCTAAAATCACTTAAATTTCCAACTTTGACATCATTTTCTAAAAGATTCTTAGCATTTAAAAGGAATAGAGAAATGTGCTATTTCAATTCTTAATGTTTGAATAAATGCACTTTCAAATTTTGTGCTGTTAAGCATGAAAACAATTGCATGAATATGCCAGAAAGTAACAAGTTTGGATTTGGAAAAAAAAAAAAAAAAAAAATTGAATTTACTTGGCTGAATGTCAAACAGTATTCATCAACAGATGTATACTGTTCAATAAGTATATACATCAACAGATGTCTGAAGTATTCAGCCAGCTAATCTTCAGAATTCGGCTAATTGAATATTCGGCAAAAGGGCTGAATACCAAATAGTGGCTGAATATTCATTGCATTCCTATTTAGTGTTTAATTCTATATAACAAATTTAAAGCAGTGTTAACCTTTAACATTCTCTAATCGACTCTCGGATTACAGCTTTAAAAAAAAAAAAAAAGGTCCATTTTTTACTTTTAATATATTTTAAATTTTTGTAAAAAATAGCAGGGTCAGTAACAAGTCAATCGACCAGTACTATAACATTGTTGTTAAAAGGCTACAGAAATATATCAAATTTGAAAAAGTGGCAGAGATTGGTCGTCTATTACAGTGAATCTTAAAGTGGGGAGAATGGTAAAATAATTTTAAAAAAAGAAGACAATTTCCATGCTGTGCTTTATTTATTTACAAGTACTGTCAGTTTTATAATGACATCTGCTAGTTTCTGCAAGCCTTATGATGGATAAGTTAGATTTATATAAAAAAAAAAAATGTTGCTCAGATATTATTGCATTAGATATATAGGTCAAAATTGGGAAATTTCATTGGCGGCCACTGGCCGGTAGGACTAATTTTTAAAGTGGCCACTTTCTTTAAACTAGCGGCCACTTTTTTATTTCAGAATGCTAAACAGTAAAATTTCTATAAATATTAATTTAAAACTGAGTAGCCCAAATAAATATGTTAATATGAATATACTGGAACAAAAATAAGTAGAATCCTTGATGAAATGCAAGAAAATTAAAAACTCCTTGTAAAAAAGTGGCCGGAAGGTGGCCGCTGATAAACAATTCTTCACTAGCCACTTTTTTTCATTTTGTGGCCGGTATCCAGTGCTAATTTTGACCTTTAATTAGATAGATCTGATGCATTTTTCTTAACCTGATGCAAAAATTAAATCGCCAAATATTGTTTAAAACTGCAATCTTTCATATTAAATTAATTTTTGAGCATTACGAACATTACCTTTTATGTTTAACCCTTTATGTACTGAATTATGAAGTCATGAAAATTTTATCTTGTAAAGCATTTTTCGTGAATTGTCTAAACTACTTTAGAAGATTTACATAATCATTTAATAAATTTTAGAAGGATTTTAGATGGATTGAAGAATTTAGAAGGATTAATTTTACTTGAATTTATAGGGATTTTGTGTAGTATTTATAACCCCCACTCAAATCTTTCATTTTAAATATTTTTCGTAGTATTTTGTAGAATTGGGAAATGTACAAATATAATGTTCTTACTGTAGAAATATAGAAATATCTCCGAATTGAAATCTTTCCATCATAATTCTATAAATAATCTATGCAGAACCGTGTGTTATATACTAAAACCTTCTTTAAAATAATATCTATCTAACAGTGCAAGTTCCATCAAAATCCATGCAGTAAAACTTGAGTTATAAGCAGCCAGAATGAAATTTCCGTTTGTATTATGATTAATTTGATTATTACACTATCTTTGTAATGCAATTTTTTTATTGTATGTAAATTCCAGATCAAAGTGTTCGCAATGGTTCTTTTGAGTTTGAGAGCAGAAGTTCATCCCTTGGACATTTTCCTTATGGTATTTATATTTTCTATAAATGTAACTTACTTTTTTCCTTTTCAATTTATGATATCACTTTTGATTATTTGTTCATTTTCATTTTTTAGGTAAAGTGTGTGTTACTGCATTAAAATATGTTCTGAATTCAGTTACTCTGGCTGTGGGATTTAACTTTGGAGGCATTCAGTTGTGGGGCCTACAAGATCTTTGTCTCCTGTATGTAAAATATGGAACCTTTAAATTTCCTTTTGATTGATTTCATTAAAAATAAGTAACACTTAATTAGCAAATTATGATATGATTGTTTCTTGTTTTGCAAAACTGTAGCATAAAAAATAAAAGTTTAAAATTTTATCTACCATAATTTTATTATAAATTCATTTTATTATAAATCTGTATATAATATCTGTGTGCACCAAAAACTTGTCAATTATGTCCCTGCCAAAAACGGCTAGTTTTTGTTCCTATAAAACTTTTTTAACGGAACTATTTTGACCAACTTCAACATTAAATACCTCTTAAAATAATTCTTCAATTTAAAAATTGTCTGCTTCAGTGAGTTTAGCGAACATTTTTCTATAAAACTACCGATTTTCATGCTTTTATATCTATGCAATGGTTTTCTTAATGTTGGCTGTGAAAGACCTCCAGTCACAAAAAATTCATTTATGGCAGTGACAGTGTTAGTTACTTTTTTTTTTTTAGAATAAAAAAAAAAAGATCATCAAAAATTTTAATATGTGATAGTGCTAATGGAAAATTTGTTAGATCAGTCTTATAATTATACCATGTTCTGTTTTTAATTTAACTTTTCTATCTTCTCCTGGATTTTGATCTATAATTTTGGCTAATGACCAGTTAAAATGTTTCTGTACATTGTGTCCAACCAGCAAAGCTCACCCAGTTTTAAGTCAGGTAACTGGGAGATTTGACTATGTCTTTCTGTAAGTTGCCTGAATCTGTTTGAAAGTATATTCTCAACTGTTTCAGAAGACCAGAAGGTTAGCTTTTTATCGCAACCTTTTGCGAAATTGATTAGCATCAACTTTTTCAATGTCAGCAATATTCGAATTAAAGTTTTGCACTAAAAACATGTTAGGTGTCAGTGGTATTAAGTCCTCTGGATTTTTGCACTGATATGTGAGTGGATGAGGATTTATAGTAGCTAGACTATCACACAAGCTTGTTTCTAATTTCTCCAAAGTCAAAACATCTTTACCAAGTGTCCATCGGAGCTCTTTGATCATATGAATAAGCCTTTGCCACCAGGCAGCTGAGGGAGGATTGAATTTCCAAATGTTTCACTTCACATCGGAGAAACAAGTATTCTTTACCTCAGTCAGTGGTATATGGTTTCATTGCTCCAGGGAGATTCTCCTTGAGCATGGCCTGGTTGTATTCCTATTTGTAATTCCTGGTTGTATGGATCAGAGTCATTCGAGTTTGCACATTTGTTTGTTCAGATGATGCTAATGCTTTGCTGAAGAAAACTGCCATTTTTAAATTTTAATAATGAAGGTGTTTTCTCAAGATTTCTTCATATTTTATCCTCCAGGATTACTAAAATTGATTCTGCAATTTTATTAATAGCAAAGAGGGAAACTCTTTCTGTTATTTATAATTAAATTAAGATTTTTTTAATTGAAAAGAATATCGTCAATCTCTTTACTTCACTCACATTTACATGAAGACCGGTAAGAATTTTAAACTTCATATGTAATCTTTTTTTTTTTTATGACCAAAAAGAAGAGATTCGGGTAATTAATTGCTACTATTTTAAATTTTTCACAACTAAAAATTCTAAATGACCTATAACACAGAGGTGCCAAGTACTACGGTTTGTCCGTAATTATTACGGATACGTAATAAAAATTACGGCGAAAAAAAACGGAATTTCGCCATAGAATCGCTTGAAAAAAACGTAAATTTCGAACAGAGTATCGCGGACAAAAAGAGAATTTCGACAGATGATTGCGGAAAAAAGCTAATTTCGTCAAAGGGTTGCGGGAAAAGCGCGAATTTTGTCGAGGGGTGGCAGAAAATGCGCGAATTTTGTCAAAGGGTGGCAGAAAAAAGCACGACTTTAGTCAAGATATCGCGGAAAAAGTGGGACTTTAGTCAAGAGATCACGGGAAAAAAGCGCGACTTTAGTCAAGAGATCGCGTGAATTTCGTCAAAAGATCACGGACAAAGCGCAAATTTCGTCAAAAGATCGCGGGCAAAGCGCGATTTATATAAAAAAATCTCGGAAAAAGCACGATTTTTGTCAAAAGATCGCGGAAAAAGCGCGAATTTCGTCAAAGGGTCGCAGAAAAAATGCTAATTACGCCTCCATTTTTGTATGCAAAATCACCCTCCGAACTCTGATTATTGATAACTTTCATTTAAACTTGGCATCTCTGATAACATCACAATACATCATCACAGTGTCAACTTGCTTTGTAATTCTTGTCTTTAATCTAATTATGCCTTCTTTACCTCTAAAACAGCTCAAATGAGGTAACAAATCTATATCTGGAAAAATTCTTTTTGTACAACTGAAATGCTTCAGCATGTTCTAATTCTTCAACTGATAATTCATCCGTTTTGCTATCACTGTATCATGATTTTGCATTATTTATGAATCTTAATTCCCAAAAAACTAGTCTAACACTTGAATTAAATTTCAAAAAAATTCCTTGAGTACCAAGAAATATTTTTAACTACTGTGTGTGCATTACATAATGTTGCAATGTCTTACTTATAGTCCCTTCTTTCAATATTTAAAATTAGTTATTCATTTATTTTTTCATTATTTATTTATCTATGTGAAAACTTCTCTCAAAACGTAAATAATTAATCTAAAAATTCCATATAAAACGCTTATATTTCATGAATAACTTAAATATATTCATTAAATAAATCATTTACTTTTTATTTCAGCAGTGTAAACAAAATAAAATATCCATAAAAGAACTGTTGGAAAAATATCACAATCATTATACTAAGTAAAAAAGAAAAAAAAAAAATCATATTCTAAAATTTATTAAATATTTATTACTTTTGTTTCGAAATATATTTATTGAATTTAAATAAATATTTCCTTTCAACAACCAAACTTTTGTAAATTTTTGACCAGAAGTTTGCTAGTTATCCGAATTACAATATTTTCTCATTTTTCCAACTTTTAAAAATACCCAACCATCATTTCCTAGATTATAGGTATAGATTCCCAAAATCTGGAAGGAGCCAGTGGCCACATTGTGAAACAAATGCTGTGCGTGTATGTACTTTGATTATGGACTGTAACTAGTTCAATTAAATGGAAAATATATACGAAGATAGTCAAATAATACGAAGAGAGTTAAAACAACAACAAACAGTTCTTTTATATATACATATATACAGGAAATTGTACGGACTGACACCATAGTCAGTTATGGAACACTGCGATGTTGTTTTCGTGGACCATACCACTTGAATCAAAACATAATCTGTATAATTATGCTACAACTATACTATAATAGTCGTTATTATAAACAAATAAGACCCCATGGTCATTTTTTGCTAACGAAATAGCTCAGTAATGCGGTTTTTCTACATAAAAACATTCGACGCACGAACATCAACAAAAACGATAAGACTGCCGTTGCCAAACGGCAAACACAAAAGTCTGGTGGAACGCACAAGGGTGTGTTCAAAACCTTGTCAAGGCAAGCCGTAACATGCCGGCCCCCATTGACATGTGCCAACATTCAATAAAACAATATAAAGTGTATATATTATACCACATTCAAATATTACAATATAAACTTCAATACTATGCATATAACACTAAATAAGAAATAGATAAATGATAATACAAAATACAATAAGGATGAGTTGCAATGACAATACTACCTTTGCAATACAATAATAAAGAAAATTTAAGGAAAAAAAAAATAGGGTATTTCTTAAAACAAATGGGTCATCAATCCACGGGTAAGACAGATAATTTAGAAATCGACCTAACGAAAACGTTAGAGGCAGTTTTTACTTTTGCTACTCTAACATTACCATCCTTTCCTGGCATAACCTCTAGAATTCGTCCCAGCATCCATTTACAAAGAGGTAAATTGTCCTCTTTTATTACTACCATTGCTCCTGGTTTAATGTTATCGCTCTTTACCTGCCATTTTGAACGATTTTGGAGATGACTTAAGTAATTTAATTGCCAATTTCTCCAAATTAATTGAACAAATTTAGTTACTCTTTGCCATCGAGATAATCTGGATTCCCTAATATCAATTAATTGAGGTTCTGGAATAGCGTCTATTGGCCGACCAATTAGGAAATGCCCTGGTGTCAATGCATTAAAACCATTTATATCGGTCGATAACGGAGTTAAGGGACGCGAATTTAGTACCCCTTCGATTTGGGTGGTGACTGTTTGGAATTCTTCCATAGTCAATCTAGCACCTTTTAATGTCCGTTTAAGATAATACTTGAAAGATTTTACACCAGCCTCCCATAAACCACCAAAGTTGGGCAATCTAGGAGGAATGAACTTCCATTCAATAGCTTCTGAAGTAAGGTAATTAGCTAATTTTTCATCCGGTCTACGAACTAACTCATGAAGTTTGCATAATTCTAAATTAGCACCCTTAAAATTTGTAGCATTGTCTGTAATAATCGAAGAGCATTTTCCTCGCCTAGAAAAAAACCGTTTAAGTGCTGCGATAAACGCGTCCGATGTTAGGTCTGTGACCATTTCTAAATGAATAGCCTTTGTCACTAAGCAAATAAAGATCGCGACATAAATCTTATGAAAAATCCCCTTTCTCTGATTTTTATATTTAATCTCAAAAGGACCGCAAAAATCGGCTCCTATATGGTTGAAAGTAAAATTTGGAGTTACCCTTTCTGATGGGAGAACACCCATGATTTGTTTGGCAGTAACTGGATTGCTCCTGAAACAGCCAACGCAGTCATGCAGTACTTTTCGTGCTAAATTTTTCCCACTTATGGGCCAAAACCTCATACGTACGTAATGTATCAAACCTTGGGGACCAATATGAAAATATTTCCTATGAAAATACTCAAATATGAGTTTTGTAATCTTATGGCCTTTCGGCAAAATGATTTGGTGCTTATTATCAAAGTTTAAATCTGAATTTTCCAATCTGCCTTCAACTCTTAAGATATTATTTTGATCCAAAAAGGGGGATAAACATTTAATTTTGCTGGAAGGAGGAACCCTTGACTTCCGTTTTAAACTGCTAATCTCTTCCTGAAATTCTGCATTTTGTACTAACTTGATTAAAGAAGTTTCTGAAGCCTTTATTTCTGAGGTAGTGAGGCTGCCTCGGTGCCGGTCTACTGACTTACACTTACAATTGTGAAAAAACCTATAAATATAAGCCAATATACGAAGAATACTGAAATAATTGCTCTTCAAACTTAGAAAAAAATCTACTGCTTCAGGATTCCTGAAAAGAGAAAGGGAAATATTAGAATCAATGTCATTTTTACATTTTGATTTAGTCTCTACTAAATAGTCCTTTTCTGGAACAGAAATAAGTTCGTTGGGAATTGACAAGTCGTCAGCTGCTAGAAATTGTGGTCCCTTAAACCACATGGGATTCTCTATAATAGAATTAACTGTCGCACCTCGCGTTAAGAGATCAGCGGTGTTGTCCTTGCTGGAGCAGTGATGCCATGAGCTAGAATCAGTCAGTGCATTGATCTCTATAACACGGTTTGCCACAAACCGTTTCCATCGCCTTGATGAGCCTTTGATCCAGTATAATGTTATTTTGGAATTGGTCCAATAGTACTCTATCGATGTGATTTTTTGATCTAGGATTGGTTTTACTTTATTGGTCAGTCTTGCACTTAGTAAGGCTCCGAGAAGTTCCAACCGAGGCAGAGTTATCTTCTTTATTGGTGCAATACGACTCTTTGAAATCACAAGATTGACTTCCACACCACTCTCTCTTTTTATTCTCAGATAAATTGCAGAGCCATACGCTATTTTACTAGCATCAGAAAAGGCATGTATTTCTACAGCTATTACTTGATTCAAGCAACCAAGAATTTTCCTTGAAATTTTTAATTCTGCTAAATTTGGAAGTTCTTCGAACCACTTTAACCATTTTTCGTGCACATTAGTTGGTAACTATTCATCCCATGCTGTCTTCTTTAGCCATAGTTCTTGGAACAGGTATTTTATTCTAATGGTGAATGGCGTCAGCATGCCTAACGGATCGAAGATTTTACCAACTGCTTGCAATAGTAGACATTTTGAGCTTTTTTGCGAAGACAAGAATTCTATTAGACTCCTGACTTCGAATGTCAGACAATCCTCTTCTGTTTTCCAAGACATACCCAATACTTTAGTGAGATTACTACCTAGGCTTATAGTAGCATGTTCTGCCTGAATATCTAAACCTTCTTTCTGTCAGCACTTTACTAACGTTTCACCATTTGTTATCCATTTTCGTAGAGTCATTCCTGCTTCAGACATTATTTTCTTAGCATTAAGGGAAACATCAAGAGCTTCTTGCAGAGTATCTTCGCCCGATATGAAATCATCTACATAAATATATTTATCAAGTAAATTAACAGTTCTTGGATGTACATTTTTAAACTGCTTGATGTGCTCCTTAATGGTCGCAGATAGAAGAAATGGAGAAGCATTGACTCCAAAACTAACTCGTTTGAATCTAAAAATCTTTATATTTTTGAAAGATCTGAAATCATTATCGAACCACATAAAGCGTACAGCATCACGATCCTTTTCAGCGAGTGAAATTTGAAGGAACGCTTTCTCGATGTCAGAAGAAAAGGCAATTTGATTTAATCTGAAGTGGATTAAAATGTCGAATAGATGTGGATTTAAGTTGATGCCTGGCCATAAGCAATCATTTAAAGTCAACATGTTGTTATCATGAGAGCTGGCGTCACAAACTATACGAACTTTGGTAGTGAGCTTATCTTCCTTACAGACCACATGATGGGGCAAATAGTAGACAGCCTTGTCTAAAACAGGTTCATTTCCTTCAACCTGGTCAATAATTCCTTGATTTAGGTAATCATTGATTATCTCAGAATACTGACGAAAAAGTTCAGGATTTCTATAAAATTTTCTTTTTAAACCTTCCAAATGCTGTTTCGCAATATTAAAGTTATCGTTTAATTCCTTCCAGTCCCTTTTCCAGGGCAACTAAACTTCATATCGACCATCTACAAATTTTACAGTTTTGTCGAAAATTTGTTGTGCTTGATCAGTTTCCGATATTTTCGAATCATGCGTTATGCCAATAGATTCCAATTCCCAAAATTGTCTTAAATTATCATTAATTTCATCGAAATCTCTAATAAAATGACACATAGCGGAATTATTTGTAATTTCCCTGTCATCTAGTGTACCGGTTGGAATCCATCCAAAAACTGAGTCTTGCAAAATTAACTTATCACTAATCTTAACTGAATTATGTTTTAAGATTCTATAAAATAATTCAGCTCCAATCAAACCATGTACTTTTCCCGGTTTGAAAAACGTTGGGTCAGCAAATTCCACAAGATTTGGTAAATTAATGTTCGATATATTTAATTGCTTTGATGGAATTACATCTGTGATTTTAGGAACAATTAAGAAATCTATATTCTACTTGAAACTTTCACATTGGAAATAACACAGGAAATTTTATTTTTTATATTATGTAAAGAACCATTCAAACCGCTTAGTGGAACAGTAATTAACCTTTTGTTTAATTTCAAAGCATCTGCGCATTCTGTCATCAAAATATTGACGTTGCTCGCTGAATCGAGCATCATTCTGAATTTCCTTCTATTTCCAAATTTATCTTCAATAAAAACAAAACAAGTACTTAATAAAATTGATCTATTTTTCGTATTTACATTATTTAAAGCTTTCAACGATTCATTATTTACCGAATTGCATTCGTTCGTTTCTGTGGAAGTGAGGGGGGGAAATTCCAAGGTTACTTCATCTTTTGATTCGTTTTCCCTTTTATTTATTTTTTGAATGGCAGGTGCATATTTTTTCTCATTAGAAGAAGCATGCTTGCGACATAGTAAACTGTGGTGCAAATCTGAACAAAAAAAACGTGATTTTGATAAACATTTCTTAAGCAAATGCGTTGGAGATAAATAATTAATGCAGAGATTAAATCTTTTTGCTACTGAATATCTGTCATATTCATTTATTTTTAAGAACATATTACATTTCAAAATAGAATGATTGATAGAATGGCAAAGAAGGCACTTATTTTTTGTATGGGAATCGTTGTTTATGAGTAAACTTTTTGCCTTTTGATTTCTTTCATTTGAAAATTGTTTAGGTTTCGTATTTGAATTACCCTGCAAATTCTCTAATACTAAGCAGCGCTTTTGCAGAAAGGCAATAAATTCATTCCATTCGGGTAATTCACTGGTGGTTAACGATAACTCAAATTGTTTTTTCGATTCTTTGTCTAGTTTTTTAAGAATAATATTTATCAACATGATTTCTGAAAATTGATTAAGTTCTAAACCAATAGTTTTAAGAGCGCGAATGTGTTTTTGACATCCGTCAACAACAGCCCTTAAACCTTTAGCTGAATCTTGCGATAAACTTTCCATTGATAATATTTCATTCAAATGAGAATTTACAATAAAACGTTTATTTTGAAAACGATCTTGTAATGCTTTAAAAAGCGATTCATAGGAATCATCATCTGTAACTACATCTAAAGCACTATGACTAAGGGTCGATTTTAAATAATACAGTTTCTGTGTGCTACTTAATTTATTATTCGAATCAATTAAAGTCATAAACTGATCTTTAAATGTGTACCAATCTTGATAATTTCCCGAAAACTTTGGTAATGGTATATCAGGCAATTTATAATTTGTACTTGAATTTTCAAAATTTGAATTACTAAGATGAGGTGCATTTTCACTATTATTACTATTAGAGAGTAAGAATTTTCTAAGCCTTGCCTCTAATTGTTCTGCTTCATCTTCTATTTCTGTAAAGGCTGCCAGATGATCATTAAGCTCCGTATCCTCTTCTACAGTTTCAAAATATTTCACCTTTAAGTCGTCTAGATTCGAGACAATTTTTCGAATATTGTCAAATTTAACTTGATATTCCCAAATGTCCTTTTTATCTTCATCATCAAGAAATGTTTGTATTCTAGTCAATTGACCTTTATAGGCTCCACTCTGACGATTTAAAGTTGTTAGCTTTCTTTTATCAGTCATCTTTTAACTGATTATCTATGACTAATACTCCGAGAACAGTACCAGTTCCTAACTCCAAACGACTGGACCACTTATGTGTGTGTATGTACTTTGATTATGGACTGTAACTAGTTCAATTAAATGGAAAATATATATGAAGATAGTCAAATAATACGAAGAGAGTTAAAACAACAACAAACAGTTCTTTTATATATACATATATACAGGAAATTGTACGGACTGACACCATAGTCAGTTATGGAACACTGCAATGTTGTTTTCGTGGACCTTGAATCAAAATATAATCTGTATAATTATGCTACAACTATACTATAATAGTCGTTATTATAAACAAATAAGACCCCATGGTCATTTTTTGCTAACGAAATAGCTCAGTAATGTGGTTTTTCTACATAAAAACATTCGACGCGTGAACATCAACAAAAACGATAAGACTGCCGTTGCCAAACGGCAAACACAAAAGTCTGGTGGGACGCACAAGGGTGCGTTCAAAACCGTGTCAAGGCAAGCCGTAACAAATGCATAATAACAATAGTATTCATTGGGGGGGGGGGGGGGGGAAACTAAACAAAAACGCTCAGGAATTTAAAGTGAAAAATAATTTATGTGTATAAAGTTTTTGTTACGAGGGGTTCTCACACATTAACATCATGGTGGCGGGGGATATTAGGAAAACAATATTTCTTATTTTAATTTTGTCATATAAAAGTACATATTAAAAAAATTGTGAATGTGCAAGATTATTTTTCACAATAAAAATCAAAATGCACTTCAAACAATTGTTTTTCCATAAGAAAAAAAATATCGTCAAAAAAAAAAAAAAAAAGAAATACATAGCGACTTAGACCACGTCAAAAGTTATTGGCCACAGCAAAACATTTAATCACCGTGTGGCGACTGGCGACTGTGAATCAGCACTTCTGTTCTAGATACTAAAAATTAGCCATCTTTTACTTTTTTTCCCATTGCAGAACAATATCTTTAAATCACATGACATATTCTTGAGACTCCATCTTGAATCAAAGTAATGCATGTTCATTATGGCATTCAGCGACTACTACATTGGTTGCCACTTTTATCTAACTTAGAGTGGTTTTGGAGCTCTAAAATCACCGTTTATCACTGTTACTAAGTCGCTTACGCTGGTTACTGAAGACGCTACATGTGACCTTTCTCTCAACTCTGCGATCGCTGAGCGTGCCAAGTGAGGACGTTATATTTAGCGAGTGCTCATTTTCTGTTTTGTACAGAGTGTCAGTTTTAACATATTTTTCTCCAGATCACATGGATCAAATCTCTTTTCGTTCAGTTTAAGAAAGATGATGTGAGAGATCAGACACTAACGGTAAGGGGGCCGTCGGCCTGGCTTTTTGTTCTTTTGAGCGGGAGTCGTCGAGAAATATTTGAAAATTAATTTATGAAATTAATTTTTTTTTTCTTCAATGTAAAATTAATTACAACTTTAATTCTGCATCTATCCCAATAAACACCCAAAGAATCCTGTCAACAGTCGGAGTTTGACGAGGTGACAATATCTTATTAATCGATAATCTATATAATAACTCTTTGAAATTTCATCGATCTGAATGAGTGATGGAAGTACGGTAAAATCAGCAAACAAGTACATGCACCTATCCCCATGAATATATGAAGATTCCTATCAGCGGTTGGAGTTTAACTATATCTTACTAATCTGCAGTCTAACTCTTTGAAATATCATCAGTCTAAACGAATATCGAAAGTTTCTTATAAACTATTTCTTAATCAATAACCTTCAGTTTATATATCAATTAGCTGGAATCTAATTTAATCGCTACAAACAGCTGAAGTTTCCTGTTAATTGTTTCTCAATTGATATATTAATAAAATATAATTAACTATAAATTTATTCATCAGTTCTTTGACATATCTTCATCTACATCTTCCCTTTCCATTTAATGTCAGTTACTCATCAATATTCTCTTCATTTCATAAGCATTTGGGACTATAGAAGAATTTACATAGTACAGAAAAATAATCATAGATTTGTTCATTTATTTAAGAACTATACTGAAATTAATAAATAAAAGTAAAAAATTAGCTTTAAAGAAATAATCTTGGATTTTTACCTTAATCTTCATTAGAAGATTCTCTGCTGTATTTTATAATTTTACTAAGTAATAATAATATAATTGTGCTTACATAATACTTAGATGTAGATATACAGGGTGACAATTATTTAACTATATGAAATAAAACGTAAATTATTCAAAAACTACTGAGTGTAGAAACTTTATGTAACATGTAAACGTCACTACAGATATTCGGATTTAGGTTATGACATGTTCGATATGGCTGCCATCATTGGCTATGATGTGGCGCATCGAATAGCAAAATTCTGCATGACCCGCTGAAGTGTTGGAACATCGATGCTGTCGATGACCTCCCGAATGGCAGTTTTCAGCTCAGCAATGTCTTTGGGGTTATTTCTGTACGCATTGTCTTTAATGTAGCCCCATAAAAATGAGTCACGTGTGTTAAGATCCGGAGAATATAGCGGCCAAGCGAGCCCCATTCCAGTGGCCTCTGGGTAGCATAGAGCCAGAATGCGGTTCCCAAAGTGCTCCTCCAGGGCATCAAAAACTTTCTTTGTCCGATGGGGTCAAGCTCCGTCTTGCATGAACCACATCTTGTCGAAATCAGGGCCACTTTGGAGAAGGGGGATGAAACCATTTTCCAAAACATTCATGTATCGTTCAATAGTCACCATGCCATCAACGAATATCAGACCAATTATTCCATGACTGGACATTGCACACCACACTGTCACCCGTTGAGGGTGGAGAGACTTCTCGATTGTGAAATGCGGATTCTCAGTGCCCCAAATGTACCAAAATGGCCGACAACAATAAGTGCGTGCGTATGCGCATACTAATTCCCATCATCCCCTGCGGCCAACCACGAAGTTTGAACTTCGTCGTGCAAACCGTTGAAAAGTTATGACTGTTTAATTTCATATAGTTAAATAATTGTCACCCTGTACAAAAACGAATGTGAGTTGCCCAACTTTACAAGTCTTGTGAAATTATTAAATAAATTGTATGCTTTAACATTATGGATTAATTTTTTTTTTTCTACAACATGAGTTAGTGAATTTCTTATTTTCTTTTATTTCAGTTTTTAAACTTTTACATTGGCAACCTTTTTTTAATATTTTGTAACATTTCATATAATAAAATTAACATTAATTTGTATATTATTTAATTTTTTTAAAAATTTAATTCAGAAAATGATTAAATTAAAAGTTCTTATTTCACAGCTGCCATGTTATTAATTATCCACTATACATCATTAATGCAGTGTAATGATGGAGTTATATTTAGAGCATTATTTTCTAAATTTCATTATTTGTATTTCCAATAATTTGCATATTTATTTAAATAATTTTGAGTTTTCTATGGTACTTTATTTGTAACTCCGACATTACATTTTACATAACTTTGCTTTTCTCCTTTCACTGGTAATCCCGGGAGTTTTCACAACTAATAATCTTTGTCATTGGCCATTTATCTTTTTCATCAATTACCCATTATGGTCCTTCCCACCACCAAGATTCTAACAAATGCTTAGGAGAACACCCACAAGAAATCAAATCAGCAGGATTCATTGTGCCTAGCACCACATGGTGCCATTCATTATTGAGAAAAAGGTTTTTTTTATTTCTTTTACCCTGTTTGAAACAAAGACAAAGTAGTGACTGCGTTCATTTAATCAGTACAAGGAAAACATAGGATCAGTCCAGAATACTGTTTTCATATTCTGGACACAAGGTGATTGCTGTACTGAATCTGCCAACCTAGCTCCAACATTACATGAACATGCAATTAATTATAATGTAGGAATTGTTGCTTGCTTTATAGGGGCAACTCTAGTTTTTGCTCTAATTAGCTGGATTTTTACATGTTCCAGGAATACAGTCTTAAAAAATGTGCAAGCTGCATATGCATCTTTGCATGTGTCCATGAAAACTTGGTATTTGGTAGACTTGTTCACCTCAACATATCATGGAATTTGAACATGCTCTAATATACTTATTTTGCTGAATCATTTTTAAAAAGTTCTTTTAATTTCATCTGGTAAGGGAGAATCCCAATCCAGACTCAGTTTTTAAGTTTGTTGCAATAATATAATTTTCAGTGACAAAGTTATCATTCCAGCTTGTTAGAGGATTTAGTCTCTCTTTTATATATAGAAATACAATCCAGTGGATAAGATAGCATATTGAGAAAATCATAGTAAAATATTTTATTTTACGGATGAAAATAATTTCTTTTAAGAATGAGGATAATTTTCACCTTCAGAACGATTTCATGCTTTCGAGATTACTGCATCATTTACTGCAATTATTTAAAAGTATTTGAGATTTATTGAATAGTTATAATTACCTGGAAATAACATAATTTTCAGAAGTGTTTTATTCTCTACATACAAAAGATATTAAAAAGAAAAATAGTGGGATATTCGGCCTCTTTATGTGGAAAAATAAAGGTAAATATGGAGTCATCAACCATCATAAAATATTTTATTTTTATGGGTAAAAATTGTCTTTTCTCTTCAGAAGATGTGAATTTCATCATTAGAAAAATTCTGTCAATTCAAGATTATGTCAGCAATTAACAGAATCTTTAAAAAATGTTTGAGTTTTATGGATATCAATGTGGTTTTTCTTTTTAAATTTGATGGCATTTTCATTTTGAGAAGCATGCTTCTTGGCAGATTGTGATCAGACAAATTGAAATTTATGTTATACAGCTTTTTTTTTTTTATTATTTGTAAAATACAAGTATTTTATGTGCAAAATGTACTTTTTTACTGTGTATGTTTATATTGTATGCAGGTCTTTTTTTCCTATGTATTTTTAATAAAATTTTATAAGAAAACCTGTGAAAATGGAATTGCTCAGGGTATGAAAGAATATTCCATTTTATGCAGGTTTCCATCTTATCAGGTATCATTGTATGGTATTCCTTCTATTAGGACCATGCAATGATCTGTTTTGCAGATTTTACTGCATTATGAAATATGGAGAAGAAAAAAATTATTTTCTAAATTCTCTTTACATTTTTACTTGCAGATATACAGTATCAAATCATCCACAAGAACAACCAATAATTGCCTTTGCTTTTCAAGAACCTGAAAATGATCCAAGACATTTCTGCTATTTGTGGATTATTAGAGGCCATTCTGTTAATGAGAGGTAACGTATTTCAACAATTTAGCTTATATATAAGTCTCTAATGTTATTATATGCAAAAAAGATAAATTAGTATTTCAGTTAAGAGCCAAAGGACTATCAACTAATGATTTAATTGTGAAAAGCATGCAGAATTGTAGCTTTCTGTATTTTAAATGCACATCAAATGTACACTTATCTCAGAAAAAAATTTGACATTAAAACTTGAATAAATTTTTTTCATTGGAATAAGTCAAATTTAGAAGTGAACAATAAATTATGGAATATTAAGCCAAATATTTCTGTTTGGTCAACAAATTCCCAAAAGAAATTGTCATTCTGACCCTGCAAGGACTGAATGACTGCATGGTTCACCATCCAGAGGACTTATTTTAAATAATTTTTATTTTCCTTGTATGATTAATTTTAAAACTTTTATTTGGTGCAGCTTTTGGTTTGTTTCCAGACTTGTTTAGAAAAAGAAAAAAAAAAAAAAAATCCAACCAATCATCTACAGATATAAATTAAATAAAACCAAAGTAGAGTGAGTGCACCAGTAATTAATCTACGAAACACAAAACTGTAGGACACAAAAATTAATGCACGAATATGGTTAATTTTGGTTGGTAGAAAATGTATATAACAATCCAATGAAGTACATTGTTAAATATTCTAATTGCAACTACACTTGTGATTGCATATTAAAATGGATCAATTAGAAATATTTCCACAAGTATTGAAAAAAGATCTCTATTTTAAAGTTCAGATAGCAACTCTGAACATGACAGATTTGGGATAAACACTCTCAAATAACTCATAAATAATTAACCAAGCTAAGCCATGAATTAAATTTATACATACCTCTATTTTGTGATATTGGAAGGTAATTTCACATGTTCTCTTAAAAATGCAGTTTGATATTAAACTAACCTTGCTAATTTTAAACAGAATATATTTTCATCTATGTGTTAATTATTGTAAATTATTGAACTTTTATAGGCCTGAAGATTTTTCTGTTGCAACCATGTATGCTTTAGTGTATGACAAACGAACTTATGTTGAATCCTTTGGATATCTGTATACTGTAAGTTAAAGTTTTTTATTTTATTTTTTAAAATAAAAATGTGATAGATATTTATGTGAATATTATATATAATTTTTTCTCACCAGTAAAATTTTATTTAAAAACTACTGTTTACCATAAAAACAAGCATACATATGCATGCCTGTTTGTGTTTCGGGGAATCCCCAGAATTCCGGGGATTTGATAAAACGTGACCCGGAAATTCCGGAGTTACACATTCATGAGATTCTTCTGCGATTTTCCGATTTTTTACCGTTTCTCGCATTGAGGATTTGTTCAGAAATTTAAAAAAAAAAGTCGTCAGTCCAAAAATTCAGACGTAAAATATCACAAATTTCGGCAAGTGATCGGCGAAAAAACAATTTCGTCAATCGTTCGCAGAACAAAAATAGCCAATTTCGCAAAATATTGCGGGAAAAACACAATTTTGTCAAAGAATCGCGGAAAACACCCACAAATTTCATCATAGAATCGCAAAAAAAAAAAAAAAAAAACTGCTGATTTCGTCAAAGGGTTGCGGAAAAAATGACAACTTTCGTCAAAGGATCGCGGAAAAAACACGAATTTCGTCCAAATATCGCGAAAAATCCGGATTTAGTCTAAGGATCACGAAAAAACTCGGAATTTCGTTTCTTTTTCGCGGTCTTTTGACTAATTTCGTCAAAGAATCGAAACACGCGAATTCTGTCAAAGGATTGCGGAAAAACACTAATTTCGATAAAAAAATTGAAAAAAAAAAGTGAATTTTATGTCAAAAAATCGCGTAAAAAACACGAATTCTGTCAAAAGACCGCAAAAAACACGAATTTCATAAAAGAAGTCGGAATAAACGCCTATTCTCAAAAAAGATCACAGAAACAACGGGAATTTTGTCAAAAGATTGCGAAAGAAACGGGAATTTCGTTAAAAGATCGCGGAAGAAACCCGATTTGCGTCAAAGGGTCGCCGAAAAAACCCGAATTGCATCAAAAGATAGCAGAAAAAATGTGCATTTCGTCAAAAGATCGCAGAAAATACGGGAATTCTATTAAATTGCGGGAAAAAAAAACGCAAATTTTGTCAAAGGATTGCAGAAAAAAAAATACAGTTTGTCAAACGATCGCGGAACAAACGCAAATTTTGTAAAAAGATCGCAGAAAAATCACGAATTTTGTAAAAAGATCGCAGAAAAAACGGGAATTTTGTAAAAAGATTGTGAAAAAATGGGAATTTTGTCAAAAGATCGTGAAAAAACGGGAATTTTGTCAAAAGATCGCGGAAAAAACGGGAATTTTGTCAAAAGATTGCCGAAAAAAAATGGGAATTTCGTCAAAAGATTGACGAAAAAAACGGGAATTTCGTTAAAAGATCGCCGGAAAAATGGTAATTTCGTCAAAGATCGCCGAAAAAAGGGGATTTTAGTCAAAAGATCGCCAAAAAAACGCGAATTTCGTCAAAAGATTGCCGAAAAACGCAAATTTCTTCTAAAGATCGCCGAAAAAACAGGAATATATGATCTAAAGATTACGGGAAAAATGGGAAATTCGTCAAAAGGTCGCGGAAGAAAGGTTAAAAGGTCGTAGTTGCGTGACTCCGTGAAAGTTCGGCCTTTTTTTTTTCAGGGGATTTTATCAAGTGTTACAAACAGCCATGCATATGTTAACATAATTAGGTTCATAAAAAAAAACCCTCTATTATGTGAAAATTTTTATGAAAACATAAAATTGATTAGGCATAAGTTTATTATGAAGATTTATTATGTAAAAAAAAAAAAAAAAAAAAAGCAAGCGTGAGTAGGACTTGCACCTAGAGTTTCTGCACCATCATGCCATATTACTATAAACCTTAGTAAGTATCTATTTTCTTTACAAATATAAAATGATTAAAAAAAAAGAACTTCCTACTTATACTTGTTGACCGTTGCTTTTCTGTAAATAGATGGAACTGTGGCAACCTTCAAGATTAAGACTGTTGGGAACATGGTAGCCTGAGCACAGGATATCCCATTGGAAAAATCTGATCATAACTTTTATTTCATTGAGTTATAAGTTTGAAATTTTTACAAAACAATGCGGTCATAGATCTTTTTTTTATATATTAATTTCAATTTTATATTTTCAGCTGTTTCTAAAAAAAAAAAAAAAAAAAAAAAAAACTTGACAGACACATAGTCAGACGAGTTTGTCACATAATAAATTTTTATACAATTATAAATTTGTGATTTTCAGAGTTTTTCGGTTGCATGTGTATACTGATATGTCAGAGTGGTAGATCTGAAATCAGCTAAAAATTTAAATATACAAATATTAAAGATTCAAGGTTAAAAACAAATATAAAAAATATCACTCAGACACATCAATATAGGCCAAAAGAGAATTATTTATCGTAAAGTGATTAGTTAAAATCATAATGATGATAAATAATATAATCTATTTCAGATAGTTGATATTCAAATTTAATGATTCATTGATCAATTATTTTACTTTTCAGTTGGCTTCATTATTTAATAAGTTAATATATAAAAGTCAAAATTCCAAGATTGATAACATAAATTAAATATATTCTTAGTCTTCATTGTAGTACGTGTTAATAATAAAAGATAACTCACCCTTATTGTTATTAGGATGAGTGAAGCGAATCCTCTACTAGGCTACACAAATTACATTTTGTCGTACACTTTACAAAAAAACTATTCAGTATTTTGACTTAAAATTAAACAGAAAAATAAATTATGATCTGTAGATTTGCACAATATTATTTTTTTTACAGAATAACCTTAAAAAATTTATTATTTTAATTAATTTATTTTACAGGTTTTTCCACTACGGATGCATTTTTACAAATAAAAAATGAAACACGTCTATTTTTAGAAGAAAAAATAAATCACAGAGTTAGTCATTATAGATAGAATCATGATTAATTAAATAGTTTCCCGATTTATTTTTTTAAATTTTAAAATACCCTTTTTAAAAAAAATTGTAGCATATCTTTAATGAATTAAAATTTTGAAAATTCAGTTATTTACATTCAATTATAAAAGTATTTTTCAGTGTTAAGAATTAAAATACACAATTTATTCTTATTATATGTGAAATCATTTACACAGACAATACTTACACATTTTAAAAGAATTATATTGTGATTTTTTTTTTTTTTTTTTTTTGTAAAGTGGCAACAAAACAATTCTAAACAAATAAAATTAATTGTTAAATTAATTTTATCATAAATAAAAAGTTCCGAGAATATTCTTAGTTATTTGGCTGAATTTGCATTTCTAAAATCAAAATGGGCCAAAACATAAAATAAAATTTTTGCTTAAAAAGGATGCAAAAATAATATTAAATTGTGTTACTTTCAAATATTTATCTTATTAAATAATGCTTCGCGAATCAAAACAAAGCATGGCTTTTGCTAGTTTAAATAAATGAAGTATTCCAGAGTAAATGCACGATACACTTTTATTAGATTTTCATATAACAAAATAGAAGAGTGATCAGCTGAGTACACATGACACAACAGTAAATAAGAACTTACTAATTTGTATCTCATAAGATATACAGGGTGTATCTGAAATGCTTCAACTAACTTAGAGGGATGATAGTAATCATGAAGACTAACAAAAAATGCAGTGGAACATGGGGTCACAAATGACATTTAAAGGATGAAAATCGAGGAAATATGTCTGGAAATGGACAAACTGAGACAAGAAAGAAACACCCCAGAAAATTATTTATTGCACAGAATAGGTACAACATAGCTCGTGATGTCCAGACAGGGCTGGCTATTTGCCGGCAAAAAAGGGTTTCTGCCTTGCCAGTGTCAGAAACTGGTTATAACCGGTTTTAACCGGCAGAAACTGGCAACAACTGGCATAAACACATTTCATGACATAATCTGAGACTTTTTTACTAGTATTAAATTCCTTAAGTACATTTTATTCCGTATAAATAACAAATGAAATATTGTGGGTAGTTTTAATTAAAAAATAAATAGATTTGTATTAGAAAAAATGAGTAATTTAACAGATAAAATTTTTGTTATAGTATGGTTATATAATTTTATATGTAAACAATTACAGTAGACTCCCTCAAATCCGCAAAGCTTGTGACCAGAGGTTGTGCGGATTTTAGAATTTTGCGGATTTCTGGTCATTGATTTGTTTACATTTTTGAAACATTAATTTGATTGGTAGTTAAAAAAGGGAAATTATAATGAATGCTTACAATAAAGTGAAACATTAAAATAAGTAAAATATTAAAATAATTTATTAGTTTAAAAGTAAGTAATTATTAAAATAATTATGTAAAATAAAAATTTAGAAAAATATTTAATTATTAGGGATGTAATCGATTCAATTCGATTCTAAAAGTCCTATGCTGCCATCTAGTGATAGCAAGGAGAACAGTGTTAATGCTGTTATCAGTATATATAGCCTATTGCGCTCACTGTAACTTTTTTTCATTGTTATTTAGAGTCTTGAGTGCTTTTCTTATGCTGCTTTGTATGTTTAGAAATAAATTTGTCTATAATTTAAAAAAAAAAAAAAATTCCGCGAAAAATAATTTTAAAATAGCGTTCTGGTTCGTGGATTTTTCTATTTCGTAACCTGGAATTTTTTATCTATATATGCTAATTTATATCAAAATCAAAAGTAATGTAAATTTATTTAGTAATAACTCGGCTGTAATAGCCAAAAGAGACTGATTAACAAAAAATTTAGTAAAAAAAAACATTGTGGTAGTCGCTGATTTCGGCGCCATCTTGAATTTTGTTCCTGCAACTTAACTGTAAATTTCATTGTTTACATCTAAAAAAATACGCGGATTTTAGGCGTTCGCAGATTTTAGGGTCGCGGATTTAAGGGAGTCTACTGTATTAGAGTATTTTAAAATTTCAGTTTAAAATCAAATACAAAACTATATCCAATACTTATTTTAAATTAAACAATGAAAAGAAAAGAAAAATATTCAATACTTGTTCAAAATAATTTTCTGTAATTTAACGTAATAATTTAATAACAACACTATAAATTATCTCTCATAGAAATATTATAGTTATATGCGGATCTTGTAATTCCATGAATTTAAAAACATTTCATTTAAATACAGTATTCAAAGGAACAAATCTGACTTTTTTTTTTTTTTTTTTTCAATTTAAGACTGTTATAAGCATAGATCAAATTTTGTGCGAATTTTAGTGAAAAAGCTAAAATCTTTAACAATGATTTTACGCACAAATAACGTATAGACACGACAAAAAACGATTATATGGGATATTTGTGTCGTGTCTGTATGTTATTCGTGCATAAAATCGTTGTTAAAGATTTTAGCTTTTTTATTAAGACTGTTAGTTGAAAATGTTCCAACCACATTTTGCACTTACAAAACAAACAACTACAAAGGTTCAAAGCAGATTTGATACAGTAATAACCGACTGCCATATGCTAACTTATTTACTTCATCCTAAGTATATGGGATCAAAATTGACATATGAGCATAAAGAAAAGGCAAGGAAATTGCTTTCTGATATTAATCCCAATTTTGTGCCACATATAATATCCTTTGAAGCAAAATCGACTCCTGCCTCAGAAACATATTTCTCCAAGGAAGACCTAGAAAATATCTTGCCCTTACCTTCTATGTGGTGGTCATCTTTAAAAACGAATACTGGTGAAAATGAGGATTTTTCGAATTTGCATCCTCAATAATGACATTGCCAGCAAGTAATGATAGTCTTGAAAGAATATTTTCAAACTTTTCTTTCATTCAAAACAAAGAAACAGTGTGTTCAGAAAGATAGCAAAATTTTGTCCTATGCTATGGAATGTTCTGTGGAAAAAGTAATAATAGTATATTTGAGTGGCAATTTTGTTCTTTCAATATTGTAAAATAATTGTGCAAGATATTTCATTAAATTTTTTTTCTGTTATTTATTGTGCTTCAATTATTTACTTATATAATTTCACAAGAATCATAATCTTTAAGTTATTGCATTGCATTATTTATTTAAAAATACTCTGAAAAATACATTTGTTAAAATATCAGATTTTTTTTGTAAATTTCTTTTTTTACTTCTAAATAAAAATTCAACTCTAAACAATAATATAAAATAGTTAAACTTGTACAGCATCAGACTACCATTGACAATTTCTGTTTTTCAAGTGAAAAAAAATTAGTACCTATTATTATATAAGCAAAGTATATTTATATGATAATTTTGAAACTTTTTTACAACTTTGAATAACATTCATAATCTTTAATTTTAATTTTTAACTTAATTGTTTACACATCAAATACATGTATGAATTAAGAATCATTGCACATTAAAGTTCTTATTAATATTATTTCTGAGTTTCTGCCAGTTTTTGCCACTTACTGGCAGAAACTAGTTTCTGCCATGCCGGTTATAACCGCTGGTTTTAACCACTTTGGCAGAAACTTGCCAACCCTGTGTCCAGAATAAACAAATATTTTACAACAATTGTTCAAAGTGTCGACTGTGGACATTATTACGTAGAGTACATCTATGGAGGAATGACTGATGGACATGCTCGAAGACTTCGAGAGTTTCCTGGATTTTTCCTTCAGCGGTCACAATATGTGCTACTACTTCTGGCGTTTCGACTGGCGTCTCAGATTTGTTTGGCTTTCTTCCAAGTTTTTGTTATCTCTTTCTGACTGGATATGCACAAAGTGAAAGGAAAACCAGCTTCGTGCTACTGCCAGTTCTGCAGAAAAACAAGATGCGAGATTTCGATATTTTGTTTTGTGATTTTCACCCCTTTAAACGTCATTTGTGACCACATATTTCATTGCATTTTTCGTTTGTCTTGATGAGTACTATCATCCCTCTAAGTTTGTTGAAGCATTTCAGATACACCCTGTATATACATTGAATTTGTAAAGAATATTTTACAGACTATTGAAGGTTTGAATTTATAATATTACTTGAAGCTATTAATTCTAATTTAGGGATAGTTAATAAAGTTCATTATAGTCTTTCCAGTTATTTGAATTTAATCCTTTCATAAGCCATTTTGAAGAATATCCAACTTTGCAATTTGCTGAGGATCCATGAAGAAAACTTTTCATGTCAGAACGTTCATTAAGGAAAAAATGCCCACAAGCAGATGAGCAAAATTACCACAAATTCAATAGTAGGCATAATTTTATTTCTGATGGGATGATGATGATGATGATATTAGTACTCCCTTGCAAATCGGAAATTTAATTAACTTTGGAGATTATGAGGATGTGTAACCAGTCCATCAATTTCACAATAAAAAGTATACACATCAGGCTTCCATGATGTGTATTAAAACTTAAAATAATTTTAGTAGTTGTTGCTGTAGAAATTAATCCAAGGTAGAGATTCTTGTATTTTGTTGAAATGATCACTGCAGATGCAACCAATTTTTTTAAGATGACTGCATTCGTTGAGAAGTTTCAGCCGAATCCCTTACCGCCTGATCGACCCAGAGGCTGAAGGCTCCCGTGCACACTTCACTATCCCACTGCTTTTCTGAAACTAAGGACTTTAGGAGATCTTATTTAGCACCAAAACTCACCAGATCTCTTAGCCAATCAGCATTCACAAAAACTGTTACTATGCACTGAGAGAACACCAGCCTTTCCATGATGGATGAATGCTGACCCTGTCACGTCGCACGCACACTTGCAATTCAAAGATAGAGGTGCTTGCTGTGACGTTTGGCTGGAAAGTTGTTGTTTACTAAAGGAAAGTAAGAGAAATTAAAATGCAAATGTACTGAGTTTCAGAATGCCATTCATGCGATATTTAATTTAAATAACAGAAAATAAATAAAAATATTTTTTCTTTTAACTTCTTTGTTTTTAATATTTTGATGGGAATTTAGCAGCGAAAAGGAGAGAAATATTTTTATTGATATGAATGATGAATATGAAAAATTTATTAATTTGAAAAATGAAAATGTCTGGTTTTCTGAAAGTTTAAAAAAGGAAATATACATTTTATTTAGAGTGATAATATTGAAGAATGCTTAATATATAAATGAAAGAAAGATTTAAAAAAATAAAAACATATTAATTAAATATCGGAAATGTATCTAATAAATTAAGAAAATTAGGAATGGTCATTTTTTTAAAATTATTTACATATATGAATTTTAGATTATTATTTCTAATTAATTGAGCTATTTATAATTTATTATTTTTTAAGGAAATGTTTCAATTTTGTTACAATGTGCTCCAAGATCTTTCTTTGTACCAAATTCCAAGATACTAGGTCAACGAGAAGTACTCTATCGGTTTTGAGAGCGAGTTTGTATGAAAAAAAAAAAAAAAACTGTTTTAAGGCTGTTACTTTTTTATTGCATTGAGTTAGAAGCTCAAAATTTTTGCAAAACAGTGGAGACGTGAACCTTATTATCTGACATTAATTTAAACTTGATGCCCACAGCTGTTCCTGAAAAAAAAAAAATAATGATATAGACATGTGGGCAACAAAGTGATGCTATAATGGTTCTGTTTTTTTTCTTTTGAGGTACAGAAAAAAAGTCTTAAAAAAGTCTTATTGAAGTGTCAGGTCAGACCTATTATATAAATTATAACCTTCCTTACATAATTTTTTTACTAAATTATTAGTAATTTTTCACAACTGGTTGTAGTATTTTAATTGTACATCATCATAATTTTTATTTTATAACTATGTTCTTAAATATCTATTAACAGGTTAACACTTTAAATAAATCTCTTATTTAAAGTTTAAGTTTTACTGCCTTATGGTGAGGTTTGATAAGTTTTTAAGTTGTTAAATTTAATAAACATTACATTTTTCTTCTATTATAGGAATTGAGGAATTGTTTTAAAAGATTTGAATATCGGATGACAAGTGATCCATTTTCTGCTGCTCAGTCTAGTTCTGCTACTGGTAGTTGTCTGCTGTCTTGTCAGACTGTTTGTCAAACAGATGAATCCCATTGCCTTGATGTTGGCTCTCATAATGATAGTAATAGACTTTTATGTTTTAGAAAATCTAAAGTAAACTCTTTTTACATGACAAACTATGTAGTGCAAATATTTTACAAATTCCCAGTTTCTTCTTTTTTTACTTTTGAGCTGTCTTTGATTTTTTATGCTTTCAGATATTTTAATATTGTTTTAACATCAATCAGTTAAAAGTTGTCTACTAATGTCTAATTTTGTGTAAGTACTTTTTTAATATTTTTGTTAAATGTAACATAAAATATAAAGTGTAATGAGATTATGAATTTCTTTGAGTTCTTTATCTGGCACATTAATTCCTTCATTATTATTTTGTCATAAAACTAAGGGCTGTATGGACTAAGCTCGTCAACCGCTGTCAAGACCTAGCTGTCCCTAAAACCATACTAATTTGCTCTGTTTAGTGAACCTTGGCAGATCAGATTTACATCACCTACAAAATTTTCAGACCAGTAGAAGTATCTCTCTATTCTAAAAAAAAGTAACTACTGCTGTCGCCGCCGCCGGTTTTGATTTTTTTGTGACCGGAGGCCTTTCTTCGTTAATATTAACAAAAATAATGCATACAAAAATATGAAAATCGGTGGTTTTATACAGAAATGTTTGATAAACACGCTGATGCAGACAGTTTTCAAATCGAAGAATTATTTTAAGAGTTATTTAATGCTAAAGTTGGACAAAACCGTTCCACTAAAAAAGTTTTATAGCAGCAAAAACTATACATGGCAGTGTAATCATTTTTAGATCATTTTATGCGTTAGAATTTGCCGGAGTGCAGATTGCATTAATTTTTTTATTTTGACTCATTTTTTCAGGTTTTATTTCTATTTTAAATTCAAATTTTCAGCATTTCTAGAGATATTTTTTACAGATTTCAGAAAATTGTACTAATTTAAACTGTTGCCAACTGTATAAAAAGCGCAAGCAACAATGTTTGCTTCAAATAAAAAATTTATTTACACGTGACTATTATAAACAGGAAAAAAACTTTCAAATTAGAATTAAATAATTACGTATAAAAAGCAGGAACTTATTAAAAATTACGTCATAAAAAGTATACATGTGAATTTTAAAAGAGAAAGGATATTGTAAAATAATAAATTCATTAACATGCGTTAGAAGTCTTAGGAGAAATTACGTCATACTTACGTCACATTATAGTTATTACATAAAATGAACACAAAATAATATTGCAAAAAAGTTTAAATTTAGAAATTGCGCTAGACATTTATTTGATATTTTGAGAATTAATTTAAAATGGTCTCATTTAAAAGAACTTTCTTTTCGCTTTGTTAAAAAATACCAGGAGACAAAGACTCTCTTTACTTAATTCCTTTTATATTAGCTTATTTTGAAATGTTGTTACACGTGTATAGTATACGTCATCAAGTTATTTTTAACGTTTTATTTGTGTTTTTATTAATGTTGTACGAATTTATTTGTTCTTTCGTTATTTAAAATAAAAATTATATCAATTTGTATAATTTGGCGATTTATATAATTTGGCGAAATTGGTCGACAGGATAATCAAGTAGTACCGCAGCGGATTTGGCGTTAAAATTCCCCAATCAAAGAGAAATGAATAGAAATTCGTTTATAGGGAGATCGCCACTGTTTTTTAAATTATAATTCAATCTTTCGAAATCTTTTTAAAGCCTATAAAATTAGCGTGCATTTAGAGTCTGCGGTGTCTGGACGGGGGTTGGCGAGCGTAGCTCGTAGGGGGCCGAGCCCCCTAGTTATTAAAAAAAAAATAAAATCTAAGAAAATTTTGGCAAACTAAAAAGCGTGTTTTTAGCGCAGTTTTGCTTGACTTTGGCTCATGTTTTTGCTACTAAATATGGATATTTTTCACTAAATTGTATAGAGTGTTTGGATAGAGTTGAGCTGTTCCATCTCAATTCAGGCAGGCAGTACTGATATGCGTCAATTTACCATCATAGATTTTTTTCAAAAAATTACAGTAGTTACAACTAAGCAATACATAAAATTTCCCAATAGGATTTTTTCCCCAAAATTTTTTTTCTGTGGTTACAGCACTTTAAAGTTTACGATAAAATTGACAATTTTCAGAAAAACAGAAAAATGCTTCATTTTGAAATGAACACAGTATCAAAAATATTTAACGTATCCAGTCAATTTATTTTTTACAAATAGTTATTAAGCTGAATTTTACTTTAGCATAGTTTAAATAATATAGTGACATTTTAAATTAATTTTAAAAAATTGTTTCTAAGTACAAAAAATGGAATTATTACTGATTTTAAGATTTTTTTTTCAGAGTGAAAAAAAATGTTTTAAAGTTAAACATTGATGGTAATCCAAAGACCTTTAATGGGAGTTTCACAGTAAATTTTATTTTAAGCCTAAGGTGCATGCAACTTTTGCAATTCAATTTCAAATTATGCAAAATTTCGTAAAATCGCTATTTTTGAGATGCAATTTCTTAAAAACACCATTTTTTAAAAATCTGATAATATGCTCAATTGATACCTTATTAGTTTCTAATAAATACCTTATAAGCAAATCGTGTGTTTTTGCTTAGAAAATTTTATATGATTTTTTGAAAATAACATGTTGTGTATATTTTTGAAAAGACCAGAAAGTCAAGCTTTTTCTTATTTCACTGAATTTATAATTGTTTATGAAATATTGATTATGAAAGTAATTGGTGGATAGGACAAATCAGTAGCATATCATGAGAACTAAATGACATTACAGTATCATTCATGTACTCCCATGGTCCAGCAAAAGTATTCCAGTGGCCGGAAGAATCTGGAAAGAAATCTGGAATCGATGAGAGCATCGATACATCTTTCAACCATCACGTCTGGCGAGTGGTACCCATTAAATTTGGCGAGTGAGGACAATAAAGTTAATCGCCACGTTTTAAGTGTTACTCGACGCATTCATCTTTTTTCTTTCCAGATTCTTCTGGCCACAGGAATGCCTTTTCTGGACCACAGGGTATATGGATGATGCTGTTATGTCCCTCAGTTCTCGTCATATGCTATTGATTTGTCCTATTCACCAATTATTTCCATAAATGCACCTAATGCAATCACAGATTTATAAATCGTGCATTGAATGTTGTTTTGTCATCTGTTTGGAGGTTTCAACTTTTGTCAATGCATTTTTAATTGTTCGTCCCATATAACCTTCATTATTTTTAGTCATCCAATGATGTTTAGATCGTATACCAACAATACATTTTACATTACCTTATTCTTTCTCATTATTAGCTCTATAGGCTTGAATAATGTTTCTGTCTAGATGGAGTAGGATACTTTTTTAACTGAGAGGATAGTTCAGCAACAAATGAGACAGAATCTCGGATGGTTAATGTTTACATAATCCCCCACAGCATCATATGCACTTTTTTCATGGTCAGCAGCTGAAAAAATCCACTTCTTTAGTACAACTTCATTATTTTTGTGCAATCCATAAAAATAATACTTATTTTTAAAATGTGCTCTATCTCCATCTGATATATACACAATCGATTCAAGTGTTTGTAATTGGTACAACTTAGATAATTCTTTTTTTATATTTTCTATGGCACAAACAGCATGGGCTGTATCATGAGTTATATCATCAGAAACTACAATAAAACTCTTTATTTCTTCTCTAAAATATGCTGTACAGGTAAACAATGATATTTGAGTATTTTGCCAGTGAAAGCTTTGTACTTCATCTGTCAGTATTACCGACCAGTTTTTAGCAAAGTCAGAATGCATCATGAGCACAGATTTTTTTTTTTTTTTAGATAACTTTACCTCAGCAAGTCTTTGTCTCTGATTTTTCCTTGAGTGATAATGAGGAATTGCTTTTCTCACCCAGTGCCTTACATCTTCTAGAATTTTTTTAATCCATACCAACTTTTTTATTAAGTTACCACCTTCCCATATAGCATATACAACCTCTTCCTCTTCATTCAAATCAAAAGCTTCGACTGTAAGAATTTCGATACCCCAGGGCACTCACCACACTCTTCGAGCCAACAATTTTCATTGTTTATTTTTCTATATAAGCATTTCGTCATCATATCTTCTTCTGTAATTTGAATGCCTGTTAGATTTTTAAGAGCTACACATATTCATTTCTAATTGTTATGTAAAGTTTTTTTTTACAACATAACATTTTAAAATGTTATGTTGTAAAAAAAAACTTTACATAACATTCACCCTTCTTAAATTTACATAAACTTAATTTTGTATATTCTGTTAATTTTAATAATCTACTTCCTTTCACCATCTTTCAATTTTGACAGCAAAATTTTATTAAGTTTTAAATATTAAATCCTAAATCTTTATTTTTAATTATTTCATTTAAAATTTCATTTATTATATTCTATTATCTTTTTCCATTTCTCTGGTAAACTTTCATAAAATTACTGAAATCGTTTGCCAGAGAAACGAAATTATTACTACTAAAGCTTCCCTTAATTTTATTGCTTTCCATTCACCTCGCATCCCAAAAGATGCAACTTTTAAGAAGGTTTAGTCCCTTATCTCAGAACAGACAGGAAATTCCTTTCGACGTCATAGGAACTCCCACATAGCAAACATTCCTTTTCTCCCCGCTTCTTCAGTGCGTTGCCATTCCATGGTCATAATCCTACTATAAAATCTTTTTCGCCGGAAGTGCTAGCGACAGGCCATCTTTAAAAATATTCTGATTGGCTGACATTGCCGAGTTCGTTTCCAGATTTCGGCAGGCAATTTGAAAAAGAGTCAGTTTTAGAATTTTATGAGAAGACTCCAGACCGTTTTTCGAATCGGGAGTTGTTTTTAATTTTTTTCACCGTTGGGCGTAAGCCCTGGTGAGCGCACCATAGGAGGAGATTTAGATATTGCAAAGTAAATATCCGTGTGTAATATTAATTTATTAACCACCACCATAATTAATTCTTATCTCTCAAAATTTGAATGAAAAGAAGATGGAATTTTTCCTGTTCTCGTTGTCAAGTTTCCACCGTCATCCGTTAATTGCCATATCTAAAACCAGAGAACCAGCGTCGCATCAAGTATACAACGAATTGTGAATATGCTCATACGTTTCCTTTTGCATCCTCCGTCATCAATATACATCTCCTTTGCATCCTCCATCATCAATATACATCTCTTCTTACATCCTTCGTCATTAATTAGAATTTTATTCTTTTAATATTGCACTTTTTATACATCTAAATTCAACAATCATCATAATGCCATAACAATATTATATTATGTAATCATCACTTCTATTACCTACAGAACTCTTTACCATCCAGTTATTCCGACTTTGTTTTATAAACTTTCACAAACTGTATTCCATTCAAGAACTGTTTTTATTTACAAGAATCAATATTGACATAAAGAAGACTGTTATAATACGAAATAACGTTTAACCTTTTTCAATAATTTATTAAAATTTTATTCTCAACATAAAGTATAACATGCTCCGGATCCGGATAGATTTCAATGTGTCTCCTATTATACAATAAAATACTTGATTATACAATTGATTTCATTCATTTTAATTATGAGTGTGTTTTATGTGTAATGATCAACATGGGGTGAGTAATTACCATTTCTTATTTATTTAGAAATTCATTATCTTCAGATTTAATTTTATTTATTTACGACGCGTACTAATTAACCACTATACGTATGGCCATAGTGTGATTTCGGGGAATGTGAATTGAATTTGTTTCGATCAGATTTTCTTTTTGAATTTTCGTTTCAATTTACATATCCCGGAATCATACTTAACACTAATTACTGCAGTAAACAGAACAGCGTACTACTTGTATTGGCTGAATTTAGATAAATTTTGGACGCACTGAATAAAATTTTGATAGTCTTATTTTCATAGAGCAGGGGTGGCCAATTGTGGCATGCTTGACACCACTAAAATTTTATAGTAATCATTTCCTTATTTAATCATCGAATCTCTGCAATTCAAGAAGTCGACTTTTTCTGTAAAATTTTAGTAGTGTCCGGCGTGCCACAAATGGCCACCTTTGTCATAAAAGGATTTTCTTTTTTCATTAAGTTATGTTTCTTTAACAGACTGTGTCATAAAACGTTTTACTCTTTTAATTTTCGCACCATCATTTTTAATACAAATAACATCACTTTTGTTTGGACTATCTTTAGTTCAATCTTTGTTATCCTCTAAATAGCAGGATAATGCAACATTTAGTGCTTCTATTGATAAAGGATGTCCAATATAAGGATCAGATTGCACATAAACTACTTTTTCTTTTTTAATTTTTCTGGATTTAACTACTAGATATTTTGATACACCTTTTATGAAAAATTATTATGTATTATTCTTTTTATTAAAAAATTAATCATTATAAATTCAGTGAAATAAGAAAAAGCTTGACTTTGTGGTCTTTTGAAAAATGTACACAACATGGTATTTTCAAAAAATCACATATAATTTTCTAAGCAAAATCACATGATTTGCTTATAAGGTATTTATTAGAAACTAATAAGGTATCAATTGAGCATATTATCAGATTTTTAAAAAATGGTGTTTTTGAGAAATTGCATCTCAAAAGTAGCGATTTTACGAAATTTTGCATAATTTAAAATTGAATTGCAAAAGTTGCATGCATCTTAGGCTTAAAATAAAATTTACTGTGAAACTCTCATTAAAGGTCTTTGGATTATCATCAATGTTTAGCTTTAAAATATTTTTTTTTCATTTTGAAAAAAAAATCTTAAAATCAATAATAATTCCATTTTTTGTTCTTAGAAACAATTTTTTAAAATTAATTTAAAATGTCACTATATATTTTAAAACTATGCTAAAGTAAAATTCAGCTTAATAACTATTTGTAAAAAATAAATCGACTGGATATGTTAAATACTGTGTTTGATACTGTGTTCATTTCAAAATGAGGCGTTTTTCTGTTTTTCCGAAAATTGTCAATTTTATCGTAAACTTTAAAGTGCTGTAACCACAGAAAAAAAATTTTGGGGGAAAAGTCCTATTGGGAAATTTTGTGTATTACTTAGTTGTAACTATTGTAATTTTTTGAAAAAAATCTATGATGGTGAATTGTCATGTCCTGCCTGAGCTGAAATGGAATTGCTCAGTTATATTTATAACATATTAAAATTTCAGAGAGTTTGGACAATAACAACTTTTTACTTTCTTCTATCTTCAATAGAAGAAAGTATTGTAATCGAAATTTTTTTCGACTTCCGGTTTTCGACGGATTTACATGTTTTAGGGGTCAGAGATCCCAAAAAACATGTTTATAGAAAATGTCTGTCTGTCCGTGTGTCTGTCGCCATTGTACCATCAAAAAGTGTATGAAGTTATGCATAGAATTGAACCAAATTTTTATGTTAAGTTTTTGGCTATGGCAAACAGATCCTCCCTGAATTTGGAAAAAATTCACTGGTATGGGGCGCTGATATAGCGATTTTTGTGCGATTTTGAATATTGTACCATCCAAAAGTATATGAAGTTATGCATAGAATTGAACCAAATTTTTATTTTAAGTTTTTGGATATGGCAGGTAGGTCCTCCCTGAATTTGGAAAAAATTCGCCGGTAGGGGGTGCTGTAACAGCGATTTTTGTGCGATTTTGAATATTGTACCATCCAAAAGTATATGAAGTTATGCATAGAATTGAACCAAATTTTTATTTTAAGTTTTTGGATATGGCAGGTAGGTCCTCCCTGAATTTGGAAAAAAATCGCCAGTAGGGGGCGCTGTAACAGCAATTTTTGTGCGATTTTGAATATTGTACCATCCAAAAGTATATGAAGTTATGCATAGAATTGAACCAAATCTTTATTTTAAGGTTTTTGGATATGGCAGGTAGGTCCTCCCTGAATTTGGAAAAAATTCGCCTGTAGAGGGTGCTTTAACAGCGATTTTTGTGCGATTTTGAATATTGTACCATCGAAAAGTGTATGAAGTTATGCATAGAATTGAACCAAATTTTTATTTTAAGTTTTTGGCTATGGCAGGTAGGTCTTCCCTGAGTTTGGAAAAAATTCGCCGGTAGGGGGCGCTGTCACAGCGATTTTTGTGCGATTTTGAATATTGTACCATCGAAAAGTGTATGAAGTTATGCATATAATTGAACCAAATTTTTATTTTAAGTTTTTGGCCTATGCAGGCAGATCCTCCCTGAATTTGGAAAACATTTGCCGGTAGGGGGCGCTGTAACAGAGATTTTGAATATTGTACCATCCAAAAGTGTATGAAGTTATGCATAGAATTGAACCAAATTTTTATTTTAAGTTTATGGCTATGACAAGCAGCACCTCCCTGAATTTGGAAAAAATTTGCCACTTGGGGGCGCTGTAATAGCGATTTTGCATATTGTACCATCGAAAAGTGTATGAAGTTATGCATAGAATTGAACCAAATTTTATGTGTTTATTTTTGGTCATGTCACGAAGGTCCTCCCTGAATTTGGAAAAAATTTGCGGGTAGGGGGTGCTGTAATAGCGATTTTCGTGCCATTTTGAATATTATACCATCGAAAAGTGTATGAAGTTATGCAGAGAATTGAGCCAAATTTTTTGTGTTTCTTTTTGTTCATGGCATGAAGGTCCTCCCTGAATTTGGAAAAATTCTGCTGGAAGGGTGCACTATAATTACAATGTCTGTACCATTTTCTTTATTGTACAATCGAAAATTGTATAAAATATGCATACAATTGAACCAAATTTTTTGTGCATGTTTTTGGCTTTGGCCAACAGATCCTCCTTGAATTTGGTAATATCGCGCGGTAATGGGGCTCTGTGATGGCGATTTTTGTATACTTTTCTTGATTTTTCGTAGTTCTATTGTCCATCGGCGGCTCGTGCAAAGGCGGGAACTCACTTCCTGCTAAGCCGGCTATTCACAAACATCTGATAACAACAGAATAAAGAAAAACTAATAATTTTAACAAATATCATGATATAGATTAACTCGTTTTTAGTTCATTTAATTGACTGAAGCAGAAATTTAAGATGAAAATCAAAGTTGGTATAGTAATGAACTAATAATATTGAAGTATTAACATGTGTAGCTATTTTTTGAAATATTAAGATGTATAAGATAGAAGAAAGTTTTGGTATTGGCACATCCAACTAGTTTTGTTATGTTAAAGGACCTGATGCAAAAAAAAAGACACTACATGAAAAAACAAGAAAATGTCTTCTTACAAGCACTCTTATCACTAAATATCAATTTTGTTGTACAAATTTTTCATTTAAGAATATAAATTCATTCAAAATTGGGTTAAAGATATGAAATAGTACAAATTTGAGATTTATTTAAATTTATTATCACAAGACCAGGCATTGCTTAGTAGGTCAGCTACTATATCAATAAAAGATACTTCAACGCATTGCACATATCATTATAATGTTTAGAAGTAAATTTTTCTTTTAGAGGCTATAGTATAATTTTAAAGAGGATGTAATTTTCACCATCAAAAGTTTTTTCAAGTAATAATTTTAAATATATAGTATTTTGATTTAAGATGCACTTTTGGAAATATTACTATTTGGGCTTTTTAAAATCCTTCAACTAGGGCTGGATTATTTATCAATATATCGACAGATATTGATGTTTCTTAACTATCGCAATGACAATATCTAAACTTTGACTCTGTTGATGTATCCCAATAAAATAATAGTGTTTAGAAGACACTGCAATTATGAACATGAGCCCCCCAAAAATATCATCAAGTATCTCAAAACTCAATAAAATAATAATATTTTGCGCTCACTGCCAGAGCCAAAAAAAAAAAAAAAAATTCTAGTCCAATGTCTTCAACTTCTTGCCTCATCCAAAACAGAAAATCTACCTTGATAATCTTTCTTTCCGCTGATTATCTCCATTAGAAATTATCCCAATCAATGTAATACTTTTCTTCACTGTAAACCTAGATTTCTTTCGACTGTCTGCGTAAAATACTAAATAACACTTATTGTACGTTCTTCTGTCGTTGGTCTACACATATTGCAATAACTCCAGATAATGATACATTATGAATATTCATATGAGCATTGGTTATTTACTGTCGCATTCGATACAGAAGATAGCTGGTTATCATTGAGTCTATAACAGAGCAGCTGAAATGCTCGGCTTGCGAGCAACCAATTAGAGTCCGCTAATGGGAAAGTTTCACCTTTTGATACAAACAAGTTGGTGAAAAGCTCAAGGTCAAAGCAGTCATTCACTGTGATGATTGGTTGCTTTTAAGAAGAGCTTCCCAGTCAGTAATGCTTATTCATATTGTACCTCATTCTTTCTTCTTTGTCGTTTTAGAGCAAAGTTTTCTTGAGTGAATTTAATATATCCTGTCTTGATATTTTTCAGCTATGAAAATTTATCAAAAAACAAAATTTAAATTAATATAAAACTATTCCCAAATGTGATTTGAGTATTTATATATTTTTTTAAAATGTTTCAATGTTGTTTTCTTGTAGTAAATAGGTAGGAAGATATAACAACAGTGATTTTATTCTATTAAGAATGAATTCATTCCTTTAAAAAAGATTGAAAAGCAACATTTCTGTTGTGTCTATCATCCACTGAAACCTATTTAATAACAAGTATATTAGCGTCACATGTGGCATTAAATTAATTTTAGTTTTTCCCGAGCTTCCTCTTTTCCTGTGATAATTAAAATAAAATCGCCAATGTCCTAAATTTGAGAATATTTTATTTTAGTTTGTATTTTATAATTTTCTCAGTTATTCGCAATGTAATTAAATAGTTAAAATGTTACTGATAAATAATGCATAGGGTAGGAAGAATAGGAAACATACTATTTTTGAAGGAAAATATTTTGAAACAAATGGTATAAGTGAAAACAGATATCAAACATTCTTTTCTTTTCTAAAATATTTTTTCCTATAAATATATATACTTATTTTGATGATGCTGTGTGAACATATCGGTATGAGACATTGATTCGTTGCTCTCTACATCTGTCTTTACTTAAATTGCTGCTATTATACCATTTATGTTTCGAAATTAGCAATATTTTTATTTTTGCACAATTTAAGGTAGTTATCACAATATATCACAATATCAATATTAACTCGTTGATATATTGCAATATTGAATTTCTGATATTGTCCAGCCCTACCTTCAACAGTAGAGATAAAAATAGCTATTTTGAAATATGAATTAAATCTCTATTAAGATAATAGAAGTTTTAATAAAAAATAAAAACTATTAAAAAAAAAAGACTAATAATAAAACAGATTGGGCACTGCACACTAGTGATGGGCGATGTTGATATTTTTTATCGATTTAATCGATACTATGGTCAACTCGATCCTAATGATACTATCAATTTTTTATCGATGTCTCTAGTAGGACTAGACAATATTAGAATTTAATATCGCGATATATCAACAAGTTAATATCGATATTGCTGATATATCACAATAACTACCTTAAACTATGTAAGACTAGAAATATTGCTAATTTCGAAAAAAAAATTGGTAC
The DNA here is from genome assembly GCA_963932465.1 of Maratus speciosus. NCBI lineage: Eukaryota > Metazoa > Arthropoda > Arachnida > Araneae > Salticidae > Maratus > Maratus speciosus. Next base: position 106,516,950 of record OZ010786.1, on the reverse strand, counting down.
AGTAGCAGCAATTTAAGTACCAACAGATGTAGAAAGCAATTAGTAGAATTTTATGAAGAATTGCCATAAAAAAATTAAGACTAGTTTTGCTTTTAGATTACTTTCACTGTGATATGACTAATTTTGCATTAACAGTTTCACGTCAGCTCTTGAAACATTGGAGATTTTGTTTAAGGTTTTTAAAAAACTGAGGGAAGCGGAAAAGCTTAAAGGAAGCTTAGTTCCCCGAATACCTGTCAAAAATGGAAGCTGAAGACAATATCAAAGCCAATACAAATAATTTCACCCCCATCTGGTGAAGAGAACCACAACTAAGATGATTAGGGAGGTGGGGCAGCAAACCAAGACGAATTGTCCAAGCTGTATGAATGAAGATCGGACCCATAGAACCTGAGATATCAAATAAAGAAGAAGAGTACACTGTACAGCAGAAAATACAAAAAATTGCAGCACTCCTGTCAAAGAGAACCAGAACTCAAATGGTGGTGGTGGTGATACAAACCTAGAGATGAATTGTCCAAGTTGTGTGAGGTTCCGTTCCATAGAACCTGAGTTATTGAATAAAGAAGAAGAGTACACTATGCTGCAGAAAATACAAAAAAAATGCAGTGCCTCTAGCATAGAGAACTAGAACTTAAATGGTGCTGGTGTTGGCGCAAAAGATACCAAGATGAATGGTCCAAGTTTTGTGAGGATGAATCTGAGATATCGAATAAAGAAGAGTACAGATTTAAGCAGAAAATACAGGAAATTGCAGCACCCCTAGTGGATAGAACCAGATGGTAAGAAGAAGAATACACTTCAATAAAGAAGAAGAGTACACTATGCAGCAGAAAATACAAAAAGTTGGAGTGCCTCTAGCAGAGAGAACCAGAACTCAAATGGTGGTAGCGTTGACACAAAAGATATCAAGACGAATGGTCCAAGTTGTGTTAAAATCACACCCATACAATTCAGGATATTGAGTAAAGAATAAATGTACACAAATTCTCTCAATAAGAATCATTCATTTTTTGTACTCACATTGGCATTAACCCCTTAACCTACAATTTACGTTTCAATAGCCTGCTGCCATAACATAAACAAGATCACACAGCTTTTGAAACATTCCACGGTTCGGCAAATCGGTCCTAAGTTGTACCAAATGAGTACGACTTATGAAATGCAAATACATGTGTGAGATACAACTGCTTTAATTTTGTGGAATATTTGATAAGTAATTACAACCTGATCTAATAATTGTCGTAGGTATAACACAAAAGGTTTATTATCAATTACTAAAATATAGGATAAATCAATAACTAATTGCTCGCATTTTTTCTGTACAGAACGTGTAATGTCATTACTGTCACTTTCAATAGCAGAAGTAACATAACTCTCACTGTTCTCATCACAAAGTCTTCTTTTTGAAAACATCTTGTGCGGATACTTCTCTAATATTTAAGAAAATATATTTCAAAGTGCGAATGTGACCAATAATAACATGTAACTGCTTATGATACAAAGAGATAATTAGAATCTATCACGAGCCTGGTCTATGCTGTTTGTGGTGGGACAAATTACAAACCGCGACTGTCGCACCATGGGCCATACCCATTATATTTACATTTGGCTTGATCATTATACTAGGAGCCATGGCCGTAATATTTACATTTAGCCCGACCGATGTACTATGGGCGAGGCCCGTGATAATCAGTTTTGGCCTGAATACAAGACCACGTGTACCACACGTAGTTGTAGGTTAAGGGGTTAAGGCAACATCGATTCAGGAGAACATTAATTCTTCATCGATTTGGATATAATTGATCATTTTTATTTCCATTCAAATCGTCACTTCAGTCGAATCTATACAGGTAGTGTAGTAGTAGGTAGGCCTTGCGATATATCGATAAAACCGATATAAAGTATAAATCGTGATAATGATATCAAAAATCCTATATAACGGTACATCACGAATATCATAACCATGATGTAAACCGCGATTATCATACTTTTTCATAAACTGCAATCGGTGATTATTTAACTTCGAGTACTCAAGATTCTACCATTCTAAACCATAGGGCATTTCGATGACCGTGATACTAACAGAGTAATTTATCCATGTCTAAACCATGATGATTCCTCAAGACTCTCCCAGCCTCAACAGTCAACAGTGATATTAAATACCGGTTAATCGGTTTCGATCATCATGATACGTACGGTGTGATTTCTCTCACCTTAACCCATGATGACTCCTGAAGATTCTTCCAGTTTCAATTGTTTTGTTAAATACCAAATTCCCGGTTGCCGATTATCAGATTTGTATAATATAGACGCACGCCGTGCACAGAAAATTTTCCGCAAAAATCGGAACTTTGCGGAAAATTTTTTGGGGAAAAAATAAAAAACGTAATTTTTGTTCTTGTAACTTTTTTTTTTTTTTAATACCGAAATGCTAAAAATATTTCCCAGTTTTATGTACGATTTATTTATTGTTTGCCAGGGGTGATTCTGTTCCAAATTTTCCGAAAATTTAAAAAAAAAATCGGTCATCAGCCGAAATTTCAGGCATAAAAAAATATCACTTAAAAATATTGCGAATTTCAACAAATGTCGCCGAAAAAAACAATTTCGTCAATCATTCTCAGAAAAAAAATCATCCCTTTCGTCAAAGCATCGCGGGAAAAAAACGCAAATTTCTTCAAAGGATCCTGGGGGGAAAAAAAAAAAAAAAAAGAAGAAGAAAAGAAAAAGAATTTCGTCAAAGAATCATAGAAAAAAAACGAATTTCTAAAAGCATAGTGGAAAAAGCCCGAATTTTGTCAAAGGATCGCGAAAAAAACTCAAATTTCGTAAAAGAATCGCGGAAAAAAATGAATTTCGTCAAAGGATCGCGAAAGAAACACGAATTTCGTCAAAGGGCCGTTAGAAAAGTGCGAATTCCGTCAAAGGGTCACGAAAAAACACTAATTTCATGAAAAGATCGCTGAAAAAATGCGAATTTCGTCAAAAGATCGCGAAACAAACAGCAAATTTCGTCAAAATACCGGGAAAAACACGCAAATTTCGTCGAAAGAACGCGAAAAATACACGAATTCCGTCAAAAGATCGCGAAAAAAAAAAGTGAATTTTCTCAAAGGATTTTACAAACTGTAAATTACTTCAGAAGATCGCAAAAAACGCAAATTTTGTCCAAAGATCGTGAAAAACAAGTGAATTTCGTCCAAAGATCGCGAAAAACACACGAATTTTGCCAAAAGATCCCAAAAAATATGCGAATTTAATCAAAAGATTGAGAAAATCACGCAAATTTTCTGAAAAGATTGCAAAAAATATGCGAATTTCATCAAAAGATCGCGAAAAATAAGCAAATTTCTTCAAAAGATTGCGAAAGGAACTCGAATTTCGGTAAAATATCGCAAAAAAACACTCAAATTTTGGTAAGAGATAGTGAAATCACATGAATTTTGTCAAAGGATCGCGAAAAACACGCTAATTTCGTGAAATGGTTGCAGAGATTTTGTTTATTTTATTTTGTGATTTGCTGAATTTAGATCCCTAAAGGTTCCTTTTTATGTGAAATATATGATCTTTGTTGAAAAAAAAGGTCCCCTTTTACCATTTTTTACTACAAAAGTTGAGTGGGAGTCCTGTATGTTGTATTCATAGGCTTTCCTTTGATTAGTTAAATTTGCTGTTCTAAAATAATATTTTTTAAAGCCAAATAAACTGATTTTTTTTCCTTCTTCCTGCAATTTTCCATTATTGCAATATGTACCCAACTGTCGTTTAGAATGGCCAGAATTAGCAAATTTAGTGGAGTAATTTTATCTGAGTAATTTTTCTTTCAAATGTGAAAATATTTTCACGATATTTTCATTTTAATTTTTAGGAGTTTATTAGCATTAAAATTTCAGTCTGTCCCAAAAACAGAATTTTAATTTTATTGCTACAAAATTAAATTTTTGCTGCTCCAAAAATGGATTTTACTACTCCAAGATCAGATTTTTGCTGTTCCAAAATGGCTTTAGTGCACTTTCATTCCTGCATCAGTCTCTTTAATGATGATACCTATGAACAGACCTCTCCCTATAAAATATGATTCAGTTGTTTCAGAAGCAATGCCACATTATTTTTGTGAACAGGGTGATGCATTTTGTGCGAAGAGGTTACAATATTAAGGATTGGGCTGTTTCTAAATGCATTGACAAAATAATTGATAAGAATTCACCTTTTCTTATCATGGATTTTTAGCTATATTATTTTTTAACTAAAATAATTATTATTGAATTAATATCAATTAATTTTTAATTTAAATGGTAATTACTTTAAAACTATGGTTTTTAATTAATATCGTCAAAATAATATAACACATTTTATTAAACATTAAAGTAATTTGCAGAAAGTTTTTGACCCAATATTTGCGTGCACAGAAAGTTTTTAGTTTTATACAAGTCTGCCGATTATCATGGTATTAACAGTATGATTTCCCTCAGCCTAAACGGTTTTTGAAAAAGGGAAAAAGTGATCGTTTCGATGTTTACATGACGAGTAATAAATATCATGCATCTGGTTTTCGCATGCAATTGTCGTCAGCAGATGATATGTTGTTTTTACAGTATTGACGGTATAAAGCTCAAAATGCTACAGATCAGATACCATGATTTTAATTTTGTTCTGGTATTTAGATTTCACCCGTGTTGATGAATATTTGCTCTTTGTTTTTGAACAATGTGCGAATAATCAGGGCAACAAAGAAATGAAATATTGCATTTTATTTGCAACAGGCGATTTAATTGAATTAATGAAATAATACTTCCATAGTAATATTTATTAATGTATATTCTAGGGTCCTTTTTAATGCAGATATTTTCACTTCTGTGAAGCAGGTTTTTTTTCTCCTCACAGTTTCTTTTAAAAATCGACATTCGTGTGATATATGTGAGTATTTTGTATTTTACTGCCTCTGGCATCATTTGTTTGTGGGGAGTGGGAGAGAACAATTAGATGTTTGTTTATTTATTTAATGTCACCAGAATTCAAAATAACAAACATGGTAGAAAAATTAAGCAGTTAAAGTTTGTGTGCTGGCAATTGAAGGAGAGACGCAATTTTTTCTGTATTTGGGGGGGGGGGGGGGGTGTTACAGTTTTTTTTTCTTTCGTTAAGTGGACATTGGTCGAAACGCAAGAGATTCTTATCCAACTTTCCTGGTAGCACAAGCATAAGAAATAGAATCTTAAAGGTTAGGAAAAGATATATTTTTTAATTCAGAATTTTTTAAATCAAATACTTTCCTTTTTAAATTCAAAACTAGAGGCGTGACTGTAGTCTATTTTACCATATAATCACATGAAAATGTGGCATTAATTTTTTTTCTGGATTCATGTTAAATATTTCGGTTCAGGTAAAAATACACACAAGATAATTTTCAGAATAATAATTGCATCCTGACACAAGCCCAAAATAGAATTATTATATTTGTGGATTGTTAATACCGAGCTTAAAATATAATTAGAATAAAAGTCAGCAAAAAAAAAAAAGTTTTTTGTTGTTGTTGTTTTACAAAAAAGTAACTCTGAGGTAATAACCGTGGAACTATTTTTAAGCGAAGGGATTGGATTTAGCAAAACTGGAAGTTCGATTATGATTGTTTGCTGCACGTCGTGTGATATGCACTTGGTCTTGGTATGTTTCTCTCTCTCTCTCTTCGCCCCCCCCCCTCTCTTCTCTGCCTTTCTCTGGTGCGGAAGATAGTGTGTTGCATATCCAGTATTTGGAAGGGACAGTGACTCATTAAAATCCTAATCCGCTGTTGCAAAAAAATATTTATAACGCTTCATATATACAGCATACATGGGCTTCGGAATCAGAAGAACGAAACCAAGGATAAGATAAATTTTGAAAGACATTTGATTGTGGGCCGCAGCATAGGCAGAGCTTTCTCCCTCTCTCTCTCTCTCTCTTTTTTTTTTTTTTAATGAAGAATATAAAAATTAAATAAAATAAGAATTTTCTGTCGGAGACGCCACCATGTTAGACAATGTTTAAACATACCAGCCAAAAAGCAATGTAGGAATTTAAGAATTATATAAAAAATTTAAAAAGTGATTATAGCCGGATTATTGCATTTTTTTTCTCCCTCTTTCAACGAAATTTTAGTACTTTTTTCTTTTAACCCTTAATTTTCTACATTTTCTGCTAAGAAGATTAAATTTTACTTTTTCAAATATAAAGAAGATTTACTAAATTTCAGAATGCACGGCAATGCAGTGGCCCTCCCACACACCTCTTCGCCAGTGCCCGTGGCAGCATATATTACATTAATACAGCAGCCACACATTATATCTCGCCTCTTTAGATTGTGCATTCGGATATATCGCTCTTTTTACATGTATCTCGGGAAATAATAAATTTTACTTTAACAGTAATTTTGAATAGCTTATATATAATTTCATTGGAATAAGTGAATTTATTTATTAAATGTTGTAATTTATACTAATAAAAGAAACTTTCGCTCTACCTGTGTTTGTGTATGTCAGCGATGGCTAATGAAATCTACCGCACATACAAGTCTGAAAATTTAGATGAGGATAGTCCAAGGTAGAAATTTTACAATTAGCAGATTTGCAAAAAATTTTGAATTTTCTGAATTATTTTCTGAAAATCAGCAAGCGCGCCCGCTCATTTTCATTGCTCTGTCCCTGATTACTTGAGCATGCAAAAGAAAAAAAAAACTTTTTTCTTTTTTCGACTACAGTATGGAACCATTTATCCGGAAACCAGTTAACCGGAAAACCAGTTATCTGGAATGATATTTCTGATAGACTGATTTCAGAAATTTTGCAGAAAAAGGTGTCATATACTGCCAGTTTGACATAGGCTTTGCTTGAAACAATTGTATAATTTGATGATAACATCTAGTATTTGAAATGAAAACATATTTAGTTGTATTTTAAATGTTTTAATTTTTATGCAGAGAGAATTTTTGTTCCTAAGGGATTCCCATAAATTACCTTCTTTTAAACTCTGGTTAACTTTTGATCTTTCTTGCATTGATTTTTAATCCAAGTAATCTAATAATTTAAAATACAATTTAGCAGCCTGTTAAGTCATCTTAGATCGATCTATCTGGATCGATTTTACTATTTAAGAAGCAGAGTTAGAGGTCTGCACAGGCCAAAATTTCCAGGCTCGAACGAAAGCTATCTTGGCCCGGCCCGGTGTAAAAATTGAAGGTTCGGCCTGGCCCGTTTGCATTTTTACAGTTCTCTGCCCGGCCCGTACAAAAATAACTGAAAACAGGCCCGGCCCGACACAATTTCTGCAAAAAAAATCCGTTTTTTCTCAACATACAATTAAGATTTTTTTAATGAATGCTACATACATATTTATGGCAACATTTTACAGTATATTTTAGATTACTATGATGTTCACAAAACAGAAAACACACAATAGTAAACATTAACGATTACTTACAGTGTTTTAGTCATCGTATCTACAGACATTTCAAAATTCAAATAACGATTCATTAAAAGATTAATGTAGTTCAGAATAAAAGATTAAAAACATGATAACTTTTGAAGCTGTATAATAAAAAGTAGATTTGTGAAAATATTTTTCTCATTTTTAAGGCTTTTCTCAAATCCTAAGGAGCTGCATTTCAACACATTTATGAATTCATTTCTTTTCGGAAACGCATAAGATTAGCAGGTATTCTTATTCAGAAGCTATGTAAATGTCGTTTTTTTTTTTTTTTTTTCATAGTTAAAAGCAATATATCTTTCTGAAAATACTGCCAAAGTTAGCATTTTGAATCGAATTTCAGGAAGCGATAGCACAGGAAAGGAGAAGAACATACAGTCACATGACAAGAATCTCTGTTATCTCTGTAAGTAATTTATCAAATATGGAAAAAGCCATTTGTTTCCAAATGCATTCAATAGTCAGGCCTGTTAATTTTATGCCTTTATAGTTAAAAATGAGTCGGAAAATGTGTCTGAAAGTTTCGCATTGTTGAGCAGTGAATATGAGAACCACCTTAAGGTATATTTCCAAAGATACTGTTAAGTGAAGTTCATTATCACTACTAATACTATAAAACATAATGACTGTCCTACACATCCTGAGATCGATTAAGACCAGTTCCGTCCCGGCACGAGTCTGCTGAAAAAAAAACTCGAAAACAGACATCTTGTAACTGTACGATGCCGATCTCTACGACGGGACATGTTACATTTCTGTATTGATGTTGTTAAACTCGCATCGGCTCATGACGCACGTTTATATGTCTCGTGAAAATCATATTCATTGAAAATGGCTTGTATTTTATCTGCTTTGCTTGATATATCGGCCCAATTAATTTTTTTATCTGCCTGGCCCGGCCCTGCAGGCCCGTTCAATCTTTTCGCCGGCACGTTTGAAAATTCGCCTTCATTCCGCTGGGTACGGGCCTCGGGCCAAGCCCGGGCCAGTGCAGACCTCTAAGAAGAGCTGCTATTAAATTTTGTATAAGGGATTTTTATACTGTTTACTATTGAATTTAGTACCAGTATGCCACTTATTTTCAATGTTATCCTTATTTTAGCTTTCTCAAACCTTTTAATATTAGCATATTAACCTTTACCATATTTAATTATTAATTGCACTTCATTTTATATGATTTTAAAAATTTTAGCACTCTCCCCGGGGAGAAGGAAGAGCATTTTTCAAAATTATTTTACCCTGTCATGTAATACCTTAAACAAGTGGGTAAGTGTGATCACAGATCGCACAGGAGGTTTCGTTTAATATCCCTTTCAAAACACTTTATTCTTTTGCAAATTCTGTTGGTTCCACATTTCGCAACCAGGAAGCACACTCTATTCTAAACAAACCTCTATCCGAACGAAACTCCGTTTTATAAACTATCCATAGGTATATTAGTCGAGAAGATCGGACCCATAGCACCCGAGATAGGTAGGTGCCCCTTGGCGGTAAAAATTGGAACTAAAATATGTACGGCTATGGTGTATAATATGAAAGAGTGGTAAAGGAGTGTCGGCAAATGTTAGAAAAGTGCACCTCGGGTGAAAAGCGTGGAGGTTAGAAAAATTGCTAAAAATACAGAAGTTAGAGCCTGGAGGGGTAAATAATATAAGACTTTTTCAAAATTTTATGATATGTCTTTTGATGAGGTGTTCAGCTATAAGTATCCAAAATGACAAGTCTTCAACTTAATTAGGGGCTCGGTTAGAAAAAAGAAAAAAAAAAAACTTAAAATACACCAGTTAGAGCCCAGGGAGGTAAATATAAGACTTTTTCAAAATTTTAGGATTTGTCATTTGATGTGAGGTGCTCAGCTATAAGAATCCAAAATTTAAAGTCTTCATCTTAATTCGGGGCTTAGTTAGAAAGAAAAAGCTTAAAATACACAAGTTAGAGCCCAGGGGGGTAAATGTAAGATTTTTCCAAAACTTTATGATTTGTTGTTTGATGTGAGGTGTTCAGCTATAAGGATCCAAAATTTCAAGTCTCCATCATATATAGTTTCTGAGAACAGGTTCTGTGACAGACAAATAGACGGACGATAGGATGTCCAGAAAAGAATATCCCATTTATAAATTTTAATATTATCAACTGTAAACGTTGTGGAATATTGGTTCAAAGTCACATATAAAGAGTAACTGAAACAGTTTAAGGCTAATGTCAGACGAACATCTTTTTGCATGCTTTTTTCCTTACGTATTATCCCTGCACAATGCTAGCGGCTTTGTGTAGGGATAATACGTAAGGAAAAAAGCATGCAAAAAGACATCCGTCTGACATTAGCCTTAAATAAGTGCATGCGCGAGTACTGTTTTTTTATTTACTCACTTGCAGTGCCACATACGTAAAATGGCGACTCCTGAGTGTAAAGCATTATTGCTGGGCTGAAAATTAAAAGTTAGAGCCATGCGATTTTTTTTCCTTTTGGGATTTATAAAAGATCGTGTCTGTCGCTACCTAATGATTTGCCAGAGTTGAGATGAAGAATTAAAGAGGTTATTGCTTCCATTACTCCGGCCTTGTTAACCAAAGTGCGGGAAGAATTGGACTTTAACTGAAATTTAGCAGTTTATGTTATTTTATGCTGAATTATTTTTATTTTATTATTATTTACCTGTAATACGCATGTTCCAGACATGCTAATTTATTATATATATCTACCAGAGGATTCCAAAAAAAAAAAAATTGTTCTTTAAAAATCTTTTACTGTGAATTTCATGATTCCAAACAGAAATATAAGAGTAGGGATGGTAAATAATCACAGGGACGGTATGTACTGTTACAAGTAATTACAATTAAATATTTAGAGCATTGTTTCTCCAACTGTTGGATGCAAACAGATAATGAGAAACTGCAGTCAATCCAAAAAGATAAAATGTTTATATACAAGAAATATCTGTTAAATAATAATAATCAAATATTACATAATTGGTTTTGTTGCCAATGTAGTCTGATATATAAACATAAACATGTATTAATAGATGGCTGCATTTATTTATCTCTTGAAACCTTTACTATATGTGGATTTACATTTGAAACACACAGAAGTAAAATTATTTTCAACTAATTTAGTTTATGATGCTACTATTGAAGAAAATGCTTTTCACACAGATAAGAAATAAATATATAGGATCATTGTTTTTAAAGAATCCATTACTAAGATTTCATTAAAACAGGCTGTTTACTTTTTTTTAATGTTTCAATTCTTAAAACTTTTAAAAACGATGATTTATGACAAAATGCATGTGAGCCATCATCCGATAATCTTAACTTTGATGAATAAGAAACATGTGAAATTCAACTTAAAAAAAATAGCATTTTTAAACTCCCAGTTTTAAACTTTCGTGTTCTTGTTGTTATCATCAGAAAATCTTCTTATTCAGCATTAATGTTTTATACTGTACTATCCCCGTGAGAACTTTGCCATCCATTCAATAATGAAATAGAATAGGGATGGTAAGGAAAATTACCACCTATTTTTAGGTACGTCATGTTAAGCCTAAGTGATAGACACAATGTACATTAATTTTTAGCAACAGTTATTTACATTGAACAAAATAAAAAGAATGAATTTTATTTACTTCTAAAAGGCAGGAATAAATCTTGGGGACGGTAAGACTGCCAATAAAGCCACAATGCTTGAAATTGATATTTAAATGCTGATTTAAATTCTGCTGTAAATTTCCTGTCAAAGAATTACAACCATTTTTTCTCTAGGGAAAAAAAAAAAAAAAAAAAAAAAAAAAAAAAAAAAAAAAAACAACTGGCTGCATCTGGAGTGATTTTCTGCATAATTTTAGCAAGACGGATGGTAAAGAATCTAAAATCCAGGGACAGAGTTAAAAAAAAAAAAAAAATAATAATAATAACCATAAAAGTGTGTGCAGGTTTTTATTTTTTTCTACATATTTATATAAAACAAAAGTCCCAGTCTCAGAAAAATATTACGTTGAATTACTTTTATTGAAATAATTTTATCCAGACAGCTCAAAACTTAAAAATCAGCATCAGGGACATGGGAAGGTAAGGAATTTCATGCTACATTTTGACCCCAACATCACTCAAAACTTATTTAACTCTTTAATATTGTTATACAATCATGCAATGGCATGGTTTTCAATATAAGAAATTTAAAAAAAAACAATATGTATTAAAAGAAAAACTATTATTCAGGGACTTAAAATCAAAATTATGTGAGAATGCCTCAACTTTAAATTTTTAATCACAATGCATTTTCTGTCACTATGCGTGTCTGTTGTGATGTAGTGTTGGATATGTATATCAAAGGACCACACTCGTATTCTTTTTACTTATTTAATATAACTGGATTAAATATACAGTATTTACAAGGGTGGTTTGAGTTTTACAGACGCGGACGAGCCATCGCACGCCCATAATCATCCTAGTGATAGGAGAAATCTGAAGTCGTCTGTCCACACAAAGCATTTTGGGCTGTATTTAAGTGAAATACTTGCTGAGCAAGCTACATTTTAACAAGGGAATTGTGCAGCGTGACTAATTTTCTGGTATGACGCCAAACGCTGACACAACCCTTTTTCCTTGTTAAAGAACTTTCGTCCACTCAGCACCATTAAATGCTGATCTTGCTTGTCATGCATTTGCTGTTTCTGGATATTTTTTATGCATCACTGCTCTCCGTCGATCACCTAACCCGTCTCTGGCATGTTTTTTGTACTCTATGTTTTGCAAATATAATTATCTGATATATTTTGATTCTTATGATCAATATATCATTATTCAGATGATTAATTAAATACTTCGCATTTATCTTTAATTCTCAGTTCTACTTATCCATCCTCACATTATACCAGATATTTAAGCTCACTTAATTGTGATTTTCGAGGCAGGACTAGAGTATGGCATGGGTACATGGGACACGTACTCCAGACACGGAGTACCACTACTTTCAAAAGGCCTTATTTAATGCATATTTTCTGTCATAAATAAGGCAAAAATATTTGGAAATCTGGATGAATGTGTGCCTAATTACCAAAAGTGCTTAGTCATACTCTGTTTAAAATTCTGGTGCATGAAATTTGGTGTATCCACCGATATGAGATCCTTTCTAGATCCAGCCTCACCAGTGACCGAGAGGTTCTGTTCTCGAAGCTGGTAGATGGGAGGTGCTGGGTTCAAACTCAATCACGCTCGTCGAAATAACCATTCGGAGTTTTTGTGGTTTTCTTCGAACCTTGGAAAACCTTGCGTAAATATGGGTTAGATTCCCTTAGAAAGACTCCCATGGGAGCACTCCCCCTTGTGCCTGTATCTCTTGAGTAGATAATCGGTCATTAAAAATCAAACCAAACCTTTCTAGATCCAGCTACTTAAGCTGTTTTGGAAGATTAAGTTGGCGTAAGCAACATAGTCTCAGGTAATGTAGTTGTATTTTGCAGCCATTGTGTATTTTAGACTCTCGTAGTTCCTAATTAACATTTCTTTGCTTTCAGTTGCATGGAAAGTTACCTTTACAGAAGGACTGTGCTTAATACTATAAAAAAAAAAAAAAAAAAAATTCAATATGAAATCATTGATCTGCGTCTTCAATTTTTTTTCTGAATTAAAAAATGTTTTTGCTCTCAAGATAGTGCTGCCCATGTGCAGTTAGTTGCACATGTTGTACATACCTGAATATATATGTATGCAAAGGTAAACAAGCACACTTATCGCAAAAAAAAACTGTACTACTTAAAACTTACATAAAATGAAAAATAAGTCTCCCCCCCACCCCCCCCATACATATGTATTTGTTGTTTGTTCCGACTTTTATGTTCATCACTGTCAGTGGCGTAGCCAGGATTTTGTTTCGGGAAGGGGGAGAGGGGGTCCAGAATTTTTCCTTCAGGTTATATATATAGTAAAACCTGTCAAGATGAAATCGTAAATATTTCTGGAAAATTCCGTTTTACACAGGTTTTCGTGTTAGCAGATGAAATATTTGTATAGTATTCTTTTCCGTAGCACTATGGAATATTTCTGTTTAAGACAGAATTCTGTTATAGGCAGGTTCCATTTTTACAAGTTCTGTGTATTTATATAAATATACTTATTTATGTCATATGAATAGAATAAAACTTGTCAAAATAGTAATTTTCTATAACAGAATCCTGTCTTTAACGGAACCGTTACATGGTCTTAATATGAATTGCGATACAATTAAATTTGCTGAAAACCTGTCTGAAAGGGGATTTTCATCGTTCTTTAGTGAAACATAGTGAAGCCTGTGAAAGCGGAATCTTTCTATAATGGAATCCTGTCTCAAATGGAAGAGTTTCAGAATCTCTGCAAAGCGAACAATAAATCTGATTGATAATTCAGCAGCAAATCTCCCGCAAGGTATACCATCACCCACTTGCATGAGCACTTTGTTGTGAAACTGATGCAAGACTGTCTTTAATTCACGAAAGTGAGAAAGCAAAAAATCCATCTGTTGAAATAATTGACAATCAGCACATACGTAGAAATTGCAGAAATTTTATTCGGTAGGAACCGCTTTTTCTAAACGCTATACTTATTAAATACCAAAAAATGCTCGAAATGAAAAGTACAAATATTACCTAAATTTGTTTATGGTGATAAAACCGGTGCATGCAGCTTTTGACGGCACTTTCGCATCAATAGACTTGATCAGGTCTATGGACCCTTTCGAAGGGGTTAAACTTATAGTGTGACATGGAAAGATTACTACTTTGCAGTACATTTGCAGTATTTTTGATTACTTGTTTGTCGTTAGTTTGCAATAAATTTGATACAGTATGAATTTAACTAGTACGACAAGTTAGCTGCAGGTTGAAAGTGTGGTGACTTCGGCGTTTGCATTATCTTGCTGCAGTCTTGTTATGAACTTTCAGTCTTGTCATGCTGAGCTTACTGCAACTTTGCAGGTTTTCAAAGCAAGACTGTTGCAAATTTTCTGCAAATTAAAAATGCTATGTGTGAAGATTTTAACTTTAAGAAAAAGATCTTGCATTTTCAGCTACAGAAACTAGTAATGTAAGAAGCAAACACATCAAATATAGTTCATATTGGAAAAAGCAGTTTTGTTTCAATTGTCTTATTCAGCCATAATTCTTTTGGGTTTCCATGTTTCATGTCTCACCACTTTTGATACCATATTCGATCTAATAGTTGCTTCCGATATCTGGTCGTCTTTAAGAAGTTAAATTTTTGTAATAAGTTTATTTGTGATGGATTAGCACTTTTTTGGAAGTATTAGAATGTGTAAAAAATGGTTCATGGTGGTTTCTGTTTTTGTACTTCCCAGCCAATTTATTTTAGATGGCTTGAAGCAGTTTTATAACATTCTCCATTTTCAGCAGTAAGCTTTGGATGGCCCGGATTTATGCAGCTGTGGAAGGGACACTTAGGAGTTCCGTGGAAGTGGGTAATGCCCTTCTAGACCATTAATAATCATAAAATTCCGAATCTTCTGATTGCACCCTTAAACAACTTGACAGGTGGATCAAGAACCTCATCTCTGTATATTTCACATTCACAGTTGCACTGGTAAAAATGTGTCGGTCACTGAGGCCATTCAAAATGATGTCCGTCCATACCATGATTCCACGACCTTTGTATCGATGCCTTTCACGGATGTTTTCAGCCTTATTGAGTCTGATTTTCTCCCTTCATATGGTGACACGTTTGTAGTAACTCTCTCAACAAAATCGGGATTAATCGTTACAGAGAACTCCGCTCCAAACCGTGGTACTCCAATGACGATGATCTCTGCACCACTTTAACCGGGCGCATTTCGCTACCAGAGTTAGTGGAACACAAATCATGGGTTTCCTTGCATGCAGCCTGTCACTCACACAGACCTGCCAACTGCTACAAAAAAATCGTAGTTGCTACGACTTGAACCTATAAACTACGATGCTACGAAAATCGGTCTTAAACTACGATTTTTTGCAAAAAACACAAACTCATTTTTTGTTTCTAGTTGCGATTTTTATACCGCACAGCATATTTTTCAGGAGTGATTCTGTTCCAAAATTTCAAAGTATATTCATTTCCAAAAGGTTTGAAAAATTGGTCATTAGTCCAAAAATTTGGACATTAAAAAATGGCCATGCGAAAAAAAAAATTCTGGGCTGCAAAACAAACTTCTTAACATAAAACCCTCTGTATATTAACCACAAGTGAATCGTGTTTCTATAAATACAGTAAACTCCCGACTATTTGCGAAACAGCACCGAAAACTGGCAATTTGAAGCAATTAAAATAATAAAACTTTGTAAAAAATCACCATAAAATAAACGACGCATTTCGAGCTAAAAACACGCTTGCAGACACATGCTTGCTGTAGCTGATGACGAGCTGTTATGTTTTTAGCTCGAAAAAAAAAATTCTGGGCTGCAAAACAAACTTCTTAACATAAAACCCTCTGTATATTAACCACAAGTGAATCGTGTTTCTATAAATACAGTAAACTCCCGACTATTTGCGAAACAGCACTGAAAACTGGCAATTTGAAGCAATTAAAATAATAAAACTTTGTAAAAAATCACCATAAAATAAACGACGCATTTCGAGCTAAAAACACGCTTGCGGACACGTGCTTGCTGTAGCTGATGACGAGCTGTTATGTTTTTAGCTCGAAACGCGTCCTGTATATTGTTTTATTTTATGGTGATTTTTTACAAAGTTTTATTATTTTAATTCCCGACTATTTGGCCTAATGTGGCGGAAGGGTAGGCCGGATAACAAAAAAGCCGGATAGGCCGGAGTTCTACAAATATTTACTAACTTCGAGCCCTTTCCTGCCATGGTATTAAAAACACATGTTACACATATTAAGATAAATTTTGTATATACAGTACGTACAGTTTCAAAATAAGCAAAATATTAACATAAAACGTAACCCTAATTCGTAAAAAAATTAGTAAATTTTATTTTACTGTTTATTAATAAATGATTGCACAAATATGAAAAGTTATGCATAAGATAAGAGTCAAAACTTACAATTTTTAGTTTTGAAAAAGTCCTTATTAGAGGACTGCTTCTCCCTGTTAGCTCTCTTCCGCGACGCAATGTCCCTCCATTTACGCAAGTAAAAGATATCAGGTAGCATCGATCCTGCTGACTAATGAGCTGCAGTGCTGCCCCAGTCGTCTTGAATTATTCCGAATGTGGGATGAGGTTTTTCCTACAATCCTGTCAATCGTTTTCTTCTGATATTTCTCAACCTGTCAACACTTCTACAATATCTTTTTCAATTAATTAACTTCGTCCTTTGTCATCTATTCTGTAATGTCTTCTGCACTGACATCGTCAGCAACGGAAGAAGCTTATCGTTCTCATCTCCCATTGCAGTTTCTCACACGGGTTTATGTCAAGCTTTTTGGCCCAAAAGCTTTTGGCACCCACTTGGACGGGAACCTGCCTGCTTTGGCCACTTGCAAAATTCTTCATTTTTTTACTAGGCCGGATAGTGCGGAGGGCTGGATAGTCACGAGCCGGATAATCGGGAGTTTACTGTATTTATACAGGAATTCTCTTCCTTAGAAACAGAGGTGCCATTTTAATAATTTCTGGAGGGGGGGAGGTGTTCTTTGAGGGGCAAGGTTTGAAACAGTGTAAAATCGCCTGATTTGCATGTGGAAAACGAAAGTCCTGCATAATGAAACAGTTGTACAGTATTTCCCCCTGCAAATTCTTCCACAGACCTAATGATTCTTCTGCAAGTATATTTTGAAATTTCTTGGAAATCCACGAATTTCTTTTCTTTCACGGAATTTCCCAAATTAATTCGTAAAAGTTTGGGAATTTTTTCAAACGATCGTGTAAAAATATCGGGTATTTCGTCAAAGATCTCAGAAACAAATAGTGATTATCTTCAATAGGTCGCTGAATAAAATCGCTAAGAGTTCATAATTTCGTTAAGAGTTCAGAAAGAAATTGCGAATTTTGTCAAAAGATTGCTCAAAAAATTACAAATTTCGATAAACTATCGAGGGGAAAATATTGCAAATTTCGTCGAAATGTCGTGAAAACGAGTAGTGAATTTTATTAATTGGTCACAAAAAAATATCGAAAATTTTGCCAATTGGTTGCGATAATCTATCGCGAATTTCGACAAGTGACCGTGTAAAAAAAAAATCAATTTCGTCAATTGGTCGCAGAAGAAAATAAATTTCACAAAAGATCATAGTAAGAACATGAATTTTGTCAAAATATCGCAGAAAGAAAACACGAATTTCCTTAAAAGATTTGTAAGAAAATGCAAATTTCATCGAAAGATCAGTAAGAAAATGCAAATTTCACCAAAAGAGCACAGAAAGAAAACACTAATTTCGTCAAAGAATCATGGTAAAAAACGCAAAATTCGTCAAAAGATTGCGGTAAGCCCGGACCCCCTGGACCCCCACCCCCCTCTTGGCTATGCCACTGATCACTGCTACTTCTAAAAGAAATAAAAAGGGCAGCATTATCCAAGACTATGTAATTCTTCAAGTGGTTTGTGGTGCATAAAAGTTTTAAAACAACTGTCTAGACATAGCACATAACGGTAGCAGAAAGTGCGTGACGCAGATTTATTTTGGATCTTGCTGTTAAATTTGCCAACTTGAAAAAAAAAAAAAAAAGTATTTCCTTAAAAAAGAAAAAAAAAAAGTACGAAAATTCTGACAAAAAATATCGCGAATTCAACAAATGGTCGCCGAAAACTATCAATTTCGACAATCGTTCGCATAAAAAATCGGTAACTTATAGCAAAAGGGTCGTTATAAAAACGCGAATTTCGTCAAAAGAGGCCGGAAAAAAGCATGAATTTCGTCCCAGGGTTGTGGAAAAAATGCAAATTTCTGTCACAGGATCGCAGAAAAACACGAATTTCGTCAAAAGACCGTGGAAAGAATGCGAATTTAGTAAAAGGATCGCGAAAAGAACAAGAATTCAGTCAAACGATTATGGGAAAAACGTAAATTTAGTCAAACGATCGCGAAAAAACGCAAATTTATGTCAAAGGATCGCGAAAAAACACAAATTTATGTCAAAGGATTGCGGAAAGAACATGGAATTTCGTCAGAAGATCTCGAAAAACGTAAATTTCTGCCAAAAGATCGCTGTACAAACTTGAATTTTATCCAAAAATCCCGAAAAAAAAAAATGAATTTTGTTCCATGGGTGCTAGAAAAACGCAAATTTCTGTCACAAAATCGCGGAAGAAACTTGAACTTCGTTCAAAGGATCGAGGAAAAAACACGAATTTAGTCAGACAGTCGCAGAAAAACGCAAATTTCTGTCAAAGGATCGCGAAAAAAACACAAATTTCTGTCAAAGGATTGCGTAAAACGCAGATTTCTGTCAAAGGATCACGAAAAAAAGAAAATTTGTCAAAAGATTGCGGAATTTCGTCAAAAGATCGCGAAAAACTTTAATTTCTGCTAAAAGATCGCTGTAAAAACGCGAATTTTGTCAAAAGATCCCGGGAAAACGTGAATTTCATCCCAGGGGCGCCGAAAAAACGCAAATTTCTGTCACAGAATCGCGGATATAACACGAAGTTCGTCAAAGGATCGAGGAAAAGACACCAATTTAGTCAAACGATTGCGGTAAAAACGTAAATTTAGTCAATCGATCGCGGAAAAATACGTAAATTTAGTCAAACGATCGCGGAAAAAACGCAAATTTTGTCAAACGATCGCGAAAAAACGCAAATTTCTGTCAAAGGATCGTGTAAAAACACAAATTTCTCTTAAAGGATTGCGGAATTTTGTCATAGCAAAAAAACGCAAATTTCTATCAAAGGATAGCGGTAAAAACTCGAATTTCGTCAAAAGGACTCCTGATAGGCGTACAGAATTCCTAAATTTTAACTTAGTTTATTCCTGATTTCTACTTTTGTAATGATACCATATCTTTATTTTATTTTTTTGCACTTAAAGAAAAAAAAATCAAACTCTGTTCTCTTAACTTTTTATTATATATGAAATTTCTTTTCATGGTACCTTACTAAGTTAAAAACACATTATTCTTCAAAAATTCTCTTATAATATAATGTCTTAAAAGATACCTTTTATAAAAAATTAAAAGATATATGATTTCTGTGCAATAGATAATCAATGTGGGCATTATTTTCCTTAAGTGTTATTCCATGCCATTTTTATGGATGTATCTAAAAGTGTCTGGAATAGTGCTGGAATTTTATTTGTTCTTGAGTGTATTAACCATGTTACATATTCATTATTATCTAATACTTCATAAAATAATAATTTTTGCTATTTACTTATTTAGGTTAATATTATAGTTGAAATATAGTCATATTTATTTATAGTGTTAATCAGGGGGTGATTCTGTTCCGAATTTTCCGAAAAATTGAGGTAGTCATTTCCGAAAATGAAAAAAAAAATCTGAAAATTCGGACATAAAATATATCGTGAATTTCGACAAATGGTTGCCGAAAAAAATCAATTCCATCAATCGTTCGAAGAAAAATCGCCAATTTCCTCAAAGGATCACGGAAAAAACACGAATTTTGTCCAGGGATCATGAAAAAAATAATGCTAATTTCGTCAAAGAATCGAGGGAAAAACGCAAATTTCGTTAAGGAACCTCATAAGATCGCGATAAAAACAGCAGATTTCGTCAAAAGATTGCGGAAAATCAGCAGATTTCGTCAAAAGATCGCGAAAAAAAAAAAACGGCAAATTTCGTCAAAAAATCGTGAAAAAATGGCAGATTTCGTCAAAAGATCGATAATAAAACGACAAATTTCGCCAAAAGATCGATAATAAAACGGCAAATTTCACCAAAAGATTGCCAAAAACGGCAAATTTTGTCAAAAGATTGCGAGAAAACAAAAATTTCATCAAAAGGGCAAAAAGAAAAACACATAGTTAGTGCCGGTAGTGGATTTTCGCCCCCCCCCCCCCTTCCCCCCTCTGTTGTAACATTTCGGAAAATTTGCTGTGAATTTCAGAATTTTTTTTTTTTTTTTTTTTTTTTACTCAGAATCATCCCTGGTATTAATCAGTAAGAACACTATTTATTTTAACGCTTATAATGTTTGTACATAAGAAAATGCAACATGCTACTCCCGCAGACAATTTTCACGCCACTAAATTGCTGTCGCAGACACAACCATAATTTTCTGCTACTGGGGCACATAAATGCTTTAATTTCTGGCTTTTACAAGGCTGTCAGATTTTTTGAAGTTCAGGTTCTTGATGTTCATTCTTTAAATTATAGAAGTATAGTTTGTTGCTAAATGCTGACATTTATATATTATTTTTATACATAGGTGATACTGCATCAGAAAGTATGAGTCTATGTTTTCTATCCTGGACTGTGTGGTCTCATTCAGAAAATATCCCAACTTCATATCATTTAGCCTTATTTGATTTGAATCAATGGTACCGAGCTGAAATGCCTTCATCTAATTTTAGGTAAGACTACATGGTGCTGTATTTTTCTTATTTATACTACTTTTTTTTTTCACTTTTCCATTATACCAATACAATGCCAGCATGTATTCTAATACATCTTTTATTTCAACCCTGACTGTGCAAAAGATTTTTATTGCAAACCATGACAAACATTGTGACTCGCTATTTTTTTAACATGAATAATTTTTAAAAATATTATATAATCATAACCATTCAAAAAAATCTTAATTTACTATTTTTCGAATCACAAATATCTTTTATTAAGTTATAACTTCCATTTTTTGCTGACATGTTACTATTTGCCAGTTACCTTATGATGAGACAGCTGCAATAAAATAGTTTCAGGGCAGTGGAATTATACATAAAGAAATTTTTTCTATGAACATTTCACAGTAAATCACAAATGTAATTTTGTTGACTCCTAACACTGGATGTCATACTCAATCTAGTGAGAGATTATGGGACATTGCAAAATGGCATAATAAAAGGCAGTGTGGCACTATTCGTCATTATTTACAATCCTATCTCATAATGTTCTGAACCCTTTCAAGCATGGTGGTCTTAATGGCATGACCACCTTATTTTAATTCCAAACCTGACAAACGGCACCAAGAACATTGTAATAAATTTTTCCTTTTATAATGAAAGCGTAGAAAAGTTGGTTTTCTGAAAAATTCGTTTTTAAATTCTGGTGTCAGTCTATTATTTTGTCATTTTACGAACAGAATTTTTCTACCCCTGAAAGGGTTAAATCAGTATTTTTCTTCAAAAAATGAAATATTTACTGCAGGGCTAAGAGACATTTACAGTTTCATGCCAGCAGGTTGAATTGAGTTTTATTTTATTATTTTACTGTATAATATTTATTTATTATTATTTTTTTTTATTAGATATTTATATTGATTTAATACGATAATTCTTGAAAGTCTGTATTTTCCAAATGTTCTGTTTTTTAGATAATCACTTTTGTGTCAATGATGTTAATTTTTTCCGTATGTTTTAATTGGCACTAACTATTGTACTTGGCAACAACGGTGTTGGTATAATGGAAAAGTATTCTTGTTTTTTTCCTTCTTTTCCTTTCCTCTGTATGTGTAGAGGAGCAAGAAATAAGTAAAAGGTGCAAGCAAGTTAATTACAGTAGAATCCCGATTATCTGAGTCCCGCTTAACTGAGTTTCCACTTTAAACAAATTATTTTCTTCTGATGGACTGATGGGCTCTATTATTATGAAACAGCCATTATAAATGAAATGTTAGGTGAAGATGAAAGAGCAATCATAAAAAGTTAGAACTCTGATTTTCTGGTCAGAATAGGGGAAAAAATTGCAATAAAATTTTTTTGGAACGGCTGCTCTTTCGTCTTCACCTAACACTTCAATTATAATGGCTGTTTCATAATAATGGAATCCATCAGTCCCTCAGAAGAAAATGATCCATTCCAAAGGTACAAGTTCAATTGAAAAAAAGAAAAAAATTAACACTTTGAGCAGAAAGAAGAGGCTATACCTGCAATTTTCATGACACTAATAGAATCACATAGCTGCCAATTCGTATGGTTTTGTTACCTCTAAAATTTAATAAAAATTTTTGCCATACTTAATCGTTGACAATTGTTAGATTTCGACGATTGAATTAGGCAAAATTTACTCGTAAGTTTTAGTGGTAAGGAAAAAAAAAAAAAACTGCAGCAAAATTGACATTCAACAACAACAACAACAAAAAAAAAACTATCAAGGGCTTTTTCAAATAAACAATTTATTTTTTCAAATAAACAATATATTATTTAATTTCCGTTTTTCTTAAAAGTAGCGGAAATGTACATCAAAGAAATGTTACTAGTACCATAAAAATTAATGAATTAAGTGAAAATTTATATTTCATCTCCTTACTTGGTGACAATATGTGTAAATTTGGTTTATCTGAGTTTTTTTTTTTCTTATTCAGGGTGAGCTTGGTCCATATTAACTCGGATAATCGAGATTGTACTATATTATTTTTTCTTTCAGAGATGAGAGGACAGGGGTTTACAAAGACAAATGCTCTTGTGGGTACCAAAATGTTTTCAGTTTGACCTTGTGTATACATATTTTGGTGTTCGTACAAGAATTCATTGAAAAAAATACAAAAATACTGACAATTAAATAGTTAAAAGCAGGGTTTGGGATTTTTTGATTTTTTAAAAAAAAATCAGATTTATTTGATTTAAATCAGATTTTTTTGATTTTTTTAAAAGTTCAAAATATAATTTTAAAGCTACACATTTTAAAGTAAATTACCCTTCACAAAATCACTAAAATTAATAATAATAATTAATAAAAAACTTTATTTGTAAAAAAAAAAAAACATTTACTTGGTTAATTTGAAACAAAAACACTTGTGTTTTATCAGCACTTACACTAACTGTAATTTAAAAAATGTTCTACATTATATAAAATATCTTCTATATTACCTTAACTTGCCCATTTAATAAAACAAAAAATCACATATCATAGCTGCCAACTCTTCCGATTTTTTCAGAATTCTTCCGAAAAATCGGCATGTTTTCCGATTTTACGCGCGTAATGCGTTTTCTTCCGCATTTTGTCATTTTCTTCCGATTTTCGGCCATTTCTTACGCTTTTTACGCGAGTTTCGTCAAAGGATCGCGGGAAAACCCGAAATTTCGCCGAAGGTTCGCGAGAAAGACGCAAATTTTGTCGGAAGATCGCGCAAAAAACGAGAATTCCCCCAAAAGAGCGCGTAAAAACACGAATTCAGTGAAAAGATCGCGAAAAAACGCAAATTTCGTCAAAAGATCGGGTAAAAAAAGCGCCGTCAAAAAATCGCATAAAAACACTATTTCCGTGAAAAGATCGCGTGAAAACGCGAATTCCGTTAAAGGATCGCGGAAAAAACGGACGTTTCGTGAAAAGGTCGCGGGAAAAACCCAAATTTCACCGATGGATCGCGGAAAAAAACCCAAATTTCGCCGAACGATCGCGGGAAAGACGCGAATTTCGTCAAAAGAGGGCATAAACAACGGGTAGGGGTGATTTTGGTCCGAATTTTCCGAAAATTTAAGGCATTCATTTCCGAAAATTTAAAAAAATCGGCCACCAATTCGAAAATTCGGACATAAAAAATATCGCGAATTTCGACATCTTCGCCGAAAAAAATAAATTTTGTCAATCGTTTGCAGAAAAATCGGCAATTTCGTCAAAAGATCGTGAAAAAACGGCAAATTTCGCCAAAAGATCGTGAAAAAACGGCAAATTTCGCCAAGAAATCGCGAAAAAACGGCAAATTTCGCCAAGAAATCGCGAAAAAACGGCAAATTTCGACAAAAAACGCGAAAAAAACATAAATTTCCTTAAAAAATCGCGAAAAAACAGAAATTCCGTCAAAAAAATGCGAAAAGAAAAACACAAATTTCGTCAAAAGATCGCGAAAAAAAATACAAATTTTGGCTAAAGATCGCGAATTTCGTCAAAGGGCCGCGGAAAAAAACGCATACCTAGTGTCGGAAGTGGATCTCCCCCCCCCCCCCCCCCCCCCTGCTGTAACATTTCAGACATTTTTTTTCTCAGAATCACCCTTAAAAAAAAAAAAAAAAAAAAAAAAAAAATAAAGAAGAAAGAAAAATTTAGGAGTCAGAAGTTTTAAGTGTCTTTTAATGTGAAAGGTAGGATATCTATAAATATTCCAAAAGAAAAAAAAAAGTAACTTTTAATATATTCAAGTTATTATTTTTTGTCATAATATATATTGTGTAATTGCAAATTAGTGAATATTTTATTAGAGTTTCTCTTTGAAATTTGTTTATTTATAAGGATTCAGCTGTTTTTTAATCCTTACTGAAAGTGCTATAAGACTTAAAAAATCTTCTGATTTCTCGCCAAAATCTTCTGATTTCTTCTGATTTTTTGTCCAAAATCTTCTGAGTTTTGCCGAAATTTAGTTGGCAAGTATGACATATGTATACTTCATTACTAAAAGCTAAAACTTTTTTTTTTTAAATCAAATTTCTTTATTAAAATCTGGAAATATAAAAGATAATGTAAGCATGTTATTCAGAAGAAAAAATATGAATTTTGAAACATTTGATTGTGGAACTAGATACTTATTTGTATACATTCTTTTAAACAAAATATTTATTCTGATTACATATAATACTCTGGAATGTATAAAAAACATATTTAATGAACTTGCAGAATATACTCAACACATAAAATCATCAAGATTATGTTATAAATTTCATTAAGTTTGAAAAAATTATTGTTTGTTATTAAACTGTTTGAACAGGAACACCAATTTTCCTGCTTTATCAGTTCCTAAACGATTACGGAGTTTAGAGTAAACTAAAACAAAAGTTGAGAAGATTCTCTCAACAGATGCTGAAGAAGCTTGTGCAGTAAATAACTGCAAAATCATTCCTATAACATTTTTTCCAGAACCATCGTTCTCAGTAATTTGCGACTTCCACCAATCTATAGGATTTACTTTATTTACAATATCAGAATCAAAAAGAAATTGATGAAAAGGTTCTGATTTTGCTTGAAATTTCATTAAAGTAGGCACTACTGATTGAGAATATTTTTCTTTTGCAAAAATTAAACATTCTGATTTTTCAGCAGCACTCAATTTAATTCCTGCATAGCGTGGATCTAACAGATATGCTAGAAAATGTGGTGGTCCTAGTGCTTGATTGTAATGGGTTGAAAAACTCTTCAAGCATGTTTTATCAAGATTTACTTCTGTAAGTTCTTCTTGCAAGTTTTTCCAGATATCAACAGCTGTTGATATAATGCAATCCTTCTGTTGCATTTTATCAAGAGCTATAGAAATTGGTTTTAAACGTTTTAGAAGGTCCTCGGCATTCCGTTTAATTCCAAAATTTGTTACCTTGTTATAAACAATGCTATCAATATTACAGCGATTTTCTTCACAAACTGAAACAAGAATTGGCCAGTTTTTTAAATATGCAGATACACAATCAGCCATAGTATTCCAACGGACTTCTTGGGGTATTATTAATTTGGATCCACCAGCTTCTCTATATTTTGCATTTGCAAAATGATTGTTTCTGAAAAACTTAACAATATGTAATATTTGTTCCTTAATATTTGGAATATTTAAATCTTCTGTAAGCAAATTTAACAAATGTGCAGAACATCCATATGTGATCAAATCAAAATCTGGGTTACTTTGAATTTCAGTGTGCATACCCTTTACATTGTTAGCATTGTCTGTTACAACACTTCGCACAATGCATTTAAATTCATTTTCACATTTTATCATACAATTTTTTACAACTTTTATAAGGTATTCGATTGTATGTGGGCAGCCAGATGTATCAATAGTTTCTAATAAATAATTTTCACCTTTCTTATTGGTTACAACAGCACATAATATTGGTTCATTATGAACGTTTGACCATCCATCTATACTTAAGTTTACTATTTGTCCACTTAAATACTCAGAACATTTTTCTTTCTCTTGACTATAGATATTGTCAAGTAATAATCCACCTATTTCAACTTCATTTGGAGCTGTATATCCTGGTCTTAAAGCTGAAATCATCTTTTTAAATTGAGGGTGTTGCACATGATGAAAAGCAGAATTGGTTGCATAAATATACCTACCAACTTCTTCATCTAACATCTGTTTTTGAGTTTTAGAAGCCTTTATCACATAAGAATTCATATTCTTCTTAGAATCATTAGCTATTTCAAACATCTTCCTCTTTGTGGGTTTTCTTCCAATGTTTAACACTTCAGTTTTCACATTAGTTGATGTTGATGCACCAGTTTCACTTGTGATGATTTTTTCATATAATTGATTGTCATCATCATCCTTTTTATCATAGGATAAACATTGTTCCACATGCTTTTTTAATCTTGCCACTATTCCCATTATAACTTTTCCACAATTCTTGCATTTTGCCTTAACACCTTTTCCTAAAAATGTAGGCTCTCCATTAAAATATATCCAAATGTCATCCTTTTTTCTACCTGCCATTTTCTAGCTAACTTGTACTGTGGAATGTTTTCTCAGACTATGAAATCATGCCTTTTGATCAACAATACAGTGCAGTCCAGGTATTCATTCCAGGATTATAAGAAACCTGTTTGACATGTTATCACAATAGCAATGGTATGCTATTTTCCCTATTCTGTTACTTATTCATTATTGTAAATTTACTTTGACTAAACCAGGCATTTAGAAATCTTAAAATATGTGAACAAAAACAGGGGGAAAAAGGTGTAGAAAGAATTCGGCCAGTTAAAACACTATAAGAAAAAGCACTCTGAAATAACATATCCATGCAGTTTTTTCTCTACTAGGATAATGTCTTTGATTACTACAAAAATTTTAAGATTAAAAGTGTATTGTAATGTAATTTTAAATGTTATTTTATTTTAAAGCATCATTTGTGATTTACTTTTCAGTTAAAAAATAAAATAAAAATAAGTTTGAAATACAATAATTTTTACATTAATTTATATTTAAATTATTTTTTAAACAAATTTTTTATTATTAAAGATTTTAAAAATTTTAATTATTTTAAATTTATAAATAATTAAAATTGAAATTATATTAAATATATATGTATAAACATTCAGACTATTTCTACCATGAAATCATTTTTATTTTTTAAATATTTCCATAAATAAATTACATTGAAAATTGAACAATTTGTTATTTACATATGCTTGAGGGCATAATGAGATACCTATATAAATATCAGTAAAAGTAATTTTGAATGACCTATATTTAAATTTCAGTGACCTATATTGAATCTGAAGTTTTCATATCCTCAAACTACACAGTCACCTTAAATACAGAAAGTCTGTTTCTGTATTAAAGAAAAAAAATAAGATTTACTTTCTAATAGGTGAATATATGACTAATCTTTTAACATTTTTCAGGTAATATTCTCTACTTTTAATTTAAGATTTTTGATTTAAAATTTAAAGTGTAATATTTGATTTAAATAAATTAAAAAAGCATACATTTTGAGTTCTTAGTCATTTCTTAAATTTACAATGTATTTTTGATTAAACAAATGTTTTACAAACATCTTGACCTACGTTTGAAGTATTTTTTAAAAAGTTGATTTAAATCAATGATTTTTTTAAAAAAAATCAGTTGATTTAAATCATGATTAAAATCAAGCTGATTTAAATCAACGAACCCTGGTTAAAAGCACATAAAAATCATTTAAAAATAACATTAAATGTTTTGAACTTACTTAAAGTTCCTCTTCAGCAAGGGTGGAGAAATATATATTTTTACTCGCCACTGCCAAGTGGATTTTCTGACAGGGCGAGTGAATTTTTAGGTAGTTTTTGGAAAACTGCAGGCTATAGAGATATGCAAAAACCTTTATTTCCTTTACTCGTTAGATATACTTTGTAACATTTCAAATTACAGCGATGGAAACATGGTACTAAGTTCTACCCTATAAACATTTCCCTCTTGCATGTATTTTTTAAATTTATAGAAAAAAAAATGAAAATGCATTGTAGTAACAATAATTAACTATTTATGCAGTCGCTTCCATTTTGTCATACCAATTTTCAACTGTATGTTTCATTTTGCTGGCTGGTAAAATACATCCTTGGCTGGTAAGATATCCTTAAAATTCCCCACCCCTGCTCTTCATTAATGTAAATAAACACAAATTCACAAGAGATAACATAATTAAAATCGTAGTTGTTGAATTGTTATCTCTTCTGAATTTATGTTTATTTATATTACAAAAAAAGCATTTTTATATCAAAAATATCAATAATGTATTCAAATAAAGTTTTAAAAAGTATTAAAAGTGATACTTTTTTATTAGCTGCATGCCAGAAGTTAATAGATAAAGAAAAAGATTTTGCTACCTTACTGCAGCTTTTTTGATTCTGATAATTTCAGCTGTTTATGCATGTAGTGTGATTATAGTTAAATTTTTGTTCTATTTATATTATCAGGGGTCGATCCAGGCAAAATCTGGGGCCTATTTAGGGCCCCTTCACAAAAATCTATTTAATAAAATAGGCTCCTTCACAGAAATAAACTTAATAAAATGGGCACCGTCACAAAAATAAATTTAATAAAATGGACCCTGTCACAAAAATAAATTTAATAAAACAGGCCCCTTCACAAAATTCCTTTTAATAAAATAGACCCCTTTCGTAACATTCTTTTCCATAAAAATTGGTATAAAATGTGTAATTTCTAAATGACTTGGGGGCTCGGTCCCCTACGAGCTACGCTCGCCAACCCCCGTTCAGACACCACAGTCACTAAAATCATGCTAATTTGATCGGCTTTAAAAAGATTACGGAAGATTGAATTATAATATTATATTATAGATTTATGTACTATGTTCAGTACAGTAATACCTCGACTTACGTCAGCAATTCGTTCCAAGACTAGCGACATAAGTCGAAAACAACGTATGTCGAGGTACATTTAGATAAACAAAAAAGGATAAGTAATAAAAATTGTCCAAAATCTAATGAACATATTCTATTGTATTTAGGGATTACATACATAGGGGTTACATACATGACATTAGCAAAAAAATGAGTTTGCAATACAAGAATTTGGAATAAATCAATAAGTTGTTAGTTTACAATTTGTTGTTCTAGCTACCCTGTTCGAGTCTTTGAGGATGTGTAAAAATCTTGCAATGAAGTTTGAACAGACAATTTTTTTTTCTATCTCTCTCTCTATCTCTTAGAAGCTCTTTGTAACAGCAGAGTGAGTTTTCTAAGCGTTTTCTAGTGATTTTTTTTTATTTGTTTGTCACTATCACTTGACTGTCGCAGGAAAGTGTCCTTTCATAGACCTAGAAGTCTTCAAAAAAGTTGAAAGTGCGTTTTAATTATGGATTTTTTTCCCCAGGCCAGACGACGTAAATGCGGGGTGACGTAAGTCGAGGTACTACTGTACTTGTTTTTCAAATTATACAGAAAATTTATTAAAAGCTAGAAAATAAATAAATATTGTGATTTTTCAGAAATGCAGTAAAGTGACTTTAACTCATTAAATTATTAACTCACTCATTAAATATATCTAAATGTTTTTCTCCACCTAATAATAAAAGGGTGTTTTGAAGATTGCAGATAAGAATGCCATCCAAAATACTTAATCCTAATCTGCTTATAATATACAAATACTGAACCATAATGCCATAAAAAGCTATTGTACAGATAACTTTTTGCAATTTAGAATTGTTTTTAATTTTAAAATTAAAATATTTTGTTTAAATTAAAAAAAATTATTTTTTCATATTTAGATTCTGTTTTTTGCTTTGTCTTTCCTTATCTCCCCCCTTCTATCTTTCATTCTTCTTTTCATACAAACACCCATATGTGAATGTATTTGTACCAAATTGACATTCAATCTTATAATAATTAGGTCTGAACCATCTGATCTCAATCCTTACTTTGCTCATTTTTCTCTAGAAGAAGTAGCTCAGATTTTGGATTTAGAACCTTTTTTGGTAAGTGTTTTCTTTTGTGTGGCTTTTTAATCATTTTGTTTTTATTTTTTATGTATTTTATTTGTCCTGTGAAATAATCCTCCTTTACAATTTGTTGTAGTTATTGCATTAACTTTTATTTATTTATTTATTATTTTTTTTTGCCTAAAAGAAAAATATATTAATATATGTTTTCAAAACAAATAAATTTATAATTAGATAGATTATTAGAAGGAAGAAAAGTTTATCCATTACTTGTGCTGAAGTTTTTGTTAGATGAAGGTTATGTCTTGAAATATTAATGAAAAATTGATGTATATATATATTATGAAATTCATCGGGTTTTTTACAGCTCTATACTTAAATTATCTCTTTTTTTCTGAATAAAATGTTTTTTAAAATCATTAAGGAATTATAGCATATTCATATAATCAGTTACAACTAAAAATCTGCACTCAGTTTATTAAGGGTGTCCTCAAATCCAAAAGGGCAACTTTATGACATAAGTCTTAATTTATTTTTGTTCAGAAATGCATGAAACTACCAGTTGTTGTTGTTCAGAAACTATGTAATCAAGCTGTTTTTTCCATTTTTTTGAAAACGCAATAGATCTTTCAGAAAATAGTATCAAAGTGGGCATTTTGAACCGATTTTCAATGCAAAAGTAGAATAACCATTCAAGAAAGAGTAAAAAATGTTTTTGTCACATCATCAAAATCGCTTCAATAGGTAATTTATTGATCAAAAAATGGGAAACACAGTTCAATTCCAAATCGCTTCCATGGCCAGGCTTTCCAATTTTATATCTTTCCATTAAAAAATGAATTTGTAAATGTGTCAAAAGGTTTTGCGCTTGTTGAGCAGAGCAATTAAGAACAGCTTTAAGACATTGAGGAAAGATCTAACACAGGGATCAGGAAATAATTTTAAGTTGGGTCCGAGTACTTTTGAAAATTTTTATCAAGGTCCGGAGAAAAAACACATAATATAAGAACTATTACTTTAAAAATTTTCTTTTACATACACATACATACATACACACACATATATATATATATATAATAGAAAATAGAAAAGTCAGGTATTCGTTCTGAAAAATTACTACATACACAGGTTATACGTTCCGAAAATTTTTACATACACATTTTTTATAGTTTTCACATACATTTTTTTATAATTTGGTTCACGTGGTGAACAGCTAATGCGAAGAGTGTCTTCTAAGTGGGCATCCGTTAATCTCGAACGATATTTATTATACGTAAATATTAATAAATTACTTATTTAAAATTTTTGGCGGATCAGGATTTTATCTTCCGCGGTCTGCCTGTTGCTGACTGTGGATCTAGCATTTGATTAATATTATTTTAAAATTGTATTTGGTCTTCAACTTCATTTTAATGGATATGAGAGTCATTCTCAAATTTTTAAGACATGGCTAAATGGTAATCTGATTCTGGCACTTTTTGGGGTTCTGTTAAATTATAGGGGACATAATGACAAAGTAATTGTTCCATGAATCAATTTATGTAAGGTTCTGGATCCAAAATAAATTCTTTTCAAATCATTTGATAGGTTCAGCAATTATCATCAATTAACATTTCTCGAATGGCTAAGACATTTTCTGAGGCTATAAAAGGCTCCCTGTGTGTTCTTCATCCAGGTGAAAGTTTTGACCTTTGCAAAATTCTTTAAACCATCTGTATACAATGGCAAGATTTCGAGGTTCATTTGCATGTGATAATTGTAGACAGGATTGAAGGTTTTTATCTTGATTTACTCGTAGTTCCACTTTAAATAGAAAATCGTAGTGCGATAATGCCCTCATGTCTACTCCATCTTTTTTCTTGCAAATTTTATTTTAATGTAGTTAAATTACAATTGCTGTAAATTACCCTCTGTGTGGCACAAAGAAGTACAAATTTATGTATCTCATCAATTCTTTTTTTTTTTTTTTTTTTTTTTTTTTTTTTTTTTTTAAAGCTTTGTGAGAAATTCTCATTGTTTTTATTGATCGTGCATTTATTTTCCGATCTGCATTTGATTGTGTTTGGCTTTTCCTCCATCCCAGCATCATTCGTATTTGTTAAGCCAACCATGGCTGGCTCAGCATATGATGGTGATCATGTTTTAGTGAGATTGCTTCTGTTTTGCACCATCTACATGTGCCGATTGGGAATGTTTCTTACTTTGGATTGAAGATCTCCACGTACGGTATTCTCTTTTAAGAGTTGTGGTTTTATATGAGCGCTCATATCAAAATTACTTTTGTTTCCAAATTCATTCATTTGTTTTCTTTAATTTTTGTCATCGTTTAATTATCAAATAATTTTAAATTTATCATTCTGACACTTTTGGCCTCACTGTTTACAGGTATTTAACCTGATGTCATTCAAAACTGAGTACTAAATTAGTTTGACAGCATATCTAAACTTAGACCTTTGTTTAGTGTTACAGCGGGCAGTCTCCGAGGAGGAGTTTGCTTTAACCACTTCACCGGCGAAAGGTATGGGGAAACAGTGCTTTTACCCCCGAGTTATCTCGGGGTAACCGGTGAAGTGGTTAATGTGCCGTTTCCATTTAAAATACTTCTAAACTATTCTAACGATGGGATGATATGATGCCTAGCCATGAAGTAATACTGTAGTTTTTAATTGCTAAATTTTGGAGAGCTTGTTGATATTTTAAAAGTTATTGATTACTTTCAAGATTTTTACTGATCAATTGCCCATCGTAA
The DNA here is from genome assembly GCA_963932465.1 of Maratus speciosus. Lineage (NCBI taxonomy): Eukaryota > Metazoa > Arthropoda > Arachnida > Araneae > Salticidae > Maratus > Maratus speciosus. The sequence goes on along the minus strand of OZ010786.1, from coordinate 106,483,842 downwards.
TTTTCTAATTTGAAATCTGTAGAATGGATTCTTAGTTTGAAATTTTCCTATTATGAAGGCAGTGACCAAAACAGAATAATAAATAATCTTCCTCTTCTGATTTTTAAATAAACAAGATTTATACACTACATTCAAGACTCCTTTATTCTTGTCTACTCTCACTGATTTCATAGTTCATAAAGATGCATTTAAATTAATTGTTTAGTTCTTCTATTCTTCCTCTAATATTAAATGACTGAAAAGAACAATGCACATTGTGCAGGGTTGTTACTTAGAATAGTTATTAAAGATATTTTGTATTATACTAAAAATTAACATGTATACAATCCCTTTCTGCCGTTTCTTATTTTAAATAGCAGAATTTTTATTTTTTTTTGCACCAATCTATGTTTCATCACAAGCATATATATTTCCGCCCAAATTTCTCAGAGTGATTCTTGTATACACCCAAAATCAAAATATTGATGTAAGCAAATAAAAATGGCACCAAAAGAAAAATTGTGGTGTAGTCATGTTATACAATACTCTTAAAAGAATAATATTAATGTATTGTCAAAATAATCAGAAAATCACATTTTGGGATGTATTTTGTTACTGAAGTTGTACAAGAAAACCAGTTACTGGGTGAATGGCAACTATTATGAACGGTATAAATTGAAGCTAAAGAAGTTTTTACAGGTCAAGGAAAGCATAAACTAGAATGAAATTTTGAGAAAATTTAATTGCACACAACTTTTATAGAAATGTAATTGTTTAAAACAATATATACTTATTGGCATTAGGGATACAATAAAAAGTAAAAGGTGTTATCATATACAGAAACTCAAATAGAATTTATTAAATGGATTTATCGTTTGATGGTAAGAAATTTTAGGCAAAAATCATTCGTCTTTGATGGTGAAAGTTAATTTAACTTTTTCCAAATTTATACTAATAAAAGAAAGTTTCTCTTTGTCTGCCTGTCTCTGTCTGTCTGTGTGTGTGTACGCGTGTCTGTGTGCCTGTCAGTGATGGCTAGCAAAATCTATCGCAAGTACAAGTCTTGAAATTTTGATGAGGTTAATCCAAGGCAAGTCCTGATGCACCTGAAGAATTTTTTATTTTTTGTTAATTAGCAAATATATTAATTAAAAACTCATCAAAAAAGCATTTTTCCTGAAAATCAGCAAGCACACTAGCGTATGCTTTCTATAGAGTGTAGAAAGGAAGACGCAATTGCCTTTTTTTTTTGCCCAATGTTATAATAACGCCCATCGACTGAACCATTCAATATATGGAAAAAAGGAAGTCATTTTCTTAAATTTCATACTTTTACATCTTAAAAACCTCAATCGTTTTGAAAAAATATTGTTGTCAACCCTTTGAAATGTTTTTTTTTTTTTCAAAAAGGTTAGTTTTCATGATTGAATTTTTCTACCTTCCTTATGGCTTGATTTCAGAGGTACTGATTCACAAGAAATGCATATTTAAAGCTGAGACCTTCTTATCTTCGATGGTGCAATCAGTTTTGAAAATACAAATTTTAATCATTTAAAAAAAATTCACAACTGCAGGTCACTTTTTTTCTACCCTAAAAGTAACTAAATGTAGGTATTTCGATACAATCTTTTTAGTGCGTCTTATCAGACCATATTTACATGAGCTACAAAAATTTAGAAATGTTTGGATGAGTAGAAGTATTAAAAAAAAAATAAATAAATAAATAAAATCAGAGAAAAGTTTTGATGATAACCTAAAACTCGGGTTTTTTCGGTACAGCTTCACTAGACTTCAGCTCATATTACCATGGCTAAAGATGCATATTTTTAATGAAATTTTAAAGACTGCATGAATACAATAAAATTTATGACCTATTAAACATTTACAGAATTTAAGACAGCAAGAACAATTTTCTTTGTTACGTTAAAAAGAATGTTAATAAACTCAAAATTAATATTTATTTATAGAAATATACATTAAAATATGTGATTAAATATTTTAATAACGTATATTTTAAAAATATAAACATAACAAAATATCTTACGAAAAAGTAACTTTCAACAGCGTATCTAATATTGGCTAACTTCCGAAAATCAACTTTCTAAAAGTTATTTAATATTATATATTTCTATTTCAAACTTAATTTACTCAATTTTAAGATTTAATTTTAAGCAATTGCCAAAATTTCATCAATTTTTGACCGTAATTTAGCGAGATATCCGAATTACAAAATTTAATCTCTACTGTCACTTTTGAAAATCCTGTGGAGTAATTTTTACATTCGTAAAATCGCTATGTTTGTCTTCCTTTTTGAGATTGTAAACAACAACTTTTAGCTAGCATTTATCTTCCATCTCGGTACTCGTGCCAGGGAGAGACATTCCATGAGGTCTGGAATGCGGAGGTTCGTAGATAAGATTACGATGAAAATTGCTATCGTTGGTAGAGTTCCCGATAAGCTTTGCTCCCGGTAGCTGTGTACGCACATTTGTAAAACATGCACGGTACTTTGCTGGATGCTCATTTGGTAATTTTGATTTGAGCGTCAGTTTTCAATGGTTTTTGCTGGCTGGTTCTCGTCAGTCATAATTTTTAGAAATGTAACGGCTGAAGAAGGTGGTGTGGCTGGGGCTTTTGTCCTGGGCTAATAGACGCTTTATGGGATTTCCCACCAAAGTATGCCAGCGATTTTTCTTCAAGTTGAAACAGTACTTCCTTCTCCAACCCCATTTTTAAATGAAATTCAGATCTACTTCAGTGTATTTGCTGATTTTCGAAGCATCATTTTGGAAGAAACGCTTTACTGATTTTCCAACCGTAAGAGGTCTGAGATCTTAATGTCCATTTTTGAATTGTGTAACTAAAAATAGTGCTTCCAGCCTGATCCATGTACTCACATAAAATCTAGTTCTGCTTCAACTTATCTGCTGATTTTCAAAACATCTTGATCGAAGATTAAAAGTATTTCCGGCATTTTTAGACGAACAACGGCAAATTTAGCGTAGTGAAATCCGCGGTTTCGCAACCTCTAGTATAATCAATTTTGGCCGGCATTATTCGTTTAAGTTTCTTCACTTGAGCCTGTAGTAGTGAGTCTCTCCATCGATCCAGCCAGCAAAATTGCTTCTTTTGATAATATTTTATTTCCTTAAGTTTGGTGAATCTTCACTTGCGCCCGCTGTAGGGAGACATTCCATCGATCCAGCCTATAAAATTACTTCTTTCTAATGATTAATAAATAACTTAATTTTTCAAGGGTATGTCAAAGCATAAGGTCTAATGTGCATATTTCTTTTTAGAGAACTTTTTGATGTATAAAAACTATAGCTTAGTACAATATATAAACTCAACAGCAACATAAGTTGACCTTATATAATTATTAATAATCTACAACAAATATCTGAAAAGCTGATAATTCCTTTTGTGTATTTTCATACTTGTCCAAGTATTGTGTTACTGTGTTTTGTGAAAATAAAAAAATATGTGCATTTAAATTGGATACAATGTATTTACTTCACAAATGGGTGAGTCTGATTTAATTTTACTTTTCAGCTTTTAAATATTGATTTCTGGCAACGTTAACGTTATTTTCTCACTTATGTTGAATTTAAATTTAAATCTTAAAATTTTAGTTGGCAAGTAATGAGAAGTGATTTCGCTTACAACACGGTCAGATGTGGTAGCGTAATGATATTTTGAATGCCGCGGATCCCTTTTCAATAGTTTATTATTATTAATTTTAAATATTTTCTAGCTTTTCAATCTATGGTTCCAAAATCACACCTAACATTGACTCTTAACAGATGTGTCTATTGACAGAAATTGTTTCACAATAAGGTATATGGGAATGTCCACGGCAGAAAAAAATTTTTGCTGAAAATTTTTTTTAAGCAAAAATATAAGTGTGATACATCAATTTAAAGCTAAAGAGTTGGAGTATATGAATTTGTAAGTTTTAATTTCATAAGAGCAAGTGTTTACTGAAAATGAGCTGGATACTAACAGTATAAAACTACATTTACATTTGAGCTTAAAATACAACTTATTGAAATGTATGATTTTTTTACTTTTTAGAATTCAATAAAATTACTATGCGTTCAAATCAACAAACTATTATCATATCTTTAAAATCTACATAGATAAAATCTTTTAGATAATATCTTTAATATATTTTTGGCTGTATGTAAACGTTAATACTTAAATGTCACAAGAGTAACGGAAAACATACAAAAGTTTTAATTTAAAAAAAAACTACTTAAAATTTTTACCCATAACTTCTAATTTTCTGATTTCGAGTTATAAGACATATTTTACATTTAATATTTTGTTTATGCTATGCACGGAATAGGTTCTGGGGAGTTGTCACAAAAGTAACAAACGTCTGTGTCACAAGTATAACAAATAATACCTTTTGTCGATGGTTTGATATAACACTGCGTTACAACCAAAACAAACAGAATCCTTAAAGTTTTGTTGTTTTTTCTCTCTTATTAAAGCAGTTCTTGAAATAGTTTTAGCTATAACTAAGATTATTTTGTAAATTTTAAGGAAGATAAATTATCTTTATTAGTGTTTTTTTAATGGGTGGATTTATTTTTATTCATTTTTTGGTATTATTTAAGATTATAAAATAATCATGACAAGTAATTAAAGATATAAAACAACTCAACTCGTGTCATTTTTGTGTGCTTTCTTTTGGTTTGAAGCACATGGTCTTTGATTAGATATTTTATAGGCTTTGTAAAGCTTTGTTTACTAAATTCTGCTGTATAACCTACAGACGTTCTTATAGTAACTCTTACGGAAAGGATTCTGACAGTATATTTTAAAGGAAAGATTTTCATATTGCTTCTTATACACAACATTGTTTTAAAGAGCAGAAAAAACTCTGCTAAGCGCCAAAAATAGTAGAGAAAAAATGAGAATGAAATTGAATATGTTGCTGTGAGAAAAAACAAAACAAAATATATTACGATAAGGTGAAGAAAAGTCTTAGAAGCTTCAGCAAAAAAATGGAAATATTAAGAAAAGGAAAAAGTAGGGAACTAGCTAACTGAGATACTGTAACGGAAAAAAATCTTACCTCCACAGCTTAGGAGAATTTTATGTCGATGAAGGTTTAAGAAGAGGTCATTCTTCAGCTAAATCTACGTTAGTTAAGAGTGAAAAAGGTCACATAATTTCATCAATTGTAGGGGACATTTAATAAGAGAATACGTTTTTTGTTTAAAGAAGCTTTCCTAAATCGAAAAATTGGAGATTCCTTTGCAGCTTTAAACCCTAGTTTCATAAAACAATAGAAAATAACTCATCAGAATATCTCCATTTGTTGCTGTCATGAAAACATTCAAACAAATCATAATGTAGTAACTGGTGTATTTCCTGCATTAAACATTCCTGTGATGGATTTAATGACTTTGTCTGCCGAAATACATGATAACTAGAATTCAGAATGTCTAATTTGCGGAGATAACATCGAAGAATTATTTGAAACCGAAGTCCATAATACGGAACATGTTATAAGTTATTGTAAATAGCAAAACGTCTATCAACGTTTTGCTATTGACAAAACTTTTATCAACATCTTCATCAATACTGTTACTTTTTCAAAACGTTGAGAAAAAGTAACAGTTAAAGAAACCATTTCTTATTGTTTAAAATTTTTCGAAAGCAACTAAATCCATTTCTGTGGCACACATTCATTGAAACTTGTACAGGGGATTATTTTCGTAATGCCAAAAAAATAATCAATTCTCAAAGAATAGTTATGCCAGTGAATTTTCTGGAAATAGTGGATTTTCATGCCAAGACGAAATTTTGGTATGAAATCCAGCAGGACGGTCGTTCTGCCAAGCCAAGCTATAAAAAAATGCTAACCCCGCCAAACAAACAAACACCAAGAAACAAAAGCCAGAACAGCGTAACTGCTTATTATACTGAAGACAACTTGTCCATGTTAAATCGACCAAACGTGGCATTTTAAAATTTCAGATATTTAAGAAAGCAAGTATCGCAGAGAAATAAAATTAAGACTAGAAGAATCTACTGAAGAAAAGCTTCAATTTGAGACCAAATTCGTCTCTATAAAATAATTATAAACAGAGATACAGGATTTTTTTAAAAATGTCGAGATACTGAAAATGATCAAAAAATCCTTCGTCAAACATATATTAATTCAATTAAGCTACAGACTTAAATAATGGACAGAAAAAAGTGTGGAATGCATTTTCGGACTGGTAATTACTCGATCTACGTGCTTTTATAAAATTTAGTTTAAAAAAAAAAAAATTCTATCCTTAATATGCAAAAAACTGTTAATTCATTCTAAAATTATCAAATTGTGCCAATCAGTGATAAACCTGCCAACGAGCGCGTACTATTCTCATTATAATAGCACAAGTCCACTTCAACTTCAATCTGGTAGATGAATATTTTCCATCAAGATTATTTTTTCGAATAAAACTGCATAAAAGTTAATTTTTAGAAAGATTTTTAAAATAAAAATGATTTTATAGAGAAATGGTACCTTTTAAGAAGAATGCATTCAAAGTTAACGGCATTTTAGGTTTCATTCCTAATGTAAACAAAACTTTTGAAAATGAATTGAGTTGAATATGAAAAGGTTTTCAGGTAAAAAAACAAACAAACACAGAGGTCATATACGCATATTGGTGCGATTTGTTTCTGACGCCAATGTCATATACGCAACGGGTACTTAAATGGCGCCAAAGTGTCGTTATTTTGCTTGATATGGTAACCCAGATGTTGTTGTTTATTATGTTGATGTTTTCGCCAAATTGGCGTTGGAAAAATTGTGACAATATGGGGTGTATATGACATCTGTGCCAAATCTCCCTATTATTGAACTTATTTCAACATATGAGCAAACGGAGGCAAAGACGATGTCTCAGACGCATTGGGGTATCCTTTTAGTGCCAAAATGGCAATTTTATTCCATAGCAACCCAGAAATTTTGATGATATTATCCTTCATATGACAATCCAATAAAAGAGATTGCGCGTGTTTTACATTAGATCAAACTTTGTGCATTTTATAATAAAATAATTTGTGTGTGTTTCTAATAAAAGTTTTGGCACAGATGTCATATACGCCCCATAATGGCGCGATCTTTTTCTGACGCCAAAGTCATGTACGCAACGGGAACTCAATTGGCGCCAAAGTGTCGTTATTTTTCTTGATATGGTAACCTGGATGTTGTTGTTTATGCTGTTAATGTTTTCGCCAAATTGGCGTAAAAAAAAATGGTACTTATGCAAAAAATGGTACCAATGGTCACAACGGAAGTACTTCATTTCTGTAGAAAGTAAAGGAAAAATAGTTTTAAAATCGTAATTATATATTTTTGTTGCCATTTTCTAGTAACAACCAAAAGAAAATGTAATTAAAATATGTGCTATTTTGAAAAAAATATAAACTAATGATTTCTGTTAAAACATTGGAGCTATTATATACTATATTTAATTGTAAGTATCTATGAATTATTAGAAAGCCGTTTTTTTTTTTTCGATTTTCTTGAATGACGGAATCTTTTTGCTGCATTTGTGCATTATTTCGCGATAGTGATGTGCTATGCATGCTTCACTGTAGATGTTTAAGAGTAGATCGTAAAAGGGGAATTCTTAAGCGGATGCGAATAACGTCATTTTACATAAAATAAAACGTGTGCTTTAAGTCTTAAAATTGAAATTTGTTTTGTACTGCAGTAGAGTCTCGCTTAACCGAGTTATTTTCTTCTGATGGACTGGTGGCTTCTATTATTATGAAACAGCCATTATAAATGAAGTGTTAGGTGAAGATGAAAGAGCAGCCGTAAAAAAAAATTATGGCCATTCCACTCCCCCCCACCCCCATTCTGACCAGAAAATCAGAGTTCTAACTTTTTACGGCTGCTCTTTCATCTTCACCTAACACTTCATTTATAATGGCTGTTTCATAATAATAGAAGCCATCAGTCCGTCTGAAGAAAATGCAGTAATGGAAATGCCGGGGGCGACACTAAATTCTGAAAAAGCAGAATTCCTGTTCTCTATTTTTTTTTCTTTTCTTTTCCTTTTTTTTTTTTTTTAATTAAATAATGAAAGGCATGTATCTTAAACGTTTGTATTTTAAATTAAAGTTATGCATTTTATATAAAATAAGTGAAAGGATTAAAGTTTAAGTAAAATTAAGGCAATACGAATGCATGAGAAGGAAACAATAATAGGCGATTTATCACCTGCGCCCGCTAGCATAAAATTAACGTGTTCATGATTTCTTTATCAGAATCTTCTTACTTGGCGAAGGATTCAGATAGTTAATTAAATTATGAATAAAAGTAACATGATGTAATGCTTAGCATACATTTAACGGGGATCAAACTGCTAGATAGAGGCGAAAATAATCTATTAAATTCGAAATTGAAAAGAATAGAAAAGAAAAGAATTTAATAAAATTGAAATTTCTGTGATACCGTTCGGAATAGAAACCGACAATTTTGCACATAGTGGTTATTTTAAATACTCGATAAGAATAATTTCTGAAAAAGGTAGAAATTAAAAGTTCGAAACGACATAAAAGCGTTCTATGAACGTTCTAAATTATGATTTATTTGCAATTGTTAGTCTGCAACAATTGCTGAATATGCAAATTGTTAGAAACATGAAATTTGACGTGCTTTTTACTTATAAGGCGTAAATGATCTCACAGAAAAGTTCCTAAAATATTCGAAATTTGAATGGATGCAGGCGTAAAAAAAAATGTTCTAAAATTGCGATTTCTGTAATATCGTTCGGGATAGTGGTCTGAATTTCGGCATAGCGATTTGTTTAAACATGTAAATGCACGCTAAGAACTGTTAGTAAAAAATCGAAATCTTAAGAGGTGAACCGAGTGGAAAACGTTTTAAGAACGGTTTGCATTATGATTTTAATGAGATTGTTTGGGCTAGAAACATAAAATTTGACACAGATGTCATTTTCTAAGCCGTAAATGCTTTGCGTTTCCTAATACATTAGAAATTTATAAGTGTACAAGAGCAAAAAAATTCTTGTATTTTTGAATCTGTGATACTGTTCGGGATAGAATCCTTGAACCTGGCATGGTGGTTACTTACAAGACGTAAATGCTCATTAAAAACTGTTTCAAAATAAATCGAATTTTAAAACGTTGAAATGAGTGGAAAGCTTTTTAAAAACTTTCTAAATTTTGGTTTGAATGGAATTGCTAGAGCGTGAACTTGAAATTTAACATGATTACAGCTACTAAAACGAAAATGCTCGTCCTAAGCAATTTCTAAAAAATTCGAAATTGCGAGGTTGCAAGAGCAAAAGTCATTCATAAATTAAGATTTCTATGAAACTGTTGAGGGGAGAAACTTAAAATTTGATATGGTGATTACTTTTAAGATGTAAGTGCTAGCTAAATGCTATTTCTAAAAAAAATCGAAAATTTAAAAGGGTGAAACAAGTAAAAAAGCTTTCTAAAAATGTTCTAAATTATGATTTATTTGGAATTCTTAGCCTTAAGGAAATCGAATTTGGACATAGTTGTAACGTTTAAGACGTAAATATTCACCATGAACAGTTCCTAAAAAAATCGAAATTTTTAACGGCGCAGGGGCAAAAAAGTTCTAAAATTGGGTTTATCTTGATATCCTTAAAGATTGAAACCTGAATTTTGGCAAGCTGTTAATTTTAAGATCTAAGTGCTCGTTAACCCTCTCGATCCGCAGCCTGAGCTATGCTCGGGCATGCATTTTCCCGTCAAATTAATACTATTTGGTTATTCCCACTAGTTATCTTTTAAAGAAAACTTTGTCTGATTTAATCAGAACATTTTCCCCGATTACGATAGTCAAAAATTTCTGCTTTAAAGAGCCGGTGATAAACGATTAAAAATTTTGTAAAAGACGCTCATCGCGAAGAATTACTTACACAGCAAGAGTGTTAAGAACTGTTTCGAAAAAGGAAGTCTATCTTTAAAGAGATTAAACAAGCAGAAAACGTTCTAAATAACGATTTAAATAGAATTGTCAAAGCACGACCTTGAAATTCAACATGGTTGTAACTTTTGAAACATTAATGCTCTCAGAAATAATTTCCTAATAAGTTCAAAGTTTAAAAGGATTAAAAAAAAAACAAATTCTAAAATTCCAATTTTTGTGATACCGTTCGGGGTAGAAGCCTGAATTTGGCATACTAATTATCTAAAATATGTATAGGTTCATTAAGAATCGTTTGTAAAAATATCTGCACTGTTTTGTATGTCGTCCTTCATTCTCGGATTAGCCGTAGATATTTGCAAAGGTAAAACAATTTTGCAAAAAATAAAATAAAAAGTTATCTTTAAACAAATATCTGACTAACTATCTAACAATAAACAAATATCTAACTAAAAGACCAACTATTATATCTATATGTTATTTCGACTCTATCATTTTTTTTACAAAATTTTCATTCTTCATAAAAATTAAAATACCATATAAATTGAAGAAGATTGATACGTTGAGAATAGAAGTTAGCTTTCATTGCTTTTAAATCCTTAATTACTCTAAGAAATGAATGATATGTAAACAAAATGTACACATATTGGGTTTCCTTTCTACTTACAGATTTTCTAATAAAACTCATTTTAATTTAAGTGAATAGATTATTTAAATTATATATAATTTGTTTTAAAAAAAAGAAATGATATCTACTAAAAAACAACTTTTCAAAAGTAAAAAAAAAAAAAAAAAAAAAAAAAAGAAGATGAAACTTGTGGCTAAAAAATGGTGTGATATCATATTTCCAAGCTTATATTATGGTACTTTTTTAACATTTTCCACTAAAACATTTACCATTTGTAAGTCGAGTGACTTCGTATATGTTGATAGAAATCCTCTTCTCCTGTACTAAATACATCATAACAAATTTCTGAAAATTCAAATGTTTTAAAATTATGCATCATGGTCTTGGCGGCCATCTTTCCATATTTTACACATATTTCTAAGCACCCAAGTTTGTAAAGGGTAATAAGTTTGCATTAATAACAATTTAGAGCTTCTGATTTTAACTACGGACAAATAAATTTAAAAAGACTTTTATTTTGAGAAAAAAAGTTCATTGTTACTGCTGTTAAATGCTTAATTACTCTAAAAAAGTAATCATAAAAGGAATAGCGAAGATATGTCACCATTACCTTAACACACAAATTTCTAAGCACACAACTCCGTGAAGGAAAGGCATAAAATGTGTGCTGTGGTAACAATGTCGAACTTTGGTTTTCAACTGCAAACATCCGATGAATTGAAAAAGACTAATATTTTGAGAAAAGAAATATATTTTTATTGCCTTTAAATGATTAATTACTTTATGAAATAAATCACTAGATGAATCCTTTAGATAAGTCGCTATTATTTTAAGACACAAAGTTCTCCGAATACAAGTCCGTAACGGAAAAGCTTAAAATGTCTGCTTAAGTAACAATTTTGAATTTCGGATTTTAACTATGGATTAGGGTACATAGAAATTTGTGTCAAATATGGAAAGATGGCCGCCAAGCCCATGATGCATAATTTTAAAACATTTGAATTTTCAGAAACATGTTATGATGTATTTAGTACAGGAGAAGAGGATTTCTATCAACATATACAAAGTCACTCGACTTACAAATGGTAAATGTTTTAGTGGAAAATGTTAAAAAAGTACCATAATATAAGCTTGGAAATATGATATCACACCATTTTTTAGCCACAAGTTTCATATATTTTTTTTTTGCTTGGCTTTTTTTTTTTACTTTTGAAAAGTTGTTTTTTAGTAGATACTATATTACTGGTCAAATCCACAAGCGACTGTATTTTCAGCTTTTTATTTAGTATGATCCCAATAAAGTAAAATCTTATGCTATTATTCTAGACAATGTAACTCATAACCAATTTTTTGTAAATGCTTTCGTATGTAAAATTTCAACATTGCATGTTTAAGGGAATTTGTATTTTCCTAAAATGCACCTGTTTCACTTTTTTATATGATGGTTGTGCTTTCCAATTTAAACAAAAATATAACTATGCAAATATACTCATTTCTCAATTAACTTAATTGGGCATTTTTTTCAAATACTTCTGGTATAAAGATATAATAGATGCAGTAGATTTATTTTGTGTTGTTGTATAATGATATATATGGAATGAAGTGCATGCTAAAAAAGCAATTCTAAGATATACTGCTTATTTTGTCAAAAGAAATAAAACAATAAAGTTTCATTACTTTGCGAGAAAATTCCAACAGCGAAGGGCATTCAACAAATACAATTTGTTAAACCATGAAAAATGATACTATCTACTACAAACCTTACACTAACATGATTCGTACAAAGAATTTGTGTTTCATTAAGTAAATCACGATACAGGAGAGGTTGCAAATGATATTATTGATAATGAAGATAATGATTTATTCTGTTAAGTAGCAGAAACTGAGAGGTTGCTATGTGGTTATAGTGTTTGTTAATTTTAGAATTTTTTACATTATTTTATGTTATTTTAAAATTAAACCATCCTTAACAGTTGTTCTCTATGGAAAATAATTTTTTAAAACTCATTTTAATTATTTTATTTAGTATTTAAACTGAATTTTTGCTAAAATTACATCGCGGACAAAATGTCACAAGAGAAACACTTAGCATTTTTCAAAATCAAATGTAACTAATTCATGCGTTATCAGATGAGTTCAATGATTAATGCTTTTTTAAAAGATTTAATTACTCTGCTATATTCTGTAAATTTTATTTCTATAGTCTCATATAATTCACAGAATTTCTGCGTCAAACACAATTTTTAAAAATTGCATTTTTTTGTGGTCACAAGAGTAACAAAACTTTCATTTATTATCAAAGCAAGTAAAAAGCTTTTTGTTACAAACTGTATATGGTTTATGAAAGTAGAGTACATGTATTTTTAAGTAGTTGCATCAAATTTATCCTAAATATATTTTGTAATAAAATAATTGGAAATATATATGGAAACTTGCTCTGGTGGTCACAAGAGTAACAGTGGACGTTCCCATATCACATAAATATTTAAAATAATATATTCTAAGAAAGTTTTTAAAATTTTAAAATAAGCAAACACACACACTATTTATTGAAAATTAAAAATACACTAATTAAATTCAAAGAAACTATTAAAATTCTATTTTTTTGCATATAAAAAGGATTCCGTGAATGTATCAGCAAGTTTTTGTTATTTGAGAGCGGGGACAAGAAATTAAACTTTGAAGCAAATAGAAAAAATAATTGAAAAAAAAGAATGGAAAGCAATGATCGTGTTAAAATTTTCAGCAAGTTGCCTTACTAACTAAGTTAGGTTATGTTACAAATTAATAAATATTAATAAAATATTAATAAAATAATTTTTAATAAAATATTGTAAGTTATTAGAAAATTAAAGCACTCCACAAAAAGCTCACTATAGAGCAACTGCAACGTAAAAGGAGATAACTGTCTGGTTTATTTTGTTTATTAAACTCTGTAATGTCGGAAGTGGAACATTATCAAAATCATAACATTAGCTTTGGATTGATAATATGTTTCGTTATGCAGAAAGAAACCCTGCAAAGATTTTTATTTTTTTTTAATTAAAGGGAGAAAAAGAACTTACAAAAGTATTAATCCAAAATAGGATCTTCTATATTTTACCATGCTTAGAAAAATCAAGCATCAGATAGTTATGTTTTATTATAGATAAAAAAAAACTATTTATCATAATTGTATCTAATCAAAAACAACTCATTGTAAATGATGCCGCCAAGCCACAAACTTAAAACGTCAGTCATAAAAAGAAGTGATATCACATAAAAAGAAGCAATATAGAAGTGAATAATCCGAGTGCTGTTTAAAAATCTATCACTACTCATAATGTTTCCAAAGGACTCGGAGTGAGGTACAGTATGTGAAAACTGCTTGGCGACCTGCAGGCCTTTATAATGTTTGTTCTTCCTGCACTTACATATGACTGTTTGTTTAACAATTTTCTTCTTGTATTACTTATCTCATTAAGCTGTGAAAATTCGAAGCTTATGGTGTTAACGTGCCCATTCTTATTTAACATCATGATATCGATTTGTTGATTAGCATTATTTGAACGAGAAAGACCACTTTTATGAGGAGGATATTCTAAGTAAGCATGTAATAAATATTTTGAGTTTGTAAAATAATAATAAAAAAATAATAATAAAATAAAATAAAATAATAGGTAATAAAATAATAATAAATCTGTTCCAGTAAGGCTACTAGTATTATATAATATTCCTTATGTTGTAAACACAACATTTATGTTTAAGAAATAAATCTGTCATAAACAGGATACATTTTGCCAGTTTTCCCTTTAATTTTAATACAGTGTATTATTAAAGGTATTTATGTAATTAAAAATTGTTTAAAATAATGAAAAGTATAATTGTAATAATAGATGATTACCACAATTACATACCATTTCCTGCTTGTCTTACAAATCTTTCTGATTTATTACAGATCTTCCTCCTACAAATATTTATAAGAGTGATATAATGAGAAATTAAAATTAATTTTTTCGACTGTCACAATTTTTCGAAATTGGTATAGGTAGTGCATATATTAAATATACGCCTGCAGGTCGCCAAGCAGTTTTCACATACTGTACCTCACTCAGAGTCCTTTGGAAATATTATGAGTAGTGATAGATTTTTACACGGCACTCGGAGTATGCACTTCTATATTGCTTCTTTTTATGTGATATCACCTCTTTTTATGACTGACGTTTAAGTTTATGGCTTGGCGGCATTATTTACAATGAGTTGTTTTTGATTAGATATCACTTCTTTTTGTGAGGTATTTCATTTGCATTATACATATTCCATTTTAATTCAGAAAAGAAAAGATAAACGAAAGATGATAGAAGTAAAAAAATAATTTAACAGTTAGGCTATAAACTTTTCAAAAGTGTAATATAACTAGTAAGACATAATGTAGGACTTTTTAAAAACAATTCAAATACATTTTATCCATCCTTACAAATCTCAGAAGAAATCATTTATTTTTTAGAAATGATAAAACGTGTCAAACTAACCAGCAATATTTTTAGCTGTTGTTCTATAAGCTATAGGGTGATTCATAAATTAACTCAGTAAGGATTTTATTTTAATAACTTTTGAAAAACTGACATTACATTTTTAAAATTCGCATCATTTTACACAAAATGTATAAAGACTTAAAAACAGACTGAATAATGAGCATTTGTTTTATCACCGGGCGTGCTTGAAGGAATTTTTAAATAAAATTAGTTTCTTTTATAATTTTGAAATCCCATGTCCCTCCGGTAAGCAAGGCAGATTATCTGATTAAGCCTCTTTTTTTAGAAAATGTTTTCATAAGCTCTAACAATAGTTGGATTTTCTGAATTTTCAATGCATGTACTTTCTAAATTCATAATTGTATTTTACATGACTAGCAGGACATACAAAGTCATATGCTTTCCAAGTATTTTCTCACATATTTCGGATCATTCATACGATAAATTATAATTCTTTTCAATAAAAGTTCAGAATTCGATATTTCACCATTATGAAATGATTTTTAATTAGCTCTGTTATCTGATTAAAAATTAACTAAAAGCTATTTATGGTATATAGATAACATTCTTTAATTATCAAGTTCATAATAACAGAATCGATTAATTTAATAAATCCCCTTATTAATCTTTTTAAATAAAAAGAAAAGGAAAAATTCCAATAAAACTGACAACAGTTTATTTGATATAAAAGGATTGTAAAAAAATGAAAAAAAAAATGTAATAAAAAACCAGACTCACTGTATTACCTTTGTAAAATCGTTTAAATTGAATAAATTGCAAAGTTTGGAATGCTGAAAAAAATATTTGAGTGTATGTGCATTTTAATACAAAAGCAATACAGAATTGAACACTTTCCCGATTATTTCAGTATGATAAACAGTGATCCTTAAGTTCTGTCAAATTGTTTTCATGACTATAAGTACTCTGTGATTCACTAAAGTACTTACATTATCTTTCTGAGCCTGTTCTGTGGTTTCTCCGTAGTCATTGTTTATCTAGAATCTTTCCATAATCGAGGTCCACTGGCACGTTTCTATAATCCAGTTTCTCCTCAAATATCAGCAGGACATTCAGTGATGATTATTGTGCGCGGTACCTTCGTCAAACATCATTCCGATTTCGCGCAAAATAAAAGTTCATTTAATTGTTATCTAAATTTTGTGTGCGAAAATACCCATAGTATTGGAATTTTAAAAGGGTGTGGGCTGAAATCTAGAAGCATTTTTATAAAGTGGATAATAGAAACATCTTTCATAAAGTAGAAACCTGGATCGTCGAGCCTTTAGAGGAACAAATTGAATTCATAATAAACTTTCAAGTAACCTAAAATTGTCTAGAGATTGAAAAGATACAAATTCATTAAAATACATGCCACTCAGTAAATACCTATCAGTTGTAATGTGACCTTGTAAACGAACTGTAAATGCTTCAATGCCGCCTTACAATAGAGAGCTTAACTGGGTTGAATGCAATAACATCTATCCTATTAAAATCCGTGCGCGTATCTATCTATGTAGCCTCACAAACTCAGAAACCACAGAGCACAGGGCTGCAAAATTTGGCACACAGGTTGCTTGCAGGGGGCTCATGAACGATTGGGGCCAAAAATTCAAAAATTTTGAATAATTTTTTTTTAACGTTCTGGGAGAATTTTTGCCTTTTTTATGTTCAACCCGCGCAAGTTCTAACCAGCTTTAAATGTTTACTGTAATGTGAGATATACATGTCATAGGTTAATTGGAGAATCATCTCTGATTTTTCAATTAGCCTAATATTTTTCAGGTCTATTGCATAGAGCCTAGGCAGCGGTTAGGATAATTGACAAGAAACCACTTATTTCCCAATCTTGGTGATTTTTTAGACTTATAAACCCATAACCCGAACCGAACCCCCAAAAATAAATTAAGCAGACTGTACGCCGATTCGAGCAAGCCAAAATAATTTCTGTCTACACGCAACCCGACCCGAACATGAAAGTTCCATTTGAAAAAACCCGAAATCTGACCTGAACCAAATCCAGACCTGCCAACTGCTACAAAAAAATCGTACTTGCTACGATTTGGCCCTATAAACTACGATGCTATGAAAATCAGTCTTAAACTACATTTTTTTGCAAAAAATAAAAAAAACTCATTTTTTGTTTCTAATTGCGATTTTTATCCCGCGCAGCATATTTTTCAGGAATGATTCTGCTCCAAAATTTCAAAGTATTCATTTCCGAAAGTTCTAAAAAATTTGTCATTAATCCAAAAATTCAGACATTAAAAAATGCTCATGGAAAAAAAAAACTGGGCTGCAAAACAAACTTCTTAACATAAAACTCTCTTTATGTATTGTATATCAACCACAAGTGAATCGTATTTCTGTAAATATTTATACAGGAATTCCCTTCCTTAGAAACAGGGATGCCATTTTAAGAATTTCTGGAGGGGGGGGGGGGGATCTTTGAGGGGCAAGATTTGAAATAGTGTGCAAAATCGCACAATTTGTACTATTTATTATTAAACATTTCAATTTACGAATTATTATTAAACCTTTCAATTTTGTGTGGTAAAAAACACAAAATTCGTCAAAAGTTCATGGTAAAAAGTGCAGATTTCAACAAAGAATCGTGATAGAAAAATGTGAATTACAATTGTAGGGGAAAAATTGTGAATATCCTGAAATGGTTGCGGGAAAAAAAATTCGAGAATTTCGTCAAAATTTACTGCACTGGGTTAAAAAATTGGAACCAGGCTTCTTTTACAAATGTAAAAAAAATGCTGCAAAACGAGAAGAAACTTTAAATATCGTATAAAAATTTTCAGAGGAAAAAATTTACTATATTGAGTTGAAAGACTGAAACCTTATTCCTTTTACGAATGTCAAAAGATGGCTCCGAAACACGAAAAACCAACCAACCAACCTCCAGATTAATTTCAATATTCTGTGCTACGATTTCTCATTTTCAAAATTTGGCAGGTCTGCAAATCTGACAGCAAACAAAAATATTGAAAATAACCGTAACCCGATCTGATCAAGACAAAATAATTTCTGTGCACACACAACCCTACACGAACCTAAAAATTCCCTTTGAAGAAAACCAGAAATCTGACCCAGACCAAATCTGAACCCAACAAAAATATTCCAAAGAACCATAATCAGATCTGAGCAACACAAAATAATTTCCGTGGACATGTTACCTGATCTGAACCTATAAATTCCCTTTGGAAAAAAAAAAACGAAATCTGATCTGAACCAAATTTGAACCCGACAAAAAACTCCAAAAAACCATAACCGGATCCCAACAGACAAAATAATTTCTGTGGACATGTTACCTGATCCGTACCTAAAAATTCCATTTGAAAAAAAACCCCAAATCTGACCCGATTCAAATCTGAACTCGACAAAAACATTCCATTGAACCATATCCTGAACCGAGCAAAATAAAATAATTTCCGTGGACACGCAACCCGATCCGAACCAAAACATTTGATTAAAAAAAAAAAAAAAAAAAAATCAACCCGACAAAAATATCCCAAAGGTCAATAATCCGATACGAGCAAGAAAAAATAATTTCCATTGACACGCAAACCGATCCGAATCAGAAAATTTCATTTGAAAGAAACTCGGAATTTGAACCCGACAAAAATATTCCAAAGATCCGAGCAAAGCAAATCAGTTTCCGTAATCATGCAACACGACCAGAACCTAAAAATTCCATTTTGAGTTAACTTGAAACCAGACCCGGACCAAATCTTAACCCGAGATAAATATTCCAAAGAACTGTAACTTGATCCGAACCAGAAAGCTATAATTGAAATCGATCTGAAACCTGGTTATGGTCGGTTTTCAGGTTGACTTCAAATGAATCCGGTTGCGTGTCGACAGAAATAATTTTGTCTTGCTTGGATCGGGTTACGGCTCTTTGAAATATTTTTGTCCTTTCCAGATCGGGTTGTCGGGTTTCAGGTTGACTTCAAATGGAATTTTCAGATTCTGGTTGTATTGAGTGTACACGGAAATTAATTTGACTTGCTCGGATCGGTGTACGGCCTGATGTATTTTTATTTCGGGTACTATTCGGGTTTCGGGTTAACTTCAAGTAGAACTTTCAGGTTCAGATCGGGTTCCATGACAGCTGAATTAATTTTGGCTTGCTTGGATCCAGTTATGATTCTTTGGAATATTTTTGCTGGATTCAGATTTGGTTCGGTTCAGATTTTTGGGGTTTTCTAGTGGAATTTTTAGGTTAGAGTCGGGTTACGTGCCCACGGAAATTATTTTGTCATGCTCGGATCGGATTATGATTCTTTAGAATATTTTTGTTGATTATAATATTTTGTTCGGGTCATATTTCGTATTTATTTCAAACTAAATTTTTAGGTTTGGATCGGGTTGCGTGTCTACATAAGTTATTATGCCTTGCTCAGATCGGATTATGGTTCTTTGGAATAGTTAATTGTCGGGTTCAGATTTGGTTCGTGTCAGATTTCGGGTTTTTTTTAAATGGAATTTTTATGCTTGGGTCATGTTGCGTCCGCGGAACTGTCTTGCTTGTATCGGGTTATGGTTTTTGAGGACATTTTTGTCGGATTCAGATTTGGTTTGGGTCAGATTTCAGGGGGTTTTTTAATGGAAGTTTTAGGTTCGGTTCAGGTTGCGTGTCCAAGGAAATTATTTTGTCTTGCTCGGATCGGGTTATGGTTCTTTAGAATATTTTCGTCGGTTATCAAATTTGGTTCGGGTCATATTTCTTTTTTTTTTTTTTTCAAAAAAAATTAGGTTCCTGTCGGGTTGCGTGTTCACGGAAATTATTTTGTCTTGTTTGGATCGGGTTATGGTTCTTGGGAATGTTTTTGTCGTGTTCAGATTTAATTCGTGTCAGATTTCGGGTTTTTTCTAATGGAATTTTTAGGTTGGGATCGTGTTGCATCCACGGAAATTATTTTTTCTTGTCCGTATCGGGTTATGTTTTTTGTGGATATTTTTGTAAGATTCAGATTTGGTTCGGGCCAGATTTCAGGTTTTTTTAATGGAATTTTTAGGTTCGGTTTGGGTTGCGTGTCCAAGGAAATTATTTTGTATTGCTCGGATCGAGTTATGGTTCTTTGGAATATTTTTATCGGGTTCAGATTTTGTTTGTGTCAGATTTCGGGTTTTACCTAATGGAATTTTTAGGTTCGGGTCGTGTTGCATCTAAGGAAATTATTTTGTGTTTCTTGGATTGGGTTATGATTCTTTAGATATTTTTGTCGGTTATCATATTAGGTTCGGGTTATATTTCATTTTTTTTTTTTCAAACAAATTTTAGGTTCAGGTCGAGTTGCGTGTCCATGGAAATTATTTTGTCTTGTGCGGATCGGATTATGGTTCTTTGGAATATTTTTGTCGGGTCTCAAGTTTGGTTCATGTAAGATTTCGCGTTTTTTTTTAATGGAATTTTTAGGTTCTGTTCGGGTTGCGTGTCCATGGAAAGTATTTTGTATTGCTCGGATCGGGTTATGGTTCTTTGGAATATTTTTATCGGGTTCAGATTTGGTTCGTGTCAGATTTTGGGTTTTTTTCTAATGGAATTTTTAAGTTCGGGTCGTGTTGTGCCCAAGGAAATTGTTTTGTGTTTCTTGGATCGGGTTATGGTTCTTTAGATTATTTTCGTCGGTTATCATATTAGGTTCGAGTCATATTTCATTTTTTTTTTTTTTTTTTTAAATTTTAGGTTCGGTTCCGGTTGCGTGCTCACGGAAATTATTTTGTCTTACTCAGATAGGGTTTTCAGGGGTCTGTCCAGACTTTTCTCACAGGGTCCTGTTTTTGTGAAATTGTGAAGTTTTTCTTATTTTTGTGAAAATTCTAGTCATAATTTTGTGAATTTTAAATTATCGATATCTTCATATCCTATCCTTCATGTATAAAAAGCTAAGTAATATGCTCTTTGGTGAGTTCAACTGCTTACTTACAGACTAGATTTTATTTTTAAATGACTAAATTTGTGAAAAGTTCAATTTGAAAGTGAAAAAATTCTATGAAAGGTCTATTTAAGAGACAAATAATTTTGTGAAGGGTCCTGTTTTGGGATAAAATGCTTTGTGAAGGGTCCTGTTTGAGGATAAATAATTTTGTGAAGGGTCCTGTTTGGGGATAAATAATTTTGTGAAGGGTCCTGTTTTAAGATAAATTATTTTGTGAAGGGTCCTTTAAAGGACCTAGAATTTTCCTAAACATATCCCTGGTTTTGGTGCTTTAGAATATTTTTGTCAGTTATCATATTTGGTTCGTGTCAGATTTCGGTTTTTTGTTATCAGGTTCTGCTCCGGTTGCGTGTCGACAGAAATTATTTTGTCTTGCTTGGATCGGCTTATGGTGCTTTAGAAATTTTTTGTCAGTTATCATATTTGGTTTTTGTCAGATTTCGGTTTTTAGTTATCAGGTTCTGCTCCGGTTGCGTGTCGACTTTTGTAAAGATAGAAGAAAGGAAAAATTATTATTCAGGGACTTAAAAGTCAAAAGATTGTGAGAGAGCCTCACATATTACGCATGCCACGCTGCAAAAATAAAGATACTTTAAACTGGTATAAATCAAAAACTAATTAATATTTTCACATGAAACTTTCAAAGGTTTGAACTACTCATAAAAACAATTCTAATGCAGTAAACCACGCAAAAATCTGATAATTACACACTGCTGTAGCCCTGTCAATAGATTTGGTCAGAACAAGAATTTCAAAAGTGCAAAAAATAGCCCTTTTAAAATCGCATTTCCTAAAAACCCATTGGCCAGATTCAACTTTATTTTTGTTTTCTGAGTCACGTGGCACGCCCCATTCCATAGAAACAAGAATTTTGTTTCTAACATAAATAGAACCGGAGATATAGAGGGGGTCAAAATCCCGCTTTGTTCAGTCCGGAAAATATAAACTTGACAGAGTACTAAAAAATTTTTGAAATATCATTTGGCATTAATTGGCGGAAATTCCTTTCATTTACGGTTCATTCCACTGCTGTTTCTTTTGCTTGGCGAGAAACTCTTGTCGAGTTTCTATGATAAGCTTTATGAATCAATAAAAATTTAGCTAGTTGTGCATATTTTCAGCAATGATCCCAATAAACAATTTTAACAAAAAATGTTTAACGAAGCAAAATTGAAGTAAAGAAGTACTTACTTTTAACATATTAATTAATGAAAACATTCTAAACAAAAATCTTTGGTAGGGGCTTACTAATGGAATTTCTTCGAAAAATAAAATTTGTTGAAATTTTGAGGGGAGCGGGGGGAGATATTTTCTGATTTTTGCAGTAGTTATTTATTATTATCTTAGCTGAAACTACTATTTTTTTTTGCATATTTAAATAAGTATTAAAAAAAGAACTTAAAATATTTCATTTATGTAAAATCTTGTTTTTTAAAAAATTGAATTTTTTATTTATTTGCAATTTTATATAAGATGTTTGAATTTAAATTTAAATTGATTATGTGACTTTTGTTCTTATATCATAAATGCTGATGGAAATTGAGTTCCTGTTATTCTTATCTGTTCTCAAGTGTCTATTTTTTTTAAATGCAGGTTTTTATTTTAATAAAATTTGCATGTTGATATTTGAAAAAGTATTAATAATTGTATTATGAATAATACTAGAATTGCAAGATGAAATTATAATGTTATTTTGCAGGGTCTTTATGTTATTCCCCACAGTATTAAAAAATTCAAGTATAATACCCCTTCTGAAGAGTTTTTCTTTCCATCATCTCTTGACTTTCGTAAGCATATGTTTACTTTTCTTTTTATTGTTGCAATTTGGTATTTCTCTGTCTTCTTATAGTTGTTTTTCTGTTTTGAGCATTAGATGGGGGAAAAAAGTTATTTAAACTTTATGAAGTTATTCTTACAATTAAATTTTTCAAAAATTAAGAATGTATTCGCATTGTAAACACCAATATATTTAAAAAAAAATTATTATTATTAAAACCTACAATTATATTACTTCTTTTAGCCAAGCTTTTTTTTAAGTCTCTTCATCTTTTGTAATTTTAAACAATACATTAGAATCTGATTTCAATGAATCTTACTTTAACGAATTTTTCTGTGTGTTGATTCTGTGTGTAATGAGTATTATTTGGATTAGAAGAAAAAAAATCCTATACTTTACCATTATAAATACTAGGGGATATAACTGGGCTTTCCGTGTTACAGAATAAAGATGAAAACCACTTATTGAAATGTGAAAAACTATATTAGTTTTTTACATTTAATATTTTTTTAGAATATGCATTAACAATGTCAAAAATCATATTTATATGAACAATAGCAATTAGTTTAAATGAAGTTTTGAAATTTATTAAAAGCAATAGTTTTGTATTGACCTCACGCCAGGAGTTAACGGCAGAAGAAATCGCCAAAGATCACTATTTAAAATCAGCCTTTTTATATTTTTATCATTTTAGTGATTTAAGTGCATAGTTTGATCACATGTCTTAAATTTGTATTTTAATTATATTTTATTGTTTTATTTATTGATTGATGAATGTTTTAATTTTGTTATGTCATATAAGCTGGAAACAATTGCTGAGCTATTTACATTAATTTAACTACTAACGGATTTATTTTGCATAATTGTTTGTGCGTGATACATACATTTAAAAAAAATCATGCCTGAAAATTATTTTAAAAACAATAAGAATTTATTAAATGGTAATACATTCTTCAAACACATTGCAATACAGTTTTCAAACAAATTTCATTTGAAAGTACATTTTTTCCCCTATTCGATGGTATAAAAGTTTAAAATGTGTGATGATTAGATGTTTAAAAAAATTGCAGTAAAATATAATTTTGATCGTTTGGTGTTGCCACCATCAAAATGATGTCGGTGTTACACATGGACACGCTTGCCCTTTATAATATAGATAATATAATATAGATGAACTTTAATGAATTTTCCAAATTAACAAGTTTATTGAAGATTTAAAAAATATACTCATTTTAGTTTAGCAAATGCTGAGTTTGCAAGACAAACAAATTCTATCAAAAATTAGAATTCTGAAAGAGAACTTTTTTAAGCTATTATTTTCCTTACATTGCAATCTTCCAATTTTCAGCAAATATTGAAGCTATTTTTCATCGGGATGAAATTGCTTTCTAATACACATCTTTAAAATTAAGTAACTTTCTTTGTATCCACTTTCCTTCTAGTTTTTTCAGTTTTCCTTACATTCTTTAAAAGAAAATGTAGGAAGTCCAAAACATTTATTTTTGCTGTAGTTCCTTCCTTCGATTTTGCAATAAATAGCTGTATTTTATTATAAAATTTCTGCAACAATTCACATTTGTGGTTAGATTTCTTATTTTTAGTATTAAAGAACAAGAAAAGAAAGCAATTTTCACTGAAAGAAAATATTATCTTGAAAAAGAGAGGTATATGTAGTGAAAGAATTTAAGTTGCTACTTCTGCATTAAGTACCATTTTAAAAGAAAAGGATAAAATTTTAGTGCTGTTTGTAAGGTCTTAATATATGTCCAAATAGGAAAACAGTGCAACTACAAGACTATCAAGCATTTTGTGAAAATGTATATACTTTGTTTAATGATGTAAGACAGCATATTTTCCAATTCCAGGACCTATATTACATGATAAAGCCAAAAATGTTTTATAGGTCATGAAATTCGAAGCAAATTCTGGTTAGCTGTTCTTTTTAAAACACATGTTCAAAATCAGTTTAATTTTATTTTATGTAATTTATATGAAACAGTATGTTAATAAAATTAATATAAATTATATGACTAAATGAGAGTATAAAAATGTTTTACATCTCTGCAATATAGTGTATTTTATACATATCTTTTTCATTTCCTTTTCAGAAGCATTAGTGTTTTCTTCAATAGGTACTTGTAGAACTACTTTCATGGGATTACAAAAACGTGTAAGTTTTTTGAAATGTGTTTCAATATTTTAAGTCAAATTGAAAAATAATTCCGTTTTCATTTCTCATTATTATTTATAAGCAAATTTTCCAGTTTATCATTTCTAATATAATGGCAGGTGTAGTTACAATTTGTGTAATTATAATGTAGTATACAGTGACACTTTGGTACTCAAACACAATTTGTTCTAAATAATTGCTCAAGAACCAGTAAGACATAAAAATACATCACAGCACTGTACATTATGTGAGACTAGAGTTGGAAAAATTCTGGAAATTTTAGAAAAAAAACCTTTTTTTTTTTTTTTTCCCGAAGGGCTATTTTTCAATTTTTCCCATTCGGAAAAATTTAAATTTCATTTTTAGAATAATGTAGTCAAAATTTTATAATAATTACATTTTGATAATTTTATTTATATTTTTTTTTCATGTTTATTGTCCCACATGAAAACATTAACATGGAAAATCCTTTAAAACTATATGAAAATCACTTGAATACATCAAACTAAATTAATATTTACTTAAAGTGATAAAGTACTTTTAACAAGGCAAAAGATTATTTTATTTATTCATATTTGACATATGTTTCATTGCTCCTACGGCAACATTCTCAATAATAAATATGATACAAATATTTTCTCAAGAATTAATTTAAAGCAGGTGAACAAAAATCACGTGATTTCAAGAATAATGAAATTAACTGCAATATTGAAAATGGATATTTGTGAACACGAATTATTTAATACTATTGTTTCATTTTTCTGTAGAGCATCTCTTTCCAAATTTTAGGAAGTTCCATGGAGGCTGAATCATTGCATATATTCTCACTGCGTAAGAAGATTTCTATTGATTCACGGATAATGGACGGCAAGTAAAATCTTGATGGATAAATTATTCTACTATTTTTAAAATTAATCTGTAAAGGCTCTTTATTATATAGTCTAGCTAAAGCTGTAGTAAGATTTTTATTTACCTGTTTTAAATTAAAATGATTTTTGCGAAAATATTTGTATCATATTTATTAATGAGAATGTTGCCATTGGAGCAATTATTTTTGTCTAATATGAATAAATAAAGGTAATTTTTTGCCTTGTTAAAAGTATTTTATCACTTTAAGTAAATATTAATTTAGTTTGATGGAAAATCTTATCTGTAAGCAAATATCTGTTTCGAAAGAACATGAGTAACTTCAAAGATCCTTCACGATTTTTTCACCTTAAAATATATGACCCTTATAGAAATTTTCGCTTTGAAATAGACGACATTTCAGAAACTATTTTAATCTCCAAATTGAATCCTTCACAAGTGTAATGATTTTAAAATTACAAAAAACCTGTTGCATAATAGCTGAAATGACCAATGAATCTATTATCTAGCTGTATATATGTACAAAGGACCTTCTCAATAATGTCTAAATAAGAACTTAAATATAATAATTTCTAATTCACAAAATTCCAATTAAATTTTTACAAGTGCATACAAAAGTTCACAATTTCGTAAAAACGGGATTGTATGGAAAAAAAATTCAAGCATATCCCTGGTAAGATAATTAAAATGTAACTTCCCTTGTTAAAAATGAAAATACATGTGCAAAATTATTTCAGTAATGCACCAATTTTTAATGAAAATGGTAAGGTGGAAAATTTAACATAAAGTTTGAAACATACATTTATTTTTATTCGTATAGCTGTAATTTTTCACTATTTTTAGAAAAAATTCTTTTCTTAATAAGCAGTTGAAATTATTTACTCTTTTCTTTGTTTTCCTGAATTATAGATTTTTAGAGTTGTCTAACTATATTTAAAAAATATATATATGAATCTATACAAACAAACTTTGCAAAGTAAATGTAAGTAAATTTCTCTGAAAAATTTAGTTGAAAACAATTTTGAAACATATGGAAAAATCCATCTGTTTTAAAACTTTCATTAAAAAAAAAAATTACCGCTTTCAATATTAAGAATCTAAAACTTAAACTAAAACATAGTTTGTGTTTAGACTGGAAAACTGTACCAAAACACAACATACACAGGAAATGAAAATTATAAATGTAATGGGGAAAAATGTAATATTGCAAAATAAGACCAATTTTTAAACAATGGAAGATTTGAAAATGATAATATTTATAATAATGCTAGAACTACTATAATTACCTTCTTTTAAATTGGCATCATTTATTAACTGGAAAAACAGTACTATGTAGATGGAATGTTACAATGCAGTTTTAAATAGCCTTCAAACTGTAGTTTGAAACTTAAGATTTTTTGTTGTTATTTTTTAAATTGTCTCTACTGATAATTAAGCAAATGCAACTGAAAAATCATTTCAACACACACATGATATATTACAAACAGTGGTGTTAAATTAAGCAAGAAAAGCTGCTGTCAAAATTATGAAACTGAAATTGTAAATTTTTAAAAGCTGGCTTGTTTACTCTTCAGGGTAGCTATTGAAGCATACAGACCACCTAAAAAAGCGACTCATTGCTTCAAATGTCAAAAAAAATTTCATTACGCTAATTTTTGTTTCCTTGACCCGAAATGTGTCTTTTGCTCTGAAAATCACGAGACTCATTTTCTTGCCCTAGAAAAATCACTTTTAAAACTGAAAGTGACCCAAAACCTACTTGTACTAACTGCTCAGAAGAGCATCCAGCCTCCTACTGAGGCTTCAAAATGTTCCCATATGAAATCCTGAAAAAATCGTATTTAAACGTAGTACAAAATAAAAATAATTCAGCTAATCTCGAAACCACTGAGAAACAACTCAAATCCTCTAAGTCTATTCCCAGTCCTCCGATGGCGCCACCCATCTATCACGACTATGAATATGGTAACAATGTTACCAAACTTTTCAAAGTACTAAAAAATAAAATAAAATAAAATAAAGAACTAAGAATTGAGTCATTTGATAAGTTATCTAATTATCTTGAAGAACTCTATATTGAAATTACCTCTGAAACTGATATCGCCAGGAAAACTAAAATTTATGGATGGAATGTCCAAATTCTCGAAAAAATTGAGAAAAGAAAGTTAACTTTCCTCTCTATATATTCTTGTAAATTGAACTCTCCATGTAAATAGCTTTGTAAAATTATATCTGTAATTGCTTTCACTCTGTAAAATTAAAATTGGAATAGGAAAAATTGTTTGTTTAATTATGTAAAAATATGTGGTCCCTGAAAGGGGCCTTTTTTTGTTGATGTGCCTTCCGAGCTTTCCTTTTCACTTTCCTGTTCTGATCGACCTGGCATGCTCAGGAGTTCGGCTGGGTGGGGCCTATTCTAACCATTCAGAATTCCCCACCATCCATCTCTTAAAGCTGACTGTTTCCTGCTACTTTTCTCATTTGCTATGCTTCGGAGATATGTGGGGCAAAGGTCCCGGGTTCCTCGAGAAAACATCAGAAGTCTTTGGCTTATTTACTCTTTTATTATTATTATTATTATTTTATATTCATTTAAAGGGAAAATAATTGTGTGGATAAATGTTAAATATTATTTTATATTTTTTAAGAAAATATAACTTATTTTTGAGAAAATATTTGTGAGAAATCAATTTTTTCAAAATTTCCATTTTTTTTTTCTAGAAAAAAAAAAAAAAAAAAAAAAAAAAAAAAAAAAAAAAACTGGGAAAAAATGTTTTTTTCCGCCACTTAAAAATTTCCGGAAAATTTACATCTCTATGTGAGATAATGGCAATTTAAAAAATATTTTAATAAAAATTAAACAAAAATCATACCCATAATTTTATTGGTGAAGCCTTGGATGATTTGAGCTTGAGGAGAAGGAACAAGTTTCTACTCTCAAATTTTTTTAGAAGTAGGACCACTAAAGTAACTCACTATTTTCGAATCTCAAGATGCATGAAATTCATTACCAATTGGATCACGACATCAATGTATTGTCAGGGATCTGTTTAGAAAAAATTGGGTCCTTACAAAATTTTTTATTTTAAAAAAGGACTCTTCACAATTTTTTTTTTTTTTAAATTTCAAAACAGGACCCTTCACAAAACATTTTACCTTGAAATTGGAACCTTCACAAAATTCTTTGTCTTAAAAATAGGCCTTTTACAAAATTTTTCCATTTCTAAACTGAACCTTTCACAAATTCAATCATTTTAAAGTAAAATATGATCTGTCATCTTTACCTATATAAAGAAAATATATGTATTTTACATACTTATATCTTCTTAAAAATGCGTAACAAGAATTTGAATATGATAATCATTTCAAATTCACAAAATTACTATAAATTGACTAGACTGTTCACAAATGTAAAAAGCTGTCCACAATTTCACAAAAACAGGACCTTGGGAAAAAAGTCTGGACAGACCCTTGATTGTATACAGTCAGTATCGGTTATATGGTCACCCATGCGGTCCTAAAAAATATGATCTTATAAGCGGGGTGACCTTATATGCGGTGCAAATAGGAATGTTACTTTAGACAATAGAATAATATTAATAGATTAGTTATATTAATAAAATAATGTACAAAGAAGGTATGAAGATATAATTTATAAAATAAAAGGTATAAACAAGAAGTGCTTTACACTTAAATTTTCGAATTGATGAGTTTACTCGTAGTAGTAAAAATAATCTTTTAAGCAAGTTTCTTTGTTTTTATTGCAGTTGTTAAAACTACTTTTTCTTATTCAGAAACAGTTTTAAAATGTTCCTCTGTGCCTTTGAAATTGGTAAACAAAATCTGAGGATATTTAGTGCTTTGTGAACTTCTGCTCGCGTTTTTGGTTCAGGTCGGATTCATTGTCATTATCATCGTTTCCATCAGTGTTTATATTTAAAAATTCCGAAATGATTTCCAGATTGGAAGCTTCACCATGGACGTTCACCCATGTTATGTTAGCTGCGGGTATCTAGAAGAAAATCTCCAATAGGCGTGAAGAACATTTAACACAGCTTCTCCTTTATCTAATAAAGTCTTTTTTGGAGCGTACATACCAGCAGAGGCGTGGCTGTGGCCACTCGTGGGTAGAGTCCATTAGTAGCGATCTCACTGTCAACAACTGCTTATGCCAGTTCGTCTTATATTGTGCAAACGGCATTCCGTAGTTTTTGTGCAACTTCAAATAGGGGCACCGTATCATCCACATCATCATTTTTTGTCGTCTTTGAACAATAATTCTTCACATTCTGAAAGCGAAGCCTGTATAAAACAATTTTTAATGGTCTTCTTTGATACCATATTCCAACTCTTGTCTACATAACACATGGCATCTAACACATACACGCAAAAATTCTTTTTTTGATCAATTGCAGCAATCAAGTTTTTTAGAAGCAACTTTCGATAATTTATCTTAAAATTTTGAATAATCCCTTGAACTAAAGGTTTTGCCCTATTAGTTCAGTTTGGAGGCAAGAAAACAAGTTCAATTGAATTTAAATTGGAAATCATGCAATGGGCAGTACAATTGTCTGCGATTATAGCCACTTTTCTTTTTTGTCTGTCTAAATTCTATATAAACGCCGAATTTCTCTATCCCAAATGCCTGTTGTCATCCAGGCCTTTCAGTTTGCATCGTAAGATACAGACATAATGTTTTACAGTTTTTGAAACAACAAGGATTGTGAAATTTACCAATAACTAATGGAGTCAATTTCCCTGAGCCATCCATATTCGCCGCTAATAAAACGGCCAATCTTTCTTTGCTTTTATTCTAACCACTACATTTTTCATTCTTAAAAGTAATAATTTTATCTGGCAAAACATGAAAATAAAGCCCACATTCATCAAAATTAAAAACATCACAAGGTTTGTACCTATTGAGGATGTCACTTAACATGTTAACACCTATTCCTTCGATTCTTTTACTTGTACACTGTCATAAACATCACCAGCTTCACCCCACATCTTTTTAAAAGTAAGATTGTGCTGTAAATTAAACCTTTGTAACCACTCGTAGCTGTCAGTAAAATTTGTTTTTTCTAGTTCAGCAGCAGACTTTTCTTTTAAGGTAATCCATGATATTGGAACATTTTACAATCCGGCATATTTTATCAAAGGAAAAAGGACTTTCTCAACATTTTCAAGTGCTGAAACATGTTGTCACTTTCTCTTTTTATTGATTGCACCTTCGACGTAACAAAATTTGGACCCTAAGACGTTATTCAGCGTCATTCTTGCTTCCGCAAAAGCTGCTTTCTACACATCCAAATTTTCAAAGTTTTATTTCTTTTTTTCCGCAACTGTCAAATTTTTTGTTTTGCTGCCATGTTTTATTCACAAACGAAAATTAACAAATGAACGAACGCACGGAAGCGACAAGAAATAAAAAATACAAAAAACTTAAAACACGTGATTTTCCTTTTTTCTGCATGAAGGATAATACTCATTCAGTCGCAAGGGGTGATAGCATGTTTTCAAAGAATTGGTATCTAATATGACAGTTGAGGGAAAAATCCCTAGAGCTTTAGAAACTCTTACCAACAGCAAAGCCGGCCCTCCAACCTGAGTGCCGACGCTCATACAGTCATGTAGTATACAATATTATCGCGATCTCTCATGCTTTGTTTAGAAAGAAAATTGCTCCATCTCATTCTAAAGCCATACAAATGTCAACTGGCCTTTCGTTTCCATACTCCAGTTTGTACTTGTGGCTTTTAATAAAAGGACGGGACATTCAACTATTGAAAAAAAGGAAGATTGACTAGAAGGAAAGGTTTTCCTCCTTCGGGATGTCCATCCACTTCCTTCTAAAGCTATTAAAAATAAAAACCACTGTGTGACCAATACAAAGAGGCCGACAGTTGAAGAAAGTTGAATGATACGTGTCTATTTGGACCTTTACACCCTAAAAAGGTGAAGGAAAAAGCATAAAACTATACGATATTTTGCAATAAAAAGGGAGATACAAGGTGACCATATATCCGATATTAGCCATTAGAATCTGACAATATAGGTGGTGTATTTTAACACATAATACCTACCCCAATAGCAAGAGATATCGGCTTAATTTCGGCCTGATACCAGAATTGTCGGGAAATGATCAGTAGTTGAATGGAGAGCTTCACAAAATATCGTCTGAACAAAATCTAGCGATTAATCTAGATAATATCGTGGAAAAACGTCGGCAGGAAATTGTATCATTATTACAAGTCAATTAATCGGAAAGTATTCTTATGCATGTAATCGGCCGGCAATCGGAAAGTAATGAAAAATGAATCTTTTTACTGAGTTGTTATTGTTTGTTTCCGCTGTATAGATATCCCCTGCAGTGATGATAGGGGGTGTGTGTCACGTGAATAAATCTGTCCAATGTGCTGCAATATCTTATCTGCCTCCCGCTCAAAATACTTTTTCAAGTTTCAAGGACATCATTTGTAAATGGACAGTCGAAGGAATAGGGGAAAAAATACTTTCCAAGAAATGTTCTTTGGTAAGAAAGCATTATTATTTGCAAATCAGTAAACTTAAATCTCTTAAAAACTTACAGATAGCAGGGCAATTACTGTAAAAGTAAACTGACAATTTAAAAGCATTTATTTGTTCTTTCTTTCTTTTTTTTCAATATTTACGTATAGACATTCATACTTAAAATTATACTTAATAAAATGTTTAGCGATATTTGGTGTTTTGTTGGTTTAGATAAATAAATTGAAAATTATAAGATCTGAAATTTAGATTAATTTAGGATAATATCTGAAATTTAGACTATTACAACAACAAACTATTTGCTCTAAATGTATTTTTTTAGTTATGAATTAAAAATTTTTAATTTAAAATTTATTTATTTAGAAATACTTCAGGCAATGTTATTGTATAAATTATAATAAAGTTGATCATCTTTTCTTTTATTTTCTCTCTAAAGTAATAAATTTAATTTTATACCTTTTAAAAGTTAAAAAAATATCTGAACTTTTTTTTTAAATTAAAATTATTATTAGATAAATAAATTGAAAATAATAAGATCTAAAATTTAGATTATATCAGAAATTTAGACTATTACAACAACGAACTATTTCTTCTAAATGTATTTTCTTATTTATAAATTAGAAATTACTGATTTAAAAATTTATTTATTTAGGAATAATACCGATAATGTTATTGTATAATATATAAAGAAGTTCATCATTGTTTTCCCCCCAGATAGTGATAAATTTAATTTTATACATTTTAAAAGTTAAAAATCAATGACTGAACATTTTTTTAAATTAAAATAGTTATTAGATGAATAAATTGAAATTTATAATATCTGACATTTAGATTATATCAGGATAATATCTGAAATTTAGACTGTTACAACAACAAACAATTAGAAATTTCTGATTTAAAAATTAATTTATTTAAAAATAATTCAGATAATGTATTGCATAAATTATAAATAAGTTTATTATCTTTTTTTCTCCCAAATAGTGATAAATTAAATTTTATACCTTTTTAAAAGTTAAAAAATGACTGAATAATTTTTTTAATTAAATTCACTATTAAAAATTTTAAGATCTGAAATTTAGATTATATCAGGATAATATCTGAAATTTAGACTTTTACAACAACAACAAAATATTTTCTCTAAATGTATTTTCTTAGTTATGAATTATAAATTTCTGATTAAAAAATTAATTTATTTAGAAAAAATTAAGATAATGTTATTGTATAAATTATAAAGAATTTGATCCTATTTTTTTTTCTCCAGATAATAATAAATTTCCTTTTATAGCTTTTAAAAGTTAAAAAAAAAAAAACTGTTTTTTTTTATTAAAATAATTATTTAGATATTGAAAAAAGAAAAAAAGAATTTTTTTTTCCATAAATAACAAAAATTTAATGAGACGAAATGATATAAATTAAATGATAGAAATTTAACAGCCAGAACGCAATGTTAAATGAGAATATCTTACATTGTACCATGCAAAAAATTATCTAATTAAAATGTATCAAAGTTTGTTTTAATTAAAACAGTAAATATTGTTAGACGGAAATATTTTCCACTATAAAATACAAAGATATTTTCATATAGAGGGCGTAATTAATTAAAAAGTAAGACATTTTGTTTAATTTAAATTCTAAATATTGCTGATCGCGGGAGGAAAATTACAATTAATTATTTTTTGTAAGATGCAATAATATTTTTATATCAACAGTGTGAGTTACTTATAAGCAAGAATATAATTTTTAAATTAAATGTAATTTTATTTGTATCTTACAATGGAAAATTAATTGTAATTTTAATTGTAAAATTATTTAACAGCAATATTTTGACTTTAAACAAAACAAGATTTGTTACATTTCATTTAGTTTTATCTTTGATATGGAAATATTTTTGCATCTTATAGTGGAAAATATTCCCAATTAAGAATATTTATTTTTTGAATTAAAACGAATTTTTTTACGTTTTATATGCTATTTTTGCATCATACAAATTCTTCTATTCGATATGATTAGCTAATCGGCAAAAGATCATATGATATTGCAAAGTACTCGGTAAAAGATTACCAAGTGACCAAATTATCGAAAACTAATACGAAAAGGCTTCATAACTGATTCAATTGTAGTCAGGAGGGGATGCTCGACAGGTGATCAGCCTTGCGGACAAGAAGTCATATCTGCAGACCCCGGAAAATGAGATCGCCAGGATGAAATATAGTCGAGTTAGGACTTTCGGCGGAAGTTCGGCCAAGGATTATTTGCTGTTTGGTATTTTGTCGGTCCGGACTTGCGAAAAGTGACCTTATAAATGGGGTGACCATACATCCGGTACTGACTGTATATGCTTTGTGAACATGAAAACATGATTTGGTAGACACTCTCAAAGAACAGAATCTAATTTCTTTTGAATTTTGTGTTCAAGAACCAAATTGTTCAATAGCTAAGGGCATCATTAGAGTTGTAAAATGATTTTCCTTTCTATTTTTTTTTTCTTTCTGTCTTTTTTTGTACACAATGTATTTAAGCTAATGTTAGGCTTTTTTAATTCTCTAAGCTCTTGATTGAACAGTTTGAATGTCAGAGTTTGGAGAAATTCTGATATTGTCAGAAATGAAATCATGTCTAATATTACCTTATTATTAATAAGGTCATCTAGTTAAATTCTATTCCCACATGTGCATATCCTTTTAATTTGAAAGTTTCTATCATAATATTTGTATACCTATGAACTAATGTGGAATACTTTTGTTTTTGGTCTGTTTCAGTACTATTAAACTAGTTGATCAGGTATTTATATAGTTTAAGAGCCATTATTTTGAAATTCAGACAAAAAAGTGATATTTTGATAGTTGTATTTTTTAAATGGCTTGATTTTTTTTTTTTTTTTATGTTGAAGTAGATCATATTTAATGGATATTGTGCAATTTTGAAGCCCTAAAATAATTTCCTGTTTCCTGTAGAAAATGCAGACCTGCCAACTGCTATGAAAAAATCGTAGTTGCTACGATTTGGACCTATAAACTACGATGCTACGAAAATCGGTCTTAAAATACGATTTTTTGCAAAAAACACAAATGCATTTTTGCTTTCTAGTTGCGATTTTTATCCAGCGCAGCATATTTTTCAGGAGCGATTCTGTTCCGAAATTTCCAAAATTTCAAAGTATTCATTTCCGAAAGTTTTAAAAAATTGGCCATTAGTCCAAAAATTCGGACATAAAAAAATGCCCATGGAAAAAAAAAAAAAAAAAAAAAATCTGAGCTGCAAAACAAACTTCTTAACATAAAACACTCTTCATGTATATTAACCACGAGTGAATCTTGTTTCTGTAAATATATTTATACAGGAATTCCCTTCCTTAGAAACAATGGTGTCATTTTAAGAATTTCTGGAGGAGAGGGTGGGTTCTTTGAGGTGCAAGGTTTGAAATAGTATGCAAAATCGCACGATTTGCGATAAACTATCATGAATTCTGACAAATGACCGAGTAAAAAAAAAATCCATTTCGTCAATTGACCGCAGAAGAAAATAAATTCTTCCAAAGGATTCTTGGTAAAAACATGAATTTTGTCAAAATATCGCAGAAACAAAACAAGAATTTCGTCAAAAGATCAGTAAGAAAACTCAAATTTCACCGAAAGATCGCAGAAAGAAAACACTAATTTCGTCAAAGGATTGTGGTAAAAAATGCAAAATTCCTCAAAGGATCGCGGTAAAAAATGCGAATTTCGTCAAAAGTTCATGGTAAAAAGTGCAGATTTCAGCAAAGAATCATGATAAAAAAAATGTGAATTACGATTGTGAGAAAAAAAAATGTGAATACCCTAAAAAGATCGCGGGAAAAAAAATCGTGAATTTTGTCAAAATTTATTGCAATGTGCTAAGAAATTGAAACCAGGATCCTTTTACAAATGTAAAAAAACAAAAAAAAAAAAACGCTGCGAAATGAAAAGAAACTCTAAAAATCATATAAAAATTTTCAGAGGAAAAAAATTACTATATTGAGTTGAAAGACCTTATTCCTTTTACGAATGTCAAAAGATGGCTGTGAAACACGGAAAACCAACCAACCAACCTCCAGATGAAATTTAATTTTGTGTGCTACGATTTCTCATTTTCAAAGGTTGGCAGGTCTGAAAATGCCAAAGTTCAAGATCACGAATCCCTTTTTTCATGAAAATTGAAATGCCAGTATGTTTGGATTTCTATATCTCTGGAAAGCAACAACATCCCAAAATTCTTTTGTCATAAACTGTTAGTATAACACTACATGCTTGGTAAAATTTATTTGGTTCTATGGGGCATTGTTAATTTTCATTGTTATGTTGCCACAAAATGCAATCAAAATGACTTTTTTGTCCGTTTTCTGCACTTATTATCTTAGTTAAGCAATAGTACCCCAAAATTTTTCTTATAGAATATGAAAGTTTACTATTAGGACAAGCTATTTAATATAGAACTTTACCGGGATATCGATGTTGTTAGCAGATATAATCTGTTAAATATTCAAAAGTTTCAAAATCTGCAACTTTTGAATTAGCCTATCTCAAAACAGCATCACAGTTGAATAAAACAGAATATATCAGGTAATGGTTGAACATATGTACAAAAACATGGAAACGAAAAATAAGTGGGGTCTCATGCTATTTTCAGAAGAAAAAAAAATTAAAAAGTTACAAGAAGGCAGTGAAATGGGCAGGCTTTTCCCCTAGAAGGAGAAAGAGAAAAGGGATGTTCCATTTCCTCATAGGGGAAAACATAGGAAAGGGAAAGAGAAACAGGATAAATCATTTTCTGATAGGGGGAAAGCCTGATATTGACCCAGCCTTTTTTTAAGGTTTGTCATTTTTTTTTTCTGAAAATAGCATGACACCCCACTTATTTTTTGTTTCCATGTTTTTGTACATATGTTCAACTACTACCTGATATATTTTGTTTCATTCAACTGTGATGCTGTTTTGAGATAGAACTAATTCAAAAGTTGCAGATTTTGAAACTTTTTAATATTTAACAGATTATATCTGCTAACAACATCGATATCTCGGTAAAGTTCTATATTACTTAGTTTGTCCTAATAGTAAACTTTCATATTCTATAAGAAAAAATTTGGGGTGCAATTGCTTAAATAATAAGTGCAGAAAACGGACAAAAAAGTCATTTTGATTGCATTTTGTGGCAACATAACAATGAAAATTAACAATGCCCCATAGAACCAAGTAAATTTTACCAAGCATGTAGTGTTATACTAACAGTTTATGACAAAAGAATTTTGGGATGTTGTTACTTTCCAGAGATATAGAAATCCAAACATACTGGCATTTCAATTTTGATGAAAAAAAGGATTTCTGATCTTGAACTTTGGCATTTTCTACATGCTATTTTCAGAAAAAAAAATGACAAACCTTAAAAAAAGGCTGGGTCAATATCAGGCTTTCCCCCTATCAGAAAATGATTTATCCTGTTTCTCTTTCCCTTTCCTATGTTTTCCCCTATGAGAAAATGGAACATTCCTTTTCTCTTTCTCCTTCTAGGGGAAAAGCCTGCCCATTTCACTGCCTTCTTGTAACTTTTTAAATTTTTTTTCTTCTGAAATTAGCATGAGACTCCACTTATTTTTCGTTTCCATGTTTTTGTACATATGTTCAACTACTACCTGATATATTCTGTTTTATTCAACTGTGATGCTGTTTTGAGATAGGCTAATTCAAAAGTAGTAGATTTTGAAACTTTTGAATATTTAACAGATTATATCTGCTAACAGCATCAATATCCCGGTAAATTTCTATATTACTTGGATTGTCCTAATAGTGAACTTTCATATTCTATTAGAAAAATTTTGGGGTGCTATTGCTTAACTAAGATAATAAGTGCAGAAAACAGACAAAAAAGTCATTTTGATTACATTTTTTGGCAACATAACAATGAAAATTAACAATGCCCCATAGAACCAAGTAAATTTTACCAAGCATGTAGTGTTATACTAACAGTTTATGACAAAAGAATTTTGGGATGTTGTTGATTTCCAGAGATATAGCAATCAAAACATACTGGCATTTCAATTTTCATGAAAAATGGGATTCATGGTCTTGAACTTGGACATTTTCTACAGGATACGGGAAATTTTTTCAGAGATTCAAAATTGCACATTATTTATTAAATATGATCTACGTCAACATAAAAAAAAATCAAGCAAAACAAAAAATACAACTATCATACTTTGTCTGATTTTCAAAATAATGGCTCTTAAGAAGCAATGTAGAAGAAATTAAAATTTAAAAAAATTAATCATTTTTACTTACTTTTTTTTAAATTATTATTGATAATTTCAGTAGCTATGTATCAATCTAACTTTCTGCAAAGAGCATTCTAAAAAAAGTCAATTTTTATTCTTTTTATGTCAAATTCATTACCAGAAATATTTGTGTTTACAATTAAAATAATATTTATGTATAATTTTAATACATGGATAAACTTTTGATTCAATGTATTTTATTGTAAACAGATAAATTTGTTTTTAGTTGTTGTATGAAATTTCTGATATGGGGCCAAACATTTTGGTGAATCCAAAGGACATCTATTCAAATTTGGTTCGCTGTGGTTTAATAACAGATCCTCACACGTCAAGTGATAGGGTACCATTGGTAAGATATATTTGAAATTAACATGTATGTTGATGTAATTTGTCCTTGTAGATTCTAATGCATCCAGGAATACACGTATTTGATTTAATTTAAACTTTGAAAGTGCAAATGCTGGATTGTTTGGAAGATTTTTTCAGTTTGCTTTAATGCTTAGTTAAGTTGTGCAATTATTGCAGCAATTAAAAATTATCTGATTAATTATTTCAGCTCATTTGACCTTAAGCATTTCTCCAATTGAATTAAAAACTTTAAAGAACCAAAAAAAAAAAAAAAAGCAAAAATTTATAAAGAACGCTTGTTGTGATGGAGTCAAATGAGATATTTTAAAAATGAAACTCAGCTATAAAAGATGAGAAGTAAAAAAATAGTTTTTTAAGAATTTTATTTATTATTAGCAGGGTTCACATGCTATGCTGGTCGGTTTTTCCAAACGAATCGTCAATCAAATGAAATATATTGGTGAATTTGCATTGTGTTTTAAAACAGTATGGACCTTTACCAGGAATGTCTTTTTGTATTGCCCAAAACGATACGAACACCATTGCACTATTGTATTTATTTTCTAGTGTGTCAAACAAAGTTTAGTCTGTTAAAGACCAACTCTTAGTTGATCATTTCTAGTAGGATTCGATGATGAATAATAGAAAAAATATGCAATGTACTAAAACCATCCCTGAAAAATTATCTAACAGTGCAAGTCTCATCAAAGTCCGTCCAGTAGAACTTTTTAAAAAGGCTCATCTTTCATAAACAGGTTCCTCTCATTACAGAACTTTCCCTCATAATTCTGTAGCTAAACAGCATAGAACGATATGTTATACTAAAACTTTTCTGGAAAAATAGTTCCATCAAAATCCATTCAGCAGAACTCAAATTATAAGCAGCCAGAATGAAATACTGATTTGCAATTTATATTTATACCAGTAATGTGGCAACTCAATGTGTTGCTTTTGAATTACATGATGTCATTCAATTCTTTTGGGGAAAATGAAATATAACTTTATTATAAATTTAGAAGTCAGTTATAGTGTTAATTTTATTAAATACAATATTTCAAATAACAAATTATATTTACAATTTAAATAAAAAGCTTTCCCAATAAAAGTGCAGACAGTGGTCAATCCAGGCAAAATTTGGGGCCTATTTAGGGCCCTTTCACAAAAATCTATTAAAATAGGCCCCTTCACAAAAAAAATTTAATAAAATGGGCCCCTTCACAGAAATTAACTTAATAAAACAGACCCCTTCACAGAAATTAACTTAATAAAACAGGCCCCTTCACAAAATTCCTTTTAATAAAATATGCTCCTTTTGTAACATTCTTTTTCATAAAAATTGTTTTCAAATGTGTAACTTGTAAATAAAGCCAGGTCACAAAAGACCAAAACTTTAGCAAGGGGATTTAAAGAAGTTTTTTTTAAATAAATTCTGGGTTCGACTTTGAGTAACTGGATTTCAACTTTTGTTACAAAATGTTATTTTTCACAAAAATATTATAAAATTCATGAAAATAACTTTTCACAAATTGGGCCCCAAGAATAAAAACCTGCATCAACCCCTGGCTATAACTATAATTCTATAACTTTATTTGCCAAAAGCTTTTTGTTCTTCCAAGATTTTACTTCTCAAATTACATTATTTTTACATGATTACATTTGAAACTGAAGACATCCCGGAATAAGGGATGAAAACATTTTTTCAGAAAGGTGCCAAAAGGTATTAGACGATGCATTATATATTGTTAAATAGCATATTTTTTTAAAAAATCTACTGGAATATATGTTCTTTTAAATAAAATAAGGAAGAGTGTTTCAATTTTTTATGAAGAGTAAGGAAAATGTAAATTATGAATTTTGATTTTAATATGTACAAAAAGCAAGATAAAAGATTTTTTTAAAATGAAAAATAAGTGTCATGAGTTTTTATATATTGATGTTAAACAGATATGAAAAATATGTCTATCCTAATGGCTATTATAATAATAATGCCTGAAATATTGGTATAAGAAAATATAAATATAAGTTTTACTTCTAATTTTGGAGCTGGTAAAAAGGACATCATTTAAGTGAACTTATACAAAAGTGACTGTTTTGGCAACTTTATTGAATAGCATTTTATATTTCTGAATTAAAATAAATGCTTTGAGAAATGTAATTTTTCTCGCTGAAACATTTTGTTTTTAACGCCCTTGTGGAAAGTTTTAATCGCCATCTTAAGGAAATAGTTGAAAATCTGTTTTTCTACTTTAAATTAAATTTAAAAAGCTATGATGGATTTCTTTTTCTTTTTATGTCAATGGAATTTATCTCAATGTCACAGTCGACAGACGATTTTTTGCTTTCTAAAATAAACTGATTCCAGAAGCTTGAATATGTGAAAATAAATTTGTGTTTCTTGAAATTTTCTTAAAAAACACAATTCAATCACATCATTTTCACTATCTGTTCAAATAAGAGTTAAAAAAAAATCTAATAATCCCTATTGTTTTCCCTTTTTTCACTTTTATCTGCAAAAATGGAGCAATTTAGTTATTATCATTACAGAAATTTCATTAAAAATTACAAAAAAAAAAAAATTAATTTATCAAAAACTAATTTAAATTTTAAAATTCTAAGACCACTTTTGACATCTTCCAACCCATGTGGATAATTGGTGTTAATTTGATTATCCAGCGTTTATATTCTAGGAGGAGTAGCTGTAATATACAAACGGACAGTCACTCTTTAATATAATAGATATATGAAGTTTAATTTAGTTATGGAAAATTAGCCAGAGACAAATGCTGAACTATTTATATTGTTTTAAGTACAAATGAGTATTTCATAATAGAGCTTGCACGTTATGGAGATAGTTTAAAAAAAATTCATTGTTGAAAATTATTTTAAAAGCCATAATAAATTAGTCAATTAATGTATAGTTTTCAAACAAATCGCATTTGTAAGTAGATTTTTTTCCTATATGACAGTGTAAAAATTGAAAATGTGTGATGTTTAGAAATTAAAAAATTGCAGTAGTAAAAATTGCCAAAACTGAAATTTTATTGTCAAGTGTTGCCATTCGCAAAATGATGTCAGCATTATGCACAGACGCGTTTGTCCTTTATAATATTGATAGTGGATTTTTTTTCTTACAAGTTATAATTTATTTATTTTCTCTTTTGGGCATGTGATGAAGCATGTGTATGCGTACAAATGAAGACCCAGAAGCCAAGGGATATAAGTGACAAAATTGAACTAAGTGCACAGGCTATCTGGAAATAAGGCTATTTGTTTGGAGGGAAAAAAATATAAGTGATTTTCTAATTATGAGCTGCGTTCTACAGGTGAACTACTTAAGCTCTTTAAACTTTTAACTCTTAAATCTCTACTTAAATTTTTTTAAATGCTGTACTTTAATTTTTATTTAATACTTAATGAAATAAGAGTTCAAAGACCGCTGTGAAATAAGCAACAGTTTCATATTTGAATTCAGTCAATTACCATTGATGTTTGAACTTTGAACTCAATTTACTCCAAATCTAAATTTTGTCACTTGTATCCCTTGGCTTCTGGGGTCCTCATATTTAAATTTAAAAGGTTTATTCCTTTCATAAGTTTTAATCACAGTTTTTAACACTCTTTCGTAAGTTCTAATTATGGCTCAAGAGTTCCATGAAATTTTAACTATGGGATCTGGGATCAAGTCTATTGTTATGAAGTCTGGGATCAAAAAAGTTTAAAAACTCTGGTTTATATTGTTGTCAACCGTCGTTAAAAATCTGGTACCTATGAGGAGGGGGGAAAAAAAAGAAAAAAAAACCCTTAGTTTAATGAGGAGTAAAAATACTTTGGTTATAGTATTTTAGTTTTCAGTGCTTATGTTCCTTAAGTAACATTTTAAATTTGTGCCCAAAATAAATATTATATTTTTTTATTATAGTATGTCAAAGTTTATCATACTTTAAAAATTATTATGCACTCAATTTATTTTTGCATGACTTTTTAGGTGCGTTCGTAATTATATAAATAC
The DNA here is from genome assembly GCA_963932465.1 of Maratus speciosus. Taxonomy (NCBI): domain Eukaryota; kingdom Metazoa; phylum Arthropoda; class Arachnida; order Araneae; family Salticidae; genus Maratus; species Maratus speciosus. Next base: position 106,440,845 of record OZ010786.1, on the reverse strand, counting down.
GTAGCACCTATAGTCGTCGTTCAGTCCGTCCGTCTGTCTGTCCGTCCGCCCGCATATAACAGAGCAAAAACTACCCGACCGAATGATCTGAAATTTTTAATATATAATTGCTGCAAAATTTTGTCGAGCCATTTCCAATCTTATGAAAATCGGATGTATAGTTTAATTACAGGGACAGTCAAAAGTTTTTCTTTACATTACGACCAATGGGAAAAATTATTGCAAGTGAATTTTAATGATGTTACAGACTTCCGAATGGTCTGAAATTTTTATTATATAATTGCTGCAAAATTTTGTCGAGCCATTTCCAATTTTATGAAAATCGGATGTATAGTTTAATTACAGGGACACCCAAAAGTTTTCCGTTACATTACGGCCAATGGGAAAAAATTATACCAAATGCATTTTAATGATTTTACAGCCTTCCGAATGGTCTGAAATTTTTAATATATAATTGCTGCAAAATTTTGTGAGCCATTTCCAATTTTATGAAAATCGGATGTATAGTTTAATTACAGGGACACCCAAAAGTTTTCCGTTACATTATAGCCAATGGGAAAAAATTATTGCAAATGCATTTTAATGATTTTACAGCCTTCCGAATGGTCTGAAATTTTAAATATATAATTGCTGCAAAATTTTGTCGAGCCATTTCAAATTTTATGAAAATCGAATGTATAGTTTAATTACAGGGACAGTCAAAAGTTTTCCGTTACATTACGGGGAATGGGGAAAAAATTATTGTAAGTGCATTTTAATGATGTTACAGACTATGCACTTATGAAGCGCAAAAAAATATACATTCAGTACAATATGGGGTGCAAAAAATAATTATAAAACTAGTTATAGTACGAACGCACCCCATTTGCCACGTTTGACGAGCAATTTCCAACTTGTTAATTATAGCTTTCATTTATTGTTAATATATCTTTTTCTGTTTAACTGATGTTTTTTTTTTTTTTTTTTTTTTTTTTTTTTAAATCTTTAAGTTTGAGTCTTTTATAAGTTTGAAGCATTTTATTGTGAATGAAAATCAAATGGTGAGTTATGTCATCTTTACATCTACATAAAGGAACAAATACCCTATTTATACACCTCTACTTTGAAAGAAAATTTTGCGCCCCTCTTCTTCTACTTTGAAAAAAAATTTTAGGTTTAAAAAAAGTGTAGTTTTCAGAATAAGCATCTCTGGGAAAGTCTAAAATTGTGAAATAGGATTTCATATTGCTCTAACTGCATATATAGTATGTAACTGTTTATCCGGGAACCAGTTAACTGGTAAACCAGTTGTTTAGAATCATATTTCGAATAGACTGATTTCAGAGCCTTTGCAGAAAAAAGTGCCATGCATTGCCAGTTTAACATATGCATTGCTTGAAACAATTGAGGAAGCATAGTATAACTTGATGCCAGCATCGGATTTCAAATAGAAATATATTTAGTTATATTTTAGATGTTTTGATTTTTATGCAGTGGAAGCAGAGGAATTTTTGTTTCGAAGAGGTTTCTATAACTTACTTTTTTTCAAACTCTGATAACTTTTAATCTTACTTGCATCTGATTCTTAATCTGAGTAATCTAATAATTAATTTGAAATTAGAAATAATGCCACAACCACATATATTCCACAAAACTTATCAAATAGATATTGCTTTAATGCCCAACCAATTAACCAGAAAAACCAGTTATCCGGAATACATCTGACCCCAACCATTCTGGATAAATGGTTCTGTACTGTATTCTACCAATTTTGATTTTATTATTAGATTTAAAGTTGACTTTGAGTTTAGTCCTATGTATGCAAAGGAGCATATTCCATGTTCTTTGTATCCTGTGATTTTCCATTTTCGTTGTTCCAAGAGTGCAGATAATTTTATTACCAATAATCCTGCATCAACAACAGATGTGTAATTCCTGTCAAAAATTAATTAGTCTAAGTTAAGACATCAGTTGATGTTATTGTTTGTGCTATGAAATTAAAATGTCTGAAAAAAAAAGTTTGACTTTAAATTTAGAAATGTTCACTTTTTGGAAAAATAAAGCAATAGAAAATCAAATTTCAAATTGTATGCAAGGCGAATGTTTCTCTCTGGAAAAATTTCCAAATATTAATAAAGCAATAGAATTTACTGATATTCTATCGCTAACTTAGTTTTTCTAATTATTATTATCCTAGAACATGTCTGAAAAATAAAAAAGGGCTCTGCTCATCCTATTTTTATATAGCTGCAACTTTTGGCTCAAAAGAAAACTTAAAAGGTGCATGAAATTTGCAAGTGAATATAGCATATACTTGTACAGATGGAACATAAAATAACCATAATACGATTTACCCTCTAGGAATAAGATATAAAGAAATGCTTTTTTTATTCTGTGATATCAAATCATAATTCTACAGTGAAAATTCGTCAATTCATTTTTCTCGTCATATGTTTCCAATGTTGGTAAGTGCTATGAACACAATGTGATGAGAAATATAAAAGAAAGTCAACTTTTTGGATATTAAAGTTTTAATTTTAGATTGTCTTGCCAGTGTGTAAAATGCAATATTGGGAAACATTTTAGTTTATATGAAACGAGTCTAAGAACTATTAAGAAAAAGGAAGTTGCTATTAGAAAATCAGTCTGTTCTGGTACAAAATTAAATTCTAAGATATCCCTGTACATCACTTATTATGTGAAAATAAAATTTGGTGTATTCAAAAAATCTTGTCAAGCATTTTCTGAAATACACTCTTTATTTGCTTATGTGCATGCCAGTAAACATTATGCATTTTACTGATGTATTAAATTGATATTTTCTTCTTTTTACCAGGTTGTTCAACGAGAGACTTTGATGCAATTAGCTCTTGAATATCACATGCCTCCATTTTTTATGAAGTGTTTAAAGGAATGGAGATATGCAGGTACGTTTAATGGCTTTTTTATGGTTTAGTTAAATGTTATATTTTTATTTAGTAATCTGTTTTTGAATATTGAAAACGAGTGAGCAAATTGAGTAATATCATTCATTGTCACAGTTAATTTCACTGGTTTGTACTCTTTTTGCTCTGCTGAACTTTTCATATATTTTAATATTGCCTTGATAAAATTTTCTTCTACTTGTTACAATGTTTCGACGTGTTTCATTTTGTTCCAAAAATATGAACATTTAAACACTTTTATTGGCAATTTAAAACGGTTTTGTGGTAATCTAAATAAATGTTAATACCTAAATAAATCAATTTCATAATCTAAATAAATACATTTTGTAAAACAAACAAAAAAATGCTGTAAATTAAAAATTTGTTTGTCTATTCCAAACTACTTACTGACTACTGTATTTGAATATACTGTGTCCTTTTCACTTTCCCTGTTTATACTGCAAAAGTTTCGGCCGGGCCGATTTTTTTTTTTTCTATGAGTCGGGCCGGGCCCGGGCCTGGAAATGTCGGCCCGTGCAGACCTCTACTGAGAGATTCTTCATTGACATGATTCATTTAGAAGCAGGAATGACGACTCCACTTAGTTATCAGAAATAAAGTAAGGCTCTGGAACACAGCTTCATCCAAACAATGGGGTAACAGAAACATTAGCTGTTAAAGGTGTACTGCCACAATGTTCTTCTGAATACAATATACGGATCCTCAATTCAGCTCTAGAAGATAGTACTATATTGGGAGGTTATTAATGTTGGAGAATTCCATATCAGAAGAAGCAAACTATTGGTTAAGTTGGGTGAAAAAAAATTAATTTGTTATTCTTTGTAGCCTAAGTATTGACCAAAACAGATGAAGACTTAGTTTAACTTTGGAAGTGGGAATATACATTCGAAAATCAGATTCCATCTGTTGCCTTTAGAAAATTTCGTATAACGGCTTGGCCCTTAGGCCTAGCGGGGAAAATTCCCCAAAGAAGAAATCGATGTACAATCGTTTGACAAAAGTCACGAACTGAAATCTCTTTGAAACGAACACCGAAGTCTGAGATTACGCTCTCGCCGCGAGAGCCAATCAAAATGTGGGGAAAACAGCTTGTTGGATGCATAGCATACGAAAAGGTTTTTGTGCTAGTATTACGGCTGTGAATGGCAACAGCACATCGCGCAGGACAAAAATAGACGCTTTGCAATTCCGGGAACTGGATCATGTGATATTGGAATTTCCATCTAGCATTCCGCAATATGTTTTCTACATGGGAGGTAAGATGCTCTTTTGAGTTGCAAAGGCATAATGGTGAAGCTTAAATTCAAAAACAAAAAGCGTGCGACATTATAAATACAGAAAAGACTAGAAAATATTTTCTTGTATATTTGGCAAAGTATTAAAGCAATTATGCTAAAATTTTGCCAGAGGAATGAGAAAAAATATTAGAGATCAAAATATTTAAGAATAAAGGTTTTATATTTTTAATATTTAAAACTTAGTAAATATTGCTGTCAGTTTGATATCGCGAAGCTAGAAAAATAAATACAAGGTGGTAGATTGCTGAAAGTGAATTAAATTATAGTTTAATAAATAGTGATCTATAATAATAAGGAAAGAAGTTTTTGTGTGAGTGTGTGAGTGTGTCGACGGTGTTCTGAAGAGACTGCTACACGTAAAGCTACAAAGTTTGGGGAAAAGGTACGTCTATATATGAAGTTTTGCACTTTGAAGCCCGATTTTCTATTTTTTTTATTAAATTTTTTTAATTTAATTTTTTATGAGATTTTTAGCGCTTTTTTAAGTTTTGAGGCGATTTTTCCACATTTTTTTTTTTTAGTGAAAAGAATACGGTTTCTTTCTTTTAACCCAAAATTGTAAATTTTGTTCTATTTTCAAAAAAGTTTATTCTGAATTCGTACAGTGATTTTTTAATTTTTAGTGAATTTTTTATGCGATTATTGAACAGCATTTAATGCATATCTATACCTATAAGGGCGGTAACGTAGGGGGGGACACAGTTCTGTCGCCAAATACCACCAAGTTTGCCACCAACTTGGTGATATGTCACCAAATTTGGTGACCAACATGAGTTGCCAGAAGTTCCGCCAACTTGGAGATATCTCTAATATTTCGCCAAATTCCCATAGACTTCCATTTTAAGCCAATAAGGATTACTTGCTTACAGAAAATCAACAAATTGAGATATTTTAATGCAACAAAAACTAATATTAACTTAAGGGATTCTATTAATTATATTTAAGGGAACCCAAGTAAATTAAATTATGAATAAAAGTAACATTATACAATGCTTAGCCTGCTTTCCCAAACATAAATTTTAAGAGAGCCCGCAGGTCAATGGAATTAGATTTGAAACTTTTATCCAATTATAATAAATTTTGACTTTCGTGATTTTTGGACTTTTTGTGATTTTTAAGTTTCTTTGCGAACTGCTGCAATTTTTTGACATTCCATTTTTGACCTATAATACTAAAGTAATTTCTGGCCTCATTTCAATAAAGTTTATTCGGATTTCGTATAGCAATTTTCGAATTTTTCTAGAATTTTGTATGTGATTTTTAGAGTATTTTAGCGATTTCCTACCATTTTTCCACTTTAGTGAAAAGAATCAACTTTCAATCTTCGAACGCAATATATATATATTTTTCTCTTTTCAAAATTTGTGCAGCGATTTAAAATTTTTTCGCGATATCTTATTGTGATTTTCAGAGTTTTTTCACAATTTGTGCTGTTTTTGACGTACCCGGGTAACGCTGGGCAAGTTAGCTAGTACATAATAAAGATTAATTTTAAATGTGAGAAATTATAGAGAATATTTATTTTACTTTTTGAGAAATAAATTTAATAAGTGGAGATCAAATTTGAAGTTTTGTTTAATTTACTAAACGACGTACAAAAATTTCAATATATGTAAAATTATGTTAATTTTAAATGGGAAATATTATGTAATGCTTTTATAACATAACAATTTTGAATCTTTAATATTTATTTCATTCACTAAGGCCATTAAGTTTCTATATTTTCAGCTTTTTTTTTTTTTTTTTTTTTTTTTTTTTTTACCTAACAGTGCAAATTAATATGTTTTTAGAGCTTGCAGAGCTTGAGAAAGGAATGACATGCATATATTGAAAAACATTTTCTCTACTGAATGTGATATTGCTTTTACATGCAAAAAATTATGTGCACAAAGTTGAGAACATCACGTTAAATGTTCATAATTTAGTGGTTATTAAATTTTTTTATTAATGAAATATTTTATTATTATTTTTATTATAAAATATTATTACTTTCTGAAAGCTTTGAATATAATTTTCATTGTATTAAAATCTATTTTCTAGATTCAATTCAGGAAGGTTGCACCTCAAGAGCTTTGTTGAACTGGGCTTGGAAGAAAGTTATACAAATTAAAAGTTCTATAGACAAACTGAGTAAGTTTATTTTGTTTTCATCCGTATCACATAGCTACCTCAATATTCTTTCACACTTTAAAAAATGAATTATTTAAAAAACCAATTACCTGTCAACTGCTATCTCATTCTCATTAGATTTTGTAGCAAAGATTCAGACATTACAGATTTCCCTCCCTGAGTGCAATTTCAGTTAATGCAGGGGTCGGAGCATATAGGACAAATTTTATTGTTCTTACCAGTATCTTTTATCTGTAACCTTCAAGAGGCATTTTTATAAGATATGCAATAGGAATATACCATGAAGATTATTGAAAATAGATACTGGTAAGAACAATAAAATTTACCTTATATGCTCCTATCACTGTTAATGTGATTCTCAGTTAGTGCAATAAACTTTTTTAGTTGCTCTCTTCGTTAGTGTGTGAGAAATTTCATTAGTGCAGTACTTCTGACTAGGCTGTGTGTATGGTCATGTTTCTTTAAATAATGTTGTGTAACATGATGTTGGTTGCCCCTTTTTTTCCCCATTAAACTTCTGCAACTATCAAAGCATTTTAAATTTATAAATTTCTCTGACTTATCTCAATTTGATTCTTTTGAATGAAATAACTCATAAAAACTTCACTTGAAATCAATCATGTTAATTTGATCTCTCATGGTACTGGATTTGTTAAAATTATTAATTTACTTCAAATATATTATAGTATGTAACTGTGTTTTTACATTTCTGAATGTTTTTTTAAATGCTTCGTTCCTATTAACCTTTAACATTTTGCAGCAATTCCTCTCTTCAACTGTTCAGACACTAATATTGACAAAGGACCTTTAAAATGTTTATACAGCTATAGAAGGCAGTTAGATCTCATTGATACTATTTTAATGGGCTATCAGAAATTTGCTGCTCCTCGAACTGAGCAAGGTAATATTTTTCTTTCTTATTCTTATATTTATGACTAAGACACAAAATTGCTTGTTGGTTTCAATCGCTGGAAAAATGTATCATTTATAATAAAAGCATCCTCACCATGGAAAAGGAACCATTGTAGCAGTTGTTGTGTTGTGGATTACGATTATAGAAAATTCATTCTTCAGCAATTAAAGTTATATATTTCTAAAAATAAGTACTTGCATTAATACATGGAAATTATTCCAGAGAGAAACATTTGCCTTGCATACAATATTTCAAACGAAAATCAAATTTCAAATTTCAAAGTAATTGCTTAAAAGGCGCAAAGGCCAACATAGTGAAAAAGATTCCAAGCCAGGACTCGAACCCGGGCCATCAGTATAGCGCACTGAGTCCCGGCTTGGAATCTTTTTCACTATGTTGGCCTTTGCGCCTTTTAAGCAATTTACTTTGAAATTTGATTTTCGTTTGAAATAAGTACTTGCTTCAAGAATATTTCTAAATAAATTTAATCATATTGACAAAAGAGACCTGAGCCCATCGTGATATTTTGCTTTTCTCAAATCAATTTACATATCTTAATTTCAATGTTGAAATTATTATTTACTGAATTTTCAAATCTGCTATTTTTAAAAAATCATAAATGTCATTGCTTCTAACTATCACAGGATGATGAAATGTGAAACAAACTCCAAAACAGAGTTTATGCAAAATCTTTTGTTTATTAAAATAAAAAAAAATCTTTTGATAACTTTCTGAAATCTGAAAAGTCTTTGCTTTTTTAGTGAAAAAGTATATGTTTGAACTTGCATCATAAAAAAAATGTACCCACCATAATGTTAAAAGGAAAAAAAAAAACCTATAAATATGTAATGATAAGAAAATAAAACCTTTTTAAAATTCAAAATTTATATTTAAATTCTAAATCTTATGTTCAAAACCCATTTTGTGGTTTAAAAGTATATTTAGCAATGCCATACACCCTGCTGCATAGGAAAATGAATGGTATCCTGATTAATGATAATTGCCAAGATAGTGGGTATAACATCCATAATCAGGATAAAGTTGGTCATCTATTTCAGATAAGCAAGAGAAAGTCATTTTATAAAGGAGCAGACCTTTATCAAATTCTAAATTTCTATAAATTTTTTCACTAGCCTGTGGTCTATGTCCATTGCTTCTAAATGGCAACAGCTGCAAAATTTTAGTATTATATGAGGAGTTCACAACCATAGTAGACCAAGTCCATTTTGAAAAAAAGAAATGAGATATTCCATTTAAGAAGGTGCATAAAATCTGTTTTTTCTACTTCCAAACATTTTTCTACTCCCACTGTGAACCAAGCCTGTTTTTACACATTTTCTCATATATGGCATCTGTTTACAGACTTGGTTCACTGTGGAAATGAATAAAACAGATTTTATGCAACTTCTAAATGGACTACATATATATATATATATATATATATATATATATATATATATATATATATATATATATTTTCTTTCAAAATGGACTTTGTCTACTATGGTTGTAAGCCCCTCATATTAAACTGTTTGAATTAAAAGCAAGTGTAGGTGGGTACCCTTGCATTTTTAATCCCAAAGAAGTTATTCTCCTTTAAAGAAACAGGTTACATAATTCCATAACATATTTCTGATGTATGTTCATTGTTCATGCACCACTTTCAAACCGATGATCCAAATTTGATTGTACTCTTATTTATTTACTTTCATTATTAAAGGTTTGTATTAGGCCCCAAAAATGTTAGTCTTTCTGTCTCTCTGTCTCTTCCTTGCTCTAGCTTTTGTTAAAATAGACCAGTTGTCAAGAACTTCGATATGCTGTTAAGGTACACAGAAGTGATATACATTTTAATCGTTTTATCCTACATAATTTTAATAAAGGATGCTTAAAGAAATTTAATATATTATCATGCACTATTTATGTAAAATGAATGGCTTGAATTGCTTATATGTTTCTGATACGGCCACAGTAATTTCTTTTTTTAGAACTACATGTGTAGCACAATGGTGTAACGAGAATTTGACACAATATCTCAATAACTGACATTTAAAGTAAAAAAAAAAAGTCTTGATGCTTAAAATTTTTGCCAGATATTTTGAAGTTTCAAGTTCAAATATAGGGTGAAATAAGGTGCATTTTTGTTTTTAAAACCTATAATTGAAGTTGGTTTTATATTTTAAAAATAATAACAATAATTATTTTTTTTTTCAGTTTCTTTACACAATTTGAGTTCTTTTATGATAGATCAAGATCAAATACAATTTTTTCACTGATTCAAAACAATAATTATTCTTTTATTAATTAGAATGAAGATATGAAAATTGATGTTGTATTTAAAAAATATATAAAAATCTGGTGTAACTCGACTTTCCGAAAACTTTATAGAATATTTTTCATTCAGATACCAAGTAATGCAAAAGTAATTGACAAAATATATAGCACTTCATATGCAACTTATTCTGTTAAAATACTTCAATTATAGAGCTAATATTGCAAAATAAAAATATTTAATTGAATAATTGAATAAAAAAAAAAAATACTTATTATTTTTTTTCTGTTCATAAAATGGTTTAGATACCAAACTCTTTGTACGAAAATGAATACTGCTCATGTAGTGGTCTATAACGTATTTAGCAAATGGGAGCTCAACAGAAAGCACAGTTTGAATGCTATCATGTTCAGTCACACATATGTATACATTCCATCAGCATAGGGATAAAACATCAAAAACAGGCTCTGACTATGGAACTGAAAACAAGAGTAAATTTTAATATACACACATACATACACATAATAGGATTAAAAATAGCGAAATGGATTCAGGAAACCGCAATATGTAAAAAATATCAAAATATCCATAATCAAGTTTTTATCATGATTACAATACTTTCCTTACTGTGAGAATACTTCTCACAGTATTTAAATTTGGTTTATTTTTATTTCCTTTCAGCTATTTTTTTGCATCGATGTCTATTTAAACTCAATCTTTACGCCGCGATGTTGACGCTTTTATCTCTCGCCGTAAAGCAAGTTCATTTTTCACCGCCGATATTCATATCTGCGTTGGGAGCGGATCGGCAGCTAGCGCATGCGCACTCCGTATTTTAGGAACATATCTTGGAGCTCTCGTTTCGATGGAGACAGCTTGCATTATGATGACGTCATTGAAATTATGCTCCGCCCTCTTTTGACGCCGATCGCTGACAGGAGAATCGTTTTGTTTCGTTTTCCAATCAGTGAAACTTTTTTTAATTCTGCAGCTTGTAATTCGATTTTCGTTAATTTCCCGTAAATGTTAATTTAGCTAATCAATTTAAATTCTGCCTTTTAATTACTTTGTCAACCCCGTATTCATCATTTAAAAACTAAAACTCGTTAATTTTCAATTCAGAATTTGGTTTGATGTTGTCTGCAAAAGATGTAGTCTCTTAACGTATTTTTAGCGGAGCGCCAGCCCGCTGGCCGGCCGTTCGAATGCCGTGCCTGTGGCGGTAAGAAGATGATCGTTTAAGTGGTTTTAGTACAAATTGCGAAGGTCTTTTAATATATTACTATTGATCGTTAAAGAAGTAATATAACTGGAAACGTCTTACTTAAAATGTAGACAATGAAGAGGCAATTTGATGAAAACAAATAATATTCTTTATTTCGGTCGTTAATAGCAGTAGAAGGTTAAGAAAATACTTGCTTCTGGTCACCATTTTAAAATAGAAGAACTAATCTTTTAAGAAGAACAATAGCAGCCAACATGGAATAAATCCATGGGATTCCTTTTAACGAGAGCAGCACAACTTTAAAGCATTAAACTTTGAGAAAAAAAAAACATCCACTTAAATAAAATATCAAACTCATTCGGCCAAAAAAGAACGGCACTGTGAGAATACTTCTCACAGTATTTAAATTTGGTTTATTTTTATTTCCTTTCAGCTATTTTTTTGCATCGATGTCTATTTAAACTCAATCTTTACGCCGCGATGTTGACGCTTTTATCTCTCGCCGTAAAGCAAGTTCATTTTTCACCGCCGATATTCATATCTGCGTTGGGAGCGGATCGGCAGCTAGCGCATGCGCACTCCGTATTTTAGGAACATATCTTGGAGCTCTCGTTTCGATGGAGACAGCTTGCATTATGATGACGTCATTGAAATTATGCTCCGCCCTCTTTTGACGCCGATCGCTGACAGGAGAATCGTTTTGTTTCGTTTTCCAATCAGTGAAACTTTTTTTAATTCTGCAGCTTGTAATTCGATTTTCGTTAATTTCCCGTAAATGTTAATTTAGCTAATCAATTTAAATTCTGCCTTTTAATTACTTTGTCAACCCCGTATTCATCATTTAAAAACTAAAACTCGTTAATTTTCAATTCAGAATTTGGTTTGATGTTGTCTGCAAAAGATGTAGTCTCTTAACGTATTTTTAGCGGAGCGCCAGCCCGCTGGCCGGCCGTTCGAATGCCGTGCCGTTCTTTTTTGGCCGAATGAGTTTGATATTTTATTTAAGTGGATGTTTTTTTTTTCTCAAAGTTTAATGCTTTAAAGTTGTGCTGCTCTCGTTAAAAGGAATCCCATGGATTTATTCCATGTTGGCTGCTATTGTTCTTCTTAAAAGATTAGTTCTTCTATTTTAAAATGGTGACCAGAAGCAAGTATTTTCTTAACCTTCTACTGCTATTAACGACCGAAATAAAGAATATTATTTGTTTTCATCAAATTGCCTCTTCATTGTCTACATTTTAAGTAAGACGTTTCCAGTTATATTACTTCTTTAACGATCAATAGTAATATATTAAAAGACCTTCGCAATTTGTACTAAAACCACTTAAACGATCATCTTCTTACCGCCACAATTTGGCGCCGTAGTACCTTTCGAATTGCAACGATGTTGCTTTGGGATTATTGCAATTAAAAAAAAAATACTGATTCTTGAAGATAATTTTTTTAGAACTTTTTGTTCTTTTTTTTAAGAATTATAAGAGTTTTGGTTGAAATATTTTAATAGAAGTTACATTTTTATGAAACTTGTTCTAACTTTTGAAGAAAATTAAGATCGTTATTCAAGAAAATCAAGTAAAATTTTTTTTGAGGAATTGTTCTCAGTAGTTCAAAAGAAAATGGTTAATTTAATTCAAGATTTATTGGATATAATTTATGAAAATATTGTAAAATATTTGATGTTCTCATTCTGAAAAATTCTTGAGTTATGCCATTTTTATGTTAAATAGTTGCATTTTTTTTCTTACAATATTCAAAAGAATTCATATTTAAATTTTACTATATTTTGAAGAATATATTATTATTCTAATCAAGAAATGAATTTATATAATTACAATATTGAAAATGAATTTTATGTTGTTGCAAATAATAGAAATATTCTGTTTTTATGAATAGAATTCTGAGGCAGTTACATATTTTTTTTAATTGATTGAAAATTGTGGAATTGAAACTTAATTTTGAAGAATAATTGTTGAAATTGAAATATTTTTACAAATGAATTTATGTTCTCAAATAATTTCTATGAATTTGAAGATTGGCAAAAATTGTTCTCAAGAACATAATGTGATATTTTAGGAGGCATGGCTTTTGGGTTATTATTTTTTTTATTTTCTACTTATTAATGGCACTTTAAATGAATTATAAATTTGAATTTCAATATATATATATTTTTAAAAAATGATTGAAATTTTATTGAAGTGTTATTTTTAATTCTTGTTGCTGAGAAATTTTGTTCTTCACTTAAAGTTATTCTCATCTCATCAATTATGCCTATTTTCTCCAACTGAAGTTTGGTATTCTTCAAGTAATTTATAGTAGTAATTATCCTGTATGATTATTTTGAGGTATTGCCTGCTTCTCTGAGTAACAAAAATATAATATGAAAATTTATGGACAGTTATCCTTTTTGAAAAGTTCTTAGACTTGCTCCTTAGATGATTTGTGAAATATGCTGTATGTGTAGTTAGCATGTTGTCTTGTGGACTAGTCTGATTTCATCTCTAATATTTAAAGAAGTGTTTCTAATATTTAAAGAACTGTTCCTGTTTTTAAATTTACCTGTTCATGTTGTTATAGAACTCTCAGCTAACAAATTGAAAATATTCAAAATTTTCATTGCTTCAATTCTCTTTGGCAAATTCAATTCTTTCACAAATTTATAAGTCTATGCATGACATATCCACATCGACATCATCATTCCTTATTCTCATGTTGCTTTATAAAAATAAAAAGAGCAACATTATTGTTTTTTTTCATTTAAAATGAAATGGGGCTTCTTCAATCCTGTAACAGTTCTACTTAAAAATTCCATTCACCATAAGAAAATTATTTTTTCCTTGCCAATAGTGAAGATTACTTTTATATACTTATTAACTATCAATAGCTCTTAAGTTATGTGCTTTTTGCCATATTTAATTATGACTGTTCCTGTATATGCTGCTAGAAAATTTTTTAATTACCTGTAATGACATTCTTCAGACTTTTCTTCCATTCATTTGTTGCTTACCTGATGAAGGTGGTCAGTGGTTTTGTGTGACATCCATTTCTTCTGGTCTCTTCTCTGTTGTTGCACATGTTATGGAAGCTAAAAATTATAACATTACCTACCTACTTCTTCAAAAGTTTCCTACATCTACAATAGTTTAATTTTTTGTATGCTTCGTATTGAGCCATAAGATGCCTGATGAAGATGTTTTTCATTTATAGGCAAATATCCATTTATGAAACCACTTCATTAGAGTTCTTCGGTTTGTGAAGCTACAAATAGTGTTTACTACTTTGTTCTCTTAAAAATAAATAAATAACTTTCATTACTGATTATAATAGTGTGCCAGTTAACGTTTCTCATGTGAGAGCAAATATCCTCATCAAGTGAAATTGTTCACTTGTCTGCTGCTAGAACTCAGTTACTCACACCATATCTTTATTCTAAGTCTTCTCAAAATAAGGAAGTTTAAATTTATATTACCTGAAAATTACTGATGTGTTTTACCTTCAATAACATAATTTTATGCTGCATTTTCTCCAAATATTCTAGCACGTGCAATTAAAATTATTCAGAGTTAATTTTTGCTTGTGTGTAGTAATTCATCCTCACATTGCAAAATTTTTGCTCATTCATAATCAAGTGTAAATTCTTAACCATATAAGAAGTTTGTGAATATTTGTTACAGTGTTTATGCAAGATCAAGTTATTTTGAAAAGTTCCCCATATTTATTTATTTCTTATGTGCATAGTGCCTTTTACTTTAATTTTATTTCATACCCAAAGCCTCTAAGTTTTTATTTTGCCATTTGCCTCATTACTTTAGTATATAAAAAAAAAAAAGATTCGTTCATTTTGAAGATTTTTTTCGTTTTATGAAGAATTTAATAGTAAAAATGATCTTCATTTTGAAGTTTTCAATGTTTTATGAAGAAAGTGAAATTTATTAATGTCTTCTCTTCATACCTACAAATAATGCAAGAAGATTACAGAAAAGCACAAGTCTAGATGGAAATTTTTACCAGCGCATTTATATATATATAGAATTTTTTTTCTATAAATCATCTAGTAAAATTTTTTTTACAAAAAAAAGTGCTTCTTGACCTCAACTCCTGATTATGTCCTATCATACTACATTTCATCATAAGTGCACCACCGACTTCTCGTCCATGTTAACTCTGCAAAAGTGATTCATGTATGTGTCTCAGAAGTATGATTGCTCTGCAGTAATGAGTACGATGTCGTCAGTTAAGTGCTTCAAAGAGAATGCAATGCATTCTCACTTTCTACAAAGTCTCTCGTCATGTTAAAATGTTCTAATGTCATCATGCAAAAATCATCTAATTTTGATGATTAAGTGAATGTTCCAGTTTTTTTTTTCGACAGCACTATACCAGTGTACCACCTCATGTTGTGTTACTAAACATTCAGTGACATCTATTTATCTCAAATAGCCTTGTTCCATATGGCTCTGGACTCAATGAACATCATTTTGATTCCAAAAACATTGCCCTTACACACCTGCAGTTACACAGTGTTTATAATTAAAATTTTCTTTTACTTAAGATGTTAGGAGCCTTGTTAGGAGATCCAAGCCACCTAAAATTTTACGTAGGAGTTCATATATGTGTTTATTTTTGTTCATAGATATACTGGTGGCTAGGGCATGATGGTCATCGGTGTGGTTGTGGACTTCAATATTTACATATATATTTTTTTTTCTTTGTTTACGGTGTTGCTGATGATTTATCTTTGTCATTATCATCATTGTGAGCTTAACATTGAATTGTAATAATTTTATTTCTATATTATATTTAAATGATTATTTAAAAATTATATTCCTGGTACATGGTATTTTAGTTTTATAAACTCATGATTTTGTCAATTTTTTTCTTCCATTCTATGTGGAAGTACTTAAATTTTTTTTGGTGATCACCAGTTTCTCACATTTTAAAGAAAAACCATGGTATATGTATATTTATCTAATCTTTTGAGTCTCACATACATATATATTAAGAATTCTTATGTAAATTTTTATTTAGAGTAAAGTATAAAAGTTTAAAGAAATTGTGTCTAAGATGGGATTTATGACACTTAATTATGACATGTCTTTTCATTGAAATAGCAACTTGTTTTTATGGGATACCTTGTTTGGGTGATTGAGTAGTGCACGACTCAATTACACAATTGGTATCACATACAATTGGTTGTCTGTTTTATTTTAAATGAAATACTAAGTTTGATACACTAAAATGATATCATTATGTTTTATGAAAGTTTATTTATATATGGCCATTTATTTCCTTTCATGTTAAGAGTAATAAAGAAAACTCTTTATTTTTTTTAGATATAATTCTAAAATTAAAAAGTCCTAGGCATGTTGTAAAAGTCAAACTACAAAATGTTTCCTGACTTTTTTTGTTGCTTTTGTATTTGCAACTTTTATCAGAAGTTAATTCTGTTTTTATTTGGTACCAAGATAACAAAATTTGTTATGACTAGTCAATGATCTCAATTTTGTTAACTCAGAATATGTTAACATTTTTAGGATAATTTTATGAGATCAAATAGAAGGTTTTGCCAATGTTACTGTATTTTTGGCATTTTTATTGTATACTTGATGTATTGTATACTTTTTGGATTATGAATGTACTTTATGCAATGTATATTCTTTTTCTCTCACTTACTTTTGGTCACCAATATTTTTTTTCCAGCACCAATATTTTTTTTTCCAGCACCAATTTTTTTTTCAACTGTTAAATCACCAATTTTTTTTCCATCACCTTAACTTTAAATTTTATTGTTCGACATGTTTTTTTTCGCTTTGGCAGTTCAAAATTTTGTCATCCCATTTTCTGTAAAAGGTTTTTGATCAATTTTGCCTTTTACATCTCCTGGTCTTACAAAATTTTCTCGGTGAAGGGAGGTAATGTGAGAATACTTCTCACAGTATTTAAATTTGGTTTATTTTTATTTCCTTTCAGCTATTTTTTTGCATCGATGTCTATTTAAACTCAATCTTTACGCCGCGATGTTGACGCTTTTATCTCTCGCCGTAAAGCAAGTTCATTTTTCACCGCCGATATTCATATCTGCGTTGGGAGCGGATCGGCAGCTAGCGCATGCGCACTCCGTATTTTAGGAACATATCTTGGAGCTCTCGTTTCGATGGAGACAGCTTGCATTATGATGACGTCATTGAAATTATGCTCCGCCCTCTTTTGACGCCGATCGCTGACAGGAGAATCGTTTTGTTTCGTTTTCCAATCAGTGAAACTTTTTTTAATTCTGCAGCTTGTAATTCGATTTTCGTTAATTTCCCGTAAATGTTAATTTAGCTAATCAATTTAAATTCTGCCTTTTAATTACTTTGTCAACCCCGTATTCATCATTTAAAAACTAAAACTCGTTAATTTTCAATTCAGAATTTGGTTTGATGTTGTCTGCAAAAGATGTAGTCTCTTAACGTATTTTTAGCGGAGCGCCAGCCCGCTGGCCGGCCGTTCGAATGCCGTGCCGTTCTTTTTTGGCCGAATGAGTTTGATATTTTATTTAAGTGGATGTTTTTTTTTTCTCAAAGTTTAATGCTTTAAAGTTGTGCTGCTCTCGTTAAAAGGAATCCCATGGATTTATTCCATGTTGGCTGCTATTGTTCTTCTTAAAAGATTAGTTCTTCTATTTTAAAATGGTGACCAGAAGCAAGTATTTTCTTAACCTTCTACTGCTATTAACGACCGAAATAAAGAATATTATTTGTTTTCATCAAATTGCCTCTTCATTGTCTACATTTTAAGTAAGACGTTTCCAGTTATATTACTTCTTTAACGATCAATAGTAATATATTAAAAGACCTTCGCAATTTGTACTAAAACCACTTAAACGATCATCTTCTTACCGCCACACTTACACTGTATGTGTCCACAAAGTACTAATTATTTGTAATGTTCCAATGACAATTTTTTCTTGATTACTTTGAATTTTTAACATACAAAACATAGGAAGGTGCGAATTATGCTAATTGGTATGATGATCAAAATTTAAATTCATATATGAAGTAGAAAAGGAATTTTATTTTTAAAAACAAGAGAATGAATTAAAATCAATTCCATATTTAAAAAAATAATTACTTCTAATAAATAATTACTTATTGCTTAAATGTTATCATGGATCCATAACAGTTGTTTATCTTTAATAGCTATATTGATTTTTATCTCAATAATTTTTTAGGCACTTATAATTCATCATCTATTATGTTAGGTATTCAAGAGTTGCAGTGCAGAAAAAATGTTGTTTTTTCTATAAATATGTATCTCCAAGTAATGTTGTGGTTACGATCAGTTCATATTTTACCTGAAGTTTGTGAAGGAGATGAAATTGAAAAAAACATGCTTTATCCTGTGAATACTCTGCTTAATTCATATTTGAAAAGACGGAGTCATTTAAGAAAAATCCATAGGTAAGTTAATATCTATTTTACTTAAAACAATCTTGCATGTTTTTATAAAATCCTTTGATAGTTAGCAATTAAGGGAGTGTTATTTGCAGGGTGCATCATAATCAGCAAGAATTTTTCTTAACTTCTGATCTAACGTTTTAATACTTAGAAATTTATGTCAAAATAAAATTTCAAGTGTGCGTATTTTTCACAAATACTTTTCAGAATATTTACCATTCATATGTACACCAAATGTTACTAAAATGGATTTATTTCCTTAAATCTTCATAATAAACATCTCTCTTTGGTCAAATTTATGTTCAGATGAAAAATTTCGCATGATAGCTTTTTATCTTTTCTCATATGGCAACCATACTTCAAATTAAAATTAGATAACACATATTCAAAACATCATTCTTTTACACCTATAATGTCTCCAGTGAGAAATAGAGTAACCCAGCTTAAATAAAATTTATATTTTATGTTTTTGTATGATATTATATCCATGTTAAAAACAGTGTTGGGTATGAACGCGTTCATTGAACGAAAATTCACGAGCTTCGTTCACTTTCTGTGAACGTTGAGTTGAACTTGACTCATTTTTTGATAAACGAACGTGAACTGAACGAAAGAAAGTTCAAAAAATCCGCGAGTTTGAACGAATTTACAACTCAAACTCGATTTTTTTCATAACTTATTTTTTTAATTTTCCAGCCGTTAAGAACACGTTTTTCCCATTCAAATGCCATTTAGAGGCCTAAACAGACTCAGCACGGGTCACGTCTGATCATCAGTTTTTCTGAGTCGTGCCCAGGCCGGGCCGAACCGGACTTATTTCTGGACCTATGCTTTACTCTTCCTAGAAGTCTACACTGACAGAAATTTTCTGATGCGGTCGCCCCTGCTTGTATGAAAATCATTGCACCGTCCCAGTCTGACTCGTGCAAAATCTGTTTAAGGAACAACCTACCTTAGGTCAACATTTTTTTCCAGAAAATACATATATTTTTAAATTACCATTATCCTATATTTAAAATTCTCTTTAAAGAATAGTAGTGCATGTACATTTCTAGAGGTGGGGATACAGTACTGCAAAACCTGTTATAAGAATCTGTGTATGATGAGATCCTGTTTTAAACGGAAAATTTTTTTGATCGGTGGATCTGGATCTTCAAAATGGATAAGGATATAATAATCCATTTGAAAATAAATAATACTTTTGCAAGAGACGACAGACCTGGTAAAAAAGGAACTTAGCTATAACGATTTTTTTTCTCTCCTGTGTGATTCCGTCTTAGAAGGTTTTTCGATATAGAATTTTTCAGATTTTTAACCCTTCAAGCCGTGTAAATGGATTAATGGTATTAATAATAATTCAGATATTTACATAAAAATAGAGGTCCATTAAAAAATCAATATAACTTACAACAGGATATATAGAAAGAAATGTAGTAGAAACAGTATTTTGGAGCGGAGGTCCCTGTGCTATGCAGTCTATGGTAGAGGTCTGCAAGGGCCTAAATTTCAAGGCCCAGGTCCGGCTCGATCCATAGAAGAAAAATTCGACCCAACACGGTATAAACATTAAAAGTTCTGCCCGAGCCCTGCCCGACGCGTAGAGAAAAATTATTGGCCCCACCCGGCCAGGTATCACAGCTAAAAGTTCGGACTAAGACCGGCCAGGCCCGAATGAATTTCTACAAAACATTGATTTTTACATCGATTTGGTTAAAAATTTGTCTTGTACGAGGAGTTCTGACCAAAAATACTCATCTATGCTTTTCATTGTCATGTTTATAGACTTCATTTTTATAAAATTTATTGTGATATTTATTTTTTAATGAATCGCTATTTGTTGCATGTAAATGTTTCAATTATAATTAATATAGTTGATCCATATTCCATGTATTGGAGACTTAAAGGCTATACAGTAAAATCTTCTAAGACGGAATTGCATACGAAAGAAAAAAAAATGCGTTATAGACAAGTTCCCTTCTTAGCAGGTGTAACTCATTTTCTTACGTATTAGTACATTCATTTTACATGGATCAACATATTTTTCACATTAAGAGAGGATTTCGTCATAGACAGATTCTTTTCCACATGCTTTACTATATTTTAATTTAACTACATTTTAACCCATTTATGCCTAGCGTCCCATTTTTGGAACGTTTCGAATTTTAATAAATTTTTATAATTTTCTTCTTCTTTACAACATGGAAATTGTATGAAGTAATTGTCTATTAAATGTCTTTATCTATTACCGAGAGATGACAGCATAGATGTCGGCACAAGCCGGAATTTCCAGGCCCCGGCCCTGCCCGGACCGAACAAAAGATATCTTGACCTGGCCTGATGAAAAGATTAAAGTTCGGCCCGATCCCGGTCTGGCCCGGCCTGTTTATATTTTCACAGTTCACGGCCCGGCACGGCTCATACAAAAATTAGTGAAAACAGGCCCGACCCGTGGAAAATCAATTAAATGAGGTCAGACTCAATTTCAACAAAAAATTCAGGTTTTTCTAAACGTACAATTACGATTCTTTTAAAGAATAATACTGCATACTTATTTATGGGATAGTTTTATAGTATATTTAAAAATTACTATGTGTTCGCAAGACAGAAAATACATAATAGTAACATTAACGAATACTTACAATATTGGACATTTCAGCATTCATATAAGGATTCATTAAAAAATTAATGTAGTTTAGAAAAAAAAGAAAAAAAAAAGGAGGGTTAGAAACATAACTTTTGAAGCTGTATAATAAAAAGCAGATTTGTAAAAATATTTCTCGGCCATTTAGTAAGGCTTTTCTCAAGTCCAAAGGAGCTACTTTCTGATACATTTCTGAATTCATTTCTTTTTGGAAACGCATAAGATTGGCAAGTGTTCTTATTTAGAAACTATGTAATCGAATAACGTTATCCATTTTTTTTTTTTTTTTTTTTTTTTTTTTTTTTTTTTTTTTTTTTTTATATATAAAAGCAATATATCTTTGAGAAAATACTGTCAAAGTTAAAATTTTGAATCGAATTTCCAGAATCGATAGAACGGGAAGGAGAAAAACCGGCAGTCACAAGACAAGAATCTGTTATATCTCGATAAGTAATTTAGTTATAAAAAATGGAAAACACTGTTCGATTCCAAATCACTTCAAAAGTCAGGCCTGTCAATTTTATGCCTTTACAGTTAAAAATGAGTCAGAAGAAAATGTGTCAGAAAATTTCTCATTGTTGAGCAGTGAATTTGAGAACCACCTTAAGATATATTTCCAAAAATTCAGTTAACAGAAGTTCGTAATCGCTATTAATGTTTTTACAAAACATATTGCATAGCTGCCAACTTGTACGGATTGGCCGTACAATGTGCAGATTTTGTTCTAATTGTACGGTTGTACGGATGAACAGTACGATTGTACGGTTCTGCGCACGGGAAAAACAATCGCTGAAAAATGCGAATTTTGTCAAAGATCGCGTGAAAAAACGCTACTTTTGTCAAAGATTGCGTGAAAAAACGCTAATTTCGTCAAAGATCCCATCAAAAACGCTAATTTCTTCAAAGGATCGCAAAAAAAAAAACACTAATTTTGTCAAAGGATTGCGAAAAAAACCTCTACTTTTGTCAAAGGATCGGAAAAACGCCAATTTTCTCAAAGAATCTTGGAAAAAGCCCTACTTTTCGAAAAAAGAAAACGCGAATTTCGTCAAAGATCGCGGGAAAAAACACTAATTTCGACAAGGGATTGTGAAAAGTATGCAAATTTCGTCAAAAATCGTGGGGATAAAACGCGAATTTGTTCAAAGGATCGTGAAATGAACGCGAATTTCATCAAAGTTCGTGGGAAAAAACGCGAATATCGTCAAAGATCGCGGGAAAAAAAAGAATTTTATCAAAGATATTTGAAAAAAAGCAAATTTTTTCAAATAATTGCGGGAAAAAAATCGCGCAGAAAAACACTATTTTTGTCGAAAGATCGTGAAAAGAACGTGAATTTTGTCAAAAATTGCAGGAGAAACACTAATTTCGGCAAAGAATTGTGCAAAAAACGCGAATTCCGTCAAAGATTGCGGGGAAAGAACACTAATTTCGTCACGGGATCGTGAAAAGAACGCGAATTTCTTCAGAAAACGCGTAAAAACGCTAATTTCGATCAAAAATCTTTGAAACAAAGCTAATTGCGTCAAAGATCGCAGGAAATAACGCGAATTTCGTCAAAGATCTCGTAAAAAACGCGAATATTGTCAAGGATCACGTAAAAAAACTCGAATTTTGTCAAAGATCGCATAAAAAACGGGAATTTCGTCAAAAGATCGCGAGAAAAATGCGAATTTCGTCAAAAGATTGCGAGAAAAATGTTTATTTCGTCAAAGATCGCAAAAAAAAAAAAAAAAACGTTTTTATCAAAAAATTGCGGAAAAAACGCAAATTTTATCAAAAGATCGCGGAAAAAACGCACATTTCATCAAAAGATCGCAGAAAAAACGCAAATTTCGTCAAAAGATCGCGAAAAAACGTAAATTTCGTTAAAAGATTCGAAAATAACACAAATTTCGTTATAAGATTACGAAAATAACACAAATTTCGTCAAAAGATCGCGAAAAAACCCGCAAATTTCGTCAAAAGATCACGAAAAAACGCAAATTTCGTCAAAAGATCGCGAAAAAAAACGCAAATTTCGTCAAAAGATCGCGAAAAAAACAGTAATTTTGTCAAAGGATCGTGAAAAAAAAACGTGAATTTTTCACAGGATCATGGAAAAAGTGCGAATTTCATCAAAGGGCCTCGAAAAAACTCATAATTAGCACCGGAAGGGAATCCCACCCTTTCTTCCCCAATCCTTTGGCTGTGTAACCTTTCAGAAAATTTGCTGTGAATTTCAGAATTTTTTTTTTTTTTTTTTTTTTTTTTTTAGAATTTCCCATGCAAAAAAATTTTCTTTTGATATCTCACGTTTTTATTTTGGAAAAAAAAAAAAAGACTATGCATGAATATAGCATAGAAAATGTTATGAAGTATTACTTTTTTCATTGCATATGCATATGTTATGCATTTTTAAGCACCCAAGAATACGTCATAAAAATTGTAAGGATTTCAAAATTGACATCTTGGCAGGTATGATATTGCCTTCCCTACACATCCTGAGAACAATAAAATCCAGTTCCAGACTTGCGCGAATATGTAGGGGAAAAAATGCAATCCTGATCTCGGCATAAGTCTGCTGAAAAGAAAAAGCCCGGGCTCAGATACCATTTAACTGTCCGATGCTGATCTCTATGCTGGACATGTTACCTTTCTGTATTGATATTGTCAAACTGGCATCAGCTCGTGATGCACATTTATACTTATTCTCGCGAAAGTCCCCTTCATTGAAAAATGACTCATATTTTATCGGCTTCGATTAAGTTTTTATAGCGGAGGGTAGGCCCACTTATTTTTTTTTATTGACCTGACCCGGTAGACCCATTCAATTTTTATGTCGGCCCGGTCCGGTCCGTTGAAAAGGTTGTTCTAATTATGCCGGCTTGGTCCGTTTGAAAATTCGCCTTCACCTTGCCGGCCCGGTCTGCGGGCACGGGCCCGTGCAGACCTCTATGACAGCATAAGATTGACATTTATTTGCTTAAATGAAGGTTTTTTTTTTCGGTGTTTATAAATTTTTCATTTTTCAAGATAGTGAAATGTAAAAATTGAATATGTAATAAGTGTATTTTTTGTATCAAAGATCCAAATAAATAAGCCGTAATCTTAGCTTGTAAAATTCTTTGAAATATGTATTTTTTTTAATTGCGAAATTAGAAGTTCAAGCCTATTTTTATGCATGTTTGTAACGTACTAAATATAGGGCGCCAGGCGCAAATGGGTACATATTTCTAATAGCCATTTAGGGGCAGTTATTTATGTAAAGTCCTTTTCAAGATGATTTTGAAATAAATTGTTTTTTATCCTCAAATACGATTATTCTTAATTCATTATTAATAATACTTATAATGTTATTAGTCTCTGTAAAGAAATAAATATATTTTTAATAGTTCATAAAAATACTAATTATAGTATATAATATACAATTTCAAAGCTTAATTTATATAAATTTAGACAAAACATATAATTATGCATTTTTCCACATATGGATATTCACATATTTAGTATGTTTGCATTTTATCAAATAAATACAAAAATGTTTTAACGTAATTTTTTTTAGTATTTTTTTCAGTTCATTTTGCCACATTTTAAAGTGATTTTACAAACATATTTGAGAAAACAAAAATTCAGGCATAAAAGGGTTAATAAACCTAGAAATGTACTATTCTTTAAAAATAATAATATTAAATGTTTAATTGCAGAATAATGGCGATTTAAAATGTATGCATTTTTTGCAAAAATTTTTGGGCCAGGCCAAATTTTACTGATATTTCAATGGGCTAGGCCACGCCGAGACAATAATTTTCATACGGGCTGTGTCAAAACCGGGACTGAAAATATAGGCCAGTGAAGACTAGGAAGAATGATAACAGTCCCGGTTTGGTACGGAGAAAATAAGTTAGGCCCTGCCCGGTCCTTCAGGAAAAAGGTCCGAGCCCAGACCAGAAAGAGTAGTATCTAGGCCCTGCTCGGCCCGATTGCTGTGAATGAAAAAAGGCCCAGGCCCAGCCCGTGAAGATCTCTGGTCTATGGCATTTTTATTAAAAATGAACAATATAAACATGAAAAAGAGACTGTAATTATATATATATATATATATATATTTTTTTTTTTGTCAGAACTTTTTCACACAAGACAAAATTTTAAGGATACCGACGTAAAAATAAATATCTATTCGAAACAATTAATACTATACAGGTTGCTGATGCACTTTATCTGTCACTTAATAAACTGTCATTAAAATATTCTAAATTCTTCCTAGAAGGTTTAAATAGTTATTTTTGATTATTATAATTATAAACATTTAATGAATGAAATGAAGAAGAATTAGTATTAAAAATCTTATAATCTGAACTCGAAATCTGAATAAAAAATCAGCAACACTGTTTGTGGCCTGTATAATGTTAAGAAAGATCTGCCTGTAGAACACTTAAGGCTGTTCTCAACTGCTTTGCTGAAGAAGTGCAAAACGTTTTGACGCATTTACAAATTCTTTTTTTAACGGAAAGATATAAAACTGGAAGGCCTGACTAGGGAAGCAATTTGGAATCGAACTGTGTTTTCCATTTTTTTATCAATAAATTACCTATTGAGTTATAACCGATTTTGATCATGTGACAAAGACTTTTTCAACCTTTTTTGAGTGGTTATTCATAATTCGCGCGGAAATTCGGTTCAAAACGCCCACTTTGACACTATTTTCTGAAAGATCTATTGGGTTTCCAAACAAACGAAAAAAAATGTTCGCTGACATAGTTTCTGGACAACAGCACCTTCTACTTTCATGCATTTCAGAACAAAAATAAATTAAAACTTATGTCATAAAGTTGTCCTTTTGCTCTTCGAAGGA
This sequence comes from Maratus speciosus, assembly GCA_963932465.1. NCBI lineage: Eukaryota > Metazoa > Arthropoda > Arachnida > Araneae > Salticidae > Maratus > Maratus speciosus. Next base: position 106,415,172 of record OZ010786.1, on the reverse strand, counting down.
CTTGGCCTTCTGTTTCTGGTTCGGTTTCAGAATTTGTTTTGACTCTTGCGGGTCGGATTCGGGAAGGCCAGAATTTTCAAAAGAATGTCGAATATAAAAAGGTTAAAAATCTATATGCTATAAGATCTCCATAGCAGATACATACGAAAAGCAGGTACCTCTATTTAGCAAACGTATTTCAATTTTTAACACAATTATATATTCACATTGTAATTCCTAATCATGGGCGTAGGATGGGGCAAATCATGGGTATCCCCCCATATTTCCGACTGCACCCCCAAAAAATATTTTTTTGTGAAAAAAGGATTATTTAAAAGAGCAGTAGAGCTATAAATGATAAGTTATAATAACAAGACTCAATAAAACGCAAATTGTGGTTTACTGTTTAAGAGAGGGGGAGGGGGGCACAGTCAAAGTCACATAAGTAATATACAACATAACAACAGACATGCCAGCTATGAGATTGATTCTTTAAGAAATTAGGTGGTCAACAAGGTAATGATGTATATAAAATTTGCTTAGTGGGCCATCTACATATCAAAACATCAAAACAAACCCAAACTTTATTTTTATTTTTTTTTCAATAGCAATACCCAAGTTTGGCACCATAAATAAATTTTACTCCCTTCAATTAGCAAAAAACAAATTTTCATGAAGTTCGTACGGTTAGTTTTAGAGAAATTATTTTAAAATGGGCACATTTTAGGAGCTGTATCCAAATTGAAGTTCAGTACTCGATTATTGAAATGCTACAGAATGGCTAGCTCACTTCCATTAAGGGTGTTTTAAAATCCAAACAACTTATTTTCCAATTCACTCTTAAATTCATTTTTGTTCTGAAACGCATCAAACTGCCAAATTCTCTTATTTAGAAACTACATAATGTGCCGTGCTTGTCAATTTTTTAATAAAGGCAGGCTATATTGCAAAAAAATGCCGTCAAAGTGGGTGTTTTGAACCGAATTTCCCGAAGCGAGAGAGCTGGGAACGAAAATGATGGTCGTACTGAGAAAATAATTGTTTATAAATCAAGTTCTAATGAATTGAACGAAAAATTAAAACACGCGGCCACTTATACATCTCTTCCAAAATCGTGTCAGCAACTTTCATGTTTTCACCTTTAAAAATGAGTCTGAAAATGCGTCCGAAAATTTTGAGTTGTTGAGCATGGGAAAATAGTTTTTTGCATATACCCTTAATATATTATTTCTTGCCAATATGACTATTTCACTCGCTTAATATCTTTCGATTATTGCGAGCCTAAAATTTTAATAAAATGAGTAAAATATATTTTTTCAAATTATGCTTTTCTAGATGGCCCTTAAACCATTTTGACAGTCTTTAATCATAATTCGAAAACTACTTGAAAGAAAATTTTTATATTCAGAATTCGCATAAAGCAGGATATAATAAATATAAATCTATCAAAAAAAAAAAACAAAAAAAAACTGTAAGTTATATATCATATTCTTTTTTAATATTAATTTCATAATTCATAATTTATATAATGAAATTTTTAAAATTACAAATTCAATGTATTTGTGTTTGAATTTTTTAGTATTATAACCACACACAAAATTATCACATTAGGATTATAATTTCAGGAGATACTAATAAATATATAAAAATGTAATTTAACAGCTCTAAATTTTTAATGTTTATAATTCGAAATCTTATCACCCAAATGAAATGAAATTTCGTTTCTAGGCATAGTTTGAACCGAAAATTTAAAATATGGTATCAAAATTGGATGTTGCTGTTGAAAAGAACAAAATCTGGTTTGGTTTTGATTTGTAGATAGCCTCCTAAGCAAATTTTCTGTACATCATTTAAAAGTAGACTTTATTTTCAATTGATTGGTACCAGTAATTTTCTTCTATTATAATTAGTTGCTGAGTTAGTAAGTGTTGTTTACTGTTTTTTCTGCCACTGACCCATACTGTGTATGAAAGAGCAGATAATATTCGAAGGTATGCTTGTTTTAATTAATACCAGTTTTAGATTTTATTTTATAAGAGGGAAAATAGCTTTATTGTTACTTTTACTTTAATTTTCTAAAAAATCTAATTTATCTTATCTAAATATGTGTTCGAAGGGGAGGGGGTGGGGTATAAATAGTTATGACTATCATGACTTCAGATTTACTCACACGCGATAGTACAGTTTGGGGACGGTTAAGAGATGCGATTATTCTATATATACTTTTTAGAAATGTTTTATAATCATATTGATTTTAGACGGGTCTCTAACATAAAAAAAAGTTAAACGGCATTACTTTAGCTGTATTTTTTTTTAAACTGAAATATTTTCTTATTAAATTTTACAAAAGCTCCGCATATTTATTTATAAATTTATTATTTCTTGTAAAATTTTGTAATTGTTCACTGAAATTATTTGCCTTTGTTATTCTTATATAGTAATGTTTACATGTTGTATTTGAAATGTGTATTTGATCTTACTTAATTACGAAAATGGCCGTCAGCTATCGCTACTGCGGTGGATGCAGTCTTGGGAGCCGATGAATTTCCAAATCAATGGTTGAATTCATGGCAACACAGTTACAGAAGATCTCAATTAGCCGTGATACTACCATTGAATCTTTTGTAATCATGTAATATTTTTAAAACATAGCAAATAAGCTTGGGTTTTGAGCATGAGGAGACTGGGCATGAGGTGTATTGGCAAGCGTATCTCATAGGGAGCCGAGCCCCTCTTTAATAACAAATCTATTCAAATAATTATTCTAGGGGTTAATTCAATCGCACTCCAAATTTTGGATAATGGGTAATGCATATCTATAAAGACACAGCAATATATTTTTTAAAGTAATATTGTTAATTTTCCATAAAATTTTTATGTAAAAATCTTATGTAAATTTTCGTATCAAGATAAATTATGTTTAATAACACAAGCATTTTTTTAAATGAACCGTACCATTTAAGTTTTTAATTCGACATCATATTAATTTCTCTATTGCTCGTAAGTTGAAATCATGAAAAAGGGTTGGTTGGTTGGTTGTATTTATGACGGCCAATTATCTGCATGAGGGATATAGGCCCAGGGGGGGGGTGCCCTTCGTGGGGGTCTTTCTAAGGGAACCTAACCCGTATTAACGCTTGTAAATCCAAGGTTCGAAGAAAACTCCGAACGATTAGGCCGACGGGCGCGATTGGGATCGAACCCAGCACCTCCCGTCTACCAGCTTCGAGAGCAGAACCTCTCAGCCACTGGTGGGGCCATGAAAAAGGGAAGATAATACATATGCAACGGTGAAAAATAAATTAAAGTGAAAAGCTATATTTATTTACTATTTTTCAATTTTATTAAATTTATTGCATCATGATTTTTTTTTTAAATGCACCATGATGACGAACTTTCTGTGGTTGTTTTGATTCTCTGAAATTCGCTCAAAACATCCATTTTGACACTATTTTCTTAAATATATTTTTCTTTTACAGGAAAAAGAGAGAGAGGTTATTCAATTTCTTTTTATTTGAATAAGAATAACCGTAAAATGTACCCAATTAAGAATGAAAATTATTTCATAAATGTGTCACAAAGTAGTAAGTTTTGTTATGAGAATAGACTTGTTGAAATTATGGAGGAAAAAAATGTGGAAGTAATAAAGTGCTATTAAATGAATATAGCTGTATAAAAGAATCTTTGCCTATATCCTTCCAACAGATAGATCTAAATGTCTTAAAAATCGTTTTATATGTAAAGTATTTTTTTGGTTCTTGTAAGAAATAGCAGTGAGCTTTTTTCTTTGATTGTTAATACAGAATATGTTAATATATTCTGTAACAAATTAAAATATACGACAGTTTATGAATTAGCATTTTTCTTAAGTTGTAAATATTCAGATTTTTCATTTAAAAATTTTAAGAGATGAACAGAAAATTTTGTATGGTTTTCAATTCACAAATCATGTTTCAAGCAAAAATCTAGACATGTGATTAATTTTCCCACACGATGACAAAGCGTATTCGAACTGTTTAACTTTGTAAGGAGAAATTTGGTCAGGGCGATTGTTTGTTTACACTTTTTCCCTTCTTGTCAGGGATACTTTTTTAAGTCAGTGGATATGACCCCACGCAGCGCACATAGTAAAAGAAGCGGTTACGGTATAATGATTTATAACAGCTTTTCTCGAATACAGTACTCTTGCATAATTCGTTAACAAAAATTTTTCCGGAAACAGTATCGTTTAATCTGTTAATTTTCTGTGAAAGTCAAATATATATTTCAAAAGTCTGAATATTTGTGTTGTGTTAACTTGTCGTAATCGAGCGGATTAAAACCCCTAATCCCAAATTTCTTTCAAATATTACATCAGAAATATGTTTTTTTTCTGTTAGGTACTCTGCATATATAAAACACTATCATTTTAGAGGGGAGGGGAGGGGGGGAGGGGTCTGGCACATGATATCGTAAGATATCTCTAGGGGAAGGAGGGGGTTGTCTTAAGACATTGTTATCATTTTTGATCCAACCAAAATTTCCTCTTTTTATTTGTAACTTTTTCTTTACATCAAAATAGTATGTTTTTTTAGTCTTATATTTTCTTATGAAAATGCAAAGATATTATTAAAATCATTAAATGATTATAAATTATTTAATTCCAAAATTATAGACTACTCCAACGTTTGTCATTCCTATTCTTCTGTCATGTGTACGCAGATATAATACACTTTTCGAGAAAGCATATACGAAGTACGTTTGAAATAATACTTGTGTTTACTAGTAAATAAAAGAGAAAGAATGTTGTCGATCTGTTTTGTTGATAAGAAGCTCTATCTGCCGCCCCCATCTCCCCGTGCAGGTGCAAGTGCAAAAAGACATTATGACTGTTCAATTGCATTATGTAACAAAAATATATTATTAAATTCTTTTAAATAGTAACTATTTCTTTTAAGGCTATTCTCAAATCCAAACAGGCAACTTTATGACATGTTTTAATTTATTTTTGTTCGGAAGTGTAGGAAACTAGCAGATGCTGTTGTTCAGAAACTATGTAATCGAACTGCTTTTTCTGTTTTTTTTTTTGGAAACGCAATAGATCTTTCAGAAAATAGTGTCAAAGTTGACGTTTTGAGCCGAAGTTCCCGAAGAAAGCAGAAAAACAGTAAGCGGAGGGAGAAAAACATCTTGTCAAGGTGATCAAAATCGCTTATAACTGAATAGGTAATTTATTTATCAAAAAATGAAAAACACAGTTCGATTCCAAATCGCTTCCATAGTCTTTCCGTTAAAAAATAAATTTGTAAATGTGTCAAAACGTTTTGCGCTTGTTGAGCAGAGAGGGGAGAACAGCCTTAAATGTTATTTGATATAAAGTTATTTCACATATAAAGGGATATTTTATTGACTTCACTTGAATCAATAAAGTATGTGAAAAATAAACTATATCACTCGAAACGAAAGGAAAAAAATCCGAAAAAAAAAAAATAATTTTTAGACATTGATAACGATATCATTAGGGGGGGGGGGGGGGGGGGGGGGTGTGAGGAACGGTAACGTGTGATATCGAAAGAGGGGGAGGGGTTCCAAAACTAACAAAAAGTCGATAACTTTATATATGTATAGTCCCTTATATGGATGTGTACGTTGGTAGTTAAAATTGATACGCGTTCAAAAACATTATGGCCCAAATCCGGTATAAAAACTAAAACTTCGGCCCAGACTGCACAAGCAATTAACTCTGCTAGGGCCGACCAAGCTCGATCCTGCTGAATATAGATTTTTACACCTATAATGTTAAAATTGTCTTGTACGAGAAGTCCTCACTAAAAATACTTATTTTATCTTTTTATTCTTCATTTTTAAAAAAGTGAGCTGCTGTACTTATTTTTTAAATGCATCTGATTATATGTAAATGTCGCAATTATCATTAATATCGTTAATCCAAATTCTATGGCTTAGAGATTTGAAAAAAATGAAAATTCTATACTATAAAATCTTCTGAGACGGAATTGCATAGGAAAGAAGAAAAATCCATTATGGACAGTTTCCTCTATGGGCAGGTTTATCGTCTGTTGTAAATGCATTACATTCTTTTCACAAGTATTGTTATCCTCATTTTAAATAGATCAGCAGTTTTGTTTTATTTTGTTAAACACAGGATTCCGCCATAGGCAGGTTCTTTTTCTGAGGTTTTACCGTATTTTAATTTTATTGCCTAGAAATGCTTCTACCCACCTTAAAAAATAATAAAAATAAATATACCAATTTTAATTGTGGATTAATACAGATTTAAAAATACGTGCATTAAAAAAAAAAAAAAAAAAAAAAAAAAAAAAATTGGGGCCGGGCCAAATTTTACTGATATTAATTTGCCGGTAATAAATTAGCCGGTCCAATGATTTTCATATCAGCTGAGTTGGAACTGGGATTGAAAATTTCTGCCTGTTCATACCTCAAGAAGAATGCAGTCCAACCCCGATTTGGGCTGGACTGCATTCCCCCCTGGCTCAAAAAGTAATCCCCAAACCAAGCTCGGACCGAGTGTCTGGAAGGAAAATTGGGTCGGACACATGAAGACGACCCTTACATCGAATAACCAAAAAATAAATTCATCCGAGTTTTTAGTGAACTTCGCTCACTTTCATAGATGAGTTTGAGTTGAACGAGTTCATTTGAAAATTTTTTAATTTGAACGTGAACTTGACTCATTTTTGAGAAACTGAGTTTGAGTTTGAATTAGTTCATTTTTTTTGTGAGCGTGCCCAACACTGGTTAAAAATGGGTAAGACAAATTAAACACAGACTTTATTTGTTAGCGTTCTCTGACTAGAATCAAGGTAATGAAAATGAAATAAAATAGATTTTTTAAAAATAAATCTTAAATAAGTTTCAGCTGTAGCCAAATTTAGGTTTTGATAAAAATTTTCACATAGTTTTTTTTTTTTTTTTTTTTTTTTTTTTAATGTGCACTGGTAGCGCCCCTCTTGAGATATAGCTTAGATAAAATTTTCAAATGGTTCTTTTATGTTTTCTCATATGGCAACAAGTTAAAATTAGCTTTTACAGATTCTTTTTTTTTTTTTTAACTGTTTTGTGTAAGCATTTAAACTAAAATTTGGTTTTGTTTTCGGCCCAAAATTCGTTTTAGGTGAAAATGCTGCTGAAAATTCGGCCAGACCAAACTCGACCAAAACTATCTGTATTCTAAAAATCTTGTTTCTTCCGTCGGAAATTTTCAACATTACTCATTGATTTCAGCTGTATTGGCTAAAATGAGACACTCTTTATTTATTGCTATAAACTTCATTGTTTATAATTATCAATTATCTTGAGATGTGAGTGCAAATTATAGAGCAAGCAATGCATGTATGACTAAACTTTGAAGACGCTTTTCATTTGCTCATTAAAAGCTGTAGACTTAACAGTAGCAGAATTTTTTTTGTTTGAAACCATAGAAGTGTTTCGAATATTCTTTGAGAAAGTTTTAGTATAACAGATGATCATTTACAAAAATTATTATAAAAAATAAATCACAGTATGTATACCTAAAAAAAAATTTTAATTAGAGGAAATTTGTATAATTAGCAAATCATTCTGTGTCATAGATGAATTAATTACATTTTATTTTATATGAAAGTAAAAAGTTTTGGTCAGAGGTACAGAGAGCCAACTTGAGCTACACGTATAATTAATTAACAATTCTTTATATTTATGTATGTATTAACAGGGGTGGAGAAATACATCATTTTACTCGCCACTGGCATTTCTGATAGGGCGAGTGAATTTTTAGGTAGTCTTTGAAAACTGCAAGCTATAGAGATATGCCAAAAACTTTATTTATTTATTTTTACTAGTTGGCTATATTTTGCAACTTACCAAATAACTGTGATGTAAACTTGGTACAAAGTTCTGTCCTATACTAAACTTTTCCCTCTTGTATATATTTCTTAATTTTGTTAAAAACAAAATATGAAAATGCATTGTAGTAATAGTAATTAACTATTTTTGAAGTCGTGTAGATTTTGTCATAATAATTTTCAAGTGTACATTGCATTTTATTGGCCAATTCCTTGGCTGTAAGATTTTCTGAAAATTCCCCACCCCTGTGTATTAACTACTTAAACATTTTTGGACTTTTTCCTTTTTGGCTGAAAATAAGAAGATTACCAAAATTCGGTTTCGGTCTGTTACTGTCTAAAATCTGTTTTGGTCGATCCTTAGTAACAACCATATCAAATTTCAAGATTATGTCCCTAACAGTTACAAATAAATCGTAATTTAAAATGTTTTTCTCTCATTTAACCCTTTTAAATTTCTGATTTTTAAGAAGTCATTCTTAGCACAGCGAGCATTTACATCTTAGAAGTAACTACCATTCCAAATTTTAGGTTCCTATTTCAATTGGTATCACAATAATCAAAACTTTAGAACATTTTTTGACTTTGCACCCTTTTAAATTTTGAATTTATTTGAAACTGTGCAAGTAGTTATGTTGTAATAACCATGTCAAATTTCAACTTCCTAGCCCTAAAAATTCCAAACATATCTTAATTTAGAATGATTTTAAAAACTTTTTCACTCGTTTCACACTTTTAAATTCATTTTTTTTTTTAAACAGTGCTTAGTGAGCATTTACATTTCTTAAAAATAACCACTATGCCAAATTTCAGATTTCTATCCTGAAAGGTATCACAATGCTCCTGCATCTCAAGGATAGGGCTACCAACATAAAATATAAGCAGTGTTGGAGCAGAGTCTGTTACAATCATTTTGCCACCATTACTTTTCAAATCGGTTCGGCAGTATCAGAGACCTACCTAGTACTCCCTGCTAACAAGCACAGAAACATACACCTTCTTTATAATATTAGTATAGATTATAATTGTTGATTCTTTAAATAATTTTAACACTTTTGCACTTTAAATGAAATATCTGTTAAAAATAAACTTCTTCTTTGTATCTAGTTCAATTGGTCCTACAGATATCTTACTCATTGATGGACTGATTAAAGAAGCTTTTAGTGAAAACACATGGCAAGAGAAAGGTGGTAATGGAATTTATCCCCCTCCAAGTATTTATGCTTCTCTGAGCTGTTACCTTCTTAATGATGTACCTTTGGAACTCAAGCATTCTCTTATGTATTATATTTTACTTGATATATGTGATGCTCCTCACAATAGGAAGAGCCCAGTGGTATCTAAAGTGAAGAAATTTCCATCAGTTTTTGGCATGTCTCAGAGTGTTTCACAGCTAGTGAAAGCATTTTGGTATTTGGACCAGTTTAATTTTGAGGTTAGTTTTGTGCATCTATTTTCATTTTCAAAAACTGTTTTCCAATTTTATTCTTTTTTTCTCATTTTTATTTTGAATTTGTAAGCATTAAGCAAAATGTTTATGTATTTGATTATCTGTAATATGATGTGCTGGTTCAATCAGCAATCTTATATTATAAGCAGCACCTTATGGATGCAGAGGGGAGAAACATGTATATCTCTGAATGCACAATGTATAATATATATTGCACAGTTTATTTTGTGACAGAAAAATGTAATTTTGGATTTTATGCTCATGGAGGGTTTGATGCATTTTTTCACTATTTATGACATTTTGTGATAAAGGCAATTTCATATTATTAAAAAATGTATTTTTAACTAACATCAGAGAAAGGAGGTACAATTAAAACCTTCTGAGATATAATTGCAAGGAACTAAAGAAAATTCAGTTTTGGACAGATTTCTGTCTAAGCACATAGCTCATCTGAATAAATCCATCAATCTTTGATGATTTTTTTTTTTTCCCCTGTTGGAAAGTTCTCTTGTTCATAGTAGCCCTATGTAAATTTAATTAGGATCCAAAAAGGACATGTGGTTGTTTGCATGTTCTTACAGGACTCTACCTTTCATCAAAATAAAAGTAAAAACTTAAAAAGACTAGGATAATATTTAAAAATATATATATAAATACAAATTTTAGAATATGTAGATGCATAAGTATTTTACTTAAGAGAGAAATTCAGAAACTATATTTTCAAATAATTGTAAATAATAATAATAAAAATTATAAATATCTATACTAATAAAAAAAAAAAAAGTTTTGTTCTGTCTGTCTGTGCGTGTGTGCATGGGCTAGCAAAATCCACGGTACATATATTAATATGGCTAGTATATTAATAAATATAGTTTTTCTTTAATAATGTTGCCTTTAATAGCAATGCAAAATTCCATGCCATTTTAGAGTATAGATCCCCATTTATTCAGAATGTTTGGGAGTATATGCATTCTGGATAACTGATTGGACATCAAAGCAACACTCATTGGATTAGATTTATTGAATATATGTCATTGCTATTGTTTCTAATTTCAGATTAAGTGTTAGATTGGATTAATCAGATTAAAAAAATCAGATATGATCGATAACGAAAAAAATAATAATCAGAGTTTGAAAGAAGGCAGTTTATTAGAATACTTTGGAAACAATAATTCTGCATAATCAAAATGTTCTATTTCTAAATGTTTCCATTTCAAATGCAAGATTTTCTTTAATTTTTAAGTTGAGCCATATTAAAAATTTGAATCTTTGCTGTTCTATGCTTTTTTTTATTAGTAATTGTATTTTCCTTTTCTTTAAAATATTTATTAACTTTTTATTTTAATGTTGACTCTAGAAAAAAAGGGCCGCCGGGCAGGAATTTTTCAAAAAAGGGAACACTATTCTAAAAAAAATGTACATTTTTCAAAAAGGGAATACTATTCTAAAAAATGGTACATTTTTTCAAAAAGGGAAAACTATTCTAAAAAAGGGTACATTTTTTTCAACATTTTTTCTCTGTTCTAAAAAAAGGGCACACTTGTACCTTGTTCACAAAAAATATTTTGAACTGGTTTGTTTAAGAGTCCCTACAATTTGTGATATTTTCCCGTGATCAATTGAATTGCCACGGGGTGCATAGGAAGCGTTACAAAGGGCAGCTGGGTGCACCCGAAGGGTTTAAAAGAGCTACCGGGCACTGTGTCCTGCTAAAGCGGCTTAGAGTCAGCACTATATTTAGGAATCTTTAACCCCTTCATAATGAGCATCTTATACTAAATTTTTAATCGTATAGCACCAGTAATAAAAGAAAAAAAAATTAATACCATAAATTTTGTGGTTAAATTAGAAAAAAAATTCTTTAGACAGTTACTAGTGTGAAAATTCAGGTTGTATGCACCATATGAATCACATATATGCAACACTTGGCGGAAAGGGGTTAAAGTTTTTATGTATTCATATATATGTATTTATATACATATTCATAACCATATGATACACTATGTTGTTATTGTTCATAGATTGCAATAAAAAAATTACTGGAACCAGGAATTAAAGCTTCTGATATTCTGCCATGGCAACATCATAGAGTCATAAAGTCATTTTTGTTTCAAGGAGAAGCACAGAAAGCATTAAAATACATTAATCATATGGAGCCACCTGAAATTACAATTGAAGATATGAAATTGCATCTCTCTGTTCTACTAGCCCGAGGGTAAAAAATTATAATTTATAAAGAGTTGTATTTTATTAAGATTTACTGAAAATATTTGAGCTTTGTATTGTTATTATCTTATGCAATATTAAAAATTTTCAGCCATGTTTAACAACAAAAATAATTGTTTACCTAAAATATATTCATTAACCATCAATTTCAAATTTAGATTTAAGTGTGCTATTCAGTCAAAAAAAGAAAGAAAAATCACATTCTGTCATCCAGATAACTAAATGTAAAAAATCTATTATAGTCTTCATTAATCATTAAATAATTATAAAGGTTAAAAAATAGTTTTTTTAATCTACGCTTTTATAAGCATTCAATACTTATCTGGAAAATCTTTCTGAAATCTGTCTTTTTTCATGACTGCAATTCATGATTTTTCTGAAACATTTCCATTGCAACACATTCATTTGGCATGGACACCAAACCCAATTATGGATTTTTTAAATTTATTTTTTTAATGCTTGGTAGAAATTTCTAACTAGTGAATTTATTGAAAGCTATATAATTTTTGTGCTTTTTTTAGATATGGCAACAAGAAAAAATAATAAATAAAAAAAGAAGCATCATTAAACTTCCTATTCGGGATTTGTAAATTTTTTCTCACTATATAATCACAATTTAAGTTATAAGCATTCAATATTTATCTGGAAAATCTTTCTGAAATCTTTGTTTTTCATGACTGTAATTCATAAATTTTCTGAAACATTTCCATTGCAACACATTCATTTGGCATGGGCACCAAACTCAATTATGGAGAAATTCTTTTTTTTAAATACTTGGTAGAAACTTTAAACTAGTGAATTTATTAAAAACTATGTAAATTTTGTCCTTTTTTAGATATGGCAACAAGAAAGAAAAAAAGAAGCATCATTAAACTTCTTACTCTTGATTTATAAATTTTTTCTCACTATATAATTGCAATTTAATTCATATTAAACTGTTAATTGATAAAAGTGTTGTTAAAAATATTGCATTGTCACAGTTTCACAGCCAGTTGGCCTTTTTTGGCAAGCTTGATTTGGCGCATAATTAAATCCATTGTTATTGTAACTTGTATACAGTAGTAACCATAATAAATGTTTGGCAATTTATTACCTGTGACAGACTGATTTTTTTTTTTTTTTTTTTTTTTTTTTAACTAAGTTATTAATTTATAATTAAGTTCTAAAAATATTAAAATGTTGTGTTGTCACCAGAAACACACTTTTGTATAGAATCTTTAATAAAGCATACCAGGAGTGCGTTAAAAATTGATTACAAAATTACATCTTTACATACAAACATTAAGTTGAGCTAAGTAAAAGAGTGTAACAAGTCCCCTGCAAACTGTCAGAAGTATAAAAAATAAAATATAATAATAACAACAAAAATAATAATAAATAAAAATAATTGAGCACCCTTTTGAAACATCTCTTTTCAACATGGGTGAGAATCTTCTATGATTTGGTGGATTTCTGTTTCTCCTTTAAAATTTTATCTAAATTACCAGTCCTTCTCTCTCCCCTGCAAAAAAAAAAAAAAAAAAAAAAAAAAAAAAAAACCTCACTTCCAGAATACATTTAGCATTGTTATTCTAAATTGTTTATGTAAATTCTTTTAATGATACTTTCCCATATGTTGATACTTATGGTTAATTTAAATAACATAATTATATTATAACACAAATATATTCTTGCAAGTAATGCTGCCATCATACTGACAGTGGCATTAACTGACAAATAAATTTCGCTTTTACTGCAATTTTTTCAACACTGTCGAATAAGTAGGGGAAAATGTTCTTTTAAATGCAATTTGTTTGAAAACTGTATCTCAGTTATTGAGTTTTATAGTTTTTAATATAATTTCAAATATGAATTTTTTTCAAATCTATCTATATCTTGTGCAGAGAGTTAATCTATTCAAAAGATTAACACATTTGCACTTAAAACAATATAAATAGTTTAGCATTTGTTTTTGGCTTATATTCCATAACAGAATTTAAACTTCACCAATAAATAAATAAAAGTACAAAGTAATATAAATAAAACACATAATTTAATTACATATCAGTTAAATTTATATTCAAATTGCTGAAATTATCAGAATTGTAAAAGCTGCTGTAAGCAGCAGAATCTTTGGCGATTTCTTCAGCTATTAACTCCTCACATGCGTCTAACAGCAAAGTACTTCTTTTAATAATTTTATATGAATACATTATTGATATGTTCCATATAAAAATTCAAGAAATTAGGCATGGATTTAAATTAGCTCGCTAATACTATATATATGTTCTTTTTTTAACCCTTTCCGGCCCAAAGTAATTCTACTTATAACTGATAAAATGATGGACTGACACTATGTTATAAAAAGAAAATTTCAATTAAATATTTTTGGTATTAGTAAAAGAAAAATTCGGTGTCTGCGAAAGGGTTAAAACTTTTTAACATAATTGAAAAGTGTTTATGAATTCGGTTTGTCTGACTCTGATATCCATGCAATTTATATGTGTTATTAATGTTTATTATAGAACTAGAAAGATAGCCCGTTCAAAATCACGGAAAATGAGATATAAAGATATATACAACACATGTGCAAGAATAGGAGTAGTTAGTTTCGCTTGTTCAGTGATAGATGAAAATAACACGTTTTAAAATGTGGAAATATGTTGTCAAATTTTCTTCTTCGCCAGGCAGTTTTCCCTATTTCGCCAAAGCTCCTATACTAGAAAAATTTCGAGAATTTAATTTATGTATCCAGCTATGTAAAGCTCATTAAAATTGTGCAGTTAGGAGCTCAGATAGCACAGTGCCCTCTAGTGGTGTGTTTTTTATTAGTAGCATCGGAATGAAGATGTGAAGGTGTACATTTTCGTATATTACCCTTTAAATTTTGACCCATAGATTTTGAAAAAACCCTTCAATGTGCAGAGTATAAATTAAATAGCAGTGAGCTCGATTATGAAAGACTAATGTATTTTCAATGGGAATTTCGCCAAATTAGCCAGCTTTCGCCAAGTTGGCTTCGTATATGGCCTTTTTGTCACCAAATTTGGCGGTATTTTGCCAAGTTGGTCAAAATTTGGCACTATTGTGGCAACCCTGACATTAGTACTTTTCAACAATTACTCATTGTTGAAGCTTGTACCGATTTCTCCATAGGAAGCCTAACCATGACATGGCCGCAATCTATGAGGCGGTCCATCCGGAATTGTGAGGTACACACAGAGACTTGGATTTTATATAAATAGATGTTTGGTATTGAAAATGAAGTTTGTAGCATTCATACTTTGTCTACAGGGGAACACAAAAGAATTTCATTACATTATCGTATAAGGGGAAAATAATTTAACAATGCATTTTAATGATGTTACAATGCTTCAAGCATAATGGAATTGATATGCATCACTGAAGTGCACTAAAATGTGCTATCTCAGGAGTATAACATAAGTAGCATTTATAGCTTGCTTACAGGGATGCATAAAAGAATCCCATTACACAGGTTGTATGGCTGGAGAATGTCTACAATGTATTTTAATAATGTGATGATACTTCAAACATAATGAAATAAAAAAGAATCACTGAGGTGCACTACAACATGCTTTTTATAGATTATGGAGTGTGTAGCATTTATAGTTCATTTACAGGAATGAACATAATAATTTGGTGACAAGATGACAGGGGTTGTACTTGTCCTGAAATTCCTAAAATATGGTAACCTGTCCTGAAATTTTGTGAGTTTTGTACTATAGCACTAACAGGCATGATTTTTTTCCGCAGAATCCCGTGAATCATTTATCTTTGCGAAATTCCACAAAATCAGTATTTTAGTATTAATAGGTGTATAAAAGAGAAAAAAAATATGTAAGCCAAAAAATAGTGAAACATTTTGTCATCTGATTATGAAAAACTCATAAATTTCATCAAGTGATCGCAGTAACAAAATCGGGAATTTGTCAGTCAGACAGGAAATAAAATGGAGAATTTTGTTAATCGGTCGTTGAAAAAAATTGCGATCATCTTCAGTCCTTCTCTAAAAATATCGGGAATGTTGTCAATCATTCGCTAAAATTCATAGGGATGCTGCTTTTTTGGCGATCATAGATTTCCACGGAATAAAAAAAATTTATGTGAGTCATGAAAAAGACAGAATTTTGTCAAACGATCCATGAATAAAATTGCAAATTCCAACCAATCATTCAAGCAAAAAATCATGACTTTTGTCAAACAATCGCAGAAAAGCTTGTGAATTTCATCAAGGAGTTGCTTTAAAAAAACTAGCAATTTTTATCAATCAGTCACAGGAAAAAATCACGAATTTCGGCAACAATTGAAGAGATTATTCATGAATACTGTCAAACAATCTCATAATAAAATCACAAATTCTGTCGAATGATTGTGGAAAATTATCGTGATTTCGTCAAGAGGTCATGTAAAAAAAAAAATCAGAAATTTCGTCGAACAATTAAATCGCAAATTTTGTCAAACAATCACATAATAAAATCGCAAATTTCGCCAAACAGCTGCGGAATAAAATCAAGGATTTTGTCAAGCAATCGCAGAATAAAATAGTGAATTACATCAAGTGATCGTGTAAAAAATTCACAATTTTCATAGTCAGTCTTTGGTAAAATTGTAAATTTCATCAATTGGTCACAGGTAAAAAATTGCTAATTTTGTTAAAAAATTGCTAATTTTGTTAAAAAATTGCAGAAATTAATCGCGAATTTCGTCGAACAATCATAAGTAAAAAAGTAGTATACTGGGTAAATGTGTCCTGAATTATCGAAAAAAGTATGTCCTGAAATATCACCTAAGACCAGTACTACCAATGGGATGAATTTTGATTGATGTAATTGTATGAAAAAATTAAATTTCTTACTAATATTCTGTTAGTGTTGGAAAGTATTTCATAACCTATGTCTAGTATATGATTTTATTTTCTTGTTTATCTTATTTTAAAATCTTCTAATAACAGTTATTTTTATAATTTTTTTTCAGTTTTAGTACAAACATTATAATTTTATCATTCTAAATCATTAGTTATATCTGCGAATTAGTTTAGCGTAAGTAAATTATTTTTATGTGAAAAACTTACAACTGAATTCATTTGAAAGAAAATATTTGTACTTTTATCTTCTCTTTTTACATTAACAGACTATATTAAAGCTGTAAATTCCTCTAATTATTTCTTAATGTTTCACTTAAAAACATGTTTTGTGTTGTAGTAACACTAAACTTATTTTTGACAGCCGCTAAGAACATAACAAAATCAGTAATAAATAGCAAACTAAAATATTAATTCAGTAATAGCAGATTATTTTCATTGAAAAAAAAAAAAAAAACCCTTTACATTTTACTGTGGCAGAATATTTAATTTAATATTTTTGCTTTCTCTCTCTCTTTTTTTTTTTTTTTTTTTTTTTTTACTTTGATCTTTCGATTGCTTTACCTTATAAAAACAAATTTCGTTGTGTGAGAACAGAAAACTTTTTTCTTGTTTCCTACTAATGTAGCAAATGTTTTTTTTCTTCTTTGAAGATTCATTCTCTCACTTTAACCTTTTTAATTGTGTCTGTTGCTCATATACATAAGTGCATATTGTATACATAGTTATAGTTGTTCACTTGTTTGCTCTTGTATAGATAAAAAAAAAAAATGCCTATATATAAGTAAATTACTTTTAGTTTCATAAATTAATGCATTGTATTTTGCAAGATTAAACTAGTAATAGTAACAACATTTCTGCAGTCACATACATTTTGCCATAACAATTTTCAATTGTATCTTGCTGGCTGGTAAGATTTTCTGAAAATTCCCTACCCTTGGTAATTGTAATGAAGTTCTTTTAATTTAAGAGAATAATGTTGCTCAATATTCTTAATCTTTATGTTACAAGCATGAAACATCAATTATTATACTCTTTTTTTTTTTCTAATGTAATGTAGCAGATTATTAAGTTATAATGGCATTTATATTACTTTTAGTGCAATTATTCAAGCTTTTGACTATCAAAGAAGTAAACAATCTATAGGATGTGGATTAGAGCTGTTAAATCATCTTTTTCTGGGATGTCAAGAAAGTAAGTTGTTTGGCTAGATATGGCAAAGTTGTAATGTTAATTAAATAGATCTTTTCATGAAATCTTAACCAGACAGGACGCGCGCCGTGAAAAGTAACACGGTCTCAGCACACCCCAAACATATTAAATAGCATAAGTATGAAAAAGAACTTTAGAATTCTGTCTGTTAGTGAAATTCATGATAATTACACTCTTTCTCGTAAAAATAGCTGAAATGCTAAATTATAATCATTTTTTTAAATTAATAAACAATAAATTAAAAGCACTCACTGACGGCAGACGAATATTTTACGTACCCGTCCTGCCGGGTTAAAATTGTCATTTTCATTTTGTTAGTTATTGATATATTTCTTACTAATAGTTATTTTAAAAAGAATAATTTTACTTAATATTTAATTAAACTAGGGGGCTCTGCCCCCTACGAGCTATGCTGGTCAAAACCCCATTCACACACAGCAGACTCTAAAAGTATGCTAATTTGATCGGCTTTAAAAAGATTTCGGAAGGTTGAATTATAATTTAAGAAACAGTGCCGATTTCCCTATAAACGGATTTCTATTCATTTCTCTTGGATGGGGAACTGTAAGGCCAAATCCGCTGCGGTACTACTTGATTATCCTGTCGACCAATTTCACCAAATTATATAAATCGCCAAACCACTCGCCAAATTATACAAATTGACATAATTTTTATTTTAATTAATGAAAAAAAAAATTAGTGCAACATTAATAAAAATACAAATAAAACGTTGAAATAAAAATAACTTGATGACGTAATGTGTAACTTGCTTAAAGTCAAGTTAATGTGACATTTACGATCAACCATTATTGGCATTTAATCTTATAGTTTGGAGAATGATAGATTTTTGGTCGACGGGATAACTAAGTAGACCAAAGATACAATCGCTGTTTTCGTCTTTGATTAAATAAAATAAGTTAAACATTTAAAAAGAAAGCTAATATAAAAGGAATTAAGTAAACAGTGTCTTTGTCTCCCGGTATTTTTTAACAAAGCGAAAAGAAAGTTCTTTTAAATAAGACATTTTAAATTAATCGTTTTTAATCTGACGTAATTTTGACCAAACTATTCTTTCTCTTTTTAATATTCACGTGAAATTACTTTTCTTAGAAATGAAATATTATTTGCGCTTTCCTAACAAAAATAGTTGAAAAGTATTCTCTCAAAATATCAAATAAATGTCTAGCGCAATTTCTAAATTTAAACTGTTTTGCAATATTATTTTGTGTTCATTTTATGTAATAACTGTAATGTGACGTAAATATGACGTAATTTCTCCTATTTAAGACTTCTAACGCATGTTAATGAATTTATTATTTTACAATTTCCTTTCTCTCTTAAAATTCACGTGTAAATATAGTTTTTATGATGTAATTTTTAATAAGTTCCTGCTTTTTGTACATAGTTATTTAATTCTAATTCCAAATGTTTTTTTTTCTGTTTATAATAGTCACGTGTAAATAAATTTTTAATTTATTTAGTAAATATATATACAGTGGAACCCGGTTAAGACGCTCACGGTTAATACGCGATCCCGCTTAATACGCGGATTTTTTCTGCTCCCTTGAACATCGCCCGTAAGACTAATGCAAAAATATCACGTTTAAGACGCGAACGGTTATTACGCGATCCCGCTTAATACGCGAAAAAATTTCGGTCCTTTGTGGTAAAAAATCACGTTTAAGACGCGAATTCATTGGTGAAGATGCGAATTCCTTCTTTCTTCTCCAGTGTTTCCATTTTAGCGGATTTTTTTATTCATATAAAAAGCACTGTTTCTGTATGCTAATATTTACTTTATTTAATAACAGATACGTTAAAGGAACATTTCAAAAATAGTGATAGATATTTGAATAAAAAAGCCCTCGAAATTAGCAACACTGCAATTCTTCTTTGATCCCATGTTCTAACATTCTTTGTGTCTCGTTTCGTGTATTTTTTATTGTAGTAGAGAGAGGAATCATACAGGGTACATAGAGGAATTCAGGATGCTCAGATATGTCATAAAATTATGATTAAAGATGATTATACCTGTCGTTAGTGAGTTTTTAAATGTATGTTATATCACTATTATGTTTTGTAACGCATGTTATATACAAAAAAAAAAAAAAAAAAAAAAAAAAAAAAAGAAAAGAAACAGAAACTTGCATAGATTAAACAAATACGACTGCTGTTGTATAATTTTTTTTATGTTTTCTATGTTTTCGTTACGTTTTGCTATGCTAACGATACTTACTCATTATCACAAGTACTAAATATGATTTTAACAACTGGATTATGTTTCAAAAATTTAATATTTTAATTCTTTCTATTAAAAAAAATTAGTGTAGCAGAAAAATTATTTTTGTTGTTTTATCTTTGGTTGTAGCGTATTATCGACAATAAAGCCCCATGTTTGAACCCACATTTATTTTCATTTATTATTCCAGTCTGTCCTGTAAAAAGATAGAATGAGTAAAGTTGAATACAATTAAATCTAAATCTAAATATACGTATAAGACACAATTTTAGACCATAAACATATCAATGAAAACTCTAAAGTTCATTTAGACGATTAAATGTGTAAATAAGCCCAGTTCCTGCAACATTATACAAATCACGTTTAATACGCGATCCCGCTTAATACGCGACTTAGGTCCACTCCCTTGAAACGCGTCTTAACCGGGTTCGACTGTATATATATATATTTTTTAAGCAAACATTGTTTGCGCTGTTTATACAGTTGGCAACAGTTTAAATTAATATCACTTTCTAAAATATGTAAAAAAATCTCTAAAAATGCTGACAATTTGAATTTAAAATAGAAATAAAACCTCAAAAAATGAGTCATTAAAAAAAGAAATACAGTCTGCACACCGGGAACGTCAAACGTATAAAATGATCTAAAAATGGTTAAATTCCCATGAATAGTTTTTGCTCCTATAAAACTTTTTTAGTGGAATGATTTTGTCCAACTTTAGCATTAAATATCTCTTAAATAATTCTTCGATTTGAAAACTATCTGCATCAGCGTGTTTATCAAACATTTCTGTATAATACTACCGATTTTCATATTTTTGTATGCATTATTTTTCTTAATATTAACGAAGAAAGACCTCCAGTCACAAAAAATTCAAAACCGGCGGTGACAGTGACAGCGGTAGTTACTTTATTTTAGAATAGAGAGACTTTATTCATGCATTCAGTTATATATATGAAAGAATCTCTCGGCTCCATGGGTGTTCCTCTGTTGCAGTTTCAATCGATGCCGGGCCGGTGGGGGCAGGGGGCGTGGACTGAAGACGGCCAGGTCCGTGCCTATGTCAGATCGCTCTCTCTTACCTCTGAGCATATTCCTGTAGTTGCAGGCCATGAGTGCTATACAGGATTCAATGAAAGTCCGAGAGAACATGTATGTTTGATAAAGGAAGACACAGTCTTTGATGGGACCTGGTTTATTTCTTTTGATTACATGAGTCCTTTTAAACCAGGCCCAAATGGCATGAGAGCTAAGACTTTAATCCTTTACGGATATCGGCATTAGATGTATCGCAAGGCGACCCCTGGAGGGCACAGTGGTGTGAACTTAGTGCATTACTTAGATGGTAAAAACTTCTCTCCTGAGACTCGTGCAGCGGTATAAGTATGAGGTACTTTGCATTATTTCTGCTAGAGGTCATCGCCATCAAAAGAGGTGTATTTCTAATTTAAGTGGCCGCAAGCTGAATGATTGCTTGCCCAGGGCAAGGCGTTGGCTCAAAATTGGCCCATGGGACGCCGACAGAATTTAATATTGCGTTAACATCAGCAAAAAGTATTCTTATGTAATGTGACAAAATGATCTTTTAAAGTTATAAGATGCGATGTGGGAAAACTAACATAACAGGGGCAACGGCAGTTTCAATCAATTGAGACACAATTACTAAAGCATATAAAAAGTTTTAATTTTAATATCTAAATTTAAATTTCTATTTTTTAAAATGGGGATTTCAAATTTTAAAAGGGGCAAAAAGGGGATTTAAAATTTTTAAAAGGGGCTTAGCTTTTATCGTTTCATATATGTAAAATAAATATGTGAAAATCAACATTTAAATACAATATTGGTTTAATTAAACAGTTGCAAACATTATGTATATATATGTGACATAGGTGACTGTCTGTTATTTTTACATCGTCATTCTAATTCACTGGGAAGTTGTCATCACGTGAGGTTAGGTGAATGTTGTAGTTGATAACCAATAATTAGACAAAGTTGTTTGGACCTGAATTTTATTTCTTTTTTAGTTCCATGGCAATCCCCCCCCTTTTTTTTTTTTTACTAAGCCAAGCCTTAGTGTTTAGAGATTCTACATGATTTTAACCATTCATTTTTTCGAAAAAATGCCCAAGATTGTTGTGAAGATTATTAAAAATCACTTTACCAAAAAAAGCATGCCCCATTTCTTGTGTGTGCCAGTTTTATGAATGTACTTATGTTTTTTCCTAGTAGGAGGCTAGGGTGAAGACAGTTTGTTATACTATTACTGATTAGATTAAGATCTTTGATTCATATCTGGGCCAGACTGTGCGAAGTTTCTTGGGCGATGCTCATGCACTCTAACCACAGAAAAAGTAGAGTTGCATTTACCTCATAAATTTTTACCCAACTGAAAAGAAGGGTTATGTGTTTCACGTGTATCTGTGTATGTGGATTTCTTTATACCCTCGAAATATCCCAACGGCTGGATGGATTTTAATGAATGAGGTCGCTATCGATTCGTCTTAACGGCCCGATGGTTATAGGCTAGGTATTGTTTTTATAAATTCAAAATGACGGTAGAGACGAATTTTTTTTTTTATGCACGCTATTGAGTGGCATATCATTGGATAGGTCTTTCGAAATGAAGACTATGTTTGATTGACTATTTTACAGTCAGGAGCTCCGTTAAAATATTACACAACGTGGAAGTTGTGTAGGTAGGATCTCTAGCTTTACTGCAACTCTAACCATCATAGACATATATAGGTCTCATCAAAACAGTGTTCATAGATAGGAACTAACAATTAAACACAACTTAAAAGTCACCAATACAAGTAAATAAAAAAAAAACAGGTAAATAACATAAAAAAAACAGTTTCACATTGATGAGAAATAATTCGTTCGCTTTTTACACAGTCGGGTTTTTTGATTTTTTAAATTTAATTGTTATTATCAAATTAGTTAATTCAAATTTGGCATCTAGAAGTAATTAATGTTTGGTTGAGAAACAAACTTAACAGGGATAAATCAGTTTTAAAGTTAGAAAAAGAAACTGGGAATTTTAATTTAATTTTCTTTTCTTTTCCTTTACATTTTTTAGTTAACAAGTGCAGAATTGTTTTTCATATGCTTAATGCTGTCAATATCAATTGTAGTGTATATTCTGATGAGAATATTTAACAAGTTATTTGTAGTGTTGCTATATATATTACACCCTATTGTGACAGTATGAAATTTAGTTGGATTTTTGTGAAATTTAGGTATAACTAACAACACCATTTATGGGTAATTAAAGTTATGAGATTTCATTTTTATAAGTTTATTAAAATGATGAATATGTCTATTTTTGATAGCAATGGTAAGTTTAGTCTTTTTATTATATTGCTAGAATTAATTGCATTTGAAATAAGTTATTTATAATATTTTTTACAAAAAATAGTATAATTGTTCAGTGATTTATCAAAACACAATAATGTAATAAATTTACATTGTAAGCTTTTAATATGATGACTTAAATTTTTTATAAAAATACAAAAATTCCTATGAAATTTATTATATAATTTAAGACAGGCATACTTCTTGAATATATGTACTGATTTTGCTAATGTTTTTTAGTTACAGAGACCCATACAGATATCATCATGATACAAAATTGCATGTTTGTCTGCGTGACTTATGTCTTTTTTATTTTTTGATTTTCTAGGCTCTAATTTTTGTAAAAATTGGCTATCTTTACAAAATTTTAATTTGTTAAGTTACACTGTACTTATATACCTTTTAACAAAAGTTATCAAATCATATAGTTTTTTTTTTCACATGCACATCAAACATTGTAATATATGATTGTCAGTTACATCTTTAAATGAACGATATTGGCTCATTTAAATACTTTTATTTCAGCCTTATGTTTCCTTCTTTAAATTTAAAATAGGAGTTCTTTTCCAAAGGAGTATTTTATAAGAAATGAAGAAATACAGAAGTTATGTCTGTTTAGTCTTATTTTAAATGATATTTTCATTCTTCTTTAGCGTGTTATCATATTAATAGTGTACATAATAAATATATTTGTAGAACTTCAGAAAAATTTGTATTTGTTAAATTTCAATAAACATTAACTTTTGATATTTGAATAGCTACTTTTAATTTTTTAAATGTAAAAGTAGTTTTTCTCAAAGTAAAAAAAAATATATCAGACCTGAAAGGGTTAAAATTTAATTGTTGGAGTAAAATCAGTAAACAAAGCATAAAACGATGTATGTAAACTGGTGTAACCGTGATAAGTATTCATTGTGGAAATATTTACTATGCTTCATTACTAGTTCAGTCATTATATCTTAAATGCCCATTGTTAGATACACCAACATTAATAATCTACGTGTTATTTTTAATTATTTTTGTTTTCATTATTGGAAGCATGAAACGCATACCAAAAGTATTCTTTCATGTACATTGATGTCTCCATTTTATATGATGGACGGTGATAAAATACAGTAATCGATTATTTAAGCAGATAATTAAGGATGAACATTTATTAGCTTTAGGTATATCCATGTAGAAGTTTAAAATGCAATTAAGTAAACTAGATGTACAAAGGGAAAACTGAATAAACAAGCAGTCATATGGACTCAATCGCATATACTACAAAAGGCTGCAGGCTACTAAGCAGTTTTTTTATACTGTACCACACTCTGATGCTTTTACAATGATTATGAATAGTGATAGATTTTCACATGACACTCACATGCGATATCACTTATTTTTATGTTTGACTTGGTGAGACCATTTACAATGAGTTGATTTTTAATGAAATTGCATTATTATAAAATTAACCTGTTTAACTCTATATTCATCTAAAAAAGCATTTTATTCTATTTAAAAGTTCTTTCAAATATTTGTTGGAGGTGCAAACAGCGTAATTAAACAAAAAATTATATTTATGCTTTTATTTTTCAAGAATATGACATTATTGTAATCATTATTGTCTTCAGAATGTAGAAATTCTATGTATTTTAAAAATTTTGTTGTTACATTGTTTTCTATATAGTATTTGATTTATTAATAGTATTTCATTATAGCTCACAAGCTGAAGGACCTTATCTATATGCCTTTAAATTCCTTTGAATCATCAGCTCTTGTAAAGTTTCTGTCTGAGAATGAAGATCCACATGCTCAGGAAACTTTGGTGATATATTATTTACTCCGCTGTAATTATTTTGAAGCTCATAAAGTCAATGAGAAACTATCCATGACAACCTTGGTAATTATTTTTTATATAATTTTTCGTAAGTGCATGCAGATATGTGTAGATTTTCTAAGTAATAGATGTTATACAGTGCAAAGGAAAAATCCTAATATCTGGAATGATCTAAAAAGTGGGCCTTTTTGATCAATTCATTTTGTTTCATTATTACCGAAACATCAGTTGAGGCTTACTGTAGAGATCCAAAAAGTTTTTGCTGTCTGTGTATATATCTCATGATAACTGCTGCAAAAAGCATCTGATAAGTCAGTAATTACTTTGGTATGTTTGTGAAGTACCTGGAATTAGCTATATAGGTTTTCGTTAAATTTAGTTCATTCAAAAAATATAAAACTTTTTTTTATGTCATGATGATCATATGTCATTGAAAAGAAAATGGCAAATTTGAATAATTGTTTTAAATGTTAAATTATGAGTGCATGCAATATATCGAATGTACATAAAAATGGAAAAATACAGTCTGAAATTCATAGGTGCACGTTATACGTTGCATTTAGGGCTGCCAGATTTATCTCAGAAAAAAAAAACATAAGATTTTGAGTGACACTAAGCTATGTTTTGGTTCTATTGTGCTATCGTCTTTTTTTATACCATACTAAACTATGTTGAATGTGCCAGTAATGTTTTAGGTAACAAATTTGTTTAAAAAGAGGTTATTAATTAATCGATTTAATCACTATTTTTCAACTATGTATTACATTATTTTATTAACACTGTTACTGTTTGACTAATTTTGCAGTCATATATTCCATTATGAATGAAAAATTAGTTGAACTATAAGAACAAAAATAGTCAAAACACCCTAGAATTCAATGATGATCATGAAAACTTTAGTGGTGGACACCCTATAAAAATAAATGTTTGTATTTAAGCGTAAACGGAGATAATAAAGAAAACAAAATATTAAAGCTTAAAATACAGATATATTAAATTAAAATTTTTATAATGTAGATACTTATAGTCTATAATAATGTCAAGTTACGATGATCTAATTCTACCCAAGAGTTTGCAAATGCGCAGTTAATATTACACCACTCTCTCACAATTTTTGTCATTCTGATGGAAAACAAGCCATTTTTACATTTGATGCGCATGTGTTTAACTTTTTTTCAGTAAAAGGTATGAAATTTTGAAGCAAATTGAAAAAGAAAAAAATTCTTGAAACTATCAAAAGTAAGAAGTGGTAGAAAAAAGGAAGAAATCGTCGTATACAGGGCAAATTTAAACGTACACTGTACGATAAGCCCAAAAATGGCTAAAAAATGTACAACTTACAGGAAAAACGTACAATCTGGCAACGGCAACCCTAGTTACAATATATAGTAATTGGCTGTCATTTTAAAGTTTGTGCAATGGATTTCTCTTTAAAATAACATTACAAATAAATATTTTTTAACCACACTGAAAACTGGATTTCATTACCTTTTGGAGCTATCGTGTTTCTTTTCCTTGTACTGTTTGCAGAGATAGGGGGGAAATTTCCATTCTATTGCAAAATGTGTATTTTGTTTGTTCTGTCTTATTAGAAATTGTAATAATGCACTGTTAATTGTACATTTTATGTTGTGAATTGCATTGCATGCAAAATCACACTCATTTTCCCTATCCAGGGCTGGTAGCTTTACATGTTATAATAAAATTGAATATTCTTTTAGGGAAGGTCTATTTCTCGTGAAAGAATAGCTGGTCGAGATGCTCTTGTTGAAGGATTGTTGAACTCTGTACCTAAAATGGAGAAAAATTTAGTAAATGAAGTCAACAGATTTTCTTCTATTCCAGTACAGAAAATGGGTATGTTAATTTTTCTTAAAAACCCTAGTGAACATATTTCTCTGTTTTCAAGTTTGAAGTTTTTTTGCAGAATAGTTGAATTGTATAGCTGCATCAACTCACTGTTTAGTCTATATTTAAAAGCTATTAATATTTGGAAAAAAAGGAATAGAGTGTATTTTCTTATTCTGTAATTCGTAAATAGTATATATTTTTAATAATGCTTGGATTTAGAACATAAACAAAATAAGTTTAATCCATCAAATTTTTCTATTTTTTTCTTTTGAATGTTATTTCTTATTGGAAGGGGGGGGGGGGGGGTATTATTTCCAATCTCTCTTTTATGATAAATGCAAGATGCATGCTTAGACTATACAAATCATAAGAGGATGTTCAGAACATACCTAATATTTTTGTTAAGACAGCCGTTATCAATAACAAAAACATAAAAAATCGTTAATGTGAGGTGAAAGTGAAATATATTTTTGTGATTTTTTCTTTTTTCCTTTTTTGGCATATAAACTCACCCTTTTTTTTTTTTTTTAAATACTGTTTCTTTTTTATTATGTTTGTTGTCCTGCTTAGTAATTTTTTTTTTTTTTTTTTTTTTTTTTTTTTAATGCCATAATATAAGTATAACATTAAATATTATGCTTTCAAAATATTTTTAGAAACATTGAAACCTCTGTCACTGTCCATTAAAAGTGTTCCAATGAAGCAAATAACATATTCTGACATCTTGAATTCTTTGATATCCGAAGCATCATCAGCAATGTGTGCTCCATATTTAGAACCACAGACTCCATTGAAATCAGCGTAAGTTTTTTAAATTAAGATATTATACAATTTTCATTGCAAATTTTGTGTATCATTATCTTATGTTTTTTATTGAGAAATGAATTTTAGATATATAGGGTGCCTGAGAATTGCTGGACATTTTACAAAGTTAAATTCATAATAAATGGTAAATAGTAACAGGTATTTTAATTACGTATTTCGAAGGCAATGTCTAAATTTTCGTTCTGCATAATTTTTTGCCAAAAATATCTCATAGATGGCACTAGATGTGTCACAAAGGCAGTGAAACACCTCATGTTGCTGTTGAACTGGAATATGATTCCGCAAAAGTTACTTTTTGGTGTGCTCTATTTAAAACGAAAGTTATTGGCCCTTTCTTCTTTGCCGAAAAGACCATAAATGGTGACATTTATTTAGATATGTTGAAAATTTTTATTATCCCTCAGATACAAAGTTTCCGCATTGGGCAACATCTGTGCACAATTGCCTCAACCAACAGTTTCCCAATAGATGGATTGGTCCTGGTGGTCCAATTCTGCGGCCTCCTCGATTACCAGATTTAACCCCCTTGAATTTTTTCATATGGGGTCAAAGATATCGTCTATTAGACTACTTGTCCTAAAGTAGAGGAACTCAGGTGACGATTCACAACTGCTATTCATTCCATCTCTACTCAGATGCTGTCAAATACATGGAATGAAATGGAGTACTGCTTAGACATACTATGAGCCACCAAAGGCTCAAATATTGAAATCTATTAACATCATTTTAGTGATTACATTTTTTTGCTACTGTTTTTATATTTTATTTCCTTTTGTAAAGTGTTTAACATTTCTCGGACAACCTGTATATCTACAAAATTATTATTGCTTGATTTAAATTAAAAATTTAGTTATTGACCATTTAATTATATTTTTGTTTGTTCAAGTTGAGTTAAACTGTCTTAGCTACTTCATCCATATAAAACAAAATAAAAAATTGATAGTTAGGGTCACCCGGGGTAAAATGGATATAAAAACAGCTTTTTTAATTTTAATGTTTCATAGCAGAAACATTATGAAATATAATCATGTTTTTGTTCAATATTTTTTACATTATGTATCTTAGGTCTAAATTAAACATAATTTTTGTTTCCTTTTTGTTTTAATTTTTGTGTAAAAGACTATACCTATTTTACCCCAGTGTATACCCATTTTACCCTGTGGTTCGGGGTAAAATGGGTATGCGCCGGGATAAAATGGGTATATGCTAGTTAAAGTTTAATTACATTATAATTAATGTGTAAACCATTTAAAAGTTTTGTACCTTCATCCTCTGAGTCACATATATATAAAGTGGGGCAAGGAGGGAGGGCAAAAACCTACCACTTTGTTTGTTTTCATTTTTTTCTTGACAAATAAAAACACTTATGAAACTAGTAGAAATAAGATGTAAGTACCGACAAATCCTTTCCTACACCCCTCCCACCCCAAACTGCTCCCAACTTTCACTACATCAATTTACGTTCATGCTCTAAATCATGTTTCTAACAGTGTTTCATTTTAAAACTTTGATCTTAATTTAATGCAGTTCAAAAACAGATAGATATCAGCATGAGTATCTGTAGGAAAAAATGAGAAATTAAGTTAACTGAAAAATATTTTTAATCAAAAGCAATTTATAAAGTTAACTAGCTATAACTGAATGAAAATTTGTGTACAAAATGTATACTGGCAACGAATGGTGCAGCTTGGTTGAGACAGACTTCCTGACAATTCGGGATGCCTGCACATCAGCAATGTCGTCTTTCTCAGGGAAGACATGAAATAATCTGGCAGATGACTTTGTTATAAACTTCACAGTGTCTTCAGGGATATATCAATAATAAGACCCGTGAATTCTTGATCAGACTTCTTTACACTGAATTTCACAAGGACCCAGTCACCAATCACTGGATTCACTGCAGCAAGAACATCTGGTTTAACTTCCATGGGTTGCTTCGACTCTTTTTAGTGTTTGTCCTCTTTTAATCCACCCAATTTAATAATTTAGTATAGTTAGCACATGTGTTTTAGTTTAATTTATGGCCGAAAATACGGTACTTTGATTTAACGTGATTTTTGAGAAATTGTCTGTTAACAGCGATTTTTAATATTTACATTCGAACGTGTAGTGCGGATAACTGATGATTGCAACTAATTTATAGCCTAATTTCATATAACAAAGAATAATTTCAGTTTTAAACATAGGATCAATAAAAATTTGCTCTCAAAGGTCTTTCAATTTTGATCAATATTTATACATTCATATATGGACCTCAACTCGCACAAAAAAGATGGCCTATACCCATTTTACCCCATGTGACAAAAAGTGGTATAAAATTTTTGTGAGTAAATAAATTTACTCATTTTTTGAGTTCTCTATTAGAAAAATCCTTCTTCTTTAAAATCCAAACAGTTTATTTTTAAAATTCTTCCTGTATATTTTTTTGGAAAGAAGTTTATCACCCCCTAAAAACACTTTGTTCTATCTTCTGAAAAACAAAATGGCTGCCAAGCTCAGTATTATATATTGCTAGTTTGTTTTTACCAAATTTAAATATTGCCAGATATGTGAGCATTTCATTCATACTTTTAAATTTTTCAAAAAAATTTGCCTGGTAAAATAATAAAAATAATATATAAAATATACCCATTTTACCCCGGGTCCCCCTATTTAAAAAATTAGAAATGATTGCTAGTTAAAGAAACTAGCTTAGACTTGTGCTTATTTTTATTATCTATTTATTTAATCTATTTTTAATATAACAAAAGGAATTGATTGTGTGTCTGCCACCTGTCACCAGATCTTGAAATTTATTAGAATCCCACCCCCATTAGAGTCCCACCAGATTTGCAGACAAATCCTGTGGACCTCATCTTGGAGAGGGGGAGGGAGGGACATGAAATTATAAGGAAATACAACTTTTTTAAAATTCAAAATTTTAGTTAAAATCCCCAATTTCTTTTTTCTAACTTTATATCTTATTTTTAAAGCCTCTTTTGCTCCTGTTAACTTTGTTTCTCGGCCCAACATTTATAACAGGGTTCGTACAGTCCTTGAAAGTTCTTTAAAAGTACTTTATCATGCAAAATTTGCAAAAAGTTCTTAAAAGTACTTAATTTTACACTCATATTATTTCTTCAGTCAGTCAGGGGTAAAACTCTCCTGGATTTCTTTTAATTTCTGATTTTAAAAAACAAATATTACTCCTCCTTTCTTCCGAAATTTCACTTCCCCCCTTTTACTCCCCCCTCCACAATACCAAAGTTTAAAATCTTTAAAACTTAAATTTTTTAAACTTTTTCTACTCTATTTGTTACTTTATAGTTAGGGTGTAAAAAAAATCATGATTTTTTAAAAAAATAAAAAAAATCAGATTTTTTTTATTTAAATCGGATTTTTTTTATTTTTTCCCCTGTGTTAAAATATTAAACATCTACCAAGAATTAAGCATTTCAAAAATGAATAACCCTCCAATTACTAAAATAATCTATGTTTTTTTGCTTTAATTAATAAAATTTTAATTATGTAATTATAGAAATTACAAAAAACTGCAAATAAAAAATTTCTTTAGTAACATACAACATTATGTGCATCAATATTTTGTAATAATTATGTAAATCAATATTAAATACTGCTTATAATTTAATGTTATTGATAAATTGCATTTAATTGATGATACAGATTAAATTTTGTAATTATTAAACAATTAACTGTTTAATTAAGAACACAATCTACATTTTTGAAAAAGTGGTTGAAAAAAGGTGATAAATAATAGTTTGATAAATTCATAAAGCAGCCAGTAATTTTACACAGTAGACCTGTGTAAATGTATGTATATCAAATTGTAGCAATGTATACAGCAAACTCACACATAATTTATAAATAGATTACAAAAATTGTATTTTTGAAATTTAAATCAGATTTTTTCCCCACAACATTAAAATATTTGAATAGCTACTAAATATTATAATGTTTTGAAGTTATTTAACATTTAGTTAGATGTTTTTTAAATGTATAATACATCTTTTTACACAGTTTAATAGTGTTATAATTAACAATAACAAGTATTAAATTTTTTACAAGTGATTTAGTGATCGTTTTCATTATTGATTATAATGCTTTTTCACACCATTTTAAAAAATCAGAAAATATGTGATTTTATCATCATTGACACTCTATTGCTGTGTTTATTGTATACAAAAGAATGAATAACTTGATTATTAAAAGGTAATTATGACATTGCAAGTGATATTAGATTTAAATATCATTTTTAAATTAGATGCTTTTTATGTTTGTTAGATAAAAACTATGCTTTTTACAAACTTACTGTACTTAAAATTCTCCACAATACTTAGGAATTACGCTTAGAAACAATTATTTAAAGCTTTGTTTTGTGTATTCATAAGTCACAATACCTGTAGAAATTTTCCAAATTATGTTCATCTTAGATTTGAATACTTTATGTCATTTTAAACATTTAGAAAATTTTTGATTTTAATCAATGATTTTTAAAAAAAAATCCCTTGATTTAAATCATGATTTAAATCGCTGATTTAAATCAACTGATTTAAATCGTTGACACCCTACTTTATAGTGAATAAAAAATCAGTCCTAAATTTCATTAACAATTCATTCCATCACATTCATTTCATTAAAATTTCAACTGAGTTTCACCCTCTCAAAATTTCGCTTCCCCATACCCCCCCCCCCCCCATTTCTGCTCTATTTTCCATTTTATTGTGCAATAAATAATCAATCATCAAGATATCTCTTTCCCTTCTCTTCCCACCCGAAATTGGCATTTTTCCCTTTGCTCCTCTCCCTCTTAAAGAGCACATAAAATTTAAAATCTTTAAAACTCATTTTTCCCCCCTTACCAAACATACAAAATTTAAAGTATTTTAAACTGTTTAATTTTCTTTTTTTGTGCTATTTGTAAATCTTTAGTAAGGTAAGTTATGAGTCATCCGTTATCGCCCCCCCCCCCCCCCAAATAATATAGTTAACCACCTGATGTTTTGCCTCAATCTGAAATTGCTGCCCCCATTCCCATTTTCTTTGTGCACAAAATTTAGTCTTTAAAACTTCTTTTTTTCCCCAGTTTAATTATAAATCTTTTGTAATGATAAATAATTAATCATCTAATAAACTTCCTATCCCTCTCACTTGTAAAATTTGCTCTTCCTCGAATTTGCACTCCAGTTCACAAAGTTAAAAGTCTTGAAACTTCTAATTTTTTTAAACTTTCTTCCCTCTATTTTTTATTTTATTGTAACAGTAACAGCAATTAATCCTTTGACTTTCACACATCTGAAATTGCCTCCCACACATAAGTTGATGCTGATTAGTTTTTGGTGTAAATCACTTAACAGGTAGCGCTGCTATGCTGCATTTTTCACGATTTCTGCCATAGCTCTATCTCAAGAACTAATGCAGGAATTTTCATCTACTTTGGGTTTTAGTTAGACGTTAACACAAGTTGTTGCTGAATAGGTTTTGGTTTAATCACCCTATAGATGGCGCTGCTATGCTGGATTTTTCGCAATTTTTGCAATTGTTCTATCTCAAGAACTAATGCATGAATTTTCATCTAACTTCAGATTCAGGTATACCTTGAAAAATATTGGTGCTGATTATGTTTTGGGGTAAATCGTCCAAAAGATGGCGTTGCTGTGCTGCATTTTTCCCAATTTCCGCAACACCTCTAACTCACAAACTAATGCACGGATTTTCATCAGACTTTAGGTTCAGTTAGACCGTTAGTTGTTGACAAAAGTTGTTGCTGATTAAGTTTTGTGTAAATCACCCAACAGGTGGTGCTGCTATGCTGCAGGACTTGCGCAATTTTAGCAATAGTCATATCTCAAAAGAACTAATGCACGAAATTTCATATCTTTAGAATACTCATGATGGGTGTAGATTTCATTTAATTTTGGCTCTGATAGTGAATTTTGAAGTGTTAACATGTATGTATGAGATAGAAGAAAAGTTTGTGATTGGTGCATACGATTAGTTTTTTTCTTCTGCTTTATTTGTTATTTTAAAATATTCTAAATTTCTGCTGCCACATGCTGAAAGTTCCCCTCCCCTTTCCTGCCATTTGAATTTTTAAAACTTGTATTTACAAAAATTAAACCTTTTTATTATTATTAAAAAATGCATATTATAATTTACTAGCTAACTTGCTCGGCGTTGCCCGGGTACGTCAAAAAACAGCCCGAATTGCGAAAAACTTTTGAAAATCACAATAAGATATCGAGAAAAAATTTAAATCGCTGCAGAAATTTCGAACAGAGAAAAAAAATTATATATTGTGTTCGAAATTGAAAGTTGATTCCTTTCAATAATGTGGAAAAATGGTAGGAAATCGCTAAATACACTAAAAATCACATACAAAATTCCTGAAAAATTCGAAAATTTCTATACGAAATACGAATAAACTTTATTGAAATGAGGGTAGAAATTACTTTAGTATTATTGGTCAAAAATGGAATGTCAAAAAATTGCAGCAGATCACGAAGAAAAGTAAAAGTCGAATTAAACATCACAAAAAGTTAAAAAAATAACAAAAGTCAAAATTTACTATAATTGCATAAAAGTTTCAAATCTTAATTCCTTTGACCTGCGGGTTCTCTTAAAATTTGTGTTTGGGAAAGCATGCTAAGCATTGTATCATGTTACTTTTATTCATAACTAGCAAACCCCACGGCTTTGCTCGCGTAATATTTGAAATATGCCAAGTGATATTTATATGTCTAATTTTTATAAAAGGTACTAACTAAATTTTTATTTTATTAAAAGGTAATATTTTAAAAATAGCAAATATATAAATAAAAATAGCAAATAAAGCCTTTGTGCAACAATATTAAAATTAATTTTTTTTTTTTTTTTTTTTTTTTTTTGCTCAGCCTTGCTTTTTCTAGCACACTGTTCCTTTTGCACTGAAGAAGAATCTCGCTAGTAGATTCGAAACAGCTGTTTGCTGCTTTTCATATATTATTTGTGCATTTTATACGTTGGTTTTCTGCTTTTTAATAGGTAATATTTTATTTTATTAAAAGGTACTTATTACTTTTAGGAATAATTCAAAATTACTATTTAAAACACAGTTTGACTAAACATCATTATTACACTGCATTAGGCAGAATTGAGACTTAAATTAGTAAAACAAAATAAAACTAAAAAAATGATAATTTAGAAAATATTTTGAAACTTTTATGCTCAATTAATACGGTCATTTCAGTATTCATTTGAAGTTTTGAATTTTTTAGGAACCATTTTCTCCATTAGGAACCAATCTTAAAATTAACTATCATATCAAATTCCAAGTCCTACCACCTCCCTCAACATAAAGGGCTATGTTGAAATAGGAACTGTCACCATTAATTTGCCAACATTAATTTTTGAAATCGGTTTTATTATTTCCTAATATTCCACAGAAACATAATTTAGAAAGCTTTTAAAGGCCTTTTTTAGAACGTTTGTAGTGAACCCCAGGTGGTAGAATCATCGGCATAAAATATAGCCTGTGTAAGATCAGAGACTGTTACCATTGATTCGCAACTATTACTTATAATCTGTTTATATTCCCTGAAGTTGCATAGAAATCGTAATTTAGGACTTTTTAGAATGCTTTTCGCACCTCCCCTTCACTTCACCCCTTCAAATTTATTTTCGACAGTCCTTCGAGGGCATTTATATTTTATAAGTAACTACCATGCCATATTTAAAGTTTTTAGCTTTTTTGGTATCACAGAAATCGCAATTTAGAAAGTTTTTGCTCCTGCAACTCTCTGGTGGTAGTGGCACAGACATAAAATATAGCTTATGTTTGAGCAGGTTCTATCGTAACAATTTGTCACCATTATTTTTTTAATCGGTTTGGTATTTGATAAGATTGTATAAAAATTGTAATTTAGAATGCTTTTCGCTCACTTAATCTTTTTAAATTTGGAATTTTCTTTCGGCTGTTCTTAGAAAGCAGTTGCATCTTCTAAGTAAGTACCATGCCATATTTCAAAGTGTTAGACTCCTCAGTTGTGCAAAAAACGCAAATTAGAATATGTTTTGCTCTTACAACCCTCAGATGATAGTGACAGCAACATAAAATATAGCTTATGTTGGAGCAGGGACTGTCACCATTGATTTGCAACCATTACTTTTGAAATAGCTTTGGTATTTCCTGAGATTGAGTAGAAATCGCAATTTAGAATGTTTTTAGAATGCTTTTCGCGCATTTTCACTCCTTTTTAAATTTCGAATTTTTTCGAAACTGTTCTTAAATATCATTTATATCAAATAAATATGTACTTTGGCTAATTTCAAGTTGCTAACACTTACCGATCACAAAAATCGAAATTTAGAACGTTTTTTTTTTTTTTTGCTCCTGCAACCTCTAGGTGATAGTGAGAACCGACATGAAATAGCGTCTATGTTAGATCAAAGGCTGTCAGCATCAATTTCCTACCATTACTTTTGAAATCAGTTTGATTCTTCCTGAGATATTGCTGAAAAATCGGTATTTAGAATGTTTTTAGAACACCTTTTGTGCATTTTCACCCCTTTTAAATTTCAAATTTTTAAAGAAATGTTCTTAGAGATCATTTATATCTAATAAATATATACCATGCAAAATTTCATGAGCCTGGTTCTTCCATAATTCAAAAATCGCATTTTTGAATGTTTTTTGCTCCTGCATCTCCTCTGGGGTAGTGGAAACAGATATAAAACATAGCCTATCTTGGAGCAAGAGCTGTCGTCATCATTTTTACACCATTATATTTCAAATCGACTCAGTACTTGCTGAGATTGCATAGAAATCGCAATTTAGAACTTTTTTACAACGCTTTTTGTTTTTTGTGCATTTTGACCCTCTTTTAAATTTCGAATTTTTTAGGAAATGTCCTTAGAGATCACTGATATCTTATAACTAACTACCAATCCAAATTTCATGTTCTAGGCCCTTCCGTAATGCAAAAATCGCAGTTTAGAACGTTTTTTTCTCCTGCATCTCCTTTGGGGTAGTGGTACCGACATAAAACATAGCCTATGTTGGAGCAAGGGTTGTCACCATCATCTTGACGCCATTATTTTTAAAATTGGTTTGGTATTTCTTGAGGTTGTGTAGAAACCACCATTTAGAACATTTTTTAGAAAGCTTTTCGTGCATTTTCAGCCCTTTTAAATTTCGAATTCAAGTGTTTGTGGTTGATTGCACCCAGGTCTTAACCAAGCCTTGTTTTCATCATAAAGCCCCAGACATCAATCAAGAGCTAATTAACCATTAAAGTTAAATTATCCTCCCAGTTGGACAGCATCACTCCCTGCTGGAAAATATCCCAAATTCTTAACTAAACTCCTATGTTCCTGCCAAAAGTTCTTTTTTAGAAATTTGAGTCTGTAGAGCAGACTATGATCCCAGAATGTGATTTAAGAAAAAAATAAGGTTTGTTTGACGATACAAAGTTTTAGTTCAAAGAGCGAGGTTCCAAATCAAATTGTTTTAATAAATCTACTTCAACAATTTGGATTTACTAAATGCACCCTAATTTGTGAAAGAAAGCAAGCCCCATTAATAGGACATATTTCACGTATATTTATCAGAAGAAAGTATTTGAGTCATGAATATAATTTTAATTTTTTTTTTATGTATTTACATGGTTCATCTGAATACAATTTGACAAATTTAATTACGGGAATTTGAATTCACATTGCTAACAAGGCGTAAAACCAACAGAATGAAAACGTATCCAGACCAGGGTTCGAACCCAGGGTCTTTGGTGCAGGTGTACCCGATACGTTTTCATTCTGTTAGTTTTACGCCTTGTTAGCAATGTGAATAAAAATTCACATAATTAATTTTAGATTTCTCTGCCGTAAGTCATTGTTTAAAAATTGTTGATGATTTGAATTTTTTTTTTTTTTTTTGAAAATCTCTTTTTTATCAAATGCCACATTTAATTAGACTTTAGCACATACAGGTGCTGATAGTGTTTGGTGTATATTGCGCAACAGGTGCGACTGCTATGCTGCATTTTTCACAATTTTTTTTTTTTTTTTTTTTATATGATAACTATATCTCAGCATCTCTGCTGTAAAATTTCATCAACCTTTGCATAAATTGATGCTGATTAGATTTTGGTGTATATCGTCCAGCAGATAGTGCTACTGTGTCTTATTTTTTAATGATATTTGTGATGGCCAGATCTTGTCATGTTTGGTATGTAATTTCATCAAAGTTAATATGTAAGATGATTAAGAATAACTGTTGATTCAATATTCATTTTGATCACTCCCCAGGGTACTTTGTCATACTATGCTTTTTCCATTGAACATTATAGCTTATCTCAGCTTTTATTGTGTAGAAAAGAGCAAAATTTTATGTTTGATATTAATAATTAACAATATATGTGTGAATCTAATTTTAAATTTTAATACTCAACAGGAGGTGACGTTATGCTGTGCTTTTTTAGGGTTTCATTCATCTGACGAAACCCTATTCGTCTCGCTCCTCTGTCTGTCTGTCCGTCCGTCCGTCACAGAGCCCGTTCTCAGAAACTACACATGTTGGAGATTTGAAATTTTGCATACTTATAGACGACCACCACACATCATACGACAAATCATAAAATTTTGAAAAAGTCGTACATTTAACACTTTGGGCTCCCACATGTGTATTTTAAACAATTCTTTCTAAGTGAGCTCCTAATTAGTTTGGAGGCGTGAAATTTTGCATACATATAGCTGAACCCCTCACATCAAGCGACAAATCATAAAATTTTGAAAAAGTTGAATATTTAACCCTTTGGGGTCTGACATATGTATTTTAAACAATCTTTTCTAAGTGAGACCTTAATTAGATTGGAGGCGTGAAATTTTGCATACTTATAGCTGAACACCTCACATCAAACGACAAATCATAAAATTTTGAAAAAGTTGTACATTTAACCCTTTGGGGTCTGACATGTGTATTTTAAACAATCTTTTCTAAGTGAGACCTTAATTAGATTGGAGGCGTGAAATTTTGCATACTTATAGCTGAACACCTCACATCAAATGACAAATTATAAAATTTTGAAAAAGTCGTACATTTAACCCTTTGGGCTCCACACATGTGTATTTTAAACAATTTTTTCCAAGTGAGCCCCTAATTAGGTTGGAGGCGTGAAATTTTGCGTACTTATAGATAGACACCTCAGATCAAACGACAAATCATAAAATTTTGAAAAAGTCATACATTTAACCCTTTGGGCTCCCACATGTGTATTTTAAACAATTCTTTCTATGTG
Source organism: Maratus speciosus (assembly GCA_963932465.1). Lineage (NCBI taxonomy): Eukaryota > Metazoa > Arthropoda > Arachnida > Araneae > Salticidae > Maratus > Maratus speciosus. Next base: position 106,376,245 of record OZ010786.1, on the reverse strand, counting down.
AACCTCTAATTACATTGGAGGCGTGAAATTTTGCATAATTATAGCTGAATACCCCAATCAAACTACAAATCATAAAATTTTCAAAAAGTCGTACATTTAACCCCTTGGGCTCCCACATGTGTATTTTAAACAATTCTTTCTAAGTGAGCTCCTAATTAGGTTGGAGGCATGAAATTTTGCATACTTATAGCTGAGCACCTCGCATCAAACGACAAATCATAAAATTTTCAAAAAGTCGTACATTTAACCCTTTGATCTCCCACATGTGTATTTTAAACAATTCTTTCTAAGTGAGCCCCTAATTAGGTTGGAGGCGTGAAATTCTGCATACTTATAGCTGAGCATCACACATCAAACGGCAAATCATAAAATTTTGAAAAAGTCGTACATTTAACCTTTTGGGTTCCTACATGTGTATTTTAAACAATTCTTTCTAAGTGACACTCTATTTAGGTTGGAGGCGTGAAATTTTGCATACTAGCTGAACACCATCATGCGACAAATCATAAAAATTTGAAAAAGTCGTACATTTAACCCTTTGGGCTCCCACATGCGTGTTTTAAGCAATTCTTCCTAACTGAGCCCCTTATTAAAGTGGAGATTTGAAATTTTGCATGCTTATTATAGCAGAACACCTGAGGCCAGTCGACAAATTATAAAATCTTGGAAAAGTCTTACGTTTAACCCTTTGAGCTACCACATATGTATTTTAAGCAATTCTTTCTAAGAGAGCCCCTAATTAAGTTGGAGACATGAATTTTTGCATACGTATAGCTGAATACCTCAGATCACAACCCGGGGAGCACTTTTCCAACTTTTGCCGACACCCCTTTGACCATTCTTTCATATTATGCGCCATAGCTTTACATATTTGAGTTCCACTTTTTACCGCCAGGGGCGCCTACTTATCTCGGGTATCCCAATCCCTTCGACTAATATATATACGGATAGTATTTAAAACAGAGTTTCGTTCGGATAGAGATTTGTTTAGAATAGAGTGCGCCCCTGGTTGCGATATGTGGAACTAACAGATTTTTCAAAAGGATAAAGTGTTTTGAAATGAATATTATACAAAACCCTCTGTGCGATCTGTGATCACACTTACCCACTTGTTTTATTCACTGATCGCTGTTACTCCATGTTAAATTCTAATGCACTCACTACACATTGCTATTGTTAATGTGTAACTCTGCTAACAATTTATTGATTTAATATTTCTTTAGATGCATTAATTTTCATCGTTTATAATTTATTGCAAATCATTTTTTGCTATTCTAAATATTAAGCAGCAATTGGAATTAAAAGTCCAAGCTCCTTTAAAGGGCTACATCACAAAGGTCGAAAAACCCCTTTTCTCAATAGATGGCGCGGACTTTCACAGGTCGGGCGCGATAACTTTCATTTTTTGGCAAGCCATGTGAACCGGCGACGCCTCATATATGTTCCCCGAGATGGTCCCCTATCTTTCCTCCGAGGTGTGAAACACCTCACTCAGCACAGAAAGAAAAGGGGAAAGGGGACACGGCTGATCTTTATCTACATGGATCGGGCCGGTCAATTTTGGATTCTGGTCAATTTTTACTTTCATCTATCTTTACAGGGAGAATATTGGATTCGCGATTTTTTTTTTTTTTTTTTACTTTCTTCTACAGTGTTGAATTCAGACACTTTTCTCCGCGAGGGATTTCTATTGCTCTTGGAGGGGACATTATAGAATTCCAGGGAGGAGGGGAATTTTACTTTTTGAACATTGAAAACACAAAATCTCAAATCTTCCGGACATCCCATTGCCCCCCCCCCCCCCCCTTAATTCAACACTGTTTTTCTATCTTTACAAGAAGAAAGTATTGGATTCGTGAAAATTTTCGAATTCCGGTTTTCGGTGGATTTACGCGTTTTAGGGGTCAAACATTCCAAAAAACATGTTTTTACAAAATGTCTGTCTGTCTGTATGCGACACAAATCTTGTGGCCGCTTTATCTCAAACTAATGCACGGAATTTAATAAAAATTTATATTCAGTTAGTACATGATATAAATTGATGCTGATTAGTTTTTGGTGTAAATTGTTCAGCAGGTGGCGCTGCTATGCTGCATTTTTCGAGATTTCCGCAATAGTTCTATCTCAAGAACTAAAGCACGGATTTCCATCAAACCTCAGATTCGGTTAATCCTTAACATGAGTTGATACTGTTTACATTTTGGTGTGAATCGCCCAACAGGTGGTGCTGCTATGCTGCATTTTTCACGATTTACGCAATAGCGCTATCGCAAGAATTAATGCCCGAAATTTCATCAAACTTCAGATTCAGTTTTTACCGGCCCACGGCGTGAACTAAACTAAGGAAATGTAAGTATGTAAGTAGTGTGCGTTGGGCCTGGAGTAAGATGATTATCATTCGAGACCGGGTTCAAAATATCAGCCCAATTTATAAATATCTATCAGGCAACATTACTCCCGTGTTATTTATGTCTAATAATAAATTATTTTTAATCTAATATTTGGCTTTAATATAGTTTTGCTACGTAACGCTTTAAATTAAAGAACTTAAATTCGGAATTTCAACAATATTGGCATCTTTTAAACCTTTTAGGGGCAGAAGAGTTCTGTTTGTAAAATGATGAAATAATTGACTGACACCAGAATATTCAAACGAATTTCTTAGAAAGTAAAAACTTGCTATTTTCCACTGTCATTACAAAAGCAAAGTTTTATTAAAATATTCTTGGTGCTATTTGTCTGTTTTGGAATTAAAATTAGGTGGCTAGACCCTCTAGCCACCGCCCTTGAAACGGTTAATTATTATTGCCACAAATTTACAGCTACATTGCTAATGCATTTAACTAGCCAAAGGCTAAATTATGGGATAATTCTGAGGGGAAATATTTCCGTTCATGCATTTTAGTTGAACCCTAGCAATCCAAACCAAATTTTGAAAAAAAAAAAAAAATGGAAGCATGGTAAATGAAATCTAATTAAAAAGAAAAAAAGTATTTAGAATTTAAAATTTATGCTATATTTTCGCGTGTACATTTTATTTACATAATGTATCTGTTTCGACTTACCAATTTAAATTTTAGCATGCATATTTTATTTACTTAATGCTGTTCTCAAATTCAAACTGGCTAATTTCTGACACATTTTTTAATTCATTTTTAAAGTTCCGTACTTAAAAAGTAAAAACAGAACCATTATAAGATTACTCCTGTGTCTGTCTGTTTGTCTGTCACAGCCATTTTACTCGTAAACTACGGAACGTGGAAAGTTCAAATTGGGGGAAGTAATAAAGACTATAAACCCACACATTTACAGATTATTATACATTCACAAATATATTTGGGAAAAATGCAGAGGGCTAATTAAGTTACTTTATATATATATATTTTTTTTCTTTTTATATCGTGTGAATGCTTTCGTAAAGCTGGACTCAAAAATACATTTTTTTTTTTAATTTTAGGTATTATATTTTCAGAGATATCGTCGAAAGAATAGTGCAAAAATATCCCCCCCCCCCCAATCTATTTCCAAATCTACTGAAACTAAAATTATGAAAAAATTACAGGTAGTAGACGTTAATTTAAACCTTGCAGGAAAAATATAGCGATTACCCTACGATGTACACTGCGATGTGACTTATAGATCGCATAGTTTTTGAGAAAAGCGGATTTTTCCGTTACACAAAAATTTTGATTTGCGGGCATTCAGCAAGAGATGTTGAGAAGCGCTGGAAGTACCTATCGCAGCAGAAGTATAAAAGGATTGATGATGATTTTCGAAAAAAATCATCAGTAATTAGCCGAGATATTAACACTAAAGAAGACACGGACGATCAGGGATGGCGTATTCTGTGTATCATCGGTTTTTAAAGCCTAGATAACAACTTTGAAGGATATATTTGTTTAATACATACCCAGTTACAGTATAAAAGCAATAAACGCCAAATTGTTAAAGACAGACTAATTTGAATTAATCGCATAAATTACTATGCCATTCGCGAATAGTTCGCATTGAGGGGATCTCTCAATAAGCATCCCGTGTCTTAAAATGTTAATTAAAAACCCTTCTGGAAAAAGGTGGCACGGACCAAGTCGGCATTGCAACTTCGCGACCTCCTTTCGAAACGCGCTTAGCACAATGCCAAGTTTAAACTTTGAACAAGGATTTTGTTTTATCTGCACTTTAAAAAGAAAAGATAATTTCTGCGCTGAATTTAGTTTTATGAAATGCCAAATGAAGTTCAAATATTCACTACTTTTATTGTCAGTACCGAATTAAGATCCTAAAAAAAAAAAAAAAAAAAAAAAAAAAAAAAAAGATTAAGATATAAAAAATAAAAAGAAAAGTGCCCAGTTAAACTGATGGCATTGAGCTCACAGGTTATTCACACTAATTGTATATTATACTCTTATTTCAAAGAATAATGCCCTCAAAAAATAAATGAAGGGGGATTAGCCCCCGTTTCCCCCCGTTATACTTAACCAATGAACCTACAAATCTAATCAGGGAAGCTCCTTAACATAATAAACCAGTATACCAAATTTGAAACAAATCAGATAATTCTGCATGAAAAAACCTTATCGCTAAATTAAGGGGGGGGGTCTAACTGCCCCCCCCCCTTTATCCTTAACTAATGAATCTCCAAATCTAATCAGGAAAGGTCCTTATCAGAATGATTAGAGAAAAAAAAAATAAAGTAAATTGGATAATTCTGCATGAAAATCCATTTATCTAAATTAAGGGGAGGGGACTTGTCCCCTTTCCCCCTTTTATACTTAACCAACGAACCTCCAAATCTAATGAAGGAAGTGCCATATCGGAATAAACCGGTATATCAAATGTGAAGCAAATCGAATAATTCTGCATGAAAAACCCATTTATCTAAATTAAGGAGGGGCGACAAGCCCCCGCCCTCCCCCCTTTTATACTTAAACAATAAATCTCCAAATTTAACCAAGGCAACTCCTTAACATAACAAACCGGTATACCAAATTTGGAGCAAATCAAATAATTCTGCATGAAAAACCCATTTATCTAAATTAAGGGGGGGGGGGGGGCAAGCCCACCTTTATACTTAACCAATGAACCCCCAAAACTAATCAAGGAAGCGCCTTATCAGATTGAACCTAGAAAAAAAAAATTGAAGCTAATCAGATGTTTCTATCAAGAGTTATCGCGTTACGTATATACATAGCTACGTACATCAGACAGACAGAACAGGCGGGCACATTAGCTCTCAGACTTTGATAACCTGTGAGTTAAAAAAGGTTATATAGAATAGCAATATTGGTTATTATTTAGGCTTCATATCTTTTTTAACTTTTATTGTATGCCCATTAATACTTTCCTAGTATATACAGCAATAACCAACCCTACATTGTATAGTTTTTACAAAGTCTTATTATTCTTTTAGCAGTGATTTTTTTTAATAATACAGTTAATAATTTATATATTTATTGTATAGAACCCTCTGAGTGTGAGTAATACTCGCACTTGACCGTTTATTGTTCATGAATGCACCAAATTGACAGGTGCACTTAATGTCTTATCAAACCATTTTTCTGTAAAGGCAGAAAAATTTTCAGAAAATGATGTCAAAGTTAAAGTTTTGAACGAAATTTCCGGACGTGACAGAGCCGGAAAGGAGAACTGACGCCCTGAGACTATAATCGTTTATAACTGAAGATGTAATTCCTTTATCGGTAATATATATATATATATCATATATTTGTGATTTCAAATTTATATATTAAGTTCTAGATTACGAGTACGTTTAGATTACAATTAATAATTTTTTGTTGAATTGGAATTGCCGAACTAGTCGATTAAGCACAAAATTCGATTACACTGATTTCATAATCTGCATGTTACGAATCTATCTTTCTTCGAATTTGTTGTTGGCTATATTCACATAATATTCACATTTTACAATTATTTAAGTATGGAAAATTGCATATGTATTTAAAATTCAAAAACTACAAAAAGATTTACTATATTGGGTTAAAAGACTGAAATTGGATTCCTTTTATGTAATTGTAAAAATAAAAAAAAAAAAAAAAAAAAAAATAATAATAATAATAATAATAATAATAATAATAAATAAACAAATAAAATAAAATACGCACCTCAAAACGCGAAAAATTCAAAAATTGCGGGGGACAAAATTTAGCATATTGACATATTAGATTGAAATTTGATTCCTTTTACGAATCTCGTTATAAATCGCCATGGAATGAAAAAAAATCGCTCTAGGAATTCCGAATGAAATTTACTGTATTGGGCTAAAAGAATGAAATCAGAATATTTTTAGTAATATGGAAAAACTGCTATGTAACACGAAAAAAAAAATAATAATAATAATAATAATCGCATATAAAAAATTAAGACTCAAATTCAAATTGACTACTTTTTGACACAAACTCATTTTTCTTCCCAAACCTAACAAATTAGCAGGTGCTTTTTTGAGAAAGCTGTTTTTTTTTTTTTTTCGTTTTCGTTAAAGGCAAAAGATTTTTCAGAAAAGTCTATCAAAGTTGATGTTTTGAACAAAATTTCTGGGACGCGACAGTGCAGAAAAGGAAAAATTGTTGCCCTGGGGGCAACTATTGCTTATAACTCATTTATTTGAAAAAATTGTCCGATTACACATCACTTCAATAATCGTCCCTGCAACCATCATGATTTTGTGTTTAAAAATAAGTCACAAATTTTCGCGTTGTTGAGCAGGGGATTTTTTTTTTTTTTTTAGAACTGGTTTAAATTTTTAAAAATCTAATGAAAAAATGTCTTGAGAGCACTTTTCCTCGCATCTTTCTTACAAAATCTCGCATGCCTATGTATTTTTGCAAGTAAGATGAGCTAGTTCAAAATAATAATAATAGTTCAATGCAGTGGCGTAGGAACTTTGTACAAACAGGGGGAGCCGGGGCGGAAAGCTAGTGGCGCGGATCATTTCGTTTATTTTGGAGGGTTCCTTCATAGTTTTGCACGTTTCAAAAACAGGAGTATAAAATAGAAGCATATCAAAAGATCACCAACTTTTTAATCCAGTTAAAATAATTTTTAATCGATATACTTGATACATAGAAACTTAATTTATGTACGATTCCGAATACAATATTAAAATTTAAGGCTTCTCCCACTTCCATTTACCAAAAATTTAAATGCTTTCTGTGGTTTTGCTTACATATTCTTTACAAATCTCTTCTAAATCAATTTTAAAGGCCTCCTCCTTATAAATATGTTATCGGTGCAGGTAATTTGTAGTAGACCTATATAAGACTCCCTTTTTTTCTGGAAATCGGGAGGGTTGTAAGCAATGAGAAAAAGGGTGAAGGCACAAACAAGAGTGCTCATCACCCCCTCTCTTTCTTATCTTTGTTGTTAATTGTGTGAATTTCCTAGAAAAAGTATACTTTAATTTTTAATTCAGAAATGTATCGTAAACAAATGTGGTGCGAGAATTTCTCCCGGCGGAGCTGAGCCCGTCTAAAATATTCCCACAGCTCCCCCAGCTCCCCCGGTTCCCACGCCCTTGGTTCCATGCGCAAGCGAGGGTATTGGAAATGTCCTTTTTAAGGCCGTTCTTAACTGCTCGCTCAACAAGCGCAAAACGTTTTTACACATTTACAAATTCATTTTTTAACGGAAAGGTATAAAATTGGAAAGCCTGGCTATGAAAGCGATTTCCAATTGAACTGTTTTTTCCAGTTTTTGATCAATCAATTATTGCGATCTTGATCACGTGACAAACACATTTTTCGCTCTCTCTTGGGTCTTTTTTCTTCCTTCGCGAGGAAATTCGATTCAAAACGCACACTTTGACAATTTTTTTTTTAAATCTATTGCGTTTGCAAAAAAAAAAAAAAAAGAAAAAGAAAAAAAAATGAAAAAAAACAGCTCAATTACATAGTTTCTGAACAACAACATTAGCTAGTTTCATGCATTTTCGAACAAAAATACATTAAAACTTATGTCAGAAAATTGCTCTTTTGGATTTGAGAACACCCTTAAATAAGGCATTTTTTAAAAACAGAAATGGAACTCAAAAAATTCTGATACCGAACTTCTGATGTAATCACTAGATCAAAAATTATTCAGAAATTCTTAGTATTAACGTTATTATCTGTTCATTTGCATACAATGAACCATTTTTGTTATAGGATAAAACATTTTGCGCTTTATACGAATGATCAGTACATACTGCAAATCATTAAACGTTCCTGCAAAGACAAATTTCCTTTTATAGAAATAAGAGAAAATATCCACAAACGGTGACCTTTACTCCCCACCCCTTTCAAAGGTCAATATCAGGTCCTTACACGGTGTAGATTCACTTCTCTGCCAACAAAAAGTCGAGCGAAAAACCGAAATCTTAGGGTTGCTAGAAATTTGGAGGACTATGTAATTCTGCAGTGAAATTTCATGAATAAAATCGTATTTTGAGAAAACAAAAAGGTTTCTTGAGGGACATTTTATATAATATCATCTAAGAAATGTCCCTTGTTAAATTTGTAAAAGAGATAATGAGAACAATTTACAAAAAAATGTATAAAAACTAAAAAAATAGTTGATTTGTGGTCCTTAAAATATATATATAGAACCCGTAGTGCCATCTGGTAATTTTTTGAGGAACCAATGGAAGAAATTTTAAAATTTAATTTAAAAAAAGAGGTCGTACTTTTCTTTTACAAAATTATGCCATCTGAAAGAAATAAGTTATTTCAATGACCAAAAAAAATTTTAAGCAAATCGGTTTCATAGAAAATGCGTAGCTGTGATGATAAGAATATAGCATGAAAAGTATAGGACAAAATACTACTGATGGTCACTCTTAAGGAGAATTAATCTAGGTAAATGCCGAAACTTTACAACAAGGTAAATCTTGCGACATAAGAACAGGATGTAAAATAATTATTTTTAATTCAGTCTCTTCTCTGCCTCTTCTGTAGAAAAATCTAAATTATTATATGTTTTGATGCAGATGTTTTATTCTCTCAGGAGCCAAAAAAAAAAAAAAAAAAAAAAAAAAAAAGAATCAGAAAATCCTAATTCTTGGGACATAAAGAAGTTTTTAAATTAGCTCCATCCTTTAAAGGGGATTGAAACTATTCAGGTTCTATTACAGCTGAAGTGAAGAAATTTCGCAGGATGATGAGTTCTTTTAACGTAGACATGATATAAAGAGTTATATATATGTTGAGTGATTGCAAAAGTTCATGCCTGATTTCCGATGCATCAAGTTTCGAAGTGTACCCAAGTGATTTCAAATGGCAAAATGCAGTCGAATTGTCAACATTGAGTCTCTCAGCAATCTCTTCAGTAGTAATCCGTGAATTATTATTCACTAAATCACAGATTAAATCATTATCAATGCCAGAAGGTCGCCCACAGCGAATTTTACTGTTGAGATTGAAATCAACAACACTTTTTAACTGTCCTATAAGCGGGAACACGGTCCAAATAAATATCTTGAGTATTTTTTGTAGCATGTCCAACTCCTGTTTTAAACTCGTATAACATAACATAACATGACAAAAATGTAACTTTTCATTTTCTATTTTGAATATTAACCTTGCACACAAATTAATTTGAAAACTTTTTTTTTAACATTATGTTCACTCATAACACATGTAGATTAATAATAGTTAGTCAGTTAATAACTTGGTTATAAAAGAAACATCAGCACCGTCAAAATTGAAAGTTTCTGCCATCTATGAAATAGGGCACAGACTTTTGCAATCACCCAAAATATTACCTCTCTGTTTTCCTAGAAAACTAGAAGTCTACATATTTTGTTGTGTTTTTTTAATTCTACCCAAAGGTAATAAACTTCCCAAAAAGACATAATTAAAAGAAATGCTAGATCTCATACAAAGTAGATCACTAAGTATAGTGATCCATGTGGAAGTAGACTACTATATTAATAAATATATATGTTCACTAATTTACCCACACATTACAAACAAAATTCCAAATGTGAGTATTGGATAAGAAGTAGATTGAAATAAAAATATTAGAAGTAAGTTTTATATTAAAAAAAAAAACTTTTGAAAGGTATTTTTTACATTTTTTAAAACATAGTATTGTTTGATAACTTTTGATTTAGATAATCTTTCTGTAAATCAGATGTATATTGAAACCATTTCCTAACTGGCTTGACATTTTGTTTTATATTGATGTTATTTTAGTAACAGATCCAGCTATGAAAATTTACCTTTTCTTCGACCCCCACTGACTCCTGAACGCACAAAGTAAGTTTTCCTTGCATTCTTATGATAATTATACAGTTTATTTTTATTTAATATGAAAAATATATTCATTTTATAATTTTCATTTCCTATTTTTAAATTGGTTTGATATATATTTTTAATTTAAGGGGAAACAACAATTTTGAAATCCTATGGAAAACAACAATTGTTGATATACATTTTGCTCATGAACTACTGAAGTGATTTCTATATATTAAAAAATTTGGTAGTTGATCAATTTATAGTTTAGCTTTCTCAAGAAATAAGAATAAAAAATACAATAGCTATGTGATGTCCCAATTTAAAAAAAATCTAGTTTTTTTTATTTTTTTATTTTATTAACATTACCAAAGAGAAGTTGATTTTCCATAAACAAAACAAAACAAAACAAAACAAAAAGGTGGATGTGCCAATCCCAAAACTTTCTTCTATCTCATAAATGTTAATACTTCAAAATTTGTTATCACAGTGCCAAAATTAAATGAGAAAAAAATATATTGAAATCTCATCAGTAGCTCCAGAAAAAAAGGTGCATCAATATCAGCTGCTTTCCATAGGATTTCACAATCTCTGCTGCCAACTTAAATGTTTAAACTATTAACATGAAATCTTTTATTAATCTTATACCTTTTTTATATTTGCCTCTGCAACAATCGGGGAGCGCAGCGTACCACGGGGCCGTTTGAGGCCCTTTTACATTTTTTTTTCAACACTGAGTACTGACCACTTTCTGACACTTGACATGAATGAAAAAAAAAAAAAAATAATTAAAACCAGACAAATTGAAAAGAGAATTTCAATAAGTTTAAAGCATTGAAATGCGGGAAGTGTTGGGCTTTTTAAAGTTCATTATTTGCCTAGAAAGTAAATACAAAGATGTTTTTCTTAAAAACTGTCACTTTATCTCCTTTATTTAGATTATGGATATGCACGAATTTTAGTCTGAAAAAGCAAACTTTTACAGCAGTATTATAGCATAAGGTGTGGCCAGAGGGCACCCCCCAGGCACAAAATTTTTATAGCTGCTGAAATATTACATTTTATAAAACAAATTTTTGCTATAAATTAGGGGGAAAAAAATCAAAGAATTTTATAGGTCAAATATTTTGCTATGATGTTTGATATTGCTCCAGATACCAATCCAAATGTCCCTCTTAATTCAGTATGTGCATATTCAGGGGTCGGAAGTAGTAAAACTACAGTAGTTTGTAATGTAGCACACTACATTTTGAATAATGTAGTGTAGTGAGTAGCACAATACAAAAAATCAGTTTGTAGCGAAAACCTACGCTACTTTTAGGAGCTACTTTAGAGAAAAATGCCATTCTACAAATCACATGGCCATACCTTGTTTTTGTACAAAATTTGTTCTGCTCAACAATTTGAGAATCTCGGCAGCAGTGTAATAGCAATTCAATATAATTCTCTCTCAACAGAACTGAATGCAGTTAACATATTAAGAGTGTATTAGTGAGCTAAGTAAACAAATCTATTGGTAAATACACGTTAATGGTAATTTTATATCCAAATGCAATAATTACTGTAAGAATAGTAAGTAAGTTTTATTCAGTGTATGATTGGCAGTGTGTGATAAATGTGATATATACAAGAGTAGCCCATTCTTATATGTCTTGTTCATATATATAGTTCTTTTTTGTTCCTCCCGAAAAAATATGCTGTAGTTAACCCGGGAGAACTCGCTAGTGAGAATACCCAATTGCTTTTCTTTTACTTTACATTCATATAATATCAACTTTTTTTGGTTGGCTTAGTACTTTTATTCACAAAATAGGTAAAATAATTGAAAAACATTTTGAAATTTTAATTAAAATGAAAAATGATTTAAATAAGAGTCTTAAAAAAGTATGACTGTGAGAGAAAATCTCATGCAGCGAGTTCTCCCGGGTTAAATCTCATTTTTACTTTCCGTACCCATCCAGTGTAAATAAAATATTGTAATCATGATAAAAATCCGTTTATGGAAGTATTGATATGTTTTTATATTTTGAGGTGCCTTGATTTCATTTCAGGTATTTTTACAATATCACTGTATTTAAATAGTGATTGTATTTCTCTTTTAATTGTGTGTATAAACTAACATTTTAGAGACAAACGCAAAACATTTTCATATGTGTTATCTTTCTTAATTTTTTAATGCCCTCAGCTATATCACACTTATTTAATTGTATCCCAGCAGACGTGATATAACTAGTGGTCCCTTTGTTATTTAATCCATGTCTTTAATTTCGGGTGTAAATTGAATACTTTGACAAAATCTGAAAGTAGTGAAGTAGTGACTACTTTTTAAAAGTAGTTTGTAGTCGCTACTTTTTAAAGTAAGCAGTTGTAGTTTACATTATTCATAAGCTGCATTTGTAGTTCACTACATTAAAAAAAAAGTAGTTTTTCCGACCACTGTGCATATTGAGCATGCAGAAATCGCAGTTGAAGAGTCTTTTATTGATTTCATCCGATTAAATGAAAAATCAGCCAATGAAATTACAGAATTTTTTTTGACAATTTTTATGTTGGGGGAAGTATTTTACGTATGCTTTGACATAACAAGACATATATGTTATTTCCTTCACGAATCTGGATTGATCTATAAATGGTAACCTTGAAAATAGATGGATATTTAAAGGAAGTAGCTTTGAATTAAAATAAATAATTAGATCATATTTGATAATACTATCAAAGTATATGTAAGTAACACTACCATAGTAAAATTTTTGATAAAATCAATGGAAAAATACTTTAATTCTACCATATATACAACTTATAGACAGATTACCTTAAAATATAAATTTTTCATTGCTATAAATATTTACAGTAAGGTTCTTCAAAAAATGACAGTATATTACCTAGCCCTTAGAGTATTTTATTTGACTAGTCTAAATACTTTTTATTATTTGTTTTATTTTTGAATTTATGCTTTTCTTTTTTAACAATGTTACATAAACACGTCTTTAGTCAGAGTCAGAAAGCACACTTCACCACTTCAGTTACAAGCATTCATTGTAAGGTGGTATATGCTTGTTTAAGTGTGTTTTATCTCCTCATTAAGTTTGCACCATAAGTTTTAAAACACCCTGCATTAGAGTTACGTTTAGCAACTGGGCCATGATTTTACAGTGTGACTCTGTAGATTCTGGCAATTCAGCTTCAAAAAGATAAATTTTCATTTGAATTAAAGTCTGAAATTTTGTAAATGTGTTTAGTTAGGTTCCCTCTATCAGACAGAAATGTTCAAAATTACATTTTAATATCTAAAAAATATATATATATATATATATCTCATCTTTCTTTCTTTATAGGTCCAGTTGTCCATAAAAATGGAACAAGTGGACCAAGAGGGTCAATGTTCCAAATGTGTTTATATTTTTTAATATGGGGTATCAGGTCCTGTTTGAAAAAGGGTAAACAACTTTTAAAAAATTAAACCAGACAGATCATGTAAATCATCAATGTGTCTAAAAAAAGAAAACACTAAAAGTGAAAATATTAGATTTATTTATTAAAAAAATAAATAAATAAATAAAAATAAAGTAAGTACTTTTGTATTTTAGTATAAGGTAGTAGGTATAAAAGTTACATGGGTATTTTAAGGAAAGAAATAACAAGGTAAATCTATGAACAAATAGCTACGTAAGTACTTAAGTATCTCATTCTCTTTTTTGTTTACCACAATGAGAGTTCGATATGTCCAATAAACCTGTGGAGAATGTAACCATATTGTTATATTGAACCAGACCTGCCAACTGCTACGAAAAAATCGTAGTTGCTACGATTTGGACCTATCAACTACAATGCTACGAAAATCGGTCTTAAACTACGATTTTTTGCAAAAAACACAAACACATTTTTTGTTTCTAGTTGCGATTTTTATCCCGCACAGCATATTTTTCAGGAGTGATTCTGTTGCGAAAGTTTTAAAAAATTGACCATTAGTCCAAAAATTCGGATATTACAAAATGCTCATGGGGAAAAAGAAATCTGGGCTGCAAAACAAACTTCTTAACATAAAACACTTTCTTTATGTATATTAACCACGAATGAATCGTGTTTCTGTAAATATTTATACAGGAATTCGCTTCCTTAGAAACAAAGTGCCATTTTAAGAATTTCTGGAAAAGAAAGGAGGGGGGGTTCTTTGTGTGGCAAGGTTTGAAATAGCGTGCAAAATCGCATGATTTGCGATAAACTACCGCGAATTTCGACAAATGACCGTATAAGAAAAAATCAATTTCGTCAACTGGTCGCAGAAGAAAATAAATTTCGTCAAAGGATCGTGGTAAAAAGTAGTATTGATTTCAGGGGGTGGCCCGGGGGAAGGGAATGTCCCCCAGGAAGATTTGAGATTTTGTGTTTCAATGGCATGAATTTTGTCACAATATCGCAGAAAGAAAACGCGAATTTCGTCAAAAGATCAATAAAAAAATGCAAATTTCATCAAAAGATCAGTAAGAAAACTCAAATTTTCACCGAAAGATCGCAGAAAGAAAACGCTAATTTCGTCAAAAGGATCGCGGAAAAAAAACGCAAATTTCGACAAAGGATCGTGGTAAAAAATGCGAATTTCGTCAAAAGTTCATGGTAAAAAGTGCGGATTTCAACAAGGAATCGTGATAGAAAAATGTGAATTACGATTGCGGAAAAATTGTGAATATCCTGAAATGATCGCAGGAAAAAATCCCGAATTTCGTCAAACTTTTCTGCACTGGGCTAAAAAATTGGAACCAGGCTCCCTTTACAAATGTAAAAAAAAAAAAACGCTGCGAAACGAAAAAAAAAAAACTCTAAAAATCGTATAAAATTTTTCAAAGGAAAAAATTTACTATATTGAGTTGAAATACTGAAACCTTATTCCTTTTACGAATGTCAAAAGATGGCTGTGTAACACGAAAAACCAACCAACCAACTTCCAGATTACATTTTGTGTGCTACGATTTCTCATTTTCAAAGGTTGGCAGGTCTGTATTGAACAGAGCTATTTTTCATTTGTTTCAATAATTTTCTAATAATCTCACTTTGCCTTATGCACGCCTCTTTATCTGTATCGTAAAATTTCGAGATATAGCTATCACACTTAAGAAATTTGGTTTGAACATGCTTCTTTAAAATTTTATTATGTAATTTTAATAAGATATTATGTAATTTTCTTTATTGCAAGCATAAAAAATAAATTAATATAAATTAAAATTATTATTAAAAAAATTATATTATTAATTAAAAATTATTAATTAAAAAATAAATTAAATAAAAAATGGATAAATTAATTTCCCATAATAAGAGAAACTAAAAAAATATTTATAACTGTTGTGATAACTGAAACACCGGCCTTACATTTGAAACATGACATAAACATGTATAAACATCTAATAATATTAATATATTTATGTGTCTCATCTTTTTAAAAAATCATTGTTTAATAAATGTACTTACCGTATTTACCAAGGAAGTTCAACCAAATCGACATTGTTTTTAAAAAAAAGAAATCTAAATTTTCGGCAACCTATCACTGCAAAGACAGAGTTATAATTGAGTTGACATACATTAAGAAGTAGAGATGGGGGTGCAATGTTGACAAAAGCTGAAACTTAAAAAAATCAATAATTTTTTTATAAAACAGCCTATGGCCCAGTTACCTTGTAGGTCTAGTTACCCCTATATATAACACAGATATTTCTATAATTATTATGCTGCAGTAGGGAGATTTTCAAAATTTAATAACCTACATGTAATATTCATTTCAACATTCTCATGCCCACATCACGAATTTATGTCTATGTAATTATAATGCTTATACAAAATGTTATACAGTATTGGTGTGTTTCTTAACATGTACTTGTATTTATTTTCACATTTTAGAAGGGTGTACACCTAGTTCTTCTTATTAAATTTTCCTATATGTTCTACCCCTCCCCACGCCCCATATGTATATAAACTTCTTGCTTTAAATGTACTTTTCTTTTTAATTTGGACGTTACTCAATATGAAACTCAATAAAATGCTACTATATTTTAAAAATAAATATTAATAGATGTAAACACGTGATTTTAATTTATCAATAAGTAAAGTTTGTTTTATAGTTGCTCCCACAGTTAACCAGTAACCACTAGGCAAAGAGTGCCGCCCCAAATTTTCCAAACTCATGCCACTCTGCTCTATTAAGTATTAGAGTTGAACATTGTTAATAGCATTAATATTCATGATTAATGGTATTAACAATGTTTTCATGTTATATAACAATGCTGTCATGTTCCCCTTTTTTTTCCTTCCAGTGCATCAAGTTTACAGATATCTGCCTTCAGTCACTCATTATTGAATCTGATGCTATTTGTTTTCTATGTTAAAGTATTGTATTTGAATCATTTTTAGCAGAATTTTTTAGAGAGAAGCCTTCTAGTTATAGAAAGGTTTATTTTCAGAATAATAAACTAGGGCTTTTCTGACTAATTGAACTGATTTGTATTTTGTACCAAAGAACACGAACAAGTAGTTTCTAATTTTTTTAAATTATTATTTTCACATTCAAATTTAGAATACCTTCAGATAACGTTTATAGTACACCTGTTGCTAAGAGAACATTAACATCCCCATCTACAGAATTTTCTTCCCCATCTAAGAGATCGAGGCTGCTAGACAGTGCACCATTCAGATCACCACTATCAAAGAAGTAAGTGTTCATTGATCCCTTACATGGTTTATTTTTGCTGAAGTTTAATTTTTTGGAATTATTCATTATGTGTGGAATTTGTCTGAATAATAGAGTAACATCTTGTATATCATGCTATTTTCATTTCCAATGTATATTATGGTTGAGGAAAGATGAATTTACTTGCTTGATTTTATGCAATGTTATGCGATGTGCATGTGCATAACAATGCATATAATATGCATGTGTATATCTTTATAAATTTAATATATTCTCTTTGATTCTAATTATAATTGACCTTTCTTATGTGCTTCTATGCAAAATATAATTGAAAGTTTTATTTATTTATTTATTTATTTATTTATTTATTTATTAGGAAACTTCCTAAGCATTTGGCTGGAGACGTTGCATCACTGCTTCAAAGTCCACCCATCCCGAGAAGAAGTTTAAAACATTCTAAAGGTACACCTTCTAAAGATTCTCCTGCTACAGCACCTCAAGGTATTCTCAAAAAGAAAGTGGAACCTGCCAATTTTCCTTCTTCTGATTTTTTTACTTCAAAAACTCCATCTGTGCTTTCTGATGGTAAGTTAACATTCAAATTTTTAGTACTTGTTTAATTTCTCATTGGCCTAAATTAAATCTATTGCTAGACCATGAGATTTAACATTGATAATGCATAATCATGATGTCATTTTTGCCAGTTGCAATGCTATCATGTCGCATGCGATGCATATATATTCAATTTTTATTTATTTTATAAATAACCCAATTTAAACTAATTTAATATTTGCTTAAAGCGATAAAAAAATACGTTATTTCTCCAGCTGGAGATACAGATCTAAGATACAGAAAGGGTTTTTTGCCTTTTAAATGTATTTTTCTCACTTTAAGCAAATATTAAATTAGTTTGATGTTTTCAAGTTATGTTTATATGTGTTTTTATGACCAATTTAGTTTTAATGAAGAATATAAGCTGACTGCTATTTTTCTGGATTTTTTTTCTTGCATAAAAAAAATAATAAATTAAAGATTTCGGACCTTCTGTCTATAATTCAAAATGCTGTGAATTAATGGTTACAATATTATGAAATTTTATATGCAAATGGGCAAACAAAAAAGATATCATATGAAAAACTGTGATAAATGAATATGTATTAAAAATGAAAGGGTTCAATGGCTCCAAAATTACATTTGTGTCTTCTCAAAGCTTCATTTGTTACAGCTAATTATTTGTTACTTTTAAGACTTACATTGTTAGTATGTCGGAAGAGAGACTCTCAAATCTCTCAGAATATACATTTTTACAGGAGAACGGGATTTTGTTAAGAGCTTAGTTTTGGGGAGGAACTAGTCAAATATGGGCATAAACTTACTTTTAATAGGATAAGAACTTTTATTGATGTGATGGTATGACAGCAATAAGGTTTGGCCGCAACCCAATTATCAGTGTGAACTCTTTGAGGGGCTTCCGAGTTGACATCAACTTTATGCCCAGTCTATGGCTGATTGTCTTATTTTTAATGAGCTATTGAGTATAAAAAGTCTAACTCTAGTTTATAAACTATGTAAAATTTTCATTTAAAATTAAAGAATAATATTATATATATATATAAAAAAAAAAGGGTATAATAAAAAAGTAAGAGAGTACTTAAGATTTACAAGGCTTAAAATTTATGAAAAGATAGAAAATAATAAAGTTTAAAAAGTTAATAGATGTTTTAAAATATTTAAAACATAGTTAAGAAAATGAAAAGCTCGGTAAAAGCTGGTAAGGGCAGGCCAGTCAAGGAGGTGACAGATGTTAGGTTGCATGGCTTAAAAAAAAAACCTTTCAGTGTCTTTTTTTTTTTTTTAAGTCTTAATTTGTTAAGTAAGTTTTTTTTCTTTTTAATAAAAAAGTAATAAAAAATTATGCATAGGAAGAGTGTAGAAGTAAAAAATTGACAGGTATGAAGAACTTGGGGTCCCTGAACTAGAGGTCTGCACGAGCCGGAATTTCCGGCCCGGCCCGGTGTAAAAATTGAAAATTTGGCCCGAGCCCGGCCCGCCCCGTACAAAAATTAGTGAAAACAGGCCCGGCCCGATTCAATTTCTACAAAAAAAATCCGTTTTTTCTCGACATACAATTAAGATTCTTTTAATGAATACTACGTACATATTTATGGGAAAATTTTACAGTATATTTTAGATTACTATGTGTTCGCAAAGCAGAAAACACACAATAGTAAACATTAACGATTACACAGTGTTTTAGTCATCGTCTCTACAGATATTTCGAAATTCCAATAAGGATTCATTAAAAAGTTAATGTAGTTCAGAATAAAGGATTAAAAACATGTTACCTTTTGAAGCTGTATGATAAAAAGTAGATTTGCGAAAATATTTCTCTCATTTTTAAGGCTTTTCTCAAATCGAAAGAAGTTACATTTTGACACATTTGAGAATTCATTTCTTTACGGAAACGCGTAAGATTGGCAGGTATTCTTATTCAGAAACTATGTAAATGCCGTCTTTTTCATAGATAAAAGCAATATATCTTTCTCTGAAAATACTGCCAAAGTTAGTGTTATGAATCGAATTTCCGGAAGCGATAGCACAGGAAAGGAGAAAAACGTACAGTCACATGACAAGAATCTCTGTTATCTCTGTAAGTAATTTATCAAATATGGAGAAAGCTATTCATTTCCAAATGCCTTCAATAGTCAGGCCTGTGAATTTTATGCCTTTATAGTTAAAAATGAGTCAGAAAATGTGTTTGAAAGTTTCGCATTGTTGAGCAGTGAATATGAGAACCCCTTAAGGTATATTTCCAAAGATACTGTTAACAGAAGTTCATTATCACTATTAATACTTTTACAAAACATAATGCCTGTTCTACACATCCTGAGATCGATTAAGACCAGTTCCGTCCCGGCACGAGTCTGCTGAAAAAAAATTAAACCCGTAATCAGACATCTTGTAACTGTACGATGCCGATCTCTACGATGGACATGTTACATATCTGTATTGATGTTGTTAAACTAACATCGGCTCATGACGCACATTTATACTTCTCGAGAAAATCATATTCATTGAAAATGGCTCTTATTTTATCTGCTTCACTTGAGATCTTATATCGGCCCGATTAATTTTTTTTATCGGCCCGGCCCTGCAGGCCCGTTCAATTTTTTTGCTGGCTCGGCCCAGCCCGTTGAAAAAATTGTCCTAATTCTGCCGGCCCAGCCCAATGGAAAATTCGCGTTCATTCTGCTGGCGCGGGCCGGGTATGGGCCTCGGGCCAAGCCCAGGCCCGTGCAGACCTCTACCCTGAACATACATAATCATGGAAAATCTTGACTTTTGCAATGGACTGGCTGGAAGGCCTCATAATTGCGTAGCTCAGCAATAATTTCATTAGGGGGTTATAAAGATTTTTGTAAAATTTCGAGGAAAGGTCAATAACTCTTTTCCTGAAGGTGGGAGCATTAAGGTCTCCAGACGTCTAAGCCCCTCGATCTAGGATGACTCACAGAGTTAGATCAAGGGATGGTAGTATTATTGATGATAAGTCTATTAGGGTAGGTGAATTTTCTAGAGAAATAGATAGCAGAGGTTTTACTTTCATTTATACGAACACGCCATAGGTTACACTAGTTTATGAGTAAGTCTAGATGAATCTGTAGGTACCTGTATAGGGCGTGGATGCATAGATTGCTGTATTGTCTGCATAAAGAGCTAAATAAATGTGAAGAGAATGTGGAATATCATTAAAGAACATGTTGAAGAGGAGAGGACCAAGGACACTGCCCTGAATAATGCCACTGAGGATTAAGAAAATAGTTGAGATAATATTGTTTATGCAGGTCACTTTGAGCCTCACAGAGACTATATTTTTTCTATGCTAAAAGTAACTAAATGTCCATATTTTAACACAATCTTTTTAGAGCATCACAATAGACTAGATTTGCATAAGCTACAAAAATTTTGAAACGTTCAGACAGGTAGAATTATTTTTTACAAAATAAAATGTGTGAAAATTTCAACGATATCGGTAAAAACTTGTGTGTTTTGCCATGGTTTTGTTCGCTTTCGGTACGCATAGACTCCAGAAATCAAATTACCCAGAAAATAAAATACCATCTCTCTATTCTAAAAAAAAGTAACTACCGCTGTCACCGCCGCCGCCGCCGGTTTTGAATTTTTTGTGACCGAAGGTCTTTCTTCGTTAATATTAACAAAAATAATGCATACAAAAATATGAAAATCGGTAGTGTTATACAGAAATGTTTGATAAACACGCTGATGCAGACAGTTTTCAAATCGAATAATTATTTTAAGAGATATTTAATGCTAAAGTTGGACAAAATCGTTCCACTAAAAAAGTTTTATAGTAGCAAAAACTATACATCGGAATTTAATAATTTTTAGTTCATTTTATACGTTATAATTTCCCGGTGTGCAGAATTGATTTATTTTTTTAATTTGACTCATTTTTCGAGGTTTTATATCTATTTTAAATTCAAATTTTCAGCATTTCGAGAGATATTTTTTACAGATTTTAGAAAGTGATATTAATTTAAACTGTTGCCAACTCTATAAAGAGCGGAAACAATAATGTTTGCTTAAAAAAAAAAAAAAAAAAAAAAAAAAAAAAAAAAAAAATATTTATACGTGTAATAAATTAAAAATTTATTTACACGTGACTATTATAAACAGAACAAAAAACATTTGGAATTAGAATTAAATAATTATGTACAAAAAGCTGGAACTTATTAAAAATTACGTCATAAAAACTATATAATTACACGTAAATTTTAAGAGAGAAAGGAATTTGTAAAATAATAAATTTATTAACATGCGTTGGAAGTGTTAAATAGGAGAAATTACGTCATATTTACGTCACATTACAGTTATTACATAAAATGAACACAAAATAATATTGCAAAACGGTTTAAATTTATAAATTGCACTAGACATTTATTTGATATTTTGAGAGGATACTTTTCAACTATTTTTCTTAGGAAAGCGCAAATAATATTTTATTCCTAACACAAGTATTTTCACATGAATATTAAAAAGAGAAAGAATAGTTTGGTCAAAATTACGTCAGATTAAAAACGATTAATTTAAAATGTCTCATTTAAAAGAACTTTCTTTTCGCTTTGTTAAAAAATACCGGGAGACAAAGATTCTGTTTACTTAATTCCTTTTATATTAGCTTATTTTGAAATGTTGTTACACGTGTCTACGTCATCAAGTTATTTTTATTTCGACGTTTTATTTGTATTTTTATTAATGTTATACTAATTTATTTGTTCTTTCGTTATTTAAAATAAAAATTATGTCAATTTGTATAATTTGGCGAGTGGTTTGGCGATTTATATAATTTGGCGAAATTAGTCGACGGGATAATCAAGTAATACCGCAGCGGATTTGGCGTTAAAATTTCCCCAATCAAAGAGAAATAAATAGAAATCCGTTTATAGGGAGATCGCCACTGTTTTTTTTCAATTCCTACTATTAGTTCACACTCTCCCTATATTTGTTTATTTATGTATTTATTTATTTATATATTTATCTTGTTCAAATTTTCAGTCGTTAATAAAATACTCATTATACATCCTATCAAGTTGAAATAATTTTTTTTTGAACTTGTACTGGATGACAATTGATGTTAATACAGTTTTTTCAAATATTAATTAATTAATTTTAGTTTTGCATGGGAAACAAAATGGCGGCTATTGGTTATCGAAGGTCAATGAAAATATTTTCAATAAGGGGTTACCATAGGGGGTATCCTGTTCTGTCGCCAAATACCACCAAGTTTGTCGCCAACTTGGCAATATACCGCCAAATTTGGCGTCCAAAATAAGTCGCCAAAAGTGACGCCAACTTGGCGATATTTCTAATATTTCGTCAAATTCCCATAGAATTCCATTGTAAACCTACTTGCTTATAGAAAATCAACAAATTGAGATATTTTAATGCAATAAAAACTAATATTAGCTTAAGGGATTATATTAAATTTTTCTTTGGTGACCTAAGTATGAATTGACTTTAAAAACAAAATTTTTATATTACTTGTTTAAATTATAATTCAATCGTTCGAAATCTTTTTATAGCCGACCACATTAGCGTGCATTTAGAGTCTGCGGTGTCTGGACGGGGGTTGGCGAGCGTAGCTCGTAGGGGGCCGAGCCCCCTAGTATAGTATATGCTTTCAATTCATTTTTTTTTTTTTTTTTTTTTGTGATTTTTTTCCCCTTAAAAATATAAATTCAGACAAAATGGAGTTAAAGATATAAAATCATACAAATTTGAGGTTCATTTAGTTGTCATTCATCACGGGCCCAAACAACGCCGGGCGGGTCAGCTTCTAGTAATATAAAGCATAAGAAATATCTGGAAACATTGATAATACAATAGTATTAACAGAAGAGTTATTTGAAAGAAAGAATAATAAAATAATATTGTTGAAAAGTTATAAATTTGATGTTTTAAAGTTTTGTGGCCATAACGTTCTGCTTTGCATGTCCTCTGGCTATTTTTGTGCTAATTTTGTTTAAGTCTTTACAGCACAAAAATTTTAAATTATATATAAAAACTAAGTTCTGGGGAAAATATAAATTTATGGCACAGAAATACAAATATTTGATACAAAAATCCAGTTATGTAAAAAATACAAACATTACAAAATTAATCTGATGAATGTGATTACTGAGATAAAAAAAATATTTTTTAATGTACAGAATAGTCATAGTAACCAAATTATGATAATATGAGAAAAAAAGATGTGAAACTCATTTCCTCACATTTTTTCAAATTGTGAACAGCTATTAAAAAACATCAAAATACGCAGGAGTGTAAAATTATTTAAACGTAGAAGAATATATAAATATTTAAAAATAATGTAACATAAAATTTACAAATAGGTATGTAAATAGAAAGTATAACATGAAATCTATTTACATGGACTTACTTGCACGGTAAGTAGTGTTTATCCTAAACCTCAGGGCAGGGCTCGAAATGTACTGTAGGAAACCGGAACGATATTGCTGGTTCCGGAAATTCTGACAAATATTGTTCCGGTTTGTGAAATTATGGTAAATATCGTTCCGATTCGTGCAATTATTAAAACATATTATTACAGTTTTATATATATATATAGCTTATTGTCGAGGGGTCTCTCAATGGGCGAAATCGTGTACGAGATTACGGAATCACCTTGATTACAGCTGATTCAGCTGATTACTATGATTACATGTGATTATACCTGATTACACCTAGATTACATGTGATTATACCTGATTACACCTAGATTACATGTGATTATACCTGATTACACTTGATTACAGTTGATTTCACTTGGAAATACGTGATTATATTGCTAAAATTTATGATTTAACAGTTTTACTCGATTTTATTGCCTTCCAAAAATCTGTTTTTTAAGATTTGTCCAAAATAAGAAATAAGTATCAAGCAGGACGGTGATTTGCCTATCACTGTTCTGCTGACAGTGGCGTAGCTAAGGGGGTGGGGTCTGAATCTCACCCCAAATGATGGGCTCGTACACTAAATCATGAATAATAAAAGTAGTAACTTCTGCTAAAACGGCAAATTTTTTTTCTTTTTTTACATGTTAACTTTTTAGATTTGTCCAAAATAAGAAAATAGTATCAAGCGGGACGGTGATTTGCCTATCACCGTTCTGCCGACAGTGGCTTAGCCAAGGGGGTGGGGTCGGAATGTCCCCCTCTAACGATGGGCCCGTACACTAAATCATGAATAATAAAAGTAGCAACTTGTGCTAAAACGGCAATTTTTTTTTTTATTTTTTTTACATGTTAACTTTTTAGATTTGTCCAAAATAAGAAAATAGTATCAAGCGGGACGGTGATTTGCCTATCACCGTTCTGCCGACAGTGGCTTATCCAAGGGGGTGGGGTTGGAATGTCCCCTCTAACGATAGGTCCGTACACTAAATCATGAATAACAAAAGTAGTAACTTCTGCTGAAACGGCAATTTTTTTTTCTTTTTAGCTCACAGGCTATCAAAGCCTGAGAGCTAATGTGCCCGCCCGTTCTGTATGTATGTACGTACGTACGTATGTATGTATGTATGTATGTACATAACGCGATAACTCTTGATAGAAACATCCGATTTGCTTCAAAATTTTTTTCTAGGTTCATTGTGATAAGGCGCTTCCCTGATTAGTTTTGGGAGCTCATTGATTAAGGATAAAGGGGGAAAAACGGGGTTAGTCCATCCCCTTAATTCAGATAAATGGGTTTTTCATGCAGAATCATTCGATTTGCTCCGAATTTGGTATACCGGTTTATTATGTTAAGGAACTTCCCTTTATTAGTTTTGGAGGTTCATTGGTTAAGGATAAAGGGGTGTTAGTCCACCCCTTAATTCAGATAAATGGGTTTTTCATGCAGAATCATTCGATTTGCTCCGAATTTGGTATACCGGTTTATTATGTTAAGGAACTTCCCTGATTAGTTTTGAGGGTTCATTGGTTAAGGATAAAGGGGGGTTAGTCCACACCTTTAATTCAGATAAATGGGTTTTTCATGCAGAATCATTCGATTTGCTCCGAATTTGGTATACCGGTTTATTATGTTAAGGAACTTCCCTGATTAGTTTTGAGGGCTCATTGGTTAAGGATAAAGGGGGAAAAGGGGGGTGGTTAGTCCACCCCTTTTAATTCAGATAAATGGGTTTTTCATGCAGAATAATTCGATTTACTCTGAATTTGGTATACCGGTTTTTTATGTTAAGGAACTTCCCTGATTAGTTTTGGGGGTTCATTGGTTAAGAATAAAGGGGGAAAAGGGGAGCTAGTTCACCCCCTTAATTCGTTTTTCATGCAGAATAATTCGATTTACTCTGAATTTGGTATACCGGTTTTTTATGTTAAGGAACTTCCCTGATTAGTTTTGGGGGTTCATTGGTTAAGAATAAAGGGGGAAAAGGGGAGCTAGTTCACCCCCTTAATTCAGATAAATGGGTTTTTTATGCAGAATGATTCGATTTACTCCGAATTTGGTATACCGGTTTATTATGTTAAGGCTGTTGGTCACTTGCAGAAAATATCACGTTCGGCTGAGAGAGTAGTTTGTTCCTACCCCCCTTACAAGCTGTCAAGAAGCATTTATCCTTAATTGCCGTGAAGTCCAACTGTCCAACATCTTATCAGCTGTCTGTTGACAAAAATTTATGACCCAGTGGGGGTAGGGACTTTTCTAGCAGCCCATATTCTAGCAGTCATTTTCGTTAGATAGAAGGGGCACATTACTTCAATTTACAGAATGCTTTGGCAGTTTTTAAAATAGTCGAGATCACTTTGAACAATTTTACTCTTATTATTATTACAGCGACGCAACCGTCGCTGTTTCATGTAAGTTAAAGTAGAATAATTACGACTTTTATAAATGCATAAATTTTAGCAAATGTTTCATGAAAATGAAATATGACAATAAAAAGTGATTCAGTATAGTTTTTCTGGCTAAAATGATTTACTTGTTTCACCTTTACTTATTTATATCGTGTTTATTATATTATCATCTTTGCCTTCAAATTTAACCATTGTAAATTTTAAACAATTAAATAATAAACATATTGTTTATGACTCGTTTTGTAAATTTAATTATGTAATATTCAAAGTTTCTGAATTTCTTCTTTTGTTTATGTAAAGCAACATTAATTTACTACTGAAAAGTCAAAACACAATCTATTATAATTAATTACTACAATATGTATTTAAATAAAAGACTGTTTATAGATAAAAATATTATTATAGGTCATTATGTAAAGAAAATATGGACAGAGAGTGGCGATTTTATTCTATTAGTTACACACAGTGATATGGGATAGGTAAATACGCAGGTATTACCTGGAGTATGCACCTGGGTATTTATCCGAGCCTTGGGTAAATACCTAAAAATTGGGTATTTTCATAGTTCACTGTAAAAAAATATAATCCTGTAAAATATTTTTAATGACAGGGGAATATGTCGCACATTGGAACATCCCATCAAAATATATTTATTTCACCTGTTTTAATTTCATATTTGTACTCATCAATAGCAGTATTGTAAAGAATACTTTCAACCATAAATCCTGTGCTCAAATCAAAACTTATTCATTATGTTGTGTTTAACAATCAAAAGTATTTTTTTTTTTAGCTTAGATATTTTAATAATAATGATAAGAATTAGAGAGGAGAAATTGTTGTAGTGTAAGGCACTCATTTATTGCTAATTTTATTCGAAATATGCCTTTTTATCAGGGCTGGAAATGGAAAAATATACGAACCGAAACACTATTTTCAAAATTATTGTCGACTTTTTTTTTTTTTTTTTTTTTGCAAGTACAGTAAAGTTCCGATTATCTGAGTCCTGCTAACCGAATTTCCGCTTTAGCCGAGTTATTTCCTTCTGATGGACTGATAGCTTCCATTATTATGAAACAGCCATTATAAATGAAGTGATAGGTGAAGATGAAAGAGCAGCCGTAAAAAGTTAGAACTCTGATTTTCTGGTCAGAATGGGGGAAAAAATGGCCATTTTTTTAAATTTTTTTTTAAATAAATATATTGTAATAACTACTAACCATATCTTCATTGTAAAGAAATTGATGACAATGCAGGTAAAAAATCGAATTTTAAAAGTTTTAGATATAGGAAACCAAAATTACAGCTCCTCGAAGTAGTTTTGAGTTATGTTTAAAAAACTGACCACTTTCAATCTGGTTTGCAACCGTTACAGATTGATTTAACATGAGGAATTCCAAACTTGAAACCTGTCTAACTCCAAAACTACTTTGCTGAATTACTTCTCTTTTGATTTCTAATGTAAATATTACCGAAAAAAAAAATATGTTGACAAAATTATGTGTTCGAATTGAAAATTTCAGAGTTTAGTCCAATTTCACTACTAAGACGACACCAAAACTTATCTTTAAGATATAATTTCCAGATAATGGCTATTTTTCTTTATTTCAGGGACAATTTGATGATTAAAATGTATAAGGTGTTTATCTCACTCACTCATTCTCTCCCTCTTTTTTTTTTTTTTTCCGACTGTACATTTTAGAGGCAAGAACTTTGAAATGGATGAATAAAGTAATTCTTCAGTTATTTCTCTATTCAATCAAATGATATAATATTAAATATACTAGATACAACATACATGCAGCAATACATGCGATATATATATGATTCACAAAGACAAAATATCAAAGTATTATTAATACATGTATACAAATGAGGGGGAAAGTATTATCAAATGAATATTAGTATTTCGCATGTTAAGTACACCCCTGCCCTCCCCCCCCCCCCCCCAACCTTGCTCCCACCAAAAATATTCATAACAATATTAACTGAAAGGGAAATAAAAATAATAATAGGTTTGTGCTGCATATTTAAATTTTCAAATAATATTCATTTTTTAAATTATGTGATTGTAAATTCAGATTAAAAAGATGCAGAATGCTTGTCAAAAAATTATTATTATTATTATTATTTTATGTTTTTCCCCGAAGCTTATTATTACACCTTTCCTTAAGAATATAAAAATTTTGTTATAGAACAAAAAACTATAATTTCTGTATTAATTCTGCATTGACATAGTTACATCCGAATGTAAATATTACCCGATCTGTCTTTTTTCTTACAGATCATTTACACTGGCCTCCAAAAGTTAAGGTACAGGGACTGGATGCTTTCGGTTGCACACGTTTTGTCGAATATCTACAAAAATTATTGGCGAATTGTTCTTGAACTTCTGGGATGAAAAGAACATGTTTGATTTTATATTTCCCGGTGAATATTTAGTCGGGGGTACAATTAGAGGGCTAATAATAAATTTAATAATAAAATAATATTTGCGATCCCCTATGTAACAGGAAAGGTCCGAAATGGTTTGTCACTGTGGTAAATGACTATTTGGCTCCTGTTCAACGTTTGTATGCATTTGTGTAAGCATAGCACTCATATTCGTGAAGATGTTAACGTTTTTGTGAAAAATTCAAAAGGTTTTTGTTTATAGCATTCAGAGTTTTCAACCAAATTTAACACCACTTTCCAAAAACCTGACAAAGAGTAGTAGAAACATAATACTGCAATTAAAACATGAATATATTGAATATTTGATGAGATATGTGCATTTTTATGAGATAATTTTTAACTGCGCATGCGCGGAAGATTTCAAAATTTTTATTTCATAATTTGGTAGTCAGTATTTTGGGGCAACTTCAAAAAAAGTTCAATCAAATATTGTGAAAACTTAGAAAGATATAGCGAGCTGATTGAAAAGTTGTGGAAAATCCCTTATAATAAAGCTATTTCTAGGAAGCAACTCACTATATCGACCCTATCTTTGTGAATTTTCGCGATATTTGACTGGACTTTTTATATAAGTTGACTTAAAAAGCTTACTACCAAATTATGAAATAAAAATTTTGAAATCTTCCGCGCATGCGCAGTTAAAAATTATCTCGTAAAAATGCCCATATCTCATCAAATATTCAATATATTCATGTTTTAATTGCAGTATAATGTTTCTACTACTCTTTGTCAGGTTTTTGGAAAGTTGCGTTAAATTTGGTTGAAAACTCTGTATGCTATAAACAAAAACCCTTTGAATTTTTCACAAAAACGTTAACATCTTCACGAATATGAGTGTTATGCTTACACAAATGCATACAAACATTGAACAGGACCCAATTAGCCATTTACCACAGTGACAAACCATTTCCAGCCTTCCCTGTTACATAGGTGATCGCAAATATTATTTTATTATTAAATTTATTATTAGCCCCCTAATTGTACCCCCCGACTAAATCTTCACCGATAAATATAAAATCTAACATGTTCTTTTCATCCCAGAAGTTCAAGAACAATTCGCCAATATTTTTTGTAGATATTCGACAAAACGTGTGCAATCGAAAGCATCCAGTCCCTGTACCTTAACTTTTGGAGGCCAGTGTAAATAAAGCACATTTTTTTATGTAGATTAAAACTTAGGATTAAAAGTTATTTAAAATGCATTAATTACTCAAGATATACCATAGTAGAGTTTTCTCATCCATTAGGAAGATTCATAGATATCTTTCACATATTTTATCAAATTCTTTTCTTTTCTTTTTTTAATTTTGATGATCTTTCAATAAAATTTACACTATTAACAAATATCCAAAATTGCTAAGCTCAATACATATAATTAATTTTCAGTTCATTCTGGCATTGTCATCTATTCAATTTAAAGATACAATATTCAATATAGATCAATATACATGCTGCATAATATATAACTGCAAAAATTTTGCGCAAATTACAAAATTTCAGGAAAAATACATGGGTGATTAAAAAAAAAGGTATCTCAGAATTTCATGGCCTTATTTACACATAACAAACATTTTTATAATTTTCTCGCAGAAATTTTTTCCGAAAAATTGCATGAAAAGCAAAACTGATTTATTTGTAATGGTGTACAACAATACATAACGGAATCCATTTATTTATCTTTTTTTATTTATTCATTCTCTATTTTTTTTAGAATTTCATTTATTGTTAAAACTATGCTTTGGAATAAAATTTGTCAAGAATATCATAATTGAAATATACTTGGATACATTGAATGATTGCATAATGTTTATTTATACCTACTTTCTAATAAAATAAAGCTCACTTTTTATTACCATACAATTTTTGATCATTGAAATTTTTTCTGTAAAACATGAAAGAAAAACAAAATCTTGATTTAAAAATAATAATAATAAATATCACTGAAAAATGCAGTATTATGTACAAATAAATCACAGATTATGTATATTACAAATTAAATATTAAATTCAGCATATATCTATCTATATATAATGCTCTTCAAAGAATTAAAATACCAGGAATAATGTACTATATATTATAATACTATATTATAATAATTAGATATTACGAGTTTAGTTTAAACTAAATAATTTATAGTAATATTACCACATAAAAGCTGCAAAAGTATTATTCAAAATACTTCACAAATTCATAAACAAATTTTACAACAAAGAATTTGTTTGTAAAGGGCTGTACATATATAACGTTATCAAATTTAGGGGAATTGTGGACCTCTTCCCCCCTTTACAATATCATACGTTATCATTCCTCGAGCCCCCCCTCCCCCCAATCGTTATCAATGTCTAAGAATTCTTTATATTTTTACAATTTTTTCTTCCTTTTTCTTTTCATACGTTTGCAGCGATATTATACATTTATTATTCACATATTTTTCTGATTTTAATGAAGAAAAGTCAATAAAGTACTATTAAACATGAAATAGCTTTATACCAAAAAACATTTTAAGGAAATATTACATAAAAGTGTTTAATAATAGCTTTTTATTACATAATACATTTTCCTGCACTTGCTCCCTGTATGGGAAAAGAGTAAGCAGAAGTAAGTTCTTATCAACAAAACAACTGGCCAGTATTCTTCCCCATTTTTTTACGAGTAAAAAAACAAGTATAATTTCGAACCTGGTTACTCTAACAACGCATTATATGCTCATATGGCAGAAGAGTAGGAATGCCAAACGTTGGTATATTCCATATTTTAGAATAAAATTATTTTATAATTATTTAATTTGTTTTAGTAACAACTTTGTACTTTCATAAAGATAGATAGCGGACTAAGCAAAAAGTTAAAAGACTATTTTGATGCAAAAAAAAAAAAAAAACTTGGATAAAAAATGATAAAGATTATCAAAAGACAACACCTCCTATAGGTACCTTACGATATCTCCAGCGGCAGTAACAACGCGACACGGCGACATAGTCGCGGACAAAAATAATCTTTTGCGGACAATTATTGTGTGCACTAATGAAATCAATTTAAAAAAGTGTCCGCAACTTTTGGACAATTTTTTCCCGCGAATGAAACGTCAATTTTGGCAAAATATCGCATAAAAATTTTGAATTTTGGCAAAAGATTGCGCAAAAATCGTGAATTTTGGCGTTAGATCACGTAAAAATCGTGAATTTTGGCGTTAGATCACGTAAAAAGCGCGAATTTCGCCAAAAGATCGCGTAGAAAGTGCGAATTTCGTCAAACGATCGTATAAAAAGCGTAAATTTCCCCAAAAGATCGCGTAAAAAGAATGAATTTTGGCAAAAAAGCGTGTAAAAAGCGTGAATTTCGGCAAAAGATAGCGCAAAAAGCGCAAATTTCTGCAAAGATCGTGTTAATGGCGTGAATTTTGGCAAAAGATCGCATAAAAAGTGAATTTCAGCAAAATATCGTGTAAAAATTCTTTTGTACAGCCCTGTATATTACATATATATTTTTATGCGCGTAATATATAAAGCTGAAATTTAATTCAGGCAAAATCACTCTTAAAACTCGTCACTCCTCATTTTTATTTATTTATTTATTTATTTTTCTACTCTCCCACTATATCCCTACCCCTTCCAAAATGTTTACCCCACACCCCTCCTTTCCTTTTCTTCCTGCACACTGAGTTTGAAATACTATACTATTTTGAAATAACGAATTGTAAACAGTCTTCTAAAAATCTATTGCTACATGCCGGAACTCCTCGCAATTTGAATTGAATGCGCAAATACTGTATTTAAGAAATTGCTACCCTATACTAACCCTTTCGGGACGGGTGATGCATATATGCATCATCAAAAGGTTCAGTTCATGTGGAATCTGTTTTTTTCATTAATAAATTATTTTTTTGTCCTTTTTAATTACAGTATTGTTTGGTATTTTTCAAGTAAAGGGAACTATTTTAAAAAAAGCGGTGCCATCCAAATAAAATTTGTGCAAGGGATGCCGTCTCGAAAGGACTAAAAAAAGGCTTTTGATTCTTGAGGTATTTTGTTTTGATTCTTGAAACTCCTTGATTTATATTTAAAGAAACGAATACTAATTCTAAATTAATACTTTGACATAGGTGAAAAACTTTAATTCACCTTTTTAAAAAATATTTTGTGAAAAAAAAAAGAAAAAAAAAAAAAGAAAGAAAAAAAGAAAAAACATAAGCAGTTTAAATTAAAATTATTACTCTAAAAATAAGAGTAATGAGAATTAAGATTTTTTTTATTGTTAAATGCAATTTGATGTATTTTTCCGTTATAACTTAGCTACATAGCTAATATAAATAATCTAAAATTGAATATAAGAACTTAAAACGTGAACAATTATGAAAAACTATAATAAAACTTATTGGAAAATTATTGAAATGAACTACATAAAGATTTAAAATATTCAGTTTAAAAGCATGGAAAGAAATTTTGGTTATAAAATTACGATTCCTGAAAATTAAATGCACTTCCAAGCAGGGCCCGACCTCTGAAGCTATGGGAAGTACAGCTTCATTTCGGTGCCCCCTAGAAGGGTTATACCAGAAGGGTTTTCTAAATTGTAACTCACCAATGCTATAAATATTACACCAAAGAGTGGCTTATTTGAGTGCACATATAGCTATAAAAGGTTTAAATTAAAATTAAACACATATAGCTAATAAAACAACTTTTTATATTCTCTTATATATACTATGAACAGGAAAATTGGACGCAATCAAGAAAAATATGGAAAAATAATTTTGCATAGTATTGACATAAAAATATTAAATTCATCATGTATGCTCAATATAAAATATCAATATTTTGAAATATTTCTTTCAATTTTAGCAGTAGTTTAAGTTACTAATATTTTATGTTGTGCATACAAATCAAGTTCAATATTGTTCAAATTCAATGTGTAAAATAAACATACATCTAAAATAATGGACAAACTGAAGAATTGTGATCATGTGGTTTAAACTACTGGTGTATTATGTATATGAAAAATTAATGTGTTATGAAAGATATTTTCATGAAACACTTATAAATACACACACGCGCACATTACAAACACACACACACACATATATATATACAATTTTTGAATGGAATTAATTTAATATAACAATTGGGGCCGCCTGTTTTCTCAGTTTCGAATTCTGTTTTCTCAATTTCGAGTCCCTTCAAAATTTTCTGAGGGAAGCAGAAGCTAAACGTGCCTGTTCGGTAATCAAGGCCTGCTAAATTGACTTTGAAAACTTCCATATCCCTTACCTATTTCTACCCCTTTTAACTATACCCCCGACCCAACTTTTATTACCCCGGAGTCCGAGCAAACGCGGCGGGGTGTCCCTCCCCATGGAGTGATGGATTGTGTCGAGGGGGTAGGCAATGGACTGATCAGAATATACATATATGCATTTTGTTCTAATTATAGCTCCCTCCCTTAGAGGTCTGCACGGGCCGGAATTTCCAGGCCCGGGCCCGGCCCGGCCCGTACGAAAGCTATCTTGGCCCGGCCCGGCCCGTGTAAAAATTGGAAGTTCGGCCCGAGCCCGGCCCGGCCCGTTGTAAAAATTGGAAGTTCGGCCCGAGCCCGGCCCGGCCCGTTGTAAAAATTGGAAGTTCGGCCCGAGCCCGGCCCGTACAAAAATCAGTGAAAAACGGCCCGGCCCGATACAATTTCTACAAAAAAAAATCCGTTTTTTCTCAACATACAATTAAGATTCTTTTAATGAATACTACATACATATTTATGGGAACATTTTACAGTATATTTTACTTTACTATGATGTTCGCAAAACAGAAAACGCACAATAGTAAACATTAACGATTACTTACAGTCATCATGTATACAGACATTTCAAAATGGAAATAAGGATTCATTAAAAGATAAATGTAGTTCAGAATAAAGGATTAAAAACAAGATAACATTTGAAGCTGGATAATAAAAAGTAGATTTGTGAAAATATTTCTCTCATTTTTAAGACTTTTCTCAAATCCAAAGGAGCTACATTTCGACACATTTATGAAGTCTTTTCTTTTCGGAAACGTGTAAGATTGGCAGGTATTCTTATTCAAAAGCTATGTAAATGTCGTTTTTTTTCATAGATAAAAGCAATATATCTTTCTGAAAGTACTGTCAAAGTTAGCGTTTTGAATCGAATTTCCGGAAGCGATAGCACGGGAAAGGAGAAAAACGTACAGTCACGTGACAGGAATCGCTGTTATCTCTGTAAGTAATTTATTAAATATGGGAAAAGCTATTCGTTTCCAAATGCCTTCAATAGGCAGGCCTGTCAATTTCATGCCTTTATAGTTAAAGTTTTTGTCAGAAACATGTGTCTGAAAGCTTTGCATTGTTGAGCAGTGAATATGAGAACCACCTTAAGGTATATTTCCAAAGATACTGTTAAGAGAAGTTCATTATCACTATTAATATTACAAAACAAAATAAATGTTCTACACATCCTGAGATCGATTAAGACCACTTCCTTCCCGGCACAAGTCTGCTGAAAAAAAATTAAACTCGGAATCAGACATCTTGTAACTGTACGATGCCTATCTCTACGATGGACACGTTACATTTCTGTATTGATGTTGTTAAACTCGCATTGGCTCGTGACGCACATTTATACTTCTCGAGAAAATCATATTCATTGAAAATAGCTCGTATTTTATCTGCTTCGCTAAAATTCTTCTATCGGGCCGACAGGCCCGATTAATTTTTTTGCCGGCCCGGCCCGGCCCGTTTATTTTGTCTGTCGGCCCGGCCCGGCCCGTTGAAAAAATTGTCCTAATTCTGCCGGCCCGGCCCGGCCCGTTTGAAAATTCGCCTTCACTCCCCCGGCCCGGCCCGCGGGCCGGGCCGGGTACGGGCCTCGGGCCAAGCCCGGGCCCGTGCAGACCTCTACCCTCCCTAATTAATTGAAATGAAATATCTTTATATCAATGGATAAATTAGAAACTGTACATTTTTTCGTGTTTTTTTAAATTTCCAAACGACCTAATAGAACTGCCAGAATTTACAGTTTAATGAGAGGTAGAAAATTTTTTGGTCATGGTCCGAGTATTTCACGTAAAATCAAATATTTAAAATTATTTTTAATATAAAATGAAAACTAGGATGAATAGCGGCAAGTTTTAAGAATTGCATACAGAAAACAAAATTCAAAAATCTTAATTTTTTCATGAGATATCCTTAGAAAAGTGAGAAAAAATATTCCCATAGGTTTACATGGAGAACGAAAAACGGGATTGTAAGTGATCAGCACCCTTAAGGAACTTCCCTGATTAGTTTTGGGGGTTCATTGGTTAAGAATAAAGGGGGAAAAGGGGGCTAGTTCACCCCCTTAATTCAGATAAATGGGTTTTTCATGCAGAATGATTCGATTTGCTCCGAATTTGGTATACCGGTTTATTATGTTAAGGAACTTCCCTGATTAGTTTTGGGGGTTCATTGGTTAAGGATAAAGGGGAAAAGGGGGGGGGGGTGGGTTAGTCCACCCCTTTTAATTCAGATAAATGGGTTTTTCATGCAGAATAATTCGATTTACTCTGAATTTGGTATACCGGTTTATTATGTTAAGGAACTTACCTGATTAGTTTTGGGGGTTCATTGGTTAAGAATAAAGGGGGAAAAGGGGGGCTAGTTCACCCCCTTAATTCAGATAAATGGGTTTTTCATGCAGAATGATTCGATTTACTCCGAATTTGGTATACCGGTTTATTATGTTAAGGAACTTCCCTGATTAGTTTTGGGGGTTCATTGGTTAAGGATAAAGGGGAAAAGGGAGGCTAGCCCGCCCCTCTTAAATTAGATAAATGGGTTTTTCATGCAGAATGATTCGATTTGCTCCGAGGTTGTTATACCGGTTTATTATGTTAAGGAACTTCCCTGATTAGTTTTGGGGGTTCATTGGTTAAGGATAAAGGGGGAAGGGGGGCTAGTCGACCCCCCTTAATTTATATAAACGGGTTTTTCATGCAGAATTATTCGCTTTGCTCCAAATTTGGTATACCGGTTTATTATGTTAAGGAACTTCCCTGATTAGTTTTGAGGGTTCATTGGTTAAGGATAAAGGGGGGTTAGTCCACCCCTTTAATTCCGATAAATGGGTTTTTCATGCAGAATGATTCGATTTGCTCCGAAGTTGGTATACCGGTTTATTATGTTAAGGAACTTCCCTGATTAGTTTTGGAGGTTCATTGGTTAAGGATAAAGGGGGAAAAGGGGTGTTAGTCCACCCCCTTAATTCAGATAAATGGGTTTTTCATGCAGAATGATTCGATTTGCTCCGAATTTGGTATACCGGTTTATTATGTTAAAGAACTTCCCTGATTAGTTTTGGGGGTTCATTGGTTAAGGATAAAGGGGAAAAGGGAGGTTAGCCCGCCCCTCTTAAATTAGATAAATGCGTTTTTCATGCAGAATGATTCGATTTGCTCCGAAGTTGGTATACCGGTTTATTATGTTAAGGAGCTTCCCTGATTCGTTTTGGGGATTCATTGGTTAAGGATAAATAGGGGGCTAGTCCACCCCCTTAATTTAGATAAATGGGTTTTTTTGCAGGATTATTCAATTTGCTCCAAATTTGGTATACCGGTTTATTATGATAAGGAGCTTCCCTGATTAGATTTGGAGATTCACTGGTTAATTATAAAGGGGGAAACGGGGGCTAATTCCCCTTCACTTATTTTTTTGAGGGGCATTATTCTTTAAAATAAGAGTATGATATACAATTAGTGTGAATAGCCTGTGAGCTCAATGCCATCAGTTTAGCTGGGCACTTTTATTTTTTATTTTTTACATGTTAACTTTTTAGATTTGTCCAAAATAAGAAAATAGTATCAAGCGGGACGGTGATTTGCCCATCACCGTTCTGCCGACAGTGGCTTAGCCAAGGGGGTGGGGTCGGAATGTCCCTCCTAACGATAGGTCCGTACACTAAATCATGAATAATAAAAGTAGTAACTTGTGTTAAGAAATATTAACAAGCTTATTTCCCAGTTCTCAATGCCTCTAATTATATTCAATAGTACATTAACCCTGGTAGTATAATTTACAGTTCGTTATTTATAAATCTTTATTTTTATTAAGGTCATTTCATTTAAATAGTATAAGTATAAAGTATTGTGAAATTAAACTCACCTTTTATCTTGCGTTCATTCTTTTAATCCTTTAGTTATTTATTCAGCTTTACGTTTCTTTAGTTACAGTTCATTGATAACGCCGTATCTTTATTTTTACAACTGCAGATGTTTACGTTTTCCACGCGACATAGTAGAATTTACGAGAGCGTATGACGTGGTGTACTTTTCTCCCGACAGATGGCGGGAACGGATTTATGAATGAATTAGTTGACGTAGTTCGTCACCGGCAAATCACCATCTCGTAGATCATTCTGGAGAGTGGGCGTGTCGACACGTGCCGTTCCAGCTGCTGTATTTAAAGGGGTTATTTGGAAGGAAATGTTACTTGACTTACTTGTTTTATCTACCAATGTTCTCGATACGAGAATTGCTTTAAGCGTTCTCGGGATGCTGTATTTGATCTTGTGGTAAACATTTAAAATCATGCGGCTTATTTTTATTTTTCGTTCTGTTTTTAAAATCATCTTTTAAAGTTACGATATTTAAGCTTTTCTGTTCTTCATGGCTTCTAAGTTAAAGTGTTTAAAATGGCTGTTTGGATTTAAAGTGATTCATTGTTTATTCATCAATATTTGGTTTATTTTTAAAGACTGTTTTTATCAAGATATTTTACTGTGAACTTTGGATCTTAATAAAAGAAGTTTAAGCCTGGAGCTTTATCTC
The DNA here is from genome assembly GCA_963932465.1 of Maratus speciosus. Lineage (NCBI taxonomy): Eukaryota > Metazoa > Arthropoda > Arachnida > Araneae > Salticidae > Maratus > Maratus speciosus. The sequence continues at coordinate 106,337,703 of OZ010786.1, read as the reverse complement.
ATCTGTCAATTTACTTCATCCACTTTTTAACATTTCTTCATTCAACGTACTTCATAATTTTTCTCATTTACATATTTTTAGAAATCCATCCTCTGATCTACTTCCACTGTTGAACTCTGCTTTATCAACATAATTTTTAATCAGTGTTACAAGTGTAAGATGTTGGGGAATTGGTATTAGTGCTAATCCCTAACAGTTTAGGTTATGGGCAGATAAGTCCAGATTTGAGGATATGGATCAATGGAGAGGATTGAATTTGATAATCTTCAGTTGGCCCTTTACCCTTTATAGAGGTCTATGAGAAATATTTAAGTTAAAAAGAATGACGCAGCGTGATTAAAAAGAGGGGGGGGGGGCGAAGATTTAGTACGTGTCTGAAAAAAAAAGGGAAAAAAAAAAAAAATTTTTTTGAAGAAGATTATGAAGAAAGTTTTATATTTTTAAATTCTAGTTTTATCATTCATCTTCATTTATTTATTTTTTTTTGTTGAAAAATGGCCGGTAACACAATAGAAAAGTTGAACTCCACGAATTATGCTGGATGGAGTATTGACATGAAATATGTCCTAATTGACAAAGGACTATGGGACATTATAGAATCCGGTAAAGAGGAGCTGGTCCCGAGTAGTTCAGTAACTGAATCAGATGCAAGCATTTTTAAACAGCGTTCAAGGCAAGCTCTTTCGGCAATATTTTTGAATATTGAGGGAGAATTTAAGCGTGTAATTGCTGAATGTACAAATGCTGTTCAAGCTTGGAACAAAATTAGGTTACATTTCCATCCCGACTCTAGGTCATTCTTGATGAAGTCATTTAGTGAATTGATAGAATGCAGAAAGAAGGAGAGCGAGTCGATAAGTATCTTTGCAACTAGATTAAGGAGGCTTATGAGTATAATTAAAGAACAAGATAAAGGGTTTAACGAGATTTATTTAAGTTTTCAATTAATACGGTATTTACCACGGAAATATGATGGTATTGTGCAGAGTATCTTGAGGTGGTCCGAAGACGAGTTTAAGTTTGAAAAGATAGTTTTAGAATTAGTGTCTGAAGAGACCAGATTGACTGTTCGTGATCAAGATAGTTCTAAGTACGTGCCATCAGCTAATAGTGTAAAATGCAAGAAGAAACCTCGTTTTTATAAGAAATGTTGGCATTGTGGGGTTTCTGGTCACGTTCGAAGCAAGTGTCGCAAGTATCTGAACTCTCGTTATAATCCTGATCGACAGAGCTATCCAACTTATGCAGAATCTTCACCAAAATCCAGGAGTTCTTCTGATTTTTCTCCGACTGTGCCCAGAGGTAGAGGATCTCACCGACGTGATTATCGTGACTCATCGACTGATTCCACTGCTGGCCGGAGTTTTTCTCGTGATTCCAGACAGTATCCTAGATCTCCATCGCCCAGGCCTTACAGAAGATCCCGTAATTTTGGAAAGAATCATGTATCCAGACAACAGCCCAGAAAGCATGGAGCAGATATAGAGGACTTTCCTGACAGCTCACGTAAGTCAACTTATGTTGTATCTCAAGCCAGTTTATGTAATGCATCGGATGTTGACACCTGGATCTTTGATTCAGGTGCTTCACATCATTTCTGTTCTAATCGTAATTTATTTGTTAAATTTTGTAATGTTTCAGATGAACAAATGAATGTGGCTGTTAAGGATATATCTTTTCCGATTGAGGGTAAGGGAGAGGTAAAATTACGCTTTGGACAAAGAGTGTTCACCTTTACGGAGGTGATGTACTCGAGCCAACTAAGACGTAATCTAATCTCTGGCCCTCAGTTGGATAAGAGAGGCTTAACATTTCTGGGTGGTGGAGGCGTAATTGACATCATGAGGGGAGACATCATTTTATTCAATGCATTTTTGAAAAATGGGTTTTATCAGCTTTTCCCTAGGGCTCCTAAACCTTTGAAAATTGTATCTTTTGAATCTAATTCTGCGGGTAATGCTAAACGTATAAGTAAAATGCAATTATGGCACCGCCGATGTGGGCATATTAGTCCCTCTGTTTTGATTCATACATGTAAAGAAAATGGGGTCCGGGGATTGGTTGATCTGAAAGATAACGATTTTCATTGTGAAGTCTGTAAGTTGAATAAGTTTATAAGACCTTCATTTAAACCCATTGGCAGCATTCGTTCTGAACATCCCTTAGAACTTTTATTTGCGGATGTTTGGGGACCTTGTAGAACTGTTGGGAGAAATGGGGAAAGGTATTTTCTTTCAATTATGGACGACTACTCCCGTAGAGTTTCAGTATACCCAATGAGATTAAAATCGGATGTTTTTGATATTGTCAAATCTCATATTACTCGTGCAGAAAATTTCTTGGGTAGAAAAGTAAAGAATTTTAAGTCTGATAACGGGGGTGAGTTCGTCAATGATAATTTTGAAATATATTTTGATGAAAAGGGAATACATCACGAGTTGACAAATCCATTTTCTCCCCAACAGAATGGGGTCATTGAGAGGTTTATGCAGACAGCTGTCAATGGAGTCCGTACTATTTTGGCTGAAAGTAAATTGAATCCCAGGTTTTGGCCAGAGGCCTTAAAATATTTTTGTTATACCTGGAACCGGGTCTGTCCTAAGTCTTTAACGAAGACTCCTTTTGAATTGTATGGGGGCCGAAAACCATCTGTAAGGCATCTTAAACCTTTTGGGACAACTGCTTACGTGGGAATTCCTCACCAGAAACGTAATTCAAAGTTAGATCCAAAAGCAAAAAAAGGCTATCTTGTGGGTTATGCTTTTAATACCAAGGGTTACCGGATCTGGATACCTGAAAATGATCAAATTGTTGAAACTATTAGTGTTACATTTAGAGAGATTCCTGAGGATGTTCCTGGAGGCAGTGGATTCGTGATGGGCCCGGGATCTTGTGATCCTTTCTCCATTGACTCCGGTGATAATCAGGGTGAAGATGCTGGAGGAGTAGATTCTTGGGGACCCTTGAATCCTCCCGGCATACCACCGGATTCCCAGGTTAATGGGGAGGGGGTTGCGGATTCCGAGTCTGATTCCGAAGCTGAAGACGTTAAGACCCCTATTTCCTCCAAGCGAGAAGTTAGGTGGTTACGTAAACCCGTGGTGCGATCCTCCAGGGACAGAACAGATATTTATTATTTTGAGGAAGGTAAAGCTAATAGATTAAGATCACCTGCAGAAGTTGAGAGGTATTGTAATGTAAATGGTATTAAGTATGATCCAAATCTTTTTGATTTCAGTGGCTCAAATACGTATGCTGGTTTAGTCCCTATACATTCTGAATCTGATGACGAGAACTCTGATAATCCTGAATCTTCAAGTATATCTGCATGACTAGACAATATAATAATTCCTAACTCTTTTAAGCAGGCTCAGAAATCTCCGCAGCGTGCGATGTGGTTTGATGCAATGCGAAAGGAAATCGGGGTTATGAACGAACGGTCGGTTTGGCATTTGGAAAGTTTGCCAGGAAACGTGACCCCAGTGGGCTGTCAGTGGGTATACACGGTCAAGAGGGACGAAAGAGGACGAATCGCTCGTTTTAAGGCCCGTTTGGTGGCCCAGGGATTTAAACAAGTGAAGGGCGAATCGTATGAGGAGTCCTTCAGCCCTGTTGTAAACTTTGGAGTGATTCGATTTTTCTTTTCCCTCTTAGTATCGTGTTGCGGATGGTCACACGTTCAGTGTGACGTAACAAGCGCCTACCTATACGCCCCGCTACGGGAGTCTGTTTTTATGTCACAACCGCCCGGTTTCGTTATCCCCGGTAAAGAGCATATGTATTGCAAACTGGATCGGGCGCTGTATGGGCTGCATCAAAGTGGCCGGGAGTGGTATTATGAGATCCATAAAGTTTTATTAAAGATTGGTTTTAGGAAATTTGAGTCATGTAACTGTACTTACCTTTTTGATTCTGATATAGTTCTGCTACTATACGTTGATGACTTCGTAGTTTTTGGAAAATTTAAGAAGAAGATTGACATAATCCTGGATTTGCTTGGAAAGAATTTTGACATCAAGCTTTTAGGAAGAACACGTAAACTTTTAGGGGTCGAATTTGTTGAAAAGGGGAATTCATTATGTATACACCAGTCTAGTTATATTGATGAGGTGTGTGATAAATTTAAGAATTTTCGAATTCCTATTTCATCTCTCCCTATTAGTAAGGGTGTTATATTATCTAAAGTTAATTGTCCTTCTTCTGATTCCGAAAAGGGGTACATGGCTCGTTTTCCTTACAGAAGCTTACTGGGTTGTTTATCATTTATTGCCAGTAGAACCAGGCCAGATATTAGTTATGCGGTTAATATATATAGTCAGTTTCAGTCTAATCCGGGTATTTCACATTGGGACGGGTTATTACGGTTGCTTGGTTATTTAAAGTATACTCGACACTACCATCTCCGGTTACGGTGTAACGAGGAGAAGTTGGTTGCTTTTTCTGACGCTGATTTTGCGGCGAATCGGGATGACCGAACATCGGTTGGTGGGCAAATAGTCATGGTTGGCAGTTCCCCCGTGGACTGGCGTACCTTTAAAGAAAGGTGCGTCAGTTTATCCACAATGGAGTCGGAATTTGTCGCCATGACTGAGGCCTCCAAAAACCTGGTTTGGTTTGACCGGATCCTGCAGGAGTGTCGGGATAGAGCAATCATACGCGATTTAGGTATCAAGTCGAAGCTTTATGCAGATAACCAGGCGGCCATTAATTTTGTAAAATCACCTATAGAAAACTATAAATCTCGTCATATAGATGTCAAGTTATTTTTTATTAGGGATTTAATTTACAGTGAAGCTTTTGATTTAGAATATATTCCTAGTAAGTCAAACCTCAGTGATGTCTTTACGAAGCCTCAGACCAAACACGATTTGTTAATTTTTGTTAGAACTGTATTTGATACAGGTTTTTAATGTTTAAATAGTTTTTCAGATTGTTTTTAGATTTTTGTTTGAAGTTTTTAGAAATCATACTGCGTACCACCATTTTTCTTCAGTATAAGATTTACGTGTGTTAAGATGTATAAAGTTTGTAATCCTGTGTACGTGGTGAGTGGCCATAGCCATTTACATGGTTTAAGCAAACGATGTTTAGCAAGTTTTTATCTAGCTTTTTATGAAGTCTCTTGATCACAATTGTTTTTCATTACCTTTTTCATCTAGCTGTTAAGCATTTAATTCCCATCCAATGGTGGAAATGGTGCCTCTTACCATTCTATTCTTGGGGGTTCGAGCAGCCCACAGTACCGTTTCGGGTGGGTGGTCCCTTGGGAGACAAATGCCAGAGAACTTTCTGAGGTAGTTTGTGTGAGAGGTAACCGCCACTGGCGGATCTGCTGCGGGCATTGTATTTTTGATTTTGTGAGTCCCTAGTTTTTATATATGAGAATGTCACTAGTCCCCGTTTATCAGCTGGTTGTGAGAAGTATATGTAACTTAATTTTTAAAATTTTTGGATATATCTATTTAATAGTTTAAAGTTTCTGATTAATCTGTTTGAAGTTTAAATATATATTAAATTAAAGTTAAAGTAATAGAAATTAAGAATATGAATTTTTGTTTAGGAAATCCAGTTTCTCTCCTTTGTAGCAATAGTTTTTTTTTTTTGAGGTTTTATGTTTTTAAGGTTGTTATACCTTTGTTAAGTCTTGAGTTGGATTTAGTACTGTTATATTTATATAGAAGTTTTGTTACAGGAATATACCTTATGATAATGGACTATTTTTGTATTGATTATGTTGTTTCTAATAGATCTTTTATTTGCAGGCATCTGATATCTTCAATGTGAATATTTGTGCGAATGTAGGTAGAGAAAATGGATATTGCTGTAAGATGTTGTCTGTAGATGGATAAGTGTACAGCTATTTATTGTTATGTCTTATTAATCAGATGCCAAGTTATTGCTTAAGTTTGTCATTTTTACTGGATTTTGGAAGCTACTGGGAGAGACTGATGAAGTTACTCTAGTTAATTTTTCTATCTTTGTTCTTGTTAAATAAAAGTTATTTAAGTTTTGTATAAATTTGCATATTTAGCTGTGGTCAAGATGACGGAGTTGGCTAGTATGTATAGTTTCAAATTGAAACGTTACTTTTGTAAGTTGGTACGTATGTTGATTTTTCATTGTGATATTTTTCAATTTGTTAAATGTTTGAATTGTGTTTATATTGTTAGAAATTTAAATTTTGAATTTTTGTAAAGAGGCCATGAATGGATTTAAGCAAGTTTTTATGCTGGATCTTTTGGCTTTTGTCTTTGAAATTTTTGATGGTTAATTGGTGGGATTTCGTTTGGAAATTTTTGTTGGGCATTTCTCGGTTTTTTAATGTTAGTTGTTAAATTTAAAGCATTGGGAGTTTATTAATGCTTAATTCTTGTTAGTTGTTAGCCATTATCGGGCATTTCTCATGTTAAGTGTTAGGATTAATATTTCGTTTAGTTTTGTTCATTGTTTTTAACCGTTTTTATAGAAAGAAGGTGTTCCATGGTCAGTGAAGATTTTTAGATCTTTTATTTTTCGTTTTCGATTGAGACATTGAGAGGGGGGGCACTTGTTAAGAAATATTAACAAGCTTATTTCCCAGTTCTCAATGCCTCTAATTATATTCAATAGTACATTAACCCTGGTAGTATAATTTACAGTTCGTTATTTATAAATCTTTATTTTTATTAAGGTCATTTCATTTAAATAGTATAAGTATAAAGTATTCTGAAATTAAACTCACCTTTTATCTTGCGTTCATTCTTTTAATCCTTTAGTTATTTATTCAGCTTTACGTTTCTTTAGTTACAGTTCATTGATAACGCCGTATCTTTATTTTTACAACTGCAGATGTTTACGTTTTCCACGCGACATAGTAGAATTTACGAGAGCGTATGACGTGGTGTACTTTTCTCCCGACAGATGGCGGGAACGGATTTATGAATGAATTAGTTGACGTAGTTCGTCACCGGCAAATCACCATCTCGTAGATCATTCTGGAGAGTGGGCGTGTCGACACGTGCCGTTCCAGCTGCTGTATTTAAAGGGGTTATTTGGAAGGAAATGTTACTTGACTTACTTGTTTTATCTACCAATGTTCTCGATACGAGAATTGCTTTAAGCGTTCTCGGGATGCTGTATTTGATCTTGTGGTAAACATTTAAAATCATGCGGCTTATTTTTATTTTTCGTTCTGTTTTTAAAATCATCTTTTAAAGTTACGATATTTAAGCTTTTCTGTTCTTCATGGCTTCTAAGTTAAAGTGTTTAAAATGGCTGTTTGGATTTAAAGTGATTCATTGTTTATTCATCAATATTTGGTTTATTTTTAAAGACTGTTTTTATCAAGATATTTTACTGTGAACTTTGGATCTTAATAAAAGAAGTTTAAGCCTGGAGCTTTATCTCATCTGTCAATTTACTTCATCCACTTTTTAACATTTCTTCATTCAACGTACTTCATAATTTTTCTCATTTACATATTTTTAGAAATCCATCCTCTGATCTACTTCCACTGTTGAACTCTGCTTTATCAACATAATTTTTAATCAGTGTTACAAGTGTAAGATGTTGGGGAATTGGTATTAGTGCTAATCCCTAACAGTTTATGCTAAAACGGCAATTTTTTAAAATTTTTTTTACATGTTAACTTTTTGGATTTGTCATCAGAAATGTCATCATGAGAGAGCAATTTGCATTCGCGTCCGGAAATTTAGTTTAAAATGCCAAATTTTATGGAATTTTTGGTAAGATTCTTCGCTTTTATTGAAAAATGGAAAACAGTTTCGATCACATAGTTTCTGAATAAGTGCACTTTCAAATTTCTTGAGGTTAGAAATATTTTCACGGATGTATCAGAAATTACCTAATTTTGATTTGAGTAGAGGTTTAAAGAGTCACAGAGATTCGCATTGTTGAACAAACTTCGGAGGTGGGGGATTGAAAGAATTTAAGATATATTTCATTTTTTAATAACTTTTAGCATTTTTCTGTTGTTTACGAGGGGGAAGGTCATGACCCCCGTCTCCTTCCCCTTGGATCCGTCACTGATAATAACCGCTTGAGAGCATAAATGTACTATAGTTAAATCTACGACATTCGAACATGTCTGTAACGAAGCGTGCCATAAATGGAAAAAAATTAAAGTTTGACGAAATTAACACTGTACAATTTATACCCGCTAATATAAAAATCTATTTAAAATGGAACATTTATCCAGACCTTTGCGATTCCTTCTTTGTAGCAGTAAAGCCTGTGGAAAATTAAAAACAGAAACATTTCATGATCCCGATTACGAAAGGATGGATAATCTTAGAAATACTCTGGCTAAAGCGGATACCTGTTTAAAACGGTATTTTTCCGATCTCTAGTAATTCCGTTTTGAGAGATGTTATTGTAACTAGATAAAGTGTAAAACTTCATCAACGGAGAATTTGGTGGGACCAATGTTGCTAAAACTTACAGTAAAAAACAGGGCCGAAACTAGGGGGATGCAGAGGGGTCATGTGCCCCAAGCGTCAGAACGAAAGGCGAGGAAAGGGGTGGGGGCGCCAAATGAAGATTTTATTTTTCATTTCATACAAAAATGTATGTATATTATATATATATATATATATATATATATACATTAAAGACAAAGTAACTCGCAAGCTAATGTTAAACCTATGGGAGCGTTCTTTAAAAAACATTCTCGCTTGCATTTTAATAGTTTTAAATGATTTTTTTTCTATTTTCGTTGCATATTTTTTAAATTTTACTTTTGGTTATTTTTACGTGTTTGGATTTTTTAACTGCAAGACAATTTTATCAAAATTCCATATATATATACATTTTTGTATCAAACGACAAACAAAATTTCCATTTGGCGCCCTCTTCGCCTAGGGCCGAAACTAACCTTTTTACACCCGGGGCAAGCATGGATTTTGGCGCCCCCCCCCCCCCCCCTTTTCCGCAAAGTATATTTACAAAGAGAATTTTACTAATTTTCTAATAGCCGACTTATTTAAAAATTTAAAACATGTAATCTTAAAATATGTAATACTGAACTACGTAATCTACAATGGCGGATCCAAGGGGGGGGGGTGGTCACGGGGGTCATGACTCCCCTCTAAACACCAACAAAAATATTATAAAGATCATTTTAAAAATAAAATATACAGTTAGAGTCCCGATTATCCGAGTCCTGCTTAACCGAGTTTCCACTTTCACAGAGTTATTTTCTTCTGATGGACTGATGGCTTCTATTATTGTGAAACAGTCATTATAAAAGAAGTGTTAGGTAAAGATGAAACAGCAGTCGTAAAAAGTTAGAACTCTGATTTTCTGGTCAGAATGGGAAAAAAAAATGGCCATAATTTTTTTTGGCAAAAAAAAAAAAAAAAAAAAAAAAAAAATATGGCCATTTTTTTTCCATTCTGACCAGAAAATCAGAGTTCTAACTTTTTACGACTGCTCTTTCATCTTCACCTAACACTTCATTTATAATGGCTGTTTCGTAATAATAGAAGCCATCAGTCCACCAGAAGAAAATGATCCATTCCAAAGGTATAAGCCTTCATTTGGCGCCCCTTCGTTCTGGCACCCGGGGCACATGCCCCATCTGCCACACCTTAGTTTTGACCCAGGGCCGAAACTAGCCTTTTTTTGCGCCCGGGGCAAACATGAATTTTGGCGCCCCCCCCCCCCCCCTTCTTTCTTCCTCAAAGTATATTTACAAAGAGAATTTTACTAATTTTCTAATGGCCGACTTATTTTAAAATTTAAAACATGTAATCATAAAATATGTAATACTGAACTACGTAAATTGAATGTGACGTTTGTTGCAATTATAGTTCGTTCACATAAAAGAATTCGCATGTATTACTGGCTATTTACAGTAATTGCTTATACAGTAGAGTTCCGATTATCCGAGTCCCGCTTAACCGAGTTTCCGCTTTAACCGAGTTATTTTCTTCTGATGGACTGATGGCTTTCATTATTATGAAACAGCCATTATAAATGAAGTGTTAGGTGAAGATGAAAGAGCAGCCGTAAAAAGTTTGAACTCTGATTTTCTGGTCAGAATGGGGGAAAAAAATGGCCATTTTTTTTTTTCTCATTCTGACCAGAAAATCAGATTTCAAACTTTTTACGGCTGCTCTTTCATCTTCACCTAACACTTCATTTATAATGGCTGTTTCATAATAATGAAAGCCATCAGTCCATCAGAAGAAAATAATCGGTTCCAAAGGTATAATCTTTCATTTGGCGCCCCTTGGCTCTGCGCCCGGGGCACATGCCCCCTCTGCCCCCCCTTAGTTTCGGCCCTGGCCTTTCGTTCTTACGCCCGAGCAAGTGCCGCCCCCTCTGCCCTAAACTAGAAAAACTATTACCTAAACTACTACCCAGAAAAAGTTAGAAAATTCCCCCCCACCCCCCCCCCCCCCCGGGTGACAATTATCACTCCCTCCTATCTTTAATATTTTTATATGTTATAAATAATATATATCAGATTTAAAAAATTTGCTTGCGGTCCCTCTCATCTCCCGCGTATTTTAAATACACTTAGTCGACATTAACTTGTAATATATTAGAATGTAATCTAAGTTATATTTAAAATACATATAATTGGAATTGACCTACAATCCATTACGGGTTAACTGGATTATACAATTAAAAACGTAATTTAAATCATCTTTTAATCCATTGCAGGTTAATTAGATTATATAATTAAAAGAGTAATCGAAATCTGCACGTAATCGATTAAAATTAATCTAATTAAATCTTAAAATGTTAAATAAGAATTGATTTGTAATCCTTTAGATAATTATCGGGTTATACAATTCAAAAGCTTAAATTGAAATTACTTTTCAGTGCTCTGCGTGTTAATCAATTGCATTATGAGGTGATTATAATGTATTTTAATTTAATCAATAATTTCATTACTCTGTAATCAGATTCTGCCCCAACACTGGTCATATCCATTGAAAATTATTCATATTTTATCGGTTTCGTTTAAATTTTTAAATCGGGTTCGACAGCCCGCGAATTTTTTTTTTCTTTGTTGTTGCCCCAGCTCCCCGTTAAAAATATGTCCTAATGCTGCCGGGCTGACCAGTTTGAAAGTTTCCCTCCATTACGATGGCCCCATGCCGACCACTAAACGTTCTTTGAATAAAATCAAACAAATTCTTGAGAAAGCCCCTCCCCCCCGCCCCCACAGACTACTTTCTTATCTAGCTTATCTCTTTCCTCATCTGTGAGCTCGCCTTTCTGCCATTTCCGAGGGCATTTCTCATTTCTGCTTTTGCCTTCCCGCCTTCCCCAACTTCCGTCTAAACTGAAGACAGCGAGAGGAAGAAGACAGAATGGCGACAAAATTGATTTTTCTCGAGATTTTTAATCCGAGATTACACTTGATTATACATGATTATACTATGATTATACTGATTACATGTGATTACGTTAAGATTTCATTGATTACCACCGATTACATGGATTACATGTGATGACATGATTACGCATGATTAAGACTTGATTACAGGAACGGTTGTACGAGATTACACCCCATTGAGAGACCCCTCGCTTATTGTGCTTTCTATAATTTTTTTTTATTATTTGGAATCTCGAAAGCAGTTTTGAAATTGTTTTTTTATGGTTAGATATAAATTTGACTCTTCAAAAAAAAAAAAAAAAAAGTCAATGCAATTTAATTGTAAAAAAGGGAGTTTATCGTTTGCAGACCGATGTGTATTGGTTTTCCCCAGTGGCAACAGTAAATCTGAGTCACATTTAATAAACAACATCAGCATCTTACTGTTAGTTCATAAAAGAAATTGTGATCTAGCTAATTAAAAATCAATGAGCATTTTTCCTTATTTAAGAATTAAGGCTAGAATGCTCTGAGTTTTCCTTGCTATCCCTCCTATTTAAATAGTAAAGAGCTTTTAATTAAAGTGTTTTACCACTGGCAAGAAGGGTGGGGAAGATAAATAAAACTCAAAAAATGTACCCTGATTCAAATCAAATAGGAATAATGCTTTAATTTTTCGAGTGCATGGCAGGGTGTTTATTATCAACTGTTGCCAGATTTGCTCAGTTTGTAAGAAGTTGCTGTATCCTCTTTGACTGCACAGGGATGTTTCTGGTTGGGTTTTAACCAACTCAAAAACCTGAAAAAAAAAGGGGGGGGGGGGGGGTGAATTAGTGGGGTGGAACCATATTTACTTCTAAACCAATTGGCCAATGATTGAATTATTTTGAATATTATATGGCATGACCTTCACTTGTTGCTTTGAACTAGTAAGACGTGCCTTAAATAGTTAGCTTTAAAATTGGCATGAATTAAATACCTATTCACATAAAAAAATAAAATACAAAAATTATGAAATGGCAAGGACATGACCATCCATCTTGTCTTCTAAAAGTTGTGTATGTGGTTACAAACTCACGAGGCCCTTCAAAGTGTGATGTTATTATCTTACATGAAATACTTAATAGAAATACTAAAAACTCAAAAATCAAATATTAAAAAAAAATATAATTAAAAAATATAATATTCAACAATACGCAAAACTCTAAAGTGATTAATTATTTGCATAAAATTTTATGTATAAATTCAAAAACTGTTTGGGATTCTTACCCATTAAGTATAAAAAAGAACTACACGAAAATGAGTAAAGTGTGTATTAAAGTAAAACACAAACTTACACAAATTAATACTTACAAACATGTAACAATTCCATTGTGCCCTTCTGAATATCTGAATTTATAAAAGAGAATTAATGAAATAGGACACTAAACCATTCGAAGATATTTAGGTGCACACATATTATTTAATAGCTTTATTTTTTTTTTTCTTTTTGTAAAAATTTTATGCAAAAATAATAAATTGGTAAGGAAATGAAAATATTGACTATCTTACTTTTAGATGTAAATTTTCAACTGGGCGAATGGGGGGGGGGGGGGTGATTTGTTTACCAATTAGAATAATTGTGTTAAAATTATTCTATTTCTAGTATCTTACTTTTGTTTTTAATGAAGAGCATTTATATATATATATATTTTTTTTTACTTTACTGCATAAGTAAAATTAATAAAAAAAATTTTGTTTAAAAAATTAAATAATCTAACCAATTTATGTATGATACCAAAAACATTAAAATCAACTAATTTATTTTTTGGTGATTACTCATATGCTCACCTAATAAAAAAATAAATAAAAATACTGTTATTATACTTGTTACGATTTCAACACACATTTGGCATGTCAACCCCAAATTTCCTATAATTTTAATGATAAACTTGAATCCCACAAAAAATGAAAAATACAGCTAATAAAAGTTTTTAAATAATAAATCTTAATTCGGTTAAAACTCTTAAAATCCCCTTAACATAATAGAAATATTTTCGATAAACTACTTTTAAGCTTAATGCTTTTAAAATTTAAAAAATTTTACTTTGATAAGGTTTTTTTTTCCTTTTTTGTCTTTTTCATTCCTTGTATTTTCAATAAGCATACATCCCATATTTAATTTTTAAACAAAGAAATAGTGAAATGAAAATAAAAATACTATTTAACTACACCAATACTGACTAAATTATTTTTTCCGCCAAAAAAAGCAACTACTAAAATTTACCATCAATAAATCCTTGCCTATGCACATAAATCTACAGTTCTCACTGGAAAATGCGCAAACTTTAAGTATTCAAATGTTTAACATTAAATTTTCAAAGTAGATTGTTTATTCACACCAATATAAAAAATATTTTTAAGTTAACGATATCAACAAGTTAAACTAGCAAAAGCCATGCCTTGCTTGGATTCGCGAAGCATTATTTAATAAGATAAATATTTGAAAGTAACAATATTTTTTATTATTATTCTTGCATCTTTATTAAGCAAAAACGTTATTTTATGTTTTGGAAAATTTTAGGTACATTTTGTTAGAAATACTACCTATTGCAGTCGTTACCAGGTGCGGCTTTTGAAAAATTCCTTCATAACTTTTCATTATATGACCACAAGAACCCAAAATTTTGTCTGCACGATAAAAGTCACAATTATGCACAAATCGTCTTCAAACTTGCCAAACACATTGAGATGGCTAATATCTCAGCGGAGATTGCAAATGAGAAAAATCAGCCCAAGGCAGTAGAAATGGGGAAGAGTTAAAATTTTTGAATACCGCCTTAACATGATTCTGATAAAACCAGCTCTTACCGAAAAATAGCAGGAAAATTTAAAAAAAATTCGTTATAGCAGTTGCCAACAATTTTTTAATAAACAATAAAATTCTTACCACAACAATTATTTTTCTGTTGTAAGATTTCAACGTGAAAAATAAAAAAAATTATGTTACGCTATCGTATCTCCATACATATAAGGGGGTTTACTGTGGGGGGGGGGGGGGGGGTGACCCTGCTGCCAAATGCCACCAAGTTTGTCACCAACTTGGCGATATATCCCCAAATTTGGCAACCAAAATTAGTCGCCAAAAGTGACACCACTGACTTTATCTCTAGTCTTTTTTTAGTTTTTGTTGGTGAAATTAGTACTTAATTTCGAAATCTACCTGTGCCTGTAGGCCGAGCCGGTAGGGATTTTTTAATTTTAGAAATGTAAATTCAGCCAAATAACTAAGAATTTCCTCAGAATTTTAGGTAGATTTCGTAAGAAATATTACCTATTGCAGTCGTTACCATGGTGTGACTTTTGAAAATTTCTTTCATAACTTTTCATTATATGACCCCAGGAACCCAAAACCACCCCCACTTAAAAAGTTTATATATATATATATATATATATATATATATATATATATATATATATACTAGCAGCCTTCGCCCGCTATGCTGGACTGTTTCTTTAATCAATGAAACAAACGAAATATATCTGTGAATTTGATAATGCACTTGAAAGCAATGTGAACATTTAATGGAACACTGGGATGCCCCATCCAAATTACTACAAACGATATGGACGACATTATGCTATTGTATCTTCTGTTGAGACAGACAAAATTTGAGCTGTTAAGGACCAACTTCTTTAGTTGATACTTTACTGTCGGATTTGGTAAAGTCCAATGGAACAATATGAAATATACTAAAACCCTTCCTTTGAAAATTTGTCAATGCAGTTCTCATCAGAATCCGTCCAATAGAGCCTATTAAAAAGGCTAATCTTTCATAATTGTGTTCACCTGAACCTTAGAACTTTCAGCCAAAATACTATAACCAAGCAACCTAGAACGATATGTGTTTTCTACTAAAACATTTCCCAAAAATCTAACTAACCGAACAAGTTCCACCGACATTCACTTAGCAGAGTCTTTTAAACTATCAAATGTACCAAAACCTTTCCTAAAAATTATCTATTTAACACAGACCGGGAGGTGGCAGCACAGACATTCACCTCATCGAGTTCACGACTGAATCGGTCTACCAGGTCATATCTTGGTGGAAAACACCTGAAAATCCGATTTTAGTGGTTGATTCGTAGATTTACTATTTTGTTTTCTTGCTCTCAGTCCTCCATGTTTTCATTCATTTGGGTGCAGGATAACACATTGGCCCCGGATAAACTGCTAAAACAGGTTTTTCGGGTGTTTTCCACCAAAATATGATTTGGCAGACCAATTGAGTTTTAATATGCGAATCGAGTTTTAACTAATTCTGGAATTTCAGCCGTGAAGTCGATGAGGTGATTGTCTGTGCTGTCCCCTCCCGGTCAAACAGCCGAAGTCCCATCAAAATCCATTCAGCAGAACTTTTAGAAAATCTTTCATAATCATGTTCATCTGATTTTGAATTTTCCCTTATAATTATTTAACCAAGCAATGTAGAAAGATATGATATACTTAAATCTTTTCTGAAAAATTATCTAACAATGTAAGTCCTATCAAAATCTATTCAGCAGAACTCGAGTGCTAAACGGCTGGAAGAAAATTTCTCATTGCATTTCATATATATTATAGATAGTTAAGTTTAAATATATCTTTCATAATTGCGTTAACCAAATTATAGAACTCTCAGGTCATGTAGACATAGAGGTAGGTCTGCATTATATACTCTCTGGATTTTTTAAGAAACTCTGCTCACCTTCCATAGCTATATCATATTTATTCCCTAGTATATACTCTCTGCATATAGCGTAGATCCTCTAATTTTTTACTACATCACTAAGAACTTTCCTGCATAGCATCAAAATCTATTCAGTACAACTTTAAATAAAAGATAATCTTTAATGATCAGGTTCACCTAATTTTAAAACTCCGTAGCTATCACTAAGCAACGTAGAATTTTTTTAATTTTTTTAATTTTTTATTTATTTTTTTTTTGCATTAAAACATTTATAAAACAAATTACAGTGTCTAAAACTACTAACAGTGTAAGTTCTACAAAATTCCGTTCAGCAGAACCTGAGTTATAGTCAATCGGAATGAAATAAGAATTTGTGTTTTGTATATGTAGTAGATGATGATGATGAGTAAAAATGTAAGTGCTGGTATTTGCGATTAAAAAAAAACGCTATTGGCGAGATTTGTGCATGGCTAACATAAAAGTGCCCATTTTTTTCTTTTTATACAGGAGCAAATGACATTGCAAATATTTTTTTTGATTTAAATCTTTGAAAATGAAAACTCTTTTTAAGCAGTACAATCATTGCTTTCATGGAAATATTTAGTTTAAATACTAAATATTTCCGTTTTACAACATTTATTTCTTACTAAACATTTTTTCTTTGTATTTAAAAAAAAAAAAAATCTGTAACTGTTTTGGTATTTTTATATTATACCAACACCGTTGTCGCCAAGCATAATAATTAGCTCAAAAGGAAATGAAATCCTTCTATATATATAAAAAAGTTTTGATTTGGAAATGGACCAATTAAAATCTGTGTAGATATTCCCTGCAGATCGGCATCCAATTTGGATGCTTAAGCATGGCCTTTCTTCGTTAATATTAAAAAAACTGTTGTATACAAAAATATGAAAATCGGTAGTATTATAGAGAAATGTTTGATAAACATGCTGATGCAGACAATTTTCAAATCGAAGAATTATTTAAGAGATATTTAATGCCAAAGTTGGACAAAATTGTTCCATTAAAAAAGTTTTATAGGAGCAAAAACTGTACATTAAAATTTAATCATTTTTAGATCATTTTATGCGTCAGAATTTCCCGGTGTGTAGACTGCATTTAGTTTTTTAATTTGACTCATTTTTTGAGGTTTTATTTCTATTTTAAATTCAAATTTTCAGCATTTCGAGAGATATTTTTTACAGATTTTAGAAAATTGTGTTAATTTAAACTGTTGCCAACTGTATAAACAGCGCAAACAATAATGTTTGCTTCAAATTAAAAATTTATTTTACACGTGACTATTATAAACAGAAAATATAAAAAACAGGAACTCATTGAAAATTTTGTCACAAAAACTATATTTACACGTGAATTTTAAAAGAGAGAGAATATTGTAAAATAATAAATTCATTAACATGCGTTAGAAGTTTTAAATCTACTAAAAACCAACTTTTCAAAAGTAAAAAAAAAGCCAAGCTAAAAAAAAAAAAAAAAAAAAGAGATGAAACTTGTGGCTAAAAAATGGTGTGATATCATATTTCCAAGCTTATATTATGGTACTTTTTTAACATTTTCCACTATTTTTTAGTGGAAAATGTTAAAAAAGTAATTAAAAAGTAAAAAAGTGTTAAAAAAGTAATTGTAAATTAAAAAATTACAATTTGTAAGTCGAGTGACTTCGTATATGTTGATAGAAATCCTTTTCTCCTGTACTAAATAAATCATAACATGTTTCTGAAAATTTAAATGTTTTAAAATTATGCATGATGGGCTTGGTGGCCATCTTTCCATATTTTGCACAAATTTCTAAGCACTCAAGTCTGTAAAGGGTAATAACTTTGCATTAATAACGATTTAGAACTTCTGATTTTAACTACGGACAAATAAATTTAAAAAGACTTATTTTGAGCAAAAAAAGTTCATTGTTACTGCTTTTAAATGATTAATTACTCCAAAAAAGTAATCATAAGAGGAATAGCGAAGATATGTCACCATTACCTTAACACACAAATTTCTAAGCACACAGTTCCGTGAAGGAATAGCATAAAATGTGTGCTTTGGTAACAATGTCGAACTTTGGTTTTCAACTGCAAACAGCTGATAAATTGAAAAAGACTAATATTTGGAGGAAAGAAATATTTTTTTATTGCCTTTAAATGATTAATTATTTTATGAAATAAATCATAAGATGAATCCTTTAGTTAGGTCACTATTATTTTAAGACTCAAAGTTCTCCGAATACAAGTCCGTAACGGAAAAGCTTATAATGTCTGCTTAAGTAACAATTTCGAATTGCGGATTTTAAGTACGGATTAGGGTACATAGAAATTTGTGTAAAATATGGAAAGATGGCCGCCAAGACCATGATGCATAATTTTAAAACATTTGAATTTTCAGAAACATGTTATGATGTATTTAGTACAGGAGAAAAGGATTTCTATCAACATATACGAAGTCACTCGACTTACAAATTGTAAATTTTTTAGTGGAAAATGTTTAAAAAGTACCATAATATAAGCTTGGAAATATGATATCACACCATTTTTTAGCCACAAGTTTCATCTTTTAGCTTGGCTTTTTTTTTTACTTTTGAAAAGTTGGTTTTTAGTAGATATCATTTCTTTTTTTTTAAAACAAATTATATATAATTTAAATAATCTACTCACTTAAATTAAAATGAGTTTTATTAGAACCTTTGTAAGTAGAAAGGAAATCCAATATGTGTACATTTTGTTTACATATCATTCATTTCTTAGAGTAATTAAGAATTTAAAAGCAATGAAAGCTAACTACTATTGTCAAAGCATCAATCTTCTTCAATTTATATGGTATTTTAATTTTTATGAAGAATGAAAATTTTGTAAAAAAAATGATAGAGTCGAAATAACATATAGACATAATAGTTGGTCTTTTAGTTAGATATTTGTTTATTGTTAGATATTTAGTCAGATATTTGTTTAAAGATAACTTTTTATTTTATTTTTTGCAAAATTGTTTTACCTTTGCAAATATCTACGGCTAATCCGAGAATGAAGGACAACATACAAAACAGTGCAGATATTTTTAGAAACGATTCTTATTGAACCTTTACATATTTTAGATAATTAGTATGCCAAATTCAGGCTTCTACCCCGAACGGTATCACAAAAATTGGAATTTTAGAATTTTTTTTTTGTTTTTGAACCCTTTTAAACTTTGAACTTATTAGGAAATTATTTCTGAGAGCATTAATGTTTCAAAAGTTACAACCATGTTAAATTTCAAGGTCGTGCTTTGACAATTCTATTTAAATCGTTATTTAGAACGTTTTCTGCTTGTTTAATCTCTTTAAAGATAAACTTCATTTTTCGAAACAGTTCTTAACACTCTCGCTGTGTAAGTAATTCTTCGCGATGAGCGTCTTTTACAAAATTTTTAATCGTTTATCACCGGCTCTTTAAAGCAGAAATTTTTGACTATCGTAATCGGGGAAAATGTTCTGATTAAATCAGACAAAGTTTTCTTTAAAAGATAACTAGTGGGAATAACCAAATAGTATTAATTTGACTGGAAAATGCATGCCTGAGCATAGCTCAGGCTGCGGATCGAGAGGGTTAACGAGCGTTTAGATCTTAAAATTAACAGCTTGCCAAAATTCAGGTTTCAATCTTTAAGGATATCAAGATAAACCAAATTTTAGAACTTTTTTGCTCCTGCGCCGTTAAAAATTTCGATTTTTTTTAGGAACTGTTCATGGTGAATATTTACGTCTTAAACGTTACAACTATGTCAAATTTCGTTTTCCTTAAGGCTAAGAATTCCAAATAAATCATAATTTAGAACATTTTTAGAAAGCTTTTTTACTCGTTTAACCCTTTTAAATTTCGATTTTTTTAGAAATAGCATTTAGCGAGCACTTACATCTTAAAAGTAATCACCATATCAAATTTTAAGTTTCTCCCCTCAACAGTTTCATAGAAATCTTAATTTATGAATGACTTTTGCTCTTTCAACCTCTTAAATTTCAAATTTTTTAGAAATTGCTTAGGACGAGCATTTTCGTTTTAGTAGCCGTAATCATGTTAAATTTCAAGTTCACGCTCTAGCAATTCCATTCAAACCGGAATTTAGAAAGTTTTTAAAAAGCTTTCCACTCATTTCAACCTTTTAAAATGAATGTTCAATTTCTACAACTAATTTAAAATTAATCATGGCGTTACCAAATTATTATTAATAAATAAATAAAAATAATTTTCCAGAGGTTATAACATTGTAAAAAGATTTAATTTATGTTAAATAGTTTTTAAGATATGGAACTTCAAATTTGCAACTTTGAACGATTGTACACATGAATATGAATTGAATCTGTGTACCAAAATTTATTAAAATCGGTTACTATGTGGCCATAACTTTTTAAAAATGTTTACTCATATTTCACATTACAAAAAAAAAAAAAAAAAAAAAAAAAAAAAAAATCATCTGCCTAAAAAGTTGCAATAAGTACAATAAAGTTACAATACTAGTCTAGAGACAAAGTAGTTTTTAGCAATTCTTTTTTAGCTCAGCATTTTTTTTTTTTTTAAGCTGATAAATTCACCAGAGGCAAAATAATATGTAGTTCCTGCTGCCATGCTGCACAGATTTTGCTACAGAGTCCTTCCTTTTTTTTTTGCTTTCCTCTTTTGCTTCCTCTCAACTTACAAAGTTTAAAATCTTTAAAACTATAATAATAATAATAAATCGTATTTGTTAATTGATACTATTGAAAATTAATCAGTTATATGAGTTCTTTTCCCCTTGAAACTTCCCCCCTTTGCCACCTTAAAAAAGGGGGGGGGGATTTTTTGTGCTTGGGAGAAAGCAAAAATGCTGTTCTCAGTCCTGTAAAATTCACCATTACAAAATTTATAAAGCATAATGGGGAGCAGACCCTGATTACCAAATAGACACAAGAAACATGTGCTTCTTTTAGAAAATTTTGAAGGGGCCTGAAATTGAGAAAACAGAGTTCTCCAAATTTTATATTGAATTAATCAATTTCCAAAATTACAATTTCTTTTCAAGTTATTATCTCATTTATATGTATATTAAAAAAAAATTGTTTCCTAAAAATACCTTTCATAACAAATTAATTTTTCATACAATAGATCAGTTTTAAATCATGTAATCACAATTCCTCAGTTTGTCCAACCATCCAAAGTCGTCAATTTATCAGGCAGTATTATTGTCCAACCAATCACAATCGAGAAAATCCAATAATATAATTGCCGAAACGTCAGTGAAGGCTTACTGTGGAGACACGAAAAGTTTTAGTTTCTGTTAGTCTGTCTGTTAGTCTGCCTGTTAGTCTGTCTGTTCATCTGTCTGTTAGTCTGCCTGTTAGTCTGTCTGTTCATCTGTCTGTTCCGCGATAACTGCCGCAAAAAGCATCCGATTAGCTTGAAATTAAGTGGATATCTTGGTGAAGTACTCGGATTTAGCTCTTTAGTTTTTTGTTATATTTGGTTCATTCGTTCGGAAAATATAGAATATTTTATTTTGCGCAATAATGCTTTTCTATAGCAATTCAGATGATTTTTCCATTTTTAACACTTTCCAACAAAGTTGAAAAGTGTTTATGACTTTGGTTTGTCTGTCCGTCAGGCCGTCAGTCCACGCTCTAAATTTTGTAAATATGCTCGGATCGTTCTGAAATTTTTGGATGTTAGTGACCTCTACCATAGCACATTCCTTATTTCAAATGAAGTTTGTAACATGTTTAGTTCATTTACAGGGACAGTCAAAAGTTTTCCGTTACATTACGGCCAATGGGAAAAAATCGTTTCAAATGATTTTTAATTGTGTTACACTCTTTCAAACATAGTAAATTTGATATTCATTTATGAAGCTCACTGAAATATGCATTCTGTTGAATATCCGGTGAGAAGAATAGTTATTGTTCATTTACAGGGCCACACAAAAGAATTCCGTTCATAATGGTATAGGGGAAATTGTTTGCGGTGTATTTGAAAAGATTTCAGATACTATATTGTATCCGAATTACTGTATATTAGTAATGATTTCTCGAAATGCATTTTTAATTATGATATGTGCTATTTTAGGGTTTCGTTCATCTGACGAAACCCTATTCGTCTCGCTCCTCTGTCTGTGTGTCTGTCTATCCGTCTGTCACAGAGCCCGTTCTCAGAAACTATACAAAGGGTACTAGGAAAGTTTTGCAATATGATGAAACAAAAAGTCACAGGTGGCTGCGTGTTGACGTAGGTTCATACTTATGCACCTGCACATAACCACAAGTCTGTAGGCTCAGTTATTCATTAGCTGTGATTGTGTGAAGTTCTTCCAGTGGTGTCCTGGTCACGAAGTGAGATAAGGGCAGTTTTGCGGTGTAACTTCGCTTGTGGTTTAAACATAAACCAATGCATAGAAGAAATGACTCTTGCACTTGGTGATGATTGTTCACATTGTATGACTATACACAGATGGTACAGAGAATTCCAAAGTGGAAATTTCTTCCTGGAGGATGCTGAAAGTAGGGAAAGGCCCCAAATGTCAATTACGGAGGAAAACATTACTGCTGTAAGGGTAATGCTTGACGAAGACAGGCGAATAACATGCAAGCATATAGAGGATACCTTGGACCTAAATGCACCTGAAATTCATTCAGTTCTGCATGATCATTTGCACATCATGAAGCTGTGTTGTCTCTGGGTGCCACATAGACTGACTGAGGAGCAGATGACACGAAATGTGATTTGGTGCTGGGAGATGCTAAAAATGTTTGGTAAAGGATAATCTTGGTATGTGAAAAGCATTGTGACAGGTGACAAAACGTGGCTATACTACGAGGCATGTTTTTTCAGTAAGTACCATTTTGCGATTCTGCCGCCGCAGCGCTACGGTCGGCGTTCCGTGCATGCACGCTGGTTACCTACATCTCTTGTCTACGCACTGACGCCATTACAGTCTGATTCATCATTGTATACGTTGTTTACTGAGTGTTTAAGATGCCTCTGACAATCGTGAGTCCCGCTGATTGTGAAGTACGGGCTGTTATACGATTTCTTAGTGCTAAAGGCGTAAAACCGATCGATATTCATCGTGAGATCTGTGAAGTTTACGGACAAAACATTATGAGTGATGGAATGGTAAGGAAATGAGTGAGAGCATTTAAAGATGGCCGCACAAATGTGCATGATGAAGAACGGAGTGGGCGTCCTTCGGTCGTTAATGAAGATTTGGTGCAGAAAGTGGACGAAAAGGTGAGAGAAAACAGACGCTTTACAATTTCATCATTGTGCGACTGCTTTCCTCAATATTCTCGTAGTGTTTTGTATCGCATTGTGACCGAGAACTTGAAATACCGGAAATTGTGTTCACGTTGGGTTCCAAAAATGTTGACGGATTTGCACAAAACCCAACGTTTAGGCAGTGCATTGACTTTCCTTGAGCGGTACCACAATGAAGGTGAAGATTTTTTAGACCAAATTGTTACTGGTAACGAAACATGGGTGGCTTACGTCACACCAGAATCGAAACAACAATCCATGGAATGGCGACATTCATCATCACCCAAAAAAGTGAAGTTTAAGCAAACAATTTCTGCCCAGAAAATCATGTGCACAGTTTTTTTGGACAAAAAAGGAGTATTGCTAGTGGAGTTTCTGCCTCGTAATGAGACAATCAATGCAGCGTCTTATTGTGAGACATTGAGCAATCTGCGATGTGCAATCCAGAACAAAAGACGTGGCAAGTTGAGTAAGGGTATCGTTTTGCTGCATGACAATGCCCGTCCACATGTGGCTAATCGGACCAAAGATCTCATCAAATCTTTTAAATGGGAAACTCTAGATCATCCTCCATACAGCCCTGATCTGGCACCCAGCGACTACCATTTGTTCCTGCACTTGAAGAAACACCTGGGTGGTCAGCATCTTCAAGACGATAACGAAGTCAAAACATTTGTGATACAGTGGTTAAAAAGTCAGGCGGCAGAATTTTATGAGGAGGGTATTCAAAAACTGGTGCCACGTTATGATTAGTGCCTCAATAATCACGGAAATTATGTAGAAAAGTAGATGAAGGTACAGGCTTTCATGTAAAAATAAAATTATTGCGATATCTTTGCACATCTTTTTTTAATTCCAAAATGGTACTTACTTAAAAAACATGCCTCGTATTAAAATGTGCCGACTAAATCTCAAAACAAAATTTTGGTCTTTGATGATGAGGACACAACGGTAGCTGTCAGAAAATTTTGATCTGTCAAAAGGAAAATGATAGCTGTATTTTTCAAATCGAGTGTAATTGTTGAGTGTATCGTTTTGAACGCACAGAAGACAGTTACTGCTAAGTAGTAAAATGAACAGTGCCTACCTAAAGTCATAGAATCTAAGAAGAACCTGTGACCAAAGTCAAGAATGAACAAATGGTTCCTTCATCATGACAAAACTCCACCTCACCGGAACAAAGCCTGCATTGAATATTTGGCCACTACAGGGCTGAAATTTCTTGAACACCCTCCTTACAGTCCAGATCTTGCCCCCTGCGACTTCGTACTGTCCCCGCATGTGAAACTGAAGAAGAAAGGGATTCGGTTTTCCAATGATGAGGCACTTCTGAGGGCTTTGGACAATGAGTGTTCCTTGCTCCCAAGTGAAACTGGGCAGAGCTGGTTTAAGGACTGGTTTCGGATTTTGGAGAACTGTATTGCTTGTAATGGAAATTACTTTGAAAAAGTTTGATAAATAAATCCGTATTGCAAAACTTTCCTAGTACCCTTTGTACATGTTGGAGACTTGAAATTTTGTATACTTATAGCTTGTATACTTATTTTGTATACTTATGAAGCCCACTGAAATATGCAACACCACACATCATACGACAAATCATAAAATTTTGAAAAAGTCGTACATTTAATTCTTTGGGCTCCCACCAAGGGTGGCTCTGGGGGGGGGGGGGGCATACCTGGCCGCTCCGTCGGAGTGAAATTTAATCGTCGTCAGGGAAATTTTTTTGACTTGAGTGAAGAGTCCTGCATCGGGTTTCCTACACACTACCTGAGTCGGGGGCAGGTTAATAAAAAAAAATAGATCTTAGGTTAGTTTATATAGTTTATAGAAAACGCGACCCACAGACAATCTTGCCGCTAATTTTTTTTCTTTGGAAGTCGGATTGGCTTGGTTATAATGTTTTTGGTTTCTGGATGAGTTTTGATTCTTACGCGCTGGTTTTGTTTAAGCTGTTTTTCAAAAAAGTGCCCAGAATTATAACTCAAATTAGAGTCCTGCATCAATTTTGATTCACGTTGCTCGATTTTACCTACACCCGACCCGACCCACGACTCTGATTGAGGATAACTTTTTTCGTTGTGGTTGGGTTCGGGTTCGGATGGGTTTGAGTTTTGTTGCTTATGAGTAGTATTACCAGGTGTCCGGATTTACGTGGAACGTCCTGATTTTTCCCAAAATTCCCGATCCCAAATAACGTCATATTTTTACGAATTTAATCTCAATTAAAATTTTATTCCTTAGTCTGTGACGAGAAAATTTAAGAATTTAACCACATGTTGGTTAAAGTCTGTCGTCACAACGACCGGATGTTGCTGATAACTTTATACATTTTGTGTAGAACTCATTCATGTGCAATCCGGTTTAATGTTTATTCGACTGATCGCAAACTTAGGCGCCTATAAGAAATACGATTTCACGAAGAGACAGGACGTGCTCTCACTCTCTTCCATCTTCTGATTAATAAAAAACGTAGGGTAAGTATTTTTTTGTAAATGAATGAGTAAGTAAAAAGAGAGTTTTGTATAATTATTCAAGCAAACTCAGTATCAAACTAAATATTTCTTCTTTGTTCATTAATTTCAATATACAGTAGAGTCTCATTTTATAATAATATGGATATTAATCTCTATTTAATATATAGAAGAGAAATGGAAGGTATAAATAAGAAAATAATTATATACATACATAACTTCATTGTAAATTGCGGGAATATGTACATATACAGCAACAACGAAAACCTTGTATCGGGTCAGTTAACCCGATTCTACCCAAACGTGTTGGCCATTGGTTCTAAAATTTTGCTGCAGATCGAGTTGATTAGTGTTTCCGTTTTCGGGTCATCACAGATTGGAGTTTTGTTTCTTGGGAATCGATTCGAGTACCCCAAATTTTTCCAAAGAAAATTCCAGATTATTGTTTAAAATGATTAAAAAAATACTTTTATATGAATGAGTAAATGTATGCATTCATTTTTCGAAATATAAAATTGATTTTAGAGATATGATTGCAGAATTTTACTGAATTGCTTTACATTTAGGATTGATTTTTTTTTTTCATTTCATGCTTAGGATCAAGTTGCAGGTTCGAAAAAAAAATATTTTGTCAATTTCGGGTTGGGTGTAACTCGAACCGTGCTGGGTTGTAATTCACAATTCGTGTTTAGGGTCGTAGGTTCGCATTTAGAAATTTACAAAATCGTGTAAAACAGAACACCGACTTACTTGATAATTTAAACTTGATTGTATTATTAGATTGAGCAATTTTAATTAATAACTTAGTTATACTTTGTAGAGGTCTGTACGGGCCAAAATTTCCGGATCCGAGCCCGACTCATGGAAAGAAAAGTGCAGCTCGGCCTGGTATAAAAGTTAAAACTTCTGCCCGAGTCTGGCCTGGCCTGGTCCATACAATAAACATTAATGGTCCAGACCGGTATAAAACTTAAAAGTTCGGTCCGAGCCTGGACCGGGAAAAAGTTAAAATTTCGGCCCGAGTCCGATGCAGCCCGACGGAATTTCTACAAAACATGGATTTTTACACCAATTTTGTTAAGAGTATATTCCAATCCAAACTGCTTATTTTCTATTTATTTTTAAATTCATTTTTGCTCTCAAACGCATCAAACTGGGAAATTCTCTTATTTAGAAACTACATAATGTGCCGTGCTTGTCAATTTTTTGATAAATGCAAAAAATATTGCAAAAAATGCTGTCAAAGTTGGCGTTTTGAACCGAATTTTCCGAAGTGGAAGATTTGGGAATGAAAAAAAAATGATCATATTGAGAAAATAATTATTTAAAAATCAAATTTTAATTAACTGAGTAAAAAATGAAATCACACGGCCTCTTACACATCTCTTCAAAAATCACCTCAGCAAGTTTCATGCTTTTACTTTTAAAAATGAGTCTGAAAATGTCTCAGAAAATTTCGAGCTGTTGAGGGTGGAAAAATATTTTTCCGAATACACCCTTAAAAAGAAGGGTTCTGACCAAAAATACTTATTTTAGTTTTTTTTTCCCCCATATTTATGATCTTCATTTTTAAAGAGCCCTAAGTTGCGTTATACATTTTTTTAATGAATCTCTATTTGTATGTAAATGTTTCAGCTATAATTAATATCGTTAATCAAAAAAATATGTAATGTAGACTTAAAAATCTGAAAAATTCTATACAGTAGAATCTTCTAAGACGGAATCGCATAGGAAAGAAATAAAATGCGGTATAAACAATTTCCCTTCTTAGCAGGTGTAAATGTATTATATTTTCTCACGTATTATTATACTCATTTTTCATGGATCAATAAATTTTTCCATATAAGACAGGATTCCGTCATAGGCTGAGTTTTTTTCACATGTATTACTGTATTTCAATATTATTGCCAAGAAATCTACTATTCTTTAAAACGAATAAATTTTAAGTTTTAATTGTAGAATAATGTCGATTTAAAAATATATACACTTTTTGCAAAAAATTTCGGTCCGGGCCAAATTTTACTCATTTTTGAACGGACCAGTCCATGCTGAGATAACGATTTTCATAGGGGCTGGATCGAGACCGGGCCTGAAAATATCGGCTTATGAAGACCTAGGAAGAATGAAACCTGTCCCGTCTCGGTACAGAAAAAAGAAGTTAGGCCAGGCCCAATCCTCCAGAAGAAAGTAGGGCCCAAGTCCGACATGGAAAGAGTAGTGACTAGACCCCATCCGGCCCGAGTCCCATGTTTGAAAATAGGCCCGTGCAGACCTTTAACTTTGGCTGTTTCAAAATAAGCATCAATTTAAAGATTTTTTTTTAACATCAACAAGACTTTGTTTTATGATTGAGCTGATATTAAAAAGAAATTAACTTTTACATTCCAAGCTATTTTGCAAGTTTTCCTTTAACTTACATTTTTCTTCAGAATTTTGCATTTCAGTTTTAGTCTCAGATTTAAATTCTGTATCTTATCAGAAGTTAGAGGACTGTCTGCTTTCGATCAATATACATTCTAAAAAAAATATGTGAGTTGAAGGTGTTCCTTCCATTGCTTTTGTTATCATTATTATTAAAACACGAAAATTCCTTTTTCGATTTGCCCATTTCCCCCCAAAATACAAAAAATTATTAAATAATCTAACGTAAAATTTATCTGAAGTTGCATTTTTGTCAAATTGCAGGGCTGTTCCCGTAACTTGCTGCATGTTACTTTTTTGTATCAGAAACCGATTTTTTACGTATGTCTCTTTTCCTCCAAAACACGATAAGTTCGCGAATCGAAGCTCAAATTTTTTTTTTTTTTTTTTATTCTCCCGTCAAAAGACGGAAATTTCTTCAAATAATAGAAAAATCTGTTCCAACCACAGATGCGTTCCGGCAACTTGCTGCTTGTGCTTTTTACATTTGACGAAATGTTTTCTTGAGAGTACACGTAATAATAATTGCGCTTTTTCAAAAACAGCTGAAATGAGAAATAATGGAAAAAATAAAATGCTTTATTTATAAAGTGGGCATTATTATTCATAAAATTACTGTTAATTATTTTAAAAACTCTAGTTCGACTAATTAATTTCACACCATTCCTTTATGGACAAAGTATAATTCACGAACATTCATTATGAAGAAATGAAGCT
This sequence comes from Maratus speciosus, assembly GCA_963932465.1. Taxonomy (NCBI): domain Eukaryota; kingdom Metazoa; phylum Arthropoda; class Arachnida; order Araneae; family Salticidae; genus Maratus; species Maratus speciosus. Next base: position 106,308,782 of record OZ010786.1, on the reverse strand, counting down.
ATTTAATACAGCAACCTGTTAAGATGGAACGACAAAGAATCGGAAGAACTTTCCAATTTAGACAGGTTTTCATCTTAGCCTGTTTTAGCCGATATTGCGAATTTTTTCAGTTTAAAGTATTATTCCGTTATACTGGTTCCGTTTTAACAGATTTTATTGTAGTACTTAAAGATGTCCCGATTTTCAAGTGCCTACCCTGCTTTTAATCTCTCTCTGTCACACTTTTTGCGATACTAGACCTGACAACACTACTTACAAGCCAAGTTTGAATTAGCTCAATTTTACAAAAAGAAAGTCTAAGATATTGTTTTAAATGAAGAATTATAGATTTAAATTTGAAAAAATCGCTTTATATGTTTATTTTCTATATAAAAGATAGAATTGATATTAGAGATATGATTGCAGACTATTTTTTCATAATTGTATTAAATTATAGATCTTTTTTGTGTCGAGTCGGGTTCGTGACTTCGGGTTGAAGTGTTTCGGTTTTGGGTCAACAGAAATTTTTCGTAGGTTTCGGATTGACTTTAAGTTGAACTTTTGGGTCGGGTGTAACCCAACCCACGCAGGAATCTATTTCATATGAAAAGCTACGTATTGAATATGAATGATTCCTTACATGTTTATTTTTCTACATAAAAGATAACATTAATATTGGAGATACGATTACAGACTAATTTTCTATTATTACATTATATTTTGGATCAATTTTCGTTGATTCCGGGTTTCAGGTCGGGATTGGAATTAAGTATTTCGGTTCGATCAGGTTGCGGGTAGACGGAATATTTTTGGTTGGGTTCGGTTCAGGTTGCAGCTTGGTTTTTAAAAAAATATTCAGCCATTCAAATTTTGTTTATTACCCGGGCAGGACCCTAGTTAGGTGTAACGTTTAACTGCTAGTTTTCACAATGGCACTTTCACTAATAAATTTAAATAATTTTAAATTAAAATAATTTTTGGCCACTTCATGCGTTTTCGACAGGATTTGTCAAGTGATTTTTTTTATCAATTAACTCCGATATTAAAATACATGGCCAAACCGGCCTGAACATGAACCGCATTTCGAAAAAAATTGGTTGCCCACCTTACCTGATGCGGGACTCTTGTTTCTAGGCCTTTGCATTTTCTTAACAGCGGGGTGGTAAACAGTGGTTCGACTCATAACCGCGAAAACTGTTCTATACTTTGTCGCTCACACACTGCTGCGTATGTGCCATATATGTGCACGTAAAATCTGTAATATTAAATGACCTCTTAATGGGAGGTTGCTGGATGAAAGAAGAGTACGAAGCAGTTTTTCCTTTCAGTAATGATCAAAAGGGTGGAAAATTTTTCTGTTGTGGATTCACCCGCTAATAAAGATTAGGTGACTAGTGAAGTGTTTCAAAGATACCCTTAAGAGCTTTTTTTCACTTTATTTATCTACAATATTCTTTGACAAGCTTCGAAATTTACGATTCGAATAAAAATCGTTTGGCCCTCTGCAATTCATCTCTAATTTAAATAGCAGTGTGAGTGTTAGAGATCTGCGCGTTTCGGGATATGCCAAATCCGGACGCGAAAATTTTATATTTTACATGTAATTAACCAACATATTCCACCTGTTATTTAAAGAAAGGAAAAAAGAAACAAAGAAATGTGTTATTGTTCATTTACTCCACTAATAAAAGGAGAAAAGTTACCACGACAATACCGTGGAAAAAAAATCTGAATTATAAATACAGTCCCGGTCCGGCCTGAATCTACAGAAAGAATGTAAGACCCGGACGTGTCCCAGGGAGAATGAAGTTCAGGCCTGGACCAATTTTTTCAAAGTATTGAAGTATGTTTCCATCTATTAGTATAAATTGCTGAAAGATGAATTTCAACCTGTAATGCATTTTCTTGCTAAACTAAATTTTCCCATTATATAGTATATATATATATCAACATACAGATCGAATACAGGGCTGTTCAAAAGAGTTGGAATACATATTTGGCTATGGGCAGTAACTACTGAAATCAGATTTTTAAATGTTTACTTAGTTATCTTATTTACCTTATTTCCCCAAGTAACGAAGTTTCGTTAAAGCTTTCAAGGAGTGTTGGAAAGTGTTTCATAATCTATGCTGTACGCATGATTTTTCTTACTTGTTATTTGTTGAAAGGAAATGGCTCATACGATTGAAGGATTTAAATAGTAAATTATGGATAATGAAATCTCCTAATTAGAACCGTACATTATTCATATTAGTGTGAAATTTTCTGTATACATTTGTCAGATTTTTTAAATTCGGTGTATAACTTATGGAGGGATTTTATATATGTGTTCCAATAATATCAAATACTTAATTTTACAAATTTTCTTTTTTTAAAAAAATGCACTTATTTCATTGTTTTAATTTTCTTTTAACTGTTGCCTAGCAACGGAACTACACCTAAAAATATCGTAAATGTGAAAGTGTGTGTATTTGTTTGGAGTCAAATCAGCGTCAAAAGGGATAAATTAATGCCTTTTGCGACTTTACATATAGATGGAATTTACCTCAGAAATAAAGAAACGCTGTGTTCGATTTATTTTGTTCAAATATTTTTCTGTTAAATTAAAAAGTTCATTATTTTCATAAGGAATAAATTAACATTTTGCTATAAAATTTCGAAATCATTTTTTTTTTTTTTTTTTTACCGTTGCCAATAAAATCAGATCCTGGAATAATAATTTATCCTAAACAGTTAATTTTGATTTGAAAGATTTTCATGTGCAAGAGGAAAATGAAATAAAAAATAGACATAAATACGTTTTCATATCAGAAATAAAACAAAAATACGAAAAGAAGGTCAATTTGACCTCATATATAAAAAATAAAATGAATACGCTTTGAGATTGAAATAAAAAGGCCTTGTTTTATGATATTAATTCTTATTATTAAAAAAAAATGTTACCAATATCTCATGGTTTATTTTATTAGATGTAAATTTCTAACTGGGCGAAACACGGTTTATTGTCTGCACACGGCTAACAGAAATGTTTAATTTTCAATCGAAAATTTCAATGAGGAAAAAAAAACTTTTGAAAAGCAAATAGATAGTAAATGTCAAAATTATGCACCGCAAAACTATCTCTGTCGAAAATGACGTCATTGTATTGGGAAATAAATATTTTCTTTCTTAAAAACCAAACATTAACTAGATTGGCTGAAATAATATTTTTTGACGAGTGTTACTTCTTAATGCCGCCTCATTTCAGAAAATATGAATGAAAATTATTTTATTTTTAAAAGGAAATTACATTTTCGTTTATAAAACCTAAACTCTTAATATAATTGCCTCAACGTAAATTCACTGCCTCACTGGCATTTAATGCCTCCTTCACTAGCATTGAAAAATAAGGCTCGAAAGTGTAAAAAGAAACCCAAGATTTACAATAACCGTTAGCGCAATCAATAAAAAGTTATGTATGTAAATTTAATGAGACCATGAGGGGGGGGGGGGTTCAGGGGGGCTCTGCCCCCCTGAAGAAAACTACTTTATTATCCAAAAAAATACCAGAATTTAGCTCATAAAAATTTCAAAATATCCTTACATAATGTTTTTAATTTAATGCTTCTAATATCAGAAAACTTCATATTTTTTTTATTCTTATAAATAATTAAGTAATTTGAAAACTTTAAATTGCGGTTTGCAGGAAAATGAATATTACCAAAGTGCGTTTCAGAACAATGACTCGCACAGCTGACGTTGAGGCTCCTGATCTGCAGATTTACTAGTAATTTTAGTAATTTGAATAATGCATCGGTGAGTTTCCGTGGGTATATCGAATTTAGGAAACTCTTCTCGAATGAAAGGGGGCCCGATATGACACTATGCTTCCCATAGCTTCAGAGGTTAATCAGGCTCTGATGGAGAGGGAAAAAATTAATTGGTATCTCATTCATAAGTACTGATATTTTTCACATAGATTATATTTAGAACAGAAATAATATGTTGGTATGTTTTCTAATTTTTTTATGTATGAGTTTAAAAATTTGTTTTAACTATTTATTAACAGAAAATTAAACATTTTTCTTTAGCTGGTGCAGATTCTGATGGTGAAGAAGGTGAAGATGGTGAAGATAATGAAATGAAAGTAGATGATGTGATTGATGGTATCTTTTTCATATTTTCTACTTCTTTTAAATTTATCTTATAAATATTTTAAAATAGTTATCTTTCAAAGTACTTGTTGTAAGCATTGATAATAAGAACAAAATATAATTTATCTGTATGAGAATAATAAATAATAAACTCTAACAATGCTAAAGCTAGAGTTGTTTAAGTCGTTATTGCATATGTTTTGTGATTTTGTGAAATGTTAATTAAACTATCATAATATAATTTTTACATAAAGTTTGAGAATGTGTCAATATTAATTTATTTAAACCATAAGCATAATTTATCAAAAGTATGTAAATTTAAATTTTCTCTTTAGTAAATGGCTTAGCGTTACTCATTTAAAGTAGAATCACTGTTCTAAATTATGCTGTTTGACAAAAAAAAAAAAAAAAAAAAAATTCTGTGTTAAAAATCATAAAATGCCAGTAAATTAAAATAGAGTTTTCAAACATTTTACATTTGTAAGTACTTTCTCCCTGTTCAACAGTGTAAAATAAAAAAATATGCAATGTTGAGAAGTAATTAATTTTGAAAAAAAGGGGGGGGAGGGATGGATTAATGTTTCATCAAATCCATTTTTCAAAAATAAATTAAACAAACCTGAAACAAACAAACTAAAGACTATGTTTATTGCATTAATACTCAGAAAATAGAGTATATTTATGCTAGCTTGGCAATGGGATAAATCACCAAATATTGTTCCCATTGACATCATTCATATTGCATTAATTTCTAAAATGTAAACCTTTAACCCTTTTAATTTAAAAAGCATAACTTTTATTTAAAATACAAACCTTCAAAAGACATATGTTGCAGACAAATTAATACATGCCTTTTCACTCATTTACTTTAAAATACATAACAATAATAATAAATACCATAGCATTTTATTTCAACTTCAAAGCATTGTTTCTAAATCGCACACACGAAAAAATAACTACTATTGGCAAAAGAAAAAAAAAAACGTTATTGGCAAGATTAGCCCCATTTAAAAACTATTTTCATTGGTTCATAGGCAAACAACATCAAAGGCATATTAATACTATAAGGAGTTAAAATATTCAATGCACGAAAGTTTTTAAATTTTTATCAATTTTCAAAAATAAATGATTCTCTGCAAATTGTTTACATTTGGAAAATTAATCATAATTTCTGAAATGCTCATTTGTTTTTATCAGTAATCTGTTGATGGTAGCTGGTTATTTTTAATTTAGAACTTAAAACATTATAATTGTATAGTATTTGAAAGTTTTAGAGAAAATGAAGAAGAATAGATTTCATACAACGTAGATTATTTTGATAAGTTGAACAATTGCCTTATTTAGGGCATTGGAATGATGGCCGCAATATTTTTTTTTTTTTTTTTTTTGGATGAGTGCAACTTGGTATCGTCACCTTAGTGCATTATATAAATAGATATATTCATAAATTTCATTGAGAGAAAGTACAAGGAACTGTTTATCTATTAAAAAGCTAGGACCAATAACAATGCCCCCACAGTTATGCAATGGATATCCATCCTGTGAAAATACTATGTCCAGGTCTGGTATGGCAGATAATTGCCATGTAAACAACTAATACATACAAGTATCTGCATATGTGAGCAATAGACACAATAAAAGCAAAAGTGAGAGAATGAATCTTCAAAGAGAAAAAAAAATATATTTTTTTTTTTGCTATGTTAGTAGCTAACAAGAAGAAAATTTCTGTTCTCATAACACAAAACTTGTTTTTATAAGGTAAAATAAAAGGCAGAATTGGGGGGGGGGGGGATGTAAGTAAAGATGTTTAAATCCTGCTACAAATATTTTCAGTTTTTTTTTTTCATGAAAATAATCTACTACAGTAAAACCTCTAAATAACAGACACCTAGGGAGCACAGAATCTGTCCGCTATTGGGAAAACCTCAGAGATTCAAAAATTGCTAAGTAATGCTTAATGTGTCATTAATTGACTTTTATATGTCCTAAAACCTCTATTATATGATTAATCAGAAATTAAAATTATTTTATTTAAGCAATAAAACTGAAATAAAATTGTGCATACCTTTATCCACTGTTTATTACATTCTTACGAAAAAAAATCTGTTACAAAAGTTTGCTTTTGTTTGCGATTACATGTAATTTGTTTTTCAGTGTGAAGTTTTAACTCTGTCTCTAGTTTTAATCCTTCTGAATCATCTTTTTTTACAAAAAAATTGTGTAACTTGCTCACTATGTATTTTGCTGCTTCTTGGAAATTCTCGATATTGCAGGAATCTAGACTGTGAGATAAATTGTTGCTAGTTAGGTTAACCTGTGAAATGTACAGCATAGCAGTGCCATTTTTTAGGCTATTGCCTATATCGCGTCATCTATAGAATGAAACTACATCACATTTCACATTCAGTTAGCCCTTGGCATAAGTATATGAGGCGTTCAGAATTGAAGTGGATCGAATCCATTTTTGACACTTTCGAGATACATCAAGTTAAAGTTTCTCCTTGATTGTAATTTTTTCATTTGAATAAAAGAAAAATTTTGGCATAAAGTTGTCATGGAAAGTCTAACTAAAATATTTGTGTTAGCTCTAAAAAATTATAATGATATAACAAAAAAAGCAATTTGATTCTAAATTTGAAATTATGGACTTGATCCACTTCCGTTCTGAACGCCTCATATGCTGATTAGGTTTTTGTGAATGTAACCCAATAGGTGTTGATGCTGTGATTTTCATTATTTCATGTTAGCTGTATCTCGGCATCTTCATCTGTTAGAATTCAATTTCCTCAAACTTTGTATACATTGCTATTAATTTACTAAAGTTTAAATCAGTTTTTTTTATAAACTAAATTTGAATGTTTTAAATTATCATACTTGATTTTTTTGCAAGTGATATTTTCAAATGCTTATTTATTTTTTAGATATTCCTGGAAGGCAAATAAGATTCTCTGTTCCGTCTAAAGAAGACTTAAATGCATCGTATGTTTACCCCTTTAAATTTTATTTTTGATGTATTACATTTGCATGTTGATATTATAAATATAGAAAATAATTATGACTACTTTTGTTTCTTGTTCTGAAGTTTATTTTTTATTAAATCATTAAAAGAAATGTTTTTTACTTGCTATATTTAAATACACGTAATTCAATAAGAGCTGCTGATGTTATTTGACTAACTTGTTAAGATTGTTTGTTAAAAAAATATTCTTAAGGACTGCTAAATATGTTTAGAATTTGTTCTATATCTAAAAATTTCTTGATTAAAGGTATTAAAAAGAAAAAATTGTTTTTCATAGACTGAATGTAATTTTCATTTCAGTTCAGAGAACAAATTTACCCTGTCTTGCATGATCAGTAGGGCTGATCATTTGTGGCGGGAAAAATAGGCTAAAATTCACAGAAAAGTACAAACATTTCATGAAATTTTCACACGAAAGAAAAATACATCCAATTTTGTTAGAGACTAATTCCCTTTCCTCCTTCAGTGTTTCTGATTTTTGGCTTTTCTAACGATACATATGACTTTTAATACTCATTATTATTTTTTTTTTATCGTATAGTTTCACCACATTTTTAAAATCCAAAGTAAAGAATGTCGGTGATGGCTATTGCAGCTGCTATTAGGAATTAGCACATTTTCAAAAGAACAGAATCATAAAGATGATCTTATTTTTATTATTTAACTTTATTTCAATTATTTTAGGCATACATTATTATATAACACAGATGTATCAAGGTGTTAACAAATTCTTTGTATTGATTTTGTTGCAAAAACTATAAATAGTGGAGTATAATAAATTTTCTTGATTGTAAGAACTAGGGGTGTAAAAAAATAATGATTTTTTTTTTTTTTTTTTTTTTTTTTTTTAATATAAAAAAAAAATGGATTATTAAAAATTTAAATCGGATTTTATGATTTTTTTCCCTGCACTAAAATACGGACTAGCTACCAATACTTTTGGGTTTCTAAAACAATTAAACTTCTAATTGCTAACCTAATCTATGTTTTTAAGCTTTAATTATAATTATTAGTTAGTGTAATTGGAGTAATTGTGAAAAGCAAATTCATTTTCATTAGTAGTATAAAGTAATGTTACATACATTAATATTTTGTAATAATTATCTAAAACTATATTAAATACCACTGATATTTACAGTTATTAAAATTATTATTCACTGCATTTATATCAAATTCTTAACAATGCTTGAAATTAATCATTATTTAACAAATAACTCTCTTATTAGGAAAAAATATTTTTATGCTTTAATTCCTAAAATGGTAATTTAGTATTCATTCTAGAAAAAAAAGGGTGCTAGTTCCCAAAAAAGGCACTAGTTCAGTAAAAAGAGAGCATTAGTTCATGAATTTTAGTAACGATATAAGAAAAAAGCTTATAATTTGTTAATAGGATAAATAAAATGACATTAATTTGTAAGGATTTTATGAATTACAAATTGAAAAATACCTTTAAATAATGACATGATTTAACAATGACAATTTTTCTGAAGAAATAGCATTGTTAAAGCAATGTTACAACTCAGTAGTGATTATAAACATTCACTGCTACCAAAAAAAAAAAAAAATCCTGCCTTTTTAATTCCTAACTAATTTCTTTATTTAGTGTATATATGAGTTCAAAAGTAAAAAAAAAAAATAAATAAATAAAAACATTTATTTAACCTCTACTGAAGAAGCTCTTTCTGAGCTTAATATTTTTATACCAATTAGTTCTTTTTCTCTTATACATTCTTTTATAATAGTTGTTGAGCAAGTGTTATTCATTCATTCTTCTTTAGCTCCAATTTGCTGTAAATTTATTATTGCAAAAGTAGAAGAAATGAAAAAAATAACATATTGGCTACTTTTATTCGCAGAAATTTATTATACTTGCTATGCTTATTTTATAGAAAAGAAAGAATAGCTTGATTGGTTAAAAAAACAGTGACATTGCAAATTACATATATTAGATTTAAATATCATTTTTAAATTAAATACTTTTTAAGACAGATAAAAACTTCTTTTTACAAATTTACTGTATTTAATTTTTTTATAAGTCTGAGGAATAGTCTAAGCTTAGAAACAATTATTTAATGTCTTTTTTGCTTATTCATAAGGCAAAATACCAATAGAAAGTTCCCAATTATGTTCATCTTTATCTTAGATTTCAATACTTTTTTATGTAGTTTTAAACATTTAGAAAATTTATGATTTTAATCAATGATTTAAATGCAAAAAATCAGTTTATTAAAATCTTTGACACCCTAGTAAGAACTAATCCTTTTCCATTCTAATTTCCTCTAACTTAGTTAATATGTAGAATATATTTGAAAGAGGAAGCATTTTTATAGTATTCATAAGAAATAGGTTTTCCTTGGATTATCTTTATATAATATGGACGTTTAGTTGCAAATCTGAATATGGAAACTTAATTTTTTTTATTTAAATATAAATTGTTATTTAACATTAAAAGCACTATTTATAAACAAAAATGTTAAAAATTAGACTTTTAAAACCTTTTTCATGAAAATTTCTTCATTTTGCAAAATTCATAGAAATTATCGTAAAAATTTATGCCTAGACAACCTAATGATAATCTCATATCTCGTTCTAATTTCATATGCAGTTTTTTTTAATTATTATTATACTTTTTATATATTTTCTGTTTTTTAATTAATTATATATATATTTTTCATCATCTTTGATTAAATATATTATTTCTTTTGTAGAACATATAGCAACATTAGTGCAGAGTCAGCTGTGAGTAGTGTCTCTTATGAATCTTTAAGTCTCATGAAAAAATTGGAAGAACTGAAACCTATTCCATCATTAGAGCCTATTGATTTTAATTCTAGAGAATTTATAAATGTGACTCAAAGAAGGACTCTTCTTACCAGGGAGCCTTTAAAATCTCATTCGAGAATATCCCCTGAAAAAACCTTACCACTTACAGAGCATAATCAAACTTCCTGTGAAAAATCACCTGCTTCCGAAAGTACTTCTTTCTCATCAAAAGACTCTCTGCAGCTTAAAAATACTGAACCAGCCGAGCAGGCATATCCTGTTGAGACATCCGACTCTGATAGCAGTTCTGCTTTAGAAGAGGAACCTAAAAAAGATGATTATAAAATTAAATCAGTCCAGTCATCTAGCCTTATGTATTCTCCATCACTTCCTTCTACTACGAAAATAGAGGAATCAAACTTATTAATTCCAACTACTTGTGTTGAATCGCCTTTGAATAAAAGTGGATCATCATCTGGAAACAGCAGTTACAATTCAGCAGTCTCAGAAAGGTACATCATTCCTTTTAATATTTCTAAGCAAATTAAAGCTTCACTTTTTTTCTCTTTTTATGTTGTATACAAGAGCTACACGACAAGAAGAGGCCCAGGGAAAATATCTGGACTTGGGAGTCGTTCTATTCATTGGATCAGTTAACTGTATTTTACCTGCACCCTGCACCTGATTCAACTCGGGGAACAGGTTCAGCTTGGTGCAGGTTAATTTATAAAAAAATGAGTGCCAACGACCTGTAGATCGGGTTGTGTTGACTAAACTAATTTTTTCTTGTTTGGGATGAGCTTTGGTTGTTGCAAGTGCGATTCAGGTTAACCTCATTTTTCAAAAAATGTCCTGAGTATTGTTTCGGGTGAAAAACTGCATTTGAATATGAATGACTTTTTACATGTTTATTTTTCAACTTAAAAGACAAAATTGATATCGAAGAAATAATTATAGATTATTTTTCTATAATTACATAAAATTGTGGATTATTTTTGTCTGATTACATGTTTTGAGTCAGGTTGAATTGAATTACTATTTTGTGTTTGGATGTGAATGCATATCAACAAAATATTTTTTGACGGCTGTTTTGTTCTGGATAGAGTCTTCCAAAAGCTCAGGTTAACTCGAATCTAACCCAGCCCACAGTTTGGTTTGAGTCAGATTGCCATTAATTTCTTTTTCCTTGTGGTTCAGGTTCGAGTAAGGTTTAGTTTGTTTCAGGTTCACAGTGGTTTTTGATATTTGCGTGCAAGATTCGTTTTGATCTTATATAGTATAACATCGTTTTCTTTCCCCATATTTAAAGTTTCTATAGTCAAATGACTCTTGTGATTATCCAAAACTATAACTATATTTATTTATTTAAATTAATTTTTGCTATTTTGTTCCCTAGATAACTTAAAAATATAAATAGTGACCAATAACATTCTCACATAATTTTTTAATATAATTTATTACTGTATAATACATAACAACCAATTATTAATCTTTACAAGTTGTCTAAAAGTGTACTAAAATTAAAATTCTATAATCTGTTTTATTTGTTTAGAGGTTGGTCCACAATGAGACATTTCATTGTGGCCCAAAGAGCCGAAATAACAAAATTAAAAAAATTTACACAGTTTAACATAATTATATAGATTATAATAATGAGCTATATTTTAATTTATAATATGTTTTAAGGAAATACATAACACTTATCTCCAATATTCAAATGAAACTAGATGATAGTAGAGGAAAACTTCTATAAAAGTAAGTTGCAAGTACACTCAGTCACAAATAAGTTTCTGTAATACATGAGCTAGTAGCCATTTGCATCAAGGAATTCTGGGTAACAATTAGCTACTGCTTTTCACATGAAACAGGAACATCCACTTTCTTTTGTGAACTTAACAATGTATTCTTGATTTTTGTGATTCAAAAAATATCTTATTCATTTTGTTATCTTGTTCAAAAACTCTGACCTAAAGTCCAATTACTATAGTTTGTCCACTAGTATTACTATTTAAATTAGATAAGTTTTCTTCTTCTAAAGAAACAAAACCTCTTCTAAATAATCGATAACTTTGTTGGTAAAACTTAATGATGACTTAATTATTATTTTGGGTTTCTATTTCTTCTTTTTTCCTCTCACTGTTTTTAAATTTCTTGTATAAAAATTAATACAAATTAAACATAAAGCTCAAAGTTGCATGGTCTGCTTTTATTATGCATTAATTTATACATTAAATTCATTTTTATTAAATTTATTAAAGTAAATAGTTTTACTGCACTATATTGTTTTACTGTCAAATGTTACAAAAAAAAAAAAAAAAAAAAAACTACTTGTTTGTTAAACCTAACAGGTTAACTATTTTACCCCACATAGGTTCTTTTGCTCTAAAATATTAATTTTGTGTTATTTTGTAATAAAAAATACTGAATAAATGTTTTATGCTATACAATGAATAAATAAGCTGAAAATAAGTAATTATTTACTTTTAATCAAAAGTTTTTTTCTTTATTGCAACCAAGTCATATCATCCAAAATTTTAAAATGACTATCAAGTATAATAATATAGCAACAAATATTTTGTTATTCATTAAAAAATGTTAATTGGTACGGTACTATTAACACACAAATCTGGCAAAACCATTGCAAAAAATTACAATTTGTATTTTTAAAGAATTTATTTTTGAAACCTACCTAACCCCATTACTTATTTTACCCCACCTGACCCTACTAGACAATCAATTGCTTACTGGCATACAGAAAATAAACTTCATTCACTGTGTGATTGCATGAAATCAGTCCCTTTTTGTTGACTTAAAAATGTAAATCTAGACAGTGATGCAGTTTTAAACCTGTGCCTTATAAACATGACGCCCATCACTGTTGCGTTCTGATGCTGTTCTACATACTGCAATGCTACTTCCACCCTTTTTGCTTCTTCAGAATGTAAAATACACTGTTCCATATCATGGACTTCATCAGTTGTATCAAATTCTTCATCAGAATCTTGTGTTAATACAGAAACAATTTCTTGGTTTGAGAGTTGTTGGTTACCTTTACAGTCAGGGATCGGGAAATACATTATTTTACTCGTCACTGGCAAGTGGATTTCCTAAAAGGACGGGTGAATTTTTAGGCAGTCTTTGAAAAACCTCAGGCTATAGAAGATATGCCAAACACTTTTCTTTTTTTACTTGTTAGCTATATTTTGCAACTTCCTAGATTACTGCTGTATAAACATGATACATGTTCTTCTCTTGTATATATTTCTTAATTTTATAGAGGAAAAAAAATTATGAAAATGCATTCTTGTAATAGTATAATTATTTTTGTAGTTGCGTACATTTTTGCATAGCAATTTTCAACTGTACATTGCATGATGTTCTGAAAATTCCTGACCACTGTTCACCGTCAGCTGACAACCACTTGTCTATTTCCACCTAAAAAAATATGAAAATGCATTCTTGTAATAGTATAATTATTTTTATAGTTACGTACATTTTGTCATAACAATTTTCAACAGTACACTACATGATGTTCCGAAAATTCTCGACCTTGGTTACCGTCAGCTGACAACCACTTGTCTATTTCCGCTTAAATGGTTTCTTCATAGCCTGGAATTTCTTTTAAAAGATGTAAAACTTAACATCCTTCATCCACCTGATATGGGCTTTTGATGACAAAAAGTTTCAGCCATAATTATTTCAATGACTTTGTAGCATTAACCCCTGCCCGATCTTCTCAACACTTCAATCATATCTTTTAGGATATGCAAAGAGTATTTTCGCTAAATGGCCATTTCTATGCACAATTTTTAAATTATCAACACTCAATAACAAACTGTTTTTGATAATAAACGTGCTACAATTTACTTTGACTGATCTCTCAAGACTGACTAAGCTGGAATGAAATGACGGAATCCCCTCCCACTCACATGTCAACTGACCAATGACATCACACGTGCAGGAATCGGGTGCGGTGATTGACGTATAATACAGTATGTACACTATACCAATAAAGCAATATGACTATCTATATGTAGTAATAATAATTATTATTATTAATATACATTACTGTCATAATTGTTTGGATAATCTGAAAAATCAGTGAATCCAGACAGTGCCAATTAGCTCAGATTGGCGAGGTTTTAGTGTATTAAATTTTTATAAGAAAATTATTAGTTAACCCATTAACCGCCAAAACTATAAGGGCTTAAAATTTTTTTATACAAATGATATTGGTTATTCATTTGAACATATATAACATTAATTTATAGTGGAAATAACAATATATGTGTTAGTTTACGAAAAATAGAGTGTTGCGTTCACGCAACGTCAGCGGAATAAGAGTACTGATGTTCATTGAACTCAATTGAGCATCAGCAGGATTTTCTTGCATATATGGGCACTGTAAGATTTTTTTTACCTTTGTTACAATTTAGACAGCAAGCAATCACTTTAATGTAATTAATTTATTATTAAAATTAAATTTTTTTATTTTTTTAAATTACTGATCATATCCAGAAAACAGTTTCAAGTATCAAAATATTCACTACACTTATGATGTAAATCAACATCACAAATGTACTGAAGCGATAAATATTCTGGCTATGGCATTGTTTACAATGCAGTCTTCCGCTGTCATCGGACTTGACAATTAACCCTTTCAGGGGCAGTAGTATGTTTATGAAGCCAATTAATTTTATTTCTCAAATGCCACAATGGCACCAGAATTGTGGTAAAGTAATTGTCCTTTATTATGTAATTGTTTGTAAATACCGGTGTCATTCATTCATTTCAACATTTTAGAAATTTAATTGCATTGCCCCGGAAAGGGTTAAATTTCCGCGTTCTGTCTGTAATGGCTTTTGCATGGAGAACTTACTATGCCTTCTTTTGGCTGATTTGTTCATGGTTAACTCTTTACTTTCAAAGGGTGCTTGCAAAAGGTACAATGCAACTTCATGTCTGAAATCTAAGTGACAGTATTTATTTTCGAACATAATCTTTATACCTTCTCGCATTGGTCAAGGTTTTATTTTTTCTTCATTTTTTGGCTGAGTCATAATCAATTTTTCTACCTTTATCCTCTCCAAATCTCCAGTTTTTTTTTTTTTTTTTTTTTTTTTTTTTTTTTTTTTTTTTTGTATGTGTGATTTGCACTACTTTTAGAGGGTACAAACTTTTTTTTCACGCACATTTCAATTTCGCCAGCAGTATCGAAAGGTAAAATATCATTATCACTTTTTGATATATTATTATTTCCTTCTTCATCAATAATTTCTGCTATTTCTGATGAAATAACGATAATATTTATTTCATTCCCGTCATAATTATATGAATCTTTATTAAAAATTCTTTCAAGACCTTCGAAGAACTTAAGATATGTATTTGAAGCATTTCTGTGAGCACAGAATAAGAAAAAAATCCACAGAGTCGAACGATACAAGTGAGTACTGGAACTACCTCTTTTCCGCTGACATTGCGTAAACGCAACACCTATTGTCTCTTCCTCCCCCATTAAAGCGAAAGCAACTGATTCGTTGAATGTTCTGATGTACTTCAACCTTGTCTAAAAATAGATTTACTCTAAAGCTTATGTTTTTCTAACTATATTTCTTCTGCGAAAAAGACAACGTGAAAGTTTTCGTTTAAAAATGCTTTAAGTTTCGAACTTGTTATTAAAAAGAAAAAAAATGTTGAAAGATAATATTTTTCT
Organism: Maratus speciosus; assembly: GCA_963932465.1. Taxonomy (NCBI): domain Eukaryota; kingdom Metazoa; phylum Arthropoda; class Arachnida; order Araneae; family Salticidae; genus Maratus; species Maratus speciosus. Next base: position 106,293,175 of record OZ010786.1, on the reverse strand, counting down.
ATTGAATTAGTAACCATAATATACCCTACTCAAAAATTACTATTAATATAAAATTCATTTGATAGCTAATTTTTTATACGCATTTATTTTGACTGTTGCGTGATCGCAACACCAGCGGTTAATAGGTTAACTACGTTTTACCATAAGAATTCAGTACAATATTAGACAACGCAGAAGAGCAAAATGAGATCCGACTTATACCTTCTTAAGTATATCTTTCATGTTTTTCATAATAATTAAAAGAAAAAAAAAGCTTTATGGATTATATTAAGAAGAAAAACAAAATATTTAGCTAGATCATTGTTTAGTTCTGTTTTATTACTGTCAAATATTAAATAAACTAGTTGGATGTGCCAATCCCAAAACTTTCTTCTATCTTATACATCTTAATATTTCAAAACCTTGTTACACATGTTACTACTTCAATATTATTAGTTCAATACTATACCAACTTTGATTTTCATCTTAAATTTCTGCTCAAGTCAATTAAACGGTCTAAAAACGAGTTAATCTATATCATGATATTTGTTAAAATTATTAATTTTTCCTTATTCTGTCGTTATCAGCTGTTTGCGAATAGCCGGCATAGCAGGAAGCGAGTTCCCGCCACTGCATGAGCCGCCGATGCACAATAGAACTACGAAAAATCAAGAAAAGTATACAAAAATCGCTAGCACGGAGCCCCTTTACCGCGCAATATTTCCAAATTCAAGGAGAACCTGTTGGCCAAAGCCAAAAACAAGCACAAACATTTTGGTTCAATTGTATGCATAATTTTATACGCTGTTCGATGGTACAATAATGAAAATGGCACAGAGATCGGAATTATAGCCCCCCCCCCCTTCTTTCGGAATTTTTTCAAGTTCAGGGAGGACTTGTTTGCCATAGCCAGAAACATGCACAAAAAATTTGGTTCAATTATATGGATAACTTCATACACTTTTCGATGGTACAATAATGAAAATGGTACAGACATCGCAATTATAGTGCCCCCTTCCGGCAGAATTTTTCCAAATTCAGGGAGGACCTTCGTGACATGACCAAAAATTAACACATAAAATTTGGTTCAATTCTATGCATAACTTCATACACTTTTCGGCGGTACAATAATCAAAATGGCACAAAAATTGTACAAAAATCGCTATTACAGCGCCCTCTACGAGCGATTTTTTTACAAATTAAGGAAGGACCTCCTTGCCATAGCCAAGAACTTAAAATTTTTTTTGGCTCAATTCTATGCATAACTTCATACACTTTTCGATGGTACAATATTCAAAATCGCACAAAAATCGCTATTACAGCGCCCCCTAACGGCAAATTTTTTGCAAATTCATGGAGGACCTGCTTGCCATATCCAAAAACTTAAAATAAAAATTTGGTTTAATTCTATGCATAACTTCATACACTTTTGGACGGTACAATATTCAAAATCGCACAAAAATCGCTATTAAAGCGCCACCTACCGGCGAATTTTTTCCAAATTCAGGGAGGACTTGCTTGCCATAGCCAAAAACTTAAAATAAAAATTTGGTTTAATTCTATGCATAAATTCATACACTTTTGGACGGTACAATATTCAAAATCGCACATAAATCGCTATTACAGCGCCTCCTCCCGGCGAATTTTTTCCAAATTCAGGGAGGACCTGCTTGCCATAGCCAAAAACTTAAAATAAAAATTTGTTTCAATTCTATGCATAACTTCATACACTTTTCGATGGTACAATATTCAAAATCGCACAAAAAACGCATTTACAGCGCCCCCTACCGGCGAATTTTTTCCAAATTCAGGGAGGACCTGCATGTCATATCCAAAAACTTAAACTAAAAATTTGGTTCAATTCTATGCATAACTCCATACACTTTTGGATGGTACAATATTCAAAATCGCACAAAAATTGTTATATCAGCGCCCCCTACCGGCGAATCTTTTCCAAATTCCGGGAGGACCTGCTTGCCATAGCCAAAAACTTATAATAAAATTTTGGTTTAATTCTATACATAACTTCATACACTTTTTGATGGTACAATGGCGACAGACAGACGGACAGACGGACAGACGGACGGACGGACAGACGGACACACAGACAGACAGACATTTTCTATAAACATGTTTTTTGGAATCTCTGACCCCTAAAACATGCAAATCCGTCGAAAACCGGAAGTCGAAAAAAATTTCGATTACAATACTTTCTTCTATTGAAGATAGAAGAAAGTAAAAATTGTTTTCATTTAGTTTTCCTTTCCCCTTTGAAAATAATCTGGTTCCTTTTTATAATATTTTGTGTTTCTATGTTTTGAATTATGAATATCTTAGAAACTATTCATGTTTTGACTATATTAATTTAATAAAATAAAACATAGATGTGTGGTTTTTTTTTTTTTTTTAAGCTTAAACGGACAGGGGACATAACAATCAAATCCTTCAGTTTTCAAGGAATTTATTTGAAAATTGGAAGACTTAATGGCAAGCCAGAATATTAAAAAAATTAATAATTAATTAATATTTAATTAATTTAAATAAAATTATCAAAATTTGATGTTAAAATAATAAAAGGTTTTTAATTAATCAATATTTAAATTTTTAAAATAACGAATAATTGACATATTTTAAAATGTCTCATGCGCATTTCTTTTGTATAAAATATTACAATAAAGTCTGACTTTGATTTAACAAATTCATCGGGACCGAAAATTTTATTCATTAAATTGAGGTGTGTTATTCGTAATATTGGGGTCCAAAATGGAAATTAAAAAATTTCTGCTCTTACCTTTTCTGAAATTTCTGCAACTACACAAAAGTATCCATAATTAGAAATTGCACACTGTCTATTCACCAGCTCAAATTACAGCAAATAATTCACACTAGTTAATTTGCTAAAATTAACTTAAAGTGTTAAAGTAATTTGCACTAGTTATGCTAAAGTACTGACTAATAGATTTTTGACAATTTCTTTGATTCCTGACTTGAAAAAGTCCTTTTTTGACTTTATGGAGATGAAAATACTGTGTCATTTATATCCTGCTGCGTGAGGTATGTTTTCAGTTTCTAAACCATGTAAAGCATGTTAACAGTTTTAATGGGAGTTTCATTATCGATTTCTGCATCAGAATCGCTATACATTGGTTCAGACAAATCAGCAATTTCATTAACTTCAGTTGCACAGACATGCAGTCTGTCATCACATGTGACATGATTGTTAAAGTCTATCTCAGGAGTGCCTTCTTTCCATATGATTTCTTCTAAAGGAGCGATATTTTCATCATTTTCCACTTGTATGCCTGTAAATGCTGCTTTCTAAAAGCATTTTTCAATTGTATTTTTAGAAACTTGGTTCCAAGATTGTCTCACAAAATATAGAGCCTCCAAAACATTGGCTTTATATCTTTTCTCCGCATTTTCGCCACTGTAATTTTTCTCATAAGCAACTTTCTGTAATTAACTTTTATAGAACGAATGATACCAAGGTCTTGTGGCTGAAGCACACTTGTGCAATTTGCAGGGAAGAACAAGACTTTGACATTTTTAACACTTTCCAACATAGTTGAAAAGTGTTTATCATTTTGGTTTGTCTGTCTGTCTGTCTGAGCTCTAACTCTTGTAACTATGCTAGGATTGCCCTTATTTGTTTGCATGTTATTGATGCTTACTATAGCACGATCAGTATTGAAAATGAAGTGTGTAGCAGTTTTAGTTAATTTACAGGTACTGTCAAAGGTTTTCCATTACAGTATGGTCTATGGGAAAAAATCATTTAAAGTTCATTTTAATGATGTTAGACAATTTACAGGGCCATGCAAAAGACTTCTGTTACATAATGGTGTATGGGGAACTGTTTGCAGCATATTTTAGTTCTGTTGCACAACTTCAAATACAGTAGACTCTCGATTAACTGGGATGGTCATGAAATGCCTTGTCCCGGATATTTGAATTTGTGCAAATCTTGATGAAAAATTCTGGAAAAAGGATAGAAAATGTCAAATTATTATACAATAGCATACTTGCCAACTTTTGCACTTTAGGTGTAAAATTTGCACTTTTTGACCATTTTTTACACTTTTACACTTAGGATACTTATTTTTACATTTTTTTGCAAAGTTTTTCCCAAGTTTCATTTTTCTTCCCTTAAATTATGAATTACTTTCTTGTTGCTTTTAATAACGGCAAAAGCAGAATGCAATTAGGGGATTGTCAAAGAAATGTGTTCAGGTCATTGCCAAAAGCCAGCAGAAATTATCTATTAATTTTCATTATACAGTAGAAGATCTTTATAACACAATTCTATATAACGCAATTCTCCATATAACGCACAACTTCTCAGATGTAAACAATGATTTTTGCAGTTAAAAAGCACCTGCATTTTCACACTGTAAAATATTGCTACTCTCTAGAGCAGAGGTTCCCAAACTGTGCTCCGCGGAGCCCCTAGGGCTCCGCGTTAACTTTCCAGGGGCTCCGCCTAGCTTTAGGAAAATAATGAAAATTTGAACGAAACCACCACATTTAAAGCAAGGTTTTTTTCCTTCAAAAATGGGAACTGATTCTTTTGCTACAAAAGTATTTATACATTGATGATAGCTATCTTCAACAATCTGAACTCTCTTAATTAACTAAATTTTATTTCCTTTAAAATTTCTGGTGCAAATATTAATTTACGCTCTATTTTTACGTTTTCCGATCAAAAAATGAGATAAATGGAGAGGTAAACGTATATTTTTTGTAAGAAAGCCAGAAATTGTATTCTGAAGGAAAATTTGAATATTTGAATTTCCCAACTCCTGCTCTCAGTGTGACTTGAGGTATTATCCAATGACTCCACGTTTCATGCTCAACTACGTCATCATTCCGAAAGAAATCAGTGTGATTTGAAAGCCTGATTTTTTTTCAGTATGAAAGGCAAAGTAATGTATGTATGCTTCAAAAGAAAATATCACAACACTTGTTAAAACAAATATGGAATGTCCTGAACATAGGTGCAGACTTCACGGGTGCGAAATAGGCAATAAGAAATACTTCTATAACTATAATTTAAAATTTTCCTTTTGTCTTGTTTAATTAGTGTGATTAATTAGGAAAAAAATGTTCTATAATTAGTGATAGCAGTTTGCCTTGTTAGACACCGACGCCCCCGTTAAGTCGACTCTTATGACCCCATGGCACTTACCTGATATTTTAACGAGTCGCTTGAGTTTTTGAAGATCATATAATTGCAAAGACTCTTAATAAACCTCGTAAAATTGACATTGTCATGAATTTGCTTTATGAAAAAGTTGTTAATTTAGTGTCAATATTTCCTTGTCACATAGATCTGTTTTTTTTTATTAACTCTATAACAGGTGACGTAAAAGAACACTTAACAGCCTCTTCAGATGTACAAAATTTACACTACAAATGAATGAATCTTCTAACGTCACTGGATTAGCAGTTTTGTTAGTATTTTTCAGTTACATATACTAATATCCCGTTCAGATCAGTGAAGTTAAGAGTCTTAACTGACTTTTTTGAAAATGGGCAACCGGAACCTAACTTGACTTTTCTATTATTACGGTGATTGAGAACATTAACTTGATTAAAATTTAGCGCCTTACTAACGCCAGTCTGAAAGAGGTTTCACAAAGCTATCAGTATCATATTTTTTGTAGATCACTACAAACCAACGCACTAAGGGACGAAATATTTTTTGATTAATACATAGGAAAACACATTTGAACATGAATGCACTGATGATGCGAAAGCAATGATGGGTCACAATGCCATTGCAAAAATTAAAGATGATAAAGCCCCGTAGCACCATTTATTGCGTTCTTTATAGATACATGCTATCCCCGGGAAAATGTCTTCTGAACTTTCGAAAAGGTTAAATGCTGCCATTAAAATAATAAACTATATAAAATCACGAACTCTTAAAAGCAAACCGTTTAAGCTAATGTATGAAGTTATTGGATGCCAGCATCCGCTCCTCCTACTATATACCGAAGTAAGATGCATTGTCTATGAGGAGCTTTTACACGATTGTTGCAACTGCAGAGGTGAAATTAGAAGAACCATAACTCTAAACTGGCAAACCTTTTACCTAACGAAGATTGTGAATTCTAATTGCATATTTTCCCGATATGTTTAGCAAAATGAAATAAATGTATCTATCATTGCAATGAAAGTCTGTCACAAATTCCGGTTCATTTGCCAAACTTGTCTTCTTTTAAGGCTGTTCTTAACTGCTCCGCTGAACAGGCGCAAAACGTTCTGACACATTTACAAATTCATTTTTAACGGAAAGATATAAAATTGGAAAGCCTGGTCATGTAAGTGATTTGGAATTGAACTGTTTTTTCCATTTTTTGATCAATCAATTACCCACTGAGTTATAAGCGATATCAATCACGTGACAAACCCGTTTTTCGCCCGCTCTTCAGTGATTTTTCTACTTTCGCGCGGAAATTCGGTTCAAAAGGTCCACTTTGACATTATTTTCTGAAAGATCTATTGCGTTTGCAAAAAAATGGAAAAAACAGCTTGGTGATATAATTTCTGAACAACAACACCAGCTAGTTTCATGCATTTTCGAACAAAAATAAATTAAAACTTATGTCAGAAAGTTGCCCTTTTGGATTTGAGAACAGCCTTAAGGTGAAACGTGTATTTGTCGGATTCTGAGTCAAACGATGACATCGATTACGCCCTTCTTGTTAAAAAGAAATAAAAACAACACGAGATAAAAAAAAAGTATACAAATAAATATTCAGGGCATCGTACAGCTTTGAAAAATCTTTCAAACAACATTTTTCAACAGCTGAATATAAAAGGTTTTGCACGACTCTAAATGTGTTCAGCGTGACATATATATAAAAAAATCAAGCTTAAACTCAGTGAAACACTGAGGTCTCCATTGATATTGTATCTCATAGCAATTTACACGTAATATACCAACAATAACCTGTTATGTGGTGATACTAAATGAAAATATTTCGATTTGAACTAGAAATGTTTCATAAAATAAATATAAATCAAACAGAAATAAGTTTTAAAAAAAAGAGTTAAATAGTTTTAAATAAAAATTATTGGTCTGAAATATTTTTATAAAACTTGAGTAAAATTCCTGGTTATATGTAGTAGTGTTAAAGGTCTTACTTAGAACACAAATCGAAATACAGAAGTCTTTTAAATGCAGAACCAAACATTCGCCTGCAATTACTATCAACTGGACTTGAATTCAGATATTTGTGCAAAACAATCCAATCACATTAAGCGTTTATGCATTATTGTTCGTCATTCTAATAATGCAAATTTTATTATAAGGCAAATGTTATGATTTCTTTAGTTTTAGAGGTTTTTTTTAATTGTAGGTTTGTAAACTTTTGACAATTCCATCTGTATTGATGGTAATTGAAAATAAATTCAGTATTATAGTAACAGTTTAAAAATATAATTTTATTTATGGGACAAATCACAATTGTTTAGATTACTACCCATTCCCCCTTCCTATGCTCAGTAGCAATGCACCTAAAAAAGCATTACCTCGTAACATAGGGTACGGTAGGCTTCAGGGGCTCCGCCATAGAAATTCATTCTAAAAAGGGCTCCTCCAGTCAAAAAGTTTGGGAACCACTGCTCTAGAGGACTAAATTTGATAGATTAGTTGACCTTTATCTTCTAATTTAAGACCTTTTTACTGAAAAAAATGCTATTATTACAATAAGCATTTTTGAAAATGTCTAATATAAGGGTTGGTTGTGTCAGTGATATTTGAATCATGTTTATAAAGTTATCTAACCTATATTATGCAAAAATTTCTAATTTGTATAACTCTTTGTAACAAGGAATGCAGTATAAAGATATCCTAATGTATTTTGATATGTTTCAGACATATTTGGCCATGTTTACAGGGTGAATTTAATGATGTGATCCATATAACGCAAAATTCTATATAACGCACAGCCTTGCGTTTTTAGGTTTGCGTTATAAAGATCTTCTACTGTACATAAAAAATCATGCGTTAAAAAAAATTGAATTAAAATGTAAAAATGAAAAAAAAAAAAAAATTATGTATGTCCTTAAAAGCAGTTTCTTTAGGAATTTTATAATGGTTTTCAAATTGTTCTCTTATCAAAACAATCTTTATGATGGTTATAACTGTATTATTTAACAATATGAATATGTACTTTAAAAAAGGGTATAATGTCAATTGTACGTCATTTTACACTTTACCATTTTCAAAAGTTGGCAAATATGCAAATAGGACATTAATAATTTAATTATTACAAAAGAAAGAAAATTAACATATATTTTAATGTTATTTAGTTTTACAATTAGGACAATATAAAAAAAAATAGAAATGCAGTTTACCTCACTGTTTTGTGAAGAATGAAATGATAGAAGTCCGTTTTTGTTTTTCATTTACTCTTCGACAAATTTTAGTATGCAAATTTCTCAACATTCATCTTCTTGCTCCAAGTAATTAAGTAAAGCCTCAGTGTATACTAATGCATCACCGTGACTTAATTTTTGATGAGTTACCAGATTTTCTTCATCACTTTCAGGACATTCTTTGAAATTCCTTGTTTCTTCTGAATCACAAGCGACACACGACACAATATCATCATCACTTAAAACTTTGTAACATTCCAATGTCGAATCTTCATTAATCCATTTGTTATGTTGTAAAAACTTTACATAACATTCCTCACTTAAAATTTATATAAATTTATTTTGTTTATTTTAATAAACTACTTCAAATTACGATCTTTCAATTTGACAGCAATTTTTACTAAGTTTTTAAATATTAAATTCTAAATCTTTATCCTTAATTATTTTAATTTAAAATTAAATTTATTGTACTTTATTATTTTTTCATATTCCTCTGTTAAAGTTTCAGAATAATTGCTAAAATAGTTTGCCAGAGGAACGAGATTATAATTCCTACACTTCTCCTCATTTTAATGGCTTTCTATTCACTCCATGTCTCAAAAAAGCAATCTTTTTAGCTCAGAAAATGCTCTTATCTCGAAACACTGGAAATCCATCCGACATCACAAGAACTCACAGGAGGCAAAACATTCCTTTCCTCCTGCTTCATAAGTGTGTTGCCATTCCACGTTTATAATCCTAGTACAAAATCTTTTTCGCCGGCCGTGCTATCGACAAGCCATCCTTTTAAATATTCTGATTGGCTAGTTTTGCCGAGAGTGTCTCCTGATTTCGGCAGGCGTTTCAAAAAAGAGTCAGTTATAGAATTTTGTCTGAGAACTCAAGACCGACTTTCGGATCGGCAATTATTTTTTTCTTGCTGCTGGGCCTTTGGCGTAGCGAGCATCTCCAGTAAGCAATAGGCGTTTCCAATTAATAACGTAATATTTAAAAGAAATTTCAGTTATAAAGATTTGTCAAAAACTATCCCTGAATAGTCCTTCCTTCTGAAATCTCTGGATTAAATCATACAGTGAAAAAGTCGCAAGAAAATGTTTGAACAATTCATAATCACCAAACTCCTTCATTCAACTTTTAGTTGCATCCTTTCGAGATAATCAGCTTCAGATGTTTATTGATGATTGATTAGCCCTCTGCAATAAAGGAATTCTCAATTGAAATAATGACGCCGTGGATTTTAGATTTCATCGATCTTTGATACCTTCATCCCGTGTTTCGAGTTTCGTGATAATCCTTCATAGACATTATGTGCTTCAAGTATTCAACTACATGTATTCACTCGTGACGAATTTTCATCTAACGCCGGCCGTTAAGACAGTAATACACACTGCTCCTGTCATTACTTTAGAGACTATATTATGAAATAACTGTTTTACTTAAAAGGAACATTAGCCAACGCATTGAAAATAGACTTGCTAAACATAAAATTTAAATCAGTAAAAGAAGATAAAATATAAATTTTCTTCAATATATTTATACTTCATTATGCTATAATATAACATTTTATGATTTTAACTAATAATATATTTATTTATTCCCGGATCCGGCATTGATATAATAACAGTGTTAAATAAATATGTTTGGTGTGAATTATGGTTTGATCATTTTGTTTATCTTTATTTTCTGTGTCATTATCGGCTATATGGGGTGAGTAGATAAAATTTTTCTTATTTATATTTTAAGAGTCTCCTTTTCAGATTTAATCTAATTAAATTACGACGCATATTACTTCGCCACTATACCTGACGGTCGTAGTGTGGTTCTGGGAGGTGTGAATTGGATTTATTTTGGTTCAATTTGAATTTTTCAATTGAACGTTTGCTCCAATTCACATATCCCAGAGTCACATTACACCATTGTTGCACTGCTTCTTTGTCAACATTTTCAGAGCAGTTTAACTTTCTCAAATCTTCTAAGATTTTTCTCTGTAAATCAATACTATCATCGTCTTCAGTAGGAATTTCATTTTCTTCATCCAGTAAAATTGCTTTGCATGATTTCTTAACTGTGGTGCTTTTTATTAGTTTCCATGCAGCATCAACATAATAAATTGCATCCAAAACTGTGGGATTTTTGCAAAAAGAAAGCAAATTATCATATCTTCCTCTGCCAACTTAAGAAGCAAATTTCTGGTATTGTTTTAAGGTTTCGAATAACGCCTTGATCCATGTGTTTGATTTCAGCTGTCATATTTGGGGGCAGATATCTCACAAAGATATTCCCATCTTCTGATTTTAAAATTTCTTTGGCTGTGTGACTAGTTGCATTATCCAGCATAAGAACAGCTTTTTGAGGAAGACTGACATGTTCCAAATGTTTTCGTATCACAGGAACAAACTCTCTATTAAACCAATCAGAAAAGATTTCTGTAGTCATCCAAGATGTTTTGTTGCTGTAATAACTTACAGGCCAACTTGAATCTTTCTTCATTTTTGAAAATGCTCTCTGCTTTCTTCCAGTTCCAATAACACACAAATTTAAAAAACGAGCAGGTGGCATTAGCACAACACAATACTGTTATACATTGTTTTTGCTTATGTCCCAATGCATTTTTTTTTTTTTTTCTCCATATGCTAATATCTTTTGTGGCAAACACTTCCAATATAAACCCGTTTTGTCTGCATTGCATATTTGTTTGGCTCTCAAATCTTTTTCAAGTACAAAATTTCAGATTCTGAAACAAAATTTTCAGCTGCTGATTTCTCACTGCTCAGTTTTTCGCATTGGACAGTTACTTGGCGTATACCATATCTTTGTTTGAATCTTGTTAACCATCCACTCGAAGCATTGAAATCATTGGGTATTTTAAGCTCTTCGAAAAAATGTTTGACTTTAACCGCTCAAACAGTACCTGATGCAGGAATTCTGGCCTCTCTGTTGGTTAATCCACAAAATCATGGTTTTATCTAAATCTTCATATGTTGAGGTTTTCATTGTTTTTCTGTTGCGCATTCCTTTTGGACTATTTGAAGTTCTAGCTAATTTGAGTAGTTTTTTTCTATTTTATAATGTCTCACACATTTTGATCACCAATCTCATATTCACACACTAATGATTTTACTGTATGTCCATTCTTCGATTTATGAATTATTTCCGGCTTTTGATTTATACTAAGAACTACTCTTTTGCGTTTCGACATGTTAACACTACAAACAGAATGTAAAACACACGCAAAACTATTAATCTAAACAGCACCAATACTACGACGACGGTTGAATCATGGCCTGACCTGCCAGTATTCCAGAATGGGTGCAAAACCGGTTGTCAGGATGAGTCCAATACAATAGAAAGCGTTTAGAAAAATGCAGTCTTTCCACGCTCGCATTCTGCACTTGCTTTATCTTTTTTAAATGGGAGGGGGGAGCGTCCCGGTTAAGCAAGAGTCTACTTTATATTGAAAATAATATACCTTACTGAGGCTTACTACAAGATATTTGTTGTATAACGTGATGTGCATAGCCTTTATCGTTCATTTACAATCTCACACAAAATATTCGCATAGAGTGCTGTATCTGAAGTATACTGTTATTAGCTATAAGTGCTGGAAATGCGATTTCATTTATGGTATGTGCATTTAACTAAATTTTTGCTTAGTATGTAGTGTGTATAAATGCTATAAATCATTATATAGGGTTGCACAAAAGAATTTGTAAGCGTTGTGAATGATCAGTGTGAATGGTTTAAAAACAGCTTTTAATTGAGTTATGCACTTTCAAGTTGAATTATATTTAGTACTAGAAAGGTAGCCCATCAAAAATGACGGAAAATTAGATATAAAGATGTATACAACTCATGTCCAAGAATATGAGATTTTCTCGCTTGTTCCGCAGTGATATATGGGAATAACACATTTTAAGAACGAAACACATTTATGAAAAACTGTGTACAGTAGAAGACCACTAATCTGCACAGTTTGGTTCCAAGTCTTGTGTGGATTTGAGGCTTTTTGCGGTCTATTCAATCTTTGTTTACATTTCTTTAAAATTCTTATATTGGACAATTTAGATTGTTAATTCTTTAAAATAAATAAATTACACACTTGAAGCAAGGTAAAAATTATTAAACTATCGTATATGATTTAATGAAATGGTATTATATGGTATTATAAGTGTGTGCTTCACGATGACAATCTTGGTTACGACACTGGCAAAATCGGCTGCAGCTTGTCATAATCATAATTGTGTAGGCCGCTATAACAACAAAGTAACCAGTTTTTAATAAAATTTCTGATATGAAGTATTTTTCAAAAACTTGTGTAAAATTGCCAGCCATTCTGATGTTATGTCAGCCCTAGGAATAATATTTGTAACACTGAAGAGTTTCCATGTATATGTGGAATTTAGAAAAGCTTCTCCAAAAGTAAAGTCCTGAAATGACATTGTAATTCCTCTAACTTCAAAGTTTAATCGGGCCCTGATGTTGTTTTCTGAAATCTAATAAATACAGTTATTTTGAATATTACGACAGAATTAAACAGTTAAACTTATTTAACTTAAACCCGCTGTTACTTCAATGTTATTTTTCAATTCCTACTATTAGTTCACACTCTCCCTATATTTATTTATATATCTTGTTCAAATTTTCAATCGTTAATAAAATACTTATTATTCATCCTATCAGGTTGAAATAAATTTTTTTAAACTTGTACTGGATGACAATTAATGTTAATACAGATTTTTCAAATATTAATTCATTAATTAAATTTAGTTTTATATGGGAGACAAAATGGCGGCCATTGGTTATTGAACAGCATTTAATGCATCTTCATATCTATAAGGGGGGTTACCATAAGGGGGACCCTGTTCTTTTGACAAATACCGCCAAGTTTGTCGCCAACTTGGCTATATATCGCTAAATTTGGTGACTAAAATGAGTAGCCAAGAGAAGCCAACTTGGAGATATCTCTAATATATCGCCAAATTCCCGTAGACTTCCATTGTAAACCTACTTGCTTATAGAAAATCAACAAATTGAGATATTTTAATGCAACAAAAACTAATATTAGCTTAAGGGATTATATTAAATTTTTCTTTGATGACCTAAGTAGGAATTGACTTTAAAAACAAAATTTTTATATTACTTGTTTAGTATTAAGAAAGAAAATTATCTAAATTTGTCAAATCATGCATTTATAATTTTTTTTTCATTACTGTAAAAGCACTTATTTTTGCGAGCGCATCGTAATCGCGAAAATTTAAGCCTCGCGAAATATTTTTCCCTCCCTCAAATAATAATAAAAAAAAATAGAAAATTTTCACTTATCCAAAATTTAATGATTACAGTTACTTAAATAAGAAATAAGTACAAAAATTTCTTGAATACTTACAACTATTTCTTGAATGAAAACAATAATACAATTAATAGAAAGAACTTTTCAGACAAAAGGAAATTTCTTTAAATGCCTTATGCAAAAGAGGTTCTGTTTAGGTAGTTTCGGGATTTTTCAACTTTCGGTTTTCTTAATGTAAAATTCGCGAAATTTTCAGCTTGCGAAATCACCGATATCTTCACTTTCGCGAAAATTACGACTCGCGAAAATAAGTGCTTTTACAGTATTTAATAACTAAATAATGAAAAAAATATGCTTTTGTTCTGAGCTCATAAATATGACAATAAAGTAATGTAACTAAGAGACATTGCAAAATAAAATCTTTCGTGAATTCAAACCATAAATAAACGATACCGCCACCATTTTACCTACTATGACGTCATAAGAATATTGTCCATTGATTTTTGGAGAACTTACTTTGTGAATGATTACCTCAATGGTATAATATTTTTTACGGTTCACGATGAATGAATCACTTGTGTTTGTTTAGGTTTATGGAATGAGATATTAAGCTGTCATTTCAGCTGAAGTTTTCCGAGGATATATGTACTTTTTAATCGAAATTAAAAACAATGCTTTGATCTCAAAATAAAATGTTTTAGTTTATATAATTGGTTATTTCTATTAATTATTGATTTAGATACTTTTCATTATAGCGCATTTTTAAAAAAAAGCTTGGCGTAATTCGCGCTTCAGAAAGTGAAATATGTTGCCAAAATATATAAACAGCTATGAAAACAAACCTGATGAATTTTTATTTTTGTTTATACATGTATTTATTATTATTAATTATTTATTTAGGTACTTTTCCACTATAGGGCACTTTGCATTTTTAAAAAAAGCTTGGCGCAATTCGGGCCCGAGCAAGTGAGATATGTTGCCAAAATATATAAACAGCTATAAAAACAAATCTAATGAACTTTTATTTTTTTTTATATATGTATATATATATATATATATATATAAAATCATTTCTAAATATATATATATTTTTTATTAAATGCCAATAATGGTTGTCTTTAATTAATTAATTGTAAGATTAAATGCCAATAATGGCTAATAAAACCATTAATTCAACGTTTTATTTGTATTTTATTAATGTTTTACTAATTTATTTGTTCTTTCGTTATTTAAAATAAAAATTACGCCTATGTGTATAATTTGGCGAAATTGGTTGACAGGATAACTAAGAAGTATCTTTTATATATATAAGTTACAGCACTGATGTCATATAGGCACTGGGGTACCTAACTGGTGCCAAAATGGTGTTATTTTTCCTAATAAACCCAGCTAATGTTTTTTTTATTAATATTTATTTACTTTTATTTCCTTTTTTTTAATTATATAAACTGTTTTGTTCTATAGTTATTAATTAAATTTTTATCTATTTATTGTTATTTCCTTTTCAAAATAATGGCAAATAATTAAAAAATATGTATGTAACAGGTATTTGAAAGCGAGATTTTCACCAAATTGGCGTCAGAAAAAAATCACGCCAATCCCGATGTATATATGACATCTGTGAAAAAATTACTTCTGTTTCTTTATAAAAATGGATAAATAGCTTTTTTGTATTAAATAAATTGTATACATATGGAAAAAATTGCTTGTGAGTATGAAACAGTAAATAGGTTGTCAGAAAATACGTTGCCAAACTTCTTTCTCGCCAAGAAACTTCTCTCCGAAGTACTGTGCATAAGCGATGATTGCTGGAAATGCATTTTTAATTATGATATGCGCTTTTATGTTTCACTATATTTATGCATACTATAATATGTGTATAAATGCTATATGGCTACACAAAAGAATTCGTAAGGGATACTGAGTATGAGAGTAAATTGCTTAAAGATTGTTTTTAAAGGAGCTATGCATTTTATGATGAACTGCATTTAGAGTACTACTTAGTTATCCCATAGACCGAAAATCTATCGCCAAATTATAAGATTAAATGCTAATAATGGTTGATCGTAAATGTCACATTCACTTGACTTTAAGCAAGTTACATGTATTTATGTCATCAAGTGATTGTTATTTCGACGTTTTATTTGTATTTTTATTAATGTTATACTAATGTATCTCTTCTTTCGTTATTTAAAATAAAAATTATGTCGATTTGTATAATTTGGCGAAATTTGTCGACGGGATAACTAAGTAGTACCACATTTAGTTTACTAAGAAATGTTTGTAGAATATAGATAAAATGATATACAGGGTTACACAAAGAATTGGATACATAACCGATGATAATAACTGGAAATGTGATTTCAGTAGTTTTAAGAGTGTTTTAGTTTAAATTAAATTTTAGCTAAATAGTGGTGTGTAATAACTGTACTATTGGCTATGGACGGTAACTGCTGAAATCAATTTTTTTAATTTTTATGCGTTTTATAATATGTTTACTTAGTTATCTTATTTACCTTATTTCTCTAAATAACGAAGTTTTGTTAAAGCATTCAGGAAGTGTTGGAAAGTGTTTCATAATCTATGCTTAATGCGTGATTTTTATTTCTTGTTTAGTCTTATTTTGCATTTATTTTATTCTTAATTTTTTAGTCTTATACTGCTTTATAGAAACTTTAATATTTAATGTTTAAACTTTTCGCTCTCCTTCCCCTTGAATATAGTACAAACTATAGTGCAGATAGCGCAAAATAATAGACAATTTGGTACTTTTCCATTATAGGGGCTTTGGCGTTTTTTAAAAAAGGTTGGTATAATTCGGGCATCAGAAAGTGATTGTTGTCAAATCATATAAACAGCTATGAAAACAAACTTGATGAGCTTTTTTCTTTGTTTATATATATATATTATATGTATATTATTGATGTTTTTTATTTACAAATTACTTCTGTTTCTGTATAAAATTAGATAAATGGCTTTTTTATGTTAATGAAATCGTATAAATATCGAAAAAAAAATGTGTGTCTATATAAAATGAAACAGTGGATATGTTCCCGGAAAATATGCTGCCAAATTTCCTTCTTCGCCAAGGCACATATACTGGAAAAGTAGGGGAGAGTGGGGATACTTGAGCCACCCCCATTTTCTCTACAGTAGGTTAATTTTTCCTTCTAAAATTAGCAACATGATAATCTATTTATAGTTCTGCAAATGTAAAAAAAAAATCACACATTTTGGAACCATTTTGAAAGTATAGTGATTAATAGTTGGTTTTTCCCTATCTGAAGTAAATATTTAGGTGGGTGTTTTTTATATTTTTTGTAATCAAAGTTTTATTTTGAGCTGCAACAATATAGATAGATTTAATAAGTATAATTTCAGTTGTATTTTGAATCTAAAATAATTCAAATAGCTGCATGCATTACTTAATAAAAGTCTGATAAACAAAAATGGTAGTAGTGGGGATACTTGAGCCACTGAGATTGGGGATACATGAGCCATGCTCAACCATCCCTATAGACATATGGGTGAAACAAAAAAATACGTCTTTTTCATGTTCACAGATAGATTTTTATTTATTTTATTTTTTGGGGTAAAATGGGGAGCTTTTTTTCTGGATAAAATGAGGAAGAACTCTTTTTATTTTTTTTTCATTAAAAAATAATCAATAAGGACTTAATTTGAAAACACGTTTAAAAATGTATATTTTGTTAATGAAAATATCCTTTTTTTTTTCATTTTGATTAACAAAATAGTCTGTCTAGATAAATGTAGGCATAGTTTTCAGTTTAACTTTTTGACTAATATTAAAATAACTTTTTTAAACTGATTTTACTGGTCCATAATCTCTAATATTTTAGCTAGTTAGGCCCAAAACATTAAAATATTTATTTTGTTATTGTAATATTTTAAGATTAAATATTGTATACTGAAATTGTAACCTCTGTTACTGTAACTTTTTTTTTTAACTTAACCACCAACTAAGGATGTTGCTATCATCGATGAAACCCAAGTTGAAATGATCCTTCGACCACCAATTATCATTACAAAAAATGATCATGTTACTAGTTCTGTTTTCACAACTGGTTTCGAAGGACTTAGTGTATCTTAATTTATCACTATATAAAACATTAATAAAATAATAAAAAGAAAAATATTATTTTTGTAGGTATTTTTTAGTATTGGCTCAAGTATCCCTTCACCATGGCTCAAGTATCCCTTCACCATGGCTCAAGTATCCCTTCACCATGGTTCAAGTATCCCCATGAGGGGATACTTGAGCCACAATGTAAAAGAAAAAGTAAAAATTTATTAAACAAAGAAAAATAGTTCAAAATTAACTGAAAATGGGTTTCAATTGAAGAAAAAATACCAAATTTTAAACTACAATATTTTATTTTGTTCTAAGAAAGTATAAAAAATTTAAAAAAATTGAAATTTAAAAAGTGGCTCAAGTATCCCTATCTTCCCCTACCTAAAGCACATTAAAATTGCGCAGTTTGGAGCTCAGACAGTACAGCATCGTCTATTGGCAGTTATTTTATTGGTAGCATCGGGAGGAAGATGTAAAGACGTACATTTTTGTATGTTACACTTTAAATTCTAACTCATAGATTAAAAAAAAAAAAAACCTTAAAAGTGTGGAGTTTAAATTAAATTAAGGTGACCACATATATGAAAGATTAATGGTTTTAAATGGGAATTTTGCCAAATTAGACAGCTATCGCCAAGTTGGTTTCATATATGACAACCTATTTTTGTCGCCAAATTTGGCGATATTTCGCAAAGTTGGCCAATATTTGGTACTACTGTGGCAACCCTGCATTAATATTTTTCAACAATTACTCATTTCAATGAGGCAGTCCTACCGGAATTGTGAGGGACACACAGAGACTTGGATTTTATATAAATAGATACTAAGAAATGTTTGTATAATATAAGTAAAATCTTATACAGGGCCACATAACAACTGAATACATTACCTCCTAAGGATGATAATGTTTGGAATTGTGATTTGGGTAGCTTTAATTATGTTTTAACCTGAATTAAATTTTAGCTTAATATGTAGCACATATAAAAATCTGTTTGCAATATACAAGGCTCTACAAAAGAATTCAGTATGTTTCGGTATATTGATAGAAACTCTATGTTTTCGTATATTGATAGAAACTATATGTTTCTGTATATTGATAGAAACTTTGTTTTCATATATTGATAGAAGCTGCTGAAGGTGAATTTTCCACCTATTATGCATTTTCTTACTAAACTGTTTGTATATTATGTAGAATATGCACAAATTGTAGATTAAATGTGAATTTTCAACCCATTTTGCATTTTCTTACTAAACCAAGTTTTAGCATATTATGTAGAATATGTACAAATTGTAGATTAAATAAGAATTTTCAACCTATTATGCATTTTCTTACTAAACTAAGTTTTAACATATTATGCAGAATATGTACAAAGGGGCTGTACATATATAACGTTATCATTTTAGGGGGAGGGGGGATCTTGCACATGATATCCTAAGATATCAATAGGGGGAGGGGGGATTTGTCTTTTGATATCGATATCATTTTTCACCTAACCAAAATTTACTTTTTTTATTATTTGTAACTTGGTCTTTAGATCAAAATTGTATGTTATCTTTTTTTAGTCTGTTATCTATTTTTATGAGAATACAATGTTATTATTAAAATCTTTAAATGATCATAAAATTATTTAATTCCAAAATATGAAATACCCCAACATTTGGCATTCCTATTCTTCTGTCACATATGTATGCATATATAATCCGCTGTTCGAGAAACCATATGCGAAGTACGTTTGAAATGATATTTTGTGTTTACTTGTAAATAAAATAGAAAGAATTTTGTTCGTCTGTAAGAAGTTCTGTTTGCCCCCCCCCCCCCCTCGTTTGTTCTGGAATTGTTATTCATTAAATAAGGCTTTTTGCCTTCATTTTAATCAGGGGAAAAGAAAAATTCGTTAAATTGCAAAATTCAGTAAATAGGGGTTCATTAAATTGGAGCCCGACTATTTTTATTTATGAAATACATGTAAGTTGGCATAAATCGTAATAATTTGCCGAATATATAAGAAGAAAAAATATATTTTTTGTAATTATGCTTTTTCCCCTAAAAAAGCAGCTATATATTTTTATATGTATGTAAATTTCATCAAAAAATACTCCTGAAATGTAACTTTTTATGCTAACATTTATTTAGTATAGTATAGATTATATACAGTATAAATTTCAAAAGAATCTGATAATTAGGAATGCACATGGAACATTTCCAAAAATTAGACATGTGCGAAACATTCAATTTTGAGAAATCATCATTTTAATTAAAAAATAATGTATAAATATATACAGTTTTTACAAATATAAAAGAATAGAAAAAACTCTTTTTGCATCAGATACATTTGAGCATTTATTTTCACAATTCTCCAAATAAAAAATATCTATTTTTCAGTCGAATCTCGTGTTTTTGAAAGTCTACTGTGCCCTTAAATTTTAGGTAATCTTAAATGTGAAATGCAGGCCTATATTTATTGTCCAAGTATTTTTTAAATTTCATTGTTATTATGTTATTTATTTTTTATTTTTCTTTAAATAATTAAACAAATCAAAATAAAATACATTTAGCAGACATAACTCTTACACTTATCTAAATCTACATTTATATATTTTTTTTTTCTTCAAACAATATTAACAAATTGATATGTTCTTATAAAAAAAAGTTTTTTATATAGTAGCCCTAGCCTCTTTAATAATGTGAACAATGCTTTGAAAATTCAGCAAATGCATTTGTTTTCTTATACTATTTATTTGCAAGTTTCATTGTGGCTTATAAGAGTTTAAAACTACAAATTTTTTTATATGTATTTGTCATATGGCTATTGAAAATTGCCTAATAAATCCTTAGGTCTTTTGTCTCTCCACGAAGACCACTGAGAGATAATAGTAGAAGTGCATCTGTTTCTTCAACGTCTGCTCAGGATCTGTTATCTGCTGAAGAAGGTGAAAAAAATCAAACTGTATTAGGTAATATGATCTTAAGTGTTATTTTGTGTATTGGATAATATTTTTGAAGAGGTATAATGCAAAATAATATTTTTTGTTGAGTATTGAAAGGTAGAAAATGCATTCTAGTAGATGAAGGTGGGTGGGAGGGGGGGGGGGGGGGTTAGGGGTAGTTTCTTTACTTATATGTGTGTGTGTGTGTGTGTGTGTAATTTTTTCCCCATTACATTTGTGTATAATATAAAGTAATGTTCTTTTATCTTATCATTTAAAATAAATATTTTGCATTAAGTAGAAAATTATGCATTTCCTCCTTCCAAAAGTTTTATAAAGATATATGAATCATTAAATGTTTTGAGTGTTTGAAGTTTCTATTTTATGTATATTTTTTCCTCCTATAATTTGCTTATTTGTTTTCATGCATTTAAAATGCAATAAATTATCCCCCCTCCCCCCATTAAAAAAAATAATAGCTATTTTAGAAGAAAAAGAAGAAAAAAAAGTATCATTATCCCCTGAATTATTTTAAATTGCAGTTTTTAATATACATAACAGAGTTTCCCCCAGAGGGTTTCAGGAGGGCGCTCCGCCTCTCCTGTCCTTTAGTTTAAATAATAGCGCTCCTCTTTCCCTTCATCCAAAAAATAGCACCCTTCTTGCCCCTCATTATAAAAAACGCAGCTCAGTGTCTGTACTGAATGCGCGCCTGCTAATTGTTTTCTCATTCATACACTTAGGATCATGCATTCCCAAAGCTTGGATCGCAGTAGACTTTTAGAAATTCACGGTCGATGACACGTTGCCTTCTGATCCAAAAAGAAAATGCAGCAATAAAATAGAAATGGCTAAAAGCGAGGAAAAATATACGAAAAGTAATTTTGTCTTTCCAACCGGTGGAGATTCTGTTCCAAATTTTCCGAAAATTTAAAAACAATCTTAAAATTCTGGCGTAAAAAGTATCTCAAATTTCAACAAACGGTTGCCGAAAAAATAAAATTTTGTCAGTCACTCGCAGAAAAACACAGGGATTTTGTCAAAGAATTGCTTGAAAATGCGAATTTTGTCAAAGGATCTCGGGAAAAATTGTTAATTACGTCAAAGAATTGTGGGAAGAAAAGCAAATTTTGTTAAATGATCACAAAGAAAATGCGAAGTTCGTAAAAGGGCCGCAGGGAAAATGCGAATTTCGTCAATGGGTCACGGAAACAATGCGAATCAAGTCAAAGGGTCGCAGAAACAATGTGAATCAAGTCAAAGGGTCGCAGAAACAATGCGAATCAAGTCAAAGGGTTGCAGAAACAATGCGAATCAAGTCAAAGAATTGAAAATAAAAACGCAAATTTCTTCTTGAAGCCACTGAAAGAATGTGAATTTCGTCAGAGAATCGCAAATACGAATTTCGCCAAAAGGCCGCTTAAAAAACATGAATTTCATCAAAGGCCACTGGAAAAACGTGCAAATCTTGTAAAAGGGGTGCGAAAAAATACAAGTTTCGTCAAAGGATAGCGAAAAAAAATGTGAAATTCGTCAAAAATAGCAGGAAATACGCGAATTCCCTAAAATGTCGTGTAAAAAACGAATTTCGCCAAAGTGCCGCGGACAAAAACGTGAATTTTGTCAAATTATCGTGTAAAAACTGCGAATTTTGGCAGTACTGTGGAGAAAAACGCGAATTTCGTCAAAGAATCTCAGAAAAAATGCGAATTCCATTAAAGGGCCGTGAAAAAAGAAAATTTCGTCAAAGGATCGTGGGAAAAAAGTGAATTTCATCAAAGGATCGCAGAGAAAATGCAAATTTCGTCGAAGGATCAAGTTAAGGGTAATTCTGCTCCAAATTTTCCGAAAATTTAAAGAAAAAAAAATCTAAATTTGGACAAAAAAATATCGCGAATTTCATCATAGGATTGTGGGAAAAATGCAAATTTCGTTAAAAAATCATGGAAAAAAATGCAAATTTTGTCCAAGAATTGCGGAAAAAATGAAATTTAGTCAAAAGGTCACGAAAAAAATGCAAATTGTCAAAAGATCGTGCGAACACTGCAAATTTCGTCAAAAAATTATGAAAAAAAAAAACCCAGCAAATTTTGTCAAAAAATCACGAAAAAAACCACAAATTTCGTTAAAAGAACGCGAAATTTGTCAAAGGGCCACGGAAAAAACATTTAGTGCCGGGAGTGGATTTCTCCCTGTGGACTGTCCCCAAAAGGGCAGCAAAATTCAAAAGTCAACACTATGAAAAAGTGCCCTTAAAAATTAAAAAAAGTGCCCCAACGAATGTAAAAAGTGCCCTTCCCACAACTGTAGCGCCCTGCTCCTTTTTAAACCTGGTGGAAACTCTGTACATAATGAACATTTAAATTATGTAAAATTTATTATTTTGCTAAAATGTTATAATTTTGCATTTTATGGGTGGAAATCTTTCTCTCTTGTAAATGAACCACCAATTGGAAGAAGGGAATAAATGCCACTTTTTGACACATTCAGTTTTCTTTAGACGTAGTGCTTAATTGTGAATTCAAAGAAAAGAACAAAAAACATTCGCTTCGTAAAGATTTATGCGGCCATAAAAATAGTTAGTTGGAAGAAGGAAATAAATCCTTCCTTTATTCCCTTCTTCCAACTATCAACTGTACAAGTATAGAAATAGTGTTTCTTTTTGCCTGTTTTTTTTCTTCGATAAACAAAAACGCATCGCTATTGGTGGGAGACGCGATACTAGCGATCTAATAGCCACCATTTTAGAGCGCGTTCAGCAGACCTTACCAAAGTTACCGACCAATTTTAGGGCATTTTGAAATAAAAATCAAGACGAATTGTGACGTCAGCTACAATTCAACAATGGCACCAACGAAAGCTATCCTGATGAACTGTAGCTGACGTCACAATTCGCCTTGATATTTATTTCATACTGCGTTGCTAATGGTCGGTAACTTTGATAGCTTTGGTAAGGTCTGCTAAACGCGCTCTTTGTTGTGTTTGAGACTGCATTCGTTTAGCGTCGCGTCGTGGAGATTATTAACCTATAAATTTGATTCTTTTTATTATTAAAGTTTGAATATGACCAGTGAAAGTAGCTGTAACGATTCACCTGAAAATGAGTCAGAAGCTGAGACTCCGAAAAAGAAGAGAAGAGGTGTTAGAAATGTCCATTTGTACAAAAAAGAAAAACAGAAGTCACAGCGTCTACTTGGTCAATCTTATGTGAGTACAAGTACTGGGAGGTTAGTGTCAGCTAAATCTAACAGTAATAGTGACTGTGTCTGTAAAAAAAAACTGCACTCAGCAGTTTAGTAGTGAAGAAAAACAGCAGTTGCTTGAATTCATTTTCAATGGACGACCGAAAAGTGAACATACATATATATGATGAGTCTCATTGAATACGCGAAAGTTAATCGCCGCCGTTCAAAATGTGAAAATCCAAAAAACCGGACAATATGTTCACGTATTTTGCTATGAAAGGAAATGAAAAAATTTAAGTATGCCGTCAAACTTTCTCTATTTTATATGCTATAAAAAATAAGGCCATTTTTCGCCTTACCTCCCTTAAATCGGTGGGAAAATTACCTGAAGATAAACGAGGGCAGCATCGTAATCGAGGTAATGTCTTAACAAACGAAGCAATTACGGCTATTGATGAAGATATCTGGTCATTTCCCCTTAAACAATCACATTACAGCAGCAAAAATATACAATATTTAGAAGTGAACCTAAACGTCAAAATAATGCATGAACTTAAAAAAAAAAATACTTTCCTGTGCGTGGCCATTTATTTTTACAGTGCAACAGAAATTTCGGGACCGCTAAAAGACTCATTAGGAGAAAGGACAGAAAAAACTCATGGCAGCAATGTTTCAAGAAAAGCTGTAAGTCATTAGACAAGCAACAACATTCAAGATGTCGCAATATAGAAGCTTTGAGTATAGTTCAAGTCATAAAGGCTACTTGATATGTTCCGAATTTATTGATGGTTTCAACTAAAGCTACATTTTTGTTCCAAAAACCTTCTACAAACCCGAAAATACTAGAAACTCCGGCATATGTTACTAAAATATCCATAAATGAGAAAAAAATGAACGAAATACAAAAAATAATCCAATATATTCCTGACGAATTCAAAGATTTTTACGTTATTATTTTGACCTGGTCAACTACAAGATCCGAAATTGAAGAAATAGATGAATAATAGAGCGTCCTTACGTTTTTTCTAATAAATAAATAGTTTTTGTCATTTTATTGTTTATTATTTCAAATTATTTTGTATATAATATATGATAAATTGGAAGAAGGGAATAAATCCAACACATTTACATATATCAATGAATATTATATATTTCAGCCAGCTCTATTAGTAAATAAATCAGAATTTATATTTTCTTCATTATCATTGATATCACATGAGCCTATAAGTTAAAAGTAAAAAGTTATAAAGTTTTTTTTAATTATATCCATTCGTATTTTTTGGATTTATTCCCTTCTTCCAATTGGTGGTTCAAATGTAATGAACGAATTTAAGTAAAAATATGTGATTTAGTATGTGAGCTAGATATTGCATTTTTCTCAGTACTTAAATCATATTGTATACTGTTTATGTATATTGTCTTAAAGTGTAATGCTTGTTTATGAAACAGGTGGGGTAGCAGCTGAAGAAATGATAATTGATGACATTGATGATAATACTAGTGATCATAGTGGTGGTGAAGAGGAGGTTAGCATAATTGGTGAAGTGACAGTTCCTCCATTTGAAAAGAACATTGAGCCAATTTCCCAACCAATGGAAGAAGAATGCATTTGTGTTGACATTTCTGATTCAGAAAGGACTGCATCCCAGTCAGCAGAAAAAACATCTTTTCCAGATTCTAATCTTGCATCTATAGAAAATAAGTATGACTCAACAAATAAACCTTTTCTTTCTAATGAAGAATCACTTGATATTGAACAGGTGTTTGATAGTCATGAGCAAAATAGTGCTAACCAAGTAAATAATAATCAAGAAATAATAAATAATATTGAACAATCTGATTTTCAGAATGATTTTTATAATACAGATCATTTCAGCAGCAGTTGTAATCAAATAAACTATATGGAACAATTAAGTGTCGATCAAAATCAAACCAGTGACAAAGATCAGTTTAATATTAATCAGATTTCTATTGCTAGTGTAACTGTTGATGCAGAACAGTCAAATGATATTCCGAATCAAATTAGCACTACTGACCAATTTAATATTAATCAGTTTTCAATTGTTAATGAAACTTATAATAAAGAACAGTCAAATGATATTCAGAATCAGATTAGTAGTACAGAACAGGGTAGGGACATTCCAAATCAGATTATTAATGCAGATAATTTTTGTGTAAATCAGAGTCAAATAACTAGTACAGAGCAGATTAGTAATAATCAGAATCAAGTTAGCTCTGAATATGTTTGTGATAATTCAAATCAGATTAGTACAAAAACTGACATGCAAACTGATGGTACAAAATCTGAAGTTGATGAAGCTGTAAAAGATGAAATCAATAAAAAGGCTCAGATTGAAGCAGTAAAAGTTGATCAGTGTGATATTGATAATATTAATGAACAGATTTTTGAATCTTCAGAACATGCAATTGAAACTGTACAAGAAGAGAAAATTGACAAATCTGGCATTGGTTGTGTAGTTAAAATGTGTACTGATTCTACTGAAGTCCTAGTTGATGAGTCTACTGAAAGCTGCTCTTCTGAAGTATTTAATTTTCCTAAAGATGCTCCACTTTCAAGTGTGCCAGAATATATACCTATTAAGGAAAGAATAAGCAGATCTCAACAGAGTGTGTCATGCTCAAGTAAATATGATGACGATGATGATGACCAGGCTTACCCTTCTTTATTGTTACAAGAACAGATGGAACTAGAAAAATATGGGGAATCAAGTAAAAGTGAAAACTTAGCTACCCCAAAACAGCCTTCATCTTCTAAAATTGAAAAATTAGAAAGTATAGCAGAATCTCCACAAGGTATGGAAACTGATTCTGCTGATTTGAAGCCTGTACCTTCAACAACTACTGGTTCTTCTAAAGACATATCTCAGAGATTGACGGAACAATTTGATTTTCTTTCTAAAAACAGTGAATTTTATGAAAATAACAAACTATATAGGGAAACTATGACACTGCTCAAGTCTGATATGCCTTTCAGCTATGGTTTTGATATTGAAAAGAAAGCTTCAAGAAAAACTAGGACTTTTGTTTTTAAAAAAGAAGAAGAAAAAGCTGAGACAAAAACTGCCAAAGCTGAAGACTTAGAGGGTAAAGCTTCCACAGAGAGTGAATCTTCAGAAAAATTTCTTGAATCATGGCATCCTGAAACTTATGAGCAGTTTTCATCTTCCCTTCAAAAAGGCAAGTCTGCATTTCATTTATGCTTTATAATCAACTTTAAATTTTATGATATTCCATCAGTTTCATATGAATGAAATTAGATTCTTTTGCTGTTTTTTGATCTATTTTATTATTTCTTTTTTAGGACAATCAGATGCTTGTCAGAAAGAAGTAAATATTTTTATTTATTTGTATTATATAATACAACATACAATATATATAATAATATACAAATTGATGTATATGTGATTTAGTCATTATTTATATCAGTTTTCCTACAATTCTTAGGCATGGAAAAAATTATCTTTTTATGGTAGTTTCGTTAACTTGTAAAAATATATATAGATGAGGTGAGTCAGTTTGAGTAGAAAATCATTGATTAATTTTCTACTTTTTAATTATACACTAACTAGTAAGGGTACTACTTAGTTATCCCGTCGACCAATTTCGCCAAATTATACAAATTGACATAATTTTTAGTTATATAACGAAAGAACAAATAAATTAGTGTAACATTAATAAAAATACAAATAAAACGTCGAAATAAAAATGACTTGATGGCATAAACACATGTTACTCGCTTAAAGTCAAGTGAATGTGACATTTTTACGATCAACCATTATTGGCATTTAATCTTATAGTTTGGCGATAGATTTTTCGGTGGACGGGATAACCAAGTAGTACCCTAGTAAGTTACTATAAGCCATATAGGAGAACATTAACTAATAGTGTAATATTTAAAAGTCTTAGTATATACAGTAGAGTCCTGATTATCCGCGGAATTGGGTGGCAAGGGCACCGCAGATAATCCGAAAAAAAACTGAAAATCTGAAGTTAAGAAAAAAACTGAAATTAGAATTAAACAAACAATGGCAGTAAAGCATGTTTTTTATTCTTTAAACAGCTTGAATAGAAAAAAAATTCAATAATGTAAAAGTACAATACATGTACACAAATATAAAATAAAAACATGCACTATGTACACGGCCTACTCATAGAAGCCACCTTAAAAAATCTCGAACATCAGTTTGTTTTGCCAGTCACTATAAAATTATTTTTTTAATGCAAAAAGATCAGATCATATTTTTTTTTTTTTTTTTTTTCAGCAGCTTGATTTCGCAAATCATCTACAGAAATGTTTTCTTCACCCTCCTTGTTGACGTAGTGAATGAGCTATTTATAGATTCGCAATTTTGTACCGTTTGTAAAGAGCAGTTACACAATTTCTTATTCTGAAGTTCCATTAGATTATTATAAACATAAAAAATAATTAAACAATCAATACTTTTTTTTTAAAGTCTTGTCGGATTATTCAGCATACCTTAGGATGCTGGTTTAGACGATGTTTATTGTATTACTGCGTACTTATAACTTACATTTTCTTTTAGCAAACACCTTTTTCTTTTCTATTTTTATCAGAATTTCGGGTAATTCGAATTTCTTGTAATCCGAACACGCACTGGTCCCAATTAGTTCGGATTAGCAGGGTTCTACTGTATTTTAAACGTGGCAACCGAAACTAGTAATATTCTTCTATTACTTTCAAATACACGAATTAATCTGTTTATATTTATCAGTAGGGCTTATTCTATTTTCCTTATTGCTGGCTTGAAATTTTTAAAAAATCGCTTCGCGGATAATCTCTCGCGGGGCTCTACTGTATATTTATTTATTTTTTTATTGCATTTTAAAAACGTAAAACATACTGAGAATTTATGATTTTTTTTTTCTATTAATGAATTCTGTATTCATTTTTCACTATCCCATCAGCCCTTTTAAAATATAATTTCTATTTAAGTTGTATAATTATAAGAATTATTGGGCAATTAATAATAATTGAAAAAAATAATTAAATTCTACACATCTTTAATATTTTTGGAAAAGGAAACATTTTTTAGTCTGAAATGTGCTACAGTAGACATTATGCTTTGAAATATTTAAATATTATATAGTAATAAAAGGTATAAATACAGATGATAATAATATTAAATACAAAATATATCAATTCTGCATTTGTTTATTTTCCTTTAACATTTTTTAATTTACTTTTATTTGTTAATTTAATGAAATAAAATTGTATTTTCCAAAATTTAAACAAATTAATTATTAAGTAAATTATATATATATTATAACTGAATATAAAAATCTGTTTGATTAGATATATTTTATTTGTCAGACTCTTAAAAGCAGTCCAAATATGAACCTCCAGCAGAGTTCTATTTCAATCTTTGAAAAGGCCAATGAAAGTATGCAGTCATCTTCTAAAGTAAAAGGAAGAAGTAAGAATTTATAAGTTTAAGACAATTAACAATTATGAATATGTTTTAAATATTAATTTTGTCTTATTTAAAATTACTTATTGTTGAGGTATGTGGGTTACCATTAATTATATTACACTTTAAGGGGAAAGGAGTCTACAGAGTGTGACAAGCAGAAGGGGTATATTAACATTTTGTGACATCACATTTGATACATGAAGACAATTAGGTAGGCGTTGTTTGTCAACGTCATAAATTAAGTTAATAAAAAGTATTTATTAAGGCTCGTTATATGATATTTTTGAAAATATAAAAAATATCTGATATTTTGATATATATACGATATTTTCAAAATTCTCAACTCTCTGCTGATTATAAATATTTTTAGAGTTTATAAATTAGAAACTAAAACATATTGATAGAGACATAATATTAGATATGGAATTCTCATTAATCAAAGTATTTTATTAATGAGGTGTTTTCAGCAACTGAATTACAAAAAAAATTCCTTTTTATCAGTACTGTAAATTAAATTATTCCCATTGATTTTTTTTTTTTTTTTTTTTTTTTTTAGATCTTTTTTAAGCTGTTGATAACTGTGGCGCAACACATGCATACTTAAAGGAAATAGTGTGTTTTATTCTTCTGTGGGAGGGAAAAAAAGGAGGGTGGCATAATATGTATAATATTTTTATAGACATCATTTTTTCATGAATATTCAAATGAAAAATTATTTTCAAATTAATTTCATTAATCAGATTACATTTTTTGAGAAAATGCGAAGAAATAAAACATATTTTCACATAATCAAGCTTAATGAATCCGTTTTTTCTAGGAGACAGCAAATCGAAAAAAGCATTTTACTGCAGCTTTTTTTTTTTTTTAGAGTTTATATTCAACCAAGGATTTGGACAGTTATTGCATACTATTCACAAGAATTGAATTTGAAGAAAACAGATTTTTAAGTAATCATTTCTGAGGTATTAAAATTGAAATGGTTTATCGAGTAAAAGCAGCCTTTTTTACTTTCGTCTATCTTTAATAAAAGAAAGCTTTTTCTTCTGTCTAAAGAAAGTATTGTAATCGACATTTTTTTAACTTCTGGTTTCCAACGGATTTACACGTTTTATGGGTCAGAGTTCCCCAAAAATATGTTTATACAAATAATCTGTCCATGTGTGTGTATGTGTGTTGCCATTATATCATCTAAAAATGTATGAAGTTATATATAGAATTGAATCAAATTTTTGTGTATGTTTTTGGCTATGGCCCAACGCTGTAATAGCAATTTTCATTGCACCATCAAAAAGTGTATGAAATTATGCATAGAATTGAACCAAATATTTTGTGTGTGCTTTTGGCTATGGCCAGCAGGCGCTCCTTGAATTTCGAAATATTCCACCTGAAGATGACGCTATAACAGTGACTTTTGTACAATTTTCTCGATTTTTCATAGTTCTATTGTTCATCGGCGGCTCGTGCAGTGACTGGAACTTCGCATCCTGCTAAGCCGGCTATTCGCAAACAGCAGATGTACAACAGAATAATTAACGAAAAACTATTGACTTTAATGACACTTTCCATTAAAAAAAAATATCACCAAACTATTAGCTAAACTGTAACTCCCAATAAACAAATGGAAGGTTGCTGCTGCCATTGGCATCTCTAAAAAGTATAAGAAATTCGGAAAAGCTTCACTCACTAAAGTGTCAACTATCAGTGATTTTAAATAATAAAATTTACAATAAATTGAGGGAAAAAAAATAATCTTGTATATTTACAGTACACTCCCTCTAATCCACACAGGTCGGGACCAAGGGTTTTGCAGATTATAGGTAATTTCTTTGTTTACGTTCTAATATTTGGAGTTTATCAACAAATATGTAAAAACATTAACAAACATTATAAAAAAAAAACACAAAAATGAAAGAAATTGCTTTATATATATATATATTCAATATTAGAAATACATTTAAATGATATGACACAAAATTAATAGAAAAGATTTCTACTTATTTTAAAATTTATCAATCATTGCAGTGATATTTGTTTGTTTTATAGCTCTAAATTTAGGTTATGCTCTATAATTTAATCTTGGAGCCTTTTCAGAATCAGGATATTTTGATCAGTAACAAAATTGACTTTTTCTAGTAAAACTAAGATATTTTTATTCAAGAGCTAACCCCCCCCCCCTTTTTTTTTTTGGAAGCCATTTTATCTTTTATATAGCTAGTGAATACCACTCAAACAGTTATTTACAAGATATATACAGAACATATTCCTTCTAATGAATGCAGAAATGCTTTACAAATTTCTTCAGTCAATTTTTATTAGTCGCAGTGTACATTATCTTGGTTAAAAAAGATTTTAACTATTTGTTTATATGTTTGTTTACATCTGAAACATACAGGGTTCGTACGGTCCTTGAAAGTCCTTAAAAGTGCTTACACTTTTCAAAGGAAATTTTTGGTGCTTAAAAGTACTTATTTTCATGCAAAATCTGAAAAAAGTCCTTAAAAGTGCTTAATTTTACTCTCAAATTAATTCTTAATCAAAGGTGAAACTCTTCTGCATTTCTTTTAATTTCTGATTTAAAAAAAATCTTAATCCCGCCTTGCCTCCCCTTCTTCTGAAATTTCACCTCCCCCTTCGTAATATCAAAGTTGAAAACTTCATTTTTTTTTAACCTTTTTCTACTCTCAGGGATGTAAGACCTGCGCCAATTGCGCCAGACGAAGCCAAAATCGTTTTACTTCGTCAAGCTTCTACAAAACAGCTATTTTTTCCATTTTGCTCCAAACCTGCGCCAAAACGTACTTTGTGCCAAGATGAAATTTAGCACAATTTCTTCAATCCGAGAAACAAAAAAAAAAAAAAAAAAAAAAAATCCATTTTTAACCTTTTTCTAGGCCGTTAATTGCGTCAAAAAAAGCAAAAAACCGCGGTCAAAAGATCTCGAAAAATACGCGATGTTTGTCAAATGATCACGAAAAAAAATGTGCATTTTGTCAAAGGATCGCTAATTTCGTCAAAAACGAACAAAACACGGTCAAAAGATCGTAAAAACAATAATTTTGTTAAAAGATGGCGAAAAAAAACCTGCAAATTTCATCAAAAGGTCACAAAAAGCCATAAATTACGTCAAAAGATCGCAGAAAATGCGATTTCGTCAAAAGATCGCGTAAAACACGCGAATTTTGTCGAAAGATTGTGGAAAACGCACGATTTCGTCAAAAGATTGCGAAAAACACGAAAATTTCGTCAAAAGATCGCGAATTTTGCCAAAGGATCGCTAATTTCGTCAAAAAACGAACAAAACACGATCAAAAGATCGTAAAAACGCTAATTTTATTAAAAGATGGCGAAAAACCCCGCAAAATTCATCAAAAAGTTGCAAAAAAACACACAAATTTCGTCAAAATATCGCGAAAAAAACATGCATTTTGTCAAAGGATAGCTGACTTCGTCAAAAAACGAACAAAACTGAGTCAAAAGATTGTGAAAGAACGCGAATTTCGTTAAAAGATAGCAAAAAATACGCGAATTTTGTCAAAAGATTGCCAAAAATACGCAAATTTCGTCAAAAGATCGCGAAAAACATGCGAATTTTGTCATAGCGAAAAAACACCCCGTTAATTTTGTCAAAGGATTACCAATTACTTCTAAAAACGAACAAAATGGGGTCAAAAGATTATGAGAAAACGCAAATTTCGTTAAAAGATCTCGAAAAAACCCACAAATTTCATCAAAAGGTCCCAAAAAGCCGCAAATTTTGTCAAAAGATTAAAAAAATAACGCGCTAATTTCATCAAAAATAGACAATAGCACACTGATTTCAACAAAGGATAGCAAAAAATACGCGAATTTTGTTAAAAGATCGCGAAAAATACGCGAATTTCGCCAAAAGATCGCGAGAAATACGCAAATTTCGCCAAAAGATTGCAAGAAATACGCAAATTTCATCAAAAGATCGCGAAAATACGCAAATTTCTTTTTTATTAGCATTAGAATTTCAATTTGTACCAAAAACAGTTTTTATTGCTACAAAATTAATTTTTGCTGCTACAAAAATTGATTTTACTGCTACAAAATCAGATTTTTGCTGCTACAAAACTGCTACAAAATGGCGTCAGTGCACTTTCATCCCTGTACTCTATTTTTTACTTTATACTGAATAAATAATCTGTCCTAAATTTCAGTAACAATTCATTCCATCACATTTCATTAAAATTTCATCTGAATTTCAACCTCAAAATTTTTCTTCCTCCGGTTTTCTTTGCTCCCCCACAGTACTCAAAGTTTAAAAACTCTTTGAAACTGTTTAATTATTTTTTTTTTTTTTTGCTTTGTCATTTTATAGCCACAATAAATAATCAATCAAGATTTCTCTTCCCACCCGAAATTGGAATTTTCCTTTTGCACCCCCCCCCCTTCCCCCCACACACACTTAAAGAACACATGGAATTTAAAGTCTTTAAAACTCCTCTTTGTTTTTTTTTTTCTTGTAAATTTTTAGTAAGGTAAATAAATAAGTAATCTAATAAACTCCCTCCCTCCCTAAAAAATTTAAAAAATGTGCTTGTTCCTTTGCCCCCTCAACTTATAAAGTTTAAAATCTTAAAAATCAATCCTTTTTTAAAAACTTTTTTTGCTCCATTAGTTTATTGTAACAATAAATAATCGATCATACAGTTTTACTCCCCCCTCCACCGAAATTGACGTCTCCCCGCCCTCCCCCCTTCTTACCAAGCATACAAAATTTAAAGTCTTTTAAACTGTAAGTTAATTATAAGTCTGTTAAATTTCCCCCCCCCCCCGCCCCCATTCAATAATAAGAAAAAATTATGTTTCTCCTCTTTCTTTATCTTTACAATAAGAAAGTATTGGATTCGGGAAAATTTTTGACCGATTTACACGTTTTAGGGGCCAGATATCCTGAAACACATGTTTTTACAAAAGGAGTCTGTGACTCTGTTTGTCTGTATGTGACACAAATTTTGTGGGTGGTGTATCTCAAGAACTAATGCACAAAATTTAATAAAAATTTATATTCAGTTAATCCTTGATATAAATTAGTGTTGATTAGTTTTTGATGTAAATCGCCCTACAGGTGGTGCTGCTATGCTGCATTTTTCATGATTTATGCCATTGCTATATCTCTAGAACTAAATCACGAATTTTCATCAAACTTCAGATTCAGGTATACCTTGATAATTATAGGTGCTGATTATGGTTTGATGTTAATCTCCCAACAGCTGGCGCTGCTGTGCTGCATTTTTCACGATTTCTGCAATAGCTATATTAGAGGTCTGCCCCGGCCGACATTTCCAGGCCCGGGGCCGGCCCGACTCAGAGAAAAAAAAAATCGGCCCGGTAAAAAAGTTAAAAGTTCGCCCCGAGCCCAGCCCGGCCCGTAGAAAAAAATTATTGGCCCGGTATAAAAGTTAAAAGTTCGGCCCGAGCCCAGCCTGGCCTGAAAAAAAAGTTATAATCTCGACCCGAATGAATTTCTACAAAACATTGATTTTTACGTCGATTTGGTTAAAAGTTTGTCTCGTACGAGGAGTTCAAGCCAAAAATATTTATCTTAACTTTTCTTTTCATGTTTAAAATCTTCATTTTTATAGAAGTGCCACAGGGTGCGATATTTATTTTTTTAATGAATCTCTATTTCTTGTATGTAAATGTTTCAGTTATCATTAATATTGTTAATCCATATTCCATGCATTGAAGTGTTAAATATCTGAAAAATGCTATACAGTAAAATCTAAGACTGAATTGCATAGAAAAGAAAAAAAAAAATGCGTTACAGACAAGTTTCCTTCTTAGCAAGTGTAAATGTATTATATATTATTTTCTTACATAGTAGTATATTAATTTTGCATGGATCAGCACGTTTTTCAGTTTAAAACAAGATTCCGTCATAGACAGGTTGTTTTTCACACGTTTTACTATATTTTAATTTAACTATATTTTAATAAGTGTAGAAATCTACTACTCTTTAAAAAGAATGAATTTGAATGTTTAATTGTAGAATAATGGCAATTTAAAAATGTATGCATTTTTTGACAAAAAATTTGTGCCAAGCCTAATTTTACTGACCTTAACGGACTAGGCCACGCCGAGACAATGATTTTCATACGGGCTGGGTGAAACTTAGGAATGAAAATTTTGGGTCATGAAGATTAGGAATGAAACTAGTACCCGGATGTGTGGAGAAAAAATAAGTTAGGCCCGGCCCGGCCCGAACCTCAGAAAAAAAGTAAGGCCTGGCCTGGCCCGTAAGGAGTAGTGACTAGGCCCGGCCCGAACCTCAGAAAAAAAGTAAGGCCTGGCCTGGCCCGTAAGGAGTAGTGACTAGGCCCGGCCCGTGCAGATCTCTAAGCTATATCACAAGAACTAATGCACGGATTTTCATCAAACTTCAGATTCAGTTAGATGTTTACATAAGTTGTTGCTGATTAGGTTTTGGTGTAAATCACCCTACAGGTGGCGCTGCTATGCTATATTTTGCAGGATTTGCACGGTTTTAACAATAGTCGTATCTGAAGAACTAATGCACGGAATTTCATATCTTTAGAGTCCTCATGAGGGGCATAGACCATTTAATTTTGGCACTTTGATAATGAATTTTGTAGTATTAACATGTATGAGATGGAAGAAAGTTTTGTGATTGGCACATCTGACTAGTTTTTTCTTCTGCTGTATGTTTTAAAATTTTCTAAATTTCTACTGCCACATGGTGAAATCCCCCCCCCCCCCCCTTCCCGTCCATTTGAATATTTAAAACTTTTATAAAAATGAAAGAAACCCTTTGTTAAAAAATGCATGTTATAATTTATTAGTTTATTTAATTTGAAGGTCCTTAAATTTTTTTGGCTTTGGTCCTTGAAAGTCCTTAAAAGTACTTGATTTTCATTTAAAGAAATGTGTACGAACCCTGATATAGTGCGGATTATAGGGTTGCAGATTAAAGAGAGTGGACTGTATATTTACATTATCTTTCTTAATTATCCCTAATGCTTTTTCTCTCTTAATGTCATGGCATCACCGTTTAAGGGCGTAATTGTTATTTTAATTAATGAAATACCCAATAAATCAGTAAAACATCATTTAAAATATAGATAAACATCAAATTAAAAATCACTTGATGACATAACAAATACATATAACATATCTGATGTCAAATGAATGTGGCATGCATTGTTTGGTGTTAAATCCTATAGTTTGGTGAAATTTTTTTTTTAAATGGTAACTGGTCAACAGGTACCTTAAATTCAATATAAAATTAGGTGTTTTTTTTTTTTTTTTTTTTTCAAAACAGTCAAAAGACCTCATGCAATTTAAACACAACAGATTGGGTTGCCACACAGCTACTATACACACACATACATACGTATATATATATAATAGGGATGAACCAAATATTCGCTATCTATTCGGTATTCGGCCATGTTACAGAATATTCAGTTTGGCTAAATATCAAACTATTCGGTATGCCAAATATCGAAATATTTGGCTGTACCAAATACTTAAAAAAAACTTTTAAAACATTTATACAACTTCTACATTTAACAGTCAACTTATAAAGATATTCAGAATAATTAGAAACAGAATCATATTTAAATAAAACAGAATGTTTTTACATTATTTATTTGCTGTTTGTTAAGTGTTATTTAAGAACATTAACCAATCACGAGGATTTTCATAAGAATTAATTATGTACAAATGCAAGTTCCTGAACATTGTCCAGTAAATAATCTGTTTCTTGCTAAGACTTTAAGAACAACATTTACAATCTCTGAAAATGATTGCCCACTCCAGACATCGATCTAGGATGCATTTAAAAACTTCCTTGCTTAATCAAAGGGAGTAGAACAGCTTTCTTGCTGAGTTGCCACCATGTAGAATTTGAATAGATTGTATTATTTATTTACTTTTAATTTAGTCTAATCCTGACAAACAAAATTCTGTGCAATTTTTCTTCCAATTTTTTCACAATTTCTCTTTGATTTTAAAATGTTTGTTTTAGAATTTAAGAAAATTTTATTCGTTTGTTTTAATTCACAGAAGAAGCCATGAAATTTAAAATTTTATGAATTAAAAAAGTTTTATAACTATCCTCTTCTTAAATAACTCAAAGCAGATATTTTTTCAGCATAAAGTTTACTTGAAAAAAGCTCTTGTTTATCAAAATAAAAGTTTCTGTTTTAAATATTATGTAAAATTGTTTAAAAAATTAACATTTTAATACCTTTAAACTTTGAAATATAAAAGTATTCGACAAGCTGAATATTCGGTATTCGGCTGGCCGAATATTCGGTATTCGGTTCGCCTATAGGCCGAATGTTTGGTACTTGGTATTCAGCCAAAATCACTATTCGGTGCATCCCTAAATATGCAGGTCAATCAACTATTCTTTACACCAAAGATGACTTAATGTTTTTTTTTTTTTTTAATGATATATATGAATAAGTAATTCAAAATTTTATTTGACATGTTTACTAGATTAATAAATGAAGGTTTTGTTAAATGCTAATCAACAGTGCACATTTTTTTTTTTTGTTTCTAAGACTATTTTTCACTTCATTAAAGTCAATATTTGTTTCCTATGTTGTCATCCTCAGAAAATTATTTTGTCTCCTCAGTTACCATGGAAAAAGGGAAAAAAAAGATATAAAACAATTTATTTAAAATTTTGCACTATTAAAGCACAGGTATATGGCCCTATATATTGTATTGCATGTACAGGTATTAACATTTATATGGGTTTCTTATAATGCATATCTTATAGATATGAAATTTACAGGGTGTTCATGCTGCTGCTATTTCAAGGCTTCGTAAAGAGTTCCCTCTTCATTTCAAAATGAAGGAAGATAGATAAAAACAGCAGTAGCAATTTATGTGCTCAATGCATATGCATTATTTTTGCTGCTTATTTAATATTAAATTTATTATATGTGTTTGAACTTCTCGTTTTTACCTCATAATACTAGTTGTACCATAATGTAAAGTACCGTTTTTATGGACATGTATATTTTTTCTGGGAAAAGATTTTATAGCAAATTTCAAATACTATGGTATTTTTTTTTCTATTATTTGTTGAATTTTAAATACATCATTTTTTATTAGAATTTTGAATAAAATACAATTTTAAAAATAATGGTTTTGTAAAAAGTTGTTCCTCTTCTGTATTTATGTTATATAGCTTTTTATTGTCTGTTTATTTATAGATTCGTTTTTAATTTAGCATTTAGCATTTTTTTCAATATAAAATTGAATACAAATTTATCTCTTAAAATACAGGAAAACAAGAATCGATGTCTAAAAGTTCTTCATTGGATAAAAAAGAGCGTTCATCAATTAAAAAAGCTAAAGAAAAAGGTAATGGGAATGGAATTAAAATAAATTTTAATATCCTATTGCATTTAAATATTGTGTTTAAAAAATTTATGTCATAGTTATCATAATTATAAAAGAATTGCTTATCCCATGTTATGTTAAACATTTTTTTTTTTTTTTTTTTTTTTTTAAATAAAGACATGTTTTGCATGTGGTATTTATTTTATCTTTCACTCAATTTTATCTGAATTTACAAAATTTTTTTGCTAAGAAAAATTTGCATTGATTTTTCCTTACAAAATAGATAGCTGTATTTATTTTATATCAAAGGGCTTGTTTGTGGATCTTGTGTCTGGTTTAATATGGCCCCATAATCTGTTTAATATATCTTTGCTAAATTTAGTACAATGAACAAGCAGGAAAAATATCAGCTACTGCTTCCACAATATTGTTTTATGATTCAAATTATCATTTTGTTTATTTAAAGTTCCATGGAAAATTTTGCCAATATTTACTTTTACTGTTATTACGATACGAATTCTCATCAGAAAACTATCTTACAACCATTGTTGGATTTAATTTTTATTTTTTTTATGCTGTGATTCTATAGTTTTTAATAAAACAATCAATTTCTGTAACTTTTGTCTTGGTGATACCAGTGTAGATTTGATTAATTTACTTGTTTCCAAAAAAGCAAGCTAAATATTGCATAAAAATAAAAATATTTAATATTTTTTACATTTAATTTATTCTTCAATAAATTGATTTCCTGTGATTTGTTTTTAATATAAAGTTTGTTTCAAATAATGTACTTAGTATAATTTATTAACTTTTTGTTATTAAAATTTTTGTAATTAAATTTTCGCTTTTAATCTCCCTTAAATTTCATTTTTACTGATTCAGCTAGCACCATCAGAAAAAGATTTTGTGAATATTAATGGTTAACTCCCTTTAACATGACAATGTAATACTACTGATTTAAATATCAATATGTTCTTTAATTTTGAACTAAAGTGGCCAAAAATTAAATTTTTTTCTTCATATTGCTTTCATTGGATTCCTAAATAATGCATTTTCTCCTGCAAGGTCTGTTTTTTCCTTTCATTCTTAAAAGTCTATTTTCAACCATAGTCCTTTTTTATCACTTTTGCACTAAGATTAACACGTTGAGTTTCACAGTGACTGACACTGAAGCTGAAAAATTTACAGTGTTTTAAGTAATTTTTAAGAAAGTATAATCCTGTAATAAATAAAAGGTAAGTAAATTTTAAATAAATTTTCAGTAATTACTTAAAACAATATATATTTTTTTAGTTTTATATTTTAGACCATCAGTCATCGGTGAATGACGCATTCTAAACGGAAAGTTCAGTGACTTGGCACATAACGTGTTAAATAGCTTCATTTAAAGTATAAGTGCAAGTCATGTGACTGTCTTAGCAGATGAGGTCTAATTGATCGATCCATATTTCATTTGTCAGGTGGCTATTATTATTAAAAATTATTTTTTAGAATAAATCCTCATAAAAATTACATTTTTAAAAAATTCGTTAAAACAAATAATGTTTGAGGGATGAGTTATATTCAAATATGTATATACTATGAGATAGCTTCATTGAAATTAAGCTGACAGCACAACACCTTATTTCAATGAAGTAAGCAAACACAAGAGATTTGTTCTTATATGAACGAAAAAAATATTAAATATGGAGTTAATCATTCACAAACCCAATTCTCCAGAGATGAATTTTGATGCACTCCCTGGCATCTAAGAATAATAAGCCAATCAACAATTAGCATAAGTCTGTTAAATGAAGTACTATATAATTAACTTCCTTTACGACTTTTCCTTGACGTAAGTTGAATGTAAACAAACTCAATCCATGCAACAATATTTAATGAATCAAATTACAACATGGATCGTCAATTAATTTTTAGGAATTCTAGAAAAATAGTTTTAGGTGTTGTGAAAACTTCTGAACAGTATCAAGAAAGAAGAGTGAAGAGAAAACAATGAGATAAACATGGGTATCTACAAGAAAATTGCCAAGTTCCACACCGAGTGAATAAAAAGGTCAAATATGGAAGATATACTGACAGTAAATGTGATTTAAAATGAGTGAGGGTTATCATTAAATGACTTCCAAAAGGTCCCTATTTTTCCAAACCATGTTCTCAAAGATACATCAATAAGTGTGAAGCTCCTTTATGATAGACTAGCAGCCTTCACCCGCTACACTGGTCGGTTTTTTTAAACAAACCGTGAATCAAACAAAATATATCTGTTAATTTGATCATGTGTTTGAAAGCAATATGGACATTAACCTAGCATGCCCATCCGTACTGCTACAAACGATAGGGACTTTATTATATTACATTTTCTATTGAGACAGACAAAATTTGAGCTGTTAAGGACCAACTTCTTTAGTTGATCCTTTTCTGTAGGATTTGGTACGATAGAGCAATATGTAATATACTTATACTGCTTCCTCTGAAAATTTATCAATGCAATTCTCATCAGAATCCGTCCAATAGAACCTATTAAAAAGGCTAATCTTTCATAATTGGGCTCACCTGATTCTAGAACTTTCAGCCAAAATGCTATAACCAAGCAAACTAGAACCATATGTGTTTTATACTAAAATATTCCCTGAAAAATTAACTAACTGAGCAAGCTCCACCAAAATCTACTTAGCAGAATCTTTTAAACTGGCAAATGTACCAAAACGTTCCCTAAAAATTATCTAATTAACAGTTTAAGACCCATCAAAATCCAACCTTTAAGAACCTTTTAACCCATCCCAGAACCTTTAAGAAAAACTCAATCTTTCATAATCGTGTTCATCTGATTTTGAATTTCCCCCAATAATTATTTAGCTAAGCAACATAGAACAATATGATGTACTAAATTTTTTTCTGAAAAATTATCTGACAATGTAAGTCCCATCAAAAATCTATTCAGCAGAACTCAAGTTGTAAGTAGCCCAAACGAAATTTCTCTTTGCATTTCATATATACTATAGATAGTTAAATTTAAATATATCTTTCATAATTGCGTTAACCAGATTATAGAACTCTCATAAATGTAGGAATAGGTCTACTTTATATACCCACTGGATTTTTTAAGAAACTCTGCACACGTTTATGGAATATATATTCTCTAGTATATACACATTGCATATAGCGTACATCCTCTAGTAATTTACTACACCACAGAGAACTTTCCGGCATAGCATCAAAATCCCTTCTGTAGAACTTTAAATTAAAGGTAATCTTTCATAGTCAGGTTCACCTAATTTTAAAACTCGCGTACCTATCACTAATTCAAAGTAGAACTATTTTTTCACATTAAAACACTTCTAAAATAAATTCGTGTAAGTTCTGCAAAATTTTGTTCAGTTGAACCTGAGTTATAGTCAATCAGAATGAAATAAGAATTTGCGTTTTGTATATATAGTAGATGATGATGAGTAAAAATGTAAGTGCTGGTATTTGCGATTTATAAAATGCTATTGGCAAGATTTGTGCATGGCTAACATAAAAGTACTCATTTTTTCTTTTTATCCATAGAAGCAAATGGCAAATTGCAAAATATTTTTCTATTTAAACCTTTTAATATGAAATTTTTTTTAAGCAGTACAAACATTGCCTTCATATTTAAATTAAATATTTCCGTTTTTTAATATTTATTTCTTATCAAACGCTTTTTCTTTGTATTTTAAATAAAATCAGCAATTGTTTTGGTATCTTTCCGTTCTACCAACATCGTTGTAGCCATGCACAGACCTGCCAACTGCTACGAAAAAATCGTAGTTGCTACGATTTGTGCTCATAAACTACGATACTACGAAAATCGGTCTTGAACTACGATTTTTTGTAAAAAACACAAACGCATTTCTTGTTTCTAGTTGCGATTTTTATGCCGCGCAACATATTTTTCAGGAGT
Organism: Maratus speciosus; assembly: GCA_963932465.1. Classification (NCBI taxonomy): domain Eukaryota; kingdom Metazoa; phylum Arthropoda; class Arachnida; order Araneae; family Salticidae; genus Maratus; species Maratus speciosus. The sequence goes on along the minus strand of OZ010786.1, from coordinate 106,250,592 downwards.
AATTCTGTTCCGAAATTTCCAAAATTTCAAAGTATTTAATGCCGAAAGTTTTAAAAAATTGGTCATTAGTCCGAAAATTCGGACATTAAAAATTGCTCATGGGGGAAAAAGAAATCTGTGCTGCAAAACAGACTTCTTAACATAAAACCCTCTTTATGTATATTAACCACGAGTGAATCGTGTTTTTGTAAATATTTACACTGGAATATAGAATTTCCCCAAATTAATTTGTGAATCGATCGCTGAAAAAATTGAGAATTTCCTTAAATGATCGTGTAAAAATATCGGGTATTTCGTCAGAGATCTCCTCGTCCAGAGAATTTACTGCACTGGACTAAAAAATTGCAACCAGGCTCCTTTTACAACTGTTAAAAAAAAAAAAAAAAAAAAGCTTCGAAACGAGAAGAAACTCTAAAAATCGTATAAAAATTTTAAGAGGAAAAAATTTACCTTATTGAGTTGAAAGACTGAAACCTTATTCCTTTTACGAATGACAAAAGATGGCTGCGAAACACGAAAAAACAGTCAACCAACCTCCAGATTAATTATAGTTTTGTGTGCTACGATTTCCCATTTTCAAAGGTTGGCAGGTCTGCATGCATAATAATTAGCGCATAATGAAAAGAAACATTTGAAAAGAAAAAATAATTTTGTTGATACAAAAATGAGCATTTAAAATATATATTATAACCAAGTATATATTTAAAAAAAATAATTTTGTTGATACAAAAATGAGCATTTAAAATATATGCCATATTAAAATATATACTATAACGACCGCTCCAGGGGTCACGAGCAATCTTGGGAATTGCATCACCTGAACTCAATTTTTACGGCAGAAGCTCTTGCCCTTTGGAAAGCTCTTCACTATGCACCTAGCAACGGGAAACTTCTCTTACTGTCTGATAGCTTATCAGTGATCTCAGCCCTTGAAGCAGTGGACCACAAATCTCCAAAAGTAATCCTCTTTCTACATGACGCTATAGTCCAGACAAACTCGCATCTTGAAGCTATCGAAGTTAGTTGGGTACCCGGACATAGCGGAATTCAGTGCAACGAATTGGCAGATGAACTTGCTCGCCACCTAAAGAACCCAGCAGGATCTATCAGGCTCATCTCACCTGAAGATATCATAGCCTATCTCAGAAAGTGGTACAAAGAGAGAATCACCGAAGTGTGGTTGGCAAGTGGATACATCGCAGACTTTCCCCATCTCACAAAGAGGAGTTGGGACTACAGGAATCTGAAGCTCTCCCGGAGGGGAGAGGTGCTACTAGCTAGGTTACAGACCCGCTCGTTGCCTACCATGGCACAACTTCACCGGTTTGGTCTATGGAATTCATCCCTCTGCTCAGAGTGTCAAGTCCCGGAAACCACTGACCATTATCTTCTAGAATGCCGAAAGTTTCGCGCAGAGTGAGCCCAACTCTATCAGCGATTAGATCTATCTGCTGACAGTGTGACTTTCCATAATATATGTGACCTGGCTGTAGCGGGCAAATCTGCCTCCAAGCACCTTGTTTCCTTTCTACTGAGAACGAACAGATTCTGATGTAAGGGGAGTTTTTCTTGGAATTTAATCCCAATAAAAGCAAATTCTCATCTGTGGATGTAAAGTCAACTGAAAGAACTGTTTATAGAGAACAGTATTAGCAATTTTGGATCATTAGAGGTACAAAGCCGCAAGTGAAGCGAAGCTAACCTCATAATCGAGTGTAGGCTCCGATAATAAATAAATAAATAAATATACTATAACATTTGAAAATTACAGACTTTCACCAACTATTTTTTTAAATCAATACTTAAAATAAAAGAAAAAATAAATATTTTACAATAAAATAATAAAATAGAGTCAATTTAATCTGCAGATCTGGAATTGTAAGTGTCTTTCAAATTATCATTTTGCAGTGTGGCTTACGTAATAAGCATGTCTGTCATTGCAGTAAACATTTCATTTTTTGAATGAGGACGTTCAACGTTTTTCAACAAAACATTTTTACATGTATAATTCCTAAGTTCTGAAATAATTTTATTACAGCTTCCTCGTTTCAAGTAACTGCCAAAACGTAAAATCCATGTCAGTGTCAGTAATAAATGTAAGTTATAATTTAATAATAAATATTTTCTATTCAAAAAATAACAAATTTAAAAGTTTTACGAGTTTTCAATGTAATAATACTCATAAAAAATATTCATGTTCAATAAATATTTGTTTGGCACAGTTTTCAATAAAAATTGTTTTCACGGTTAGGGTTGAAATAAAATTTGCGCGATATCATTCATTTTGGCATGGTGTTGGTGGAACGAAAAAGTACAACAGTTTTTCTTTTATTATTATTATTTAGTTTTAGTTTTTGAGGCGTTTGTAATTTTTTTCCTAACTGACATAGTTGTTTTAATTATTAAACCAAAAGAATTGATTAAAAAAATATTCGATTTGGATTTATTCCCTTGCTATAGTAACAGAATGAAGAAAATGAGTTTTTAGAGATTATAACTTGAAAATTTGAGGTCTTGGTGCCAAAGATAGCGCCAAATTAGAAAAATATGAAATATCTCATGAACTATTAGACTTAAAATAATTTGGTTAGTACCATTCGATTCAGCATATAAAAATACACTGAAATATGTTATCAGTTGAAAAATAACTATAAAATCAGATTTTTAAGGAATTTTTTAAAAGTTCATTCTATTTTTTACCCCACTTAGGGGTGGAATTTTAGAAAATCATTTCTTAGCGGCACTCTATGTCATAAGAAGTATTTTTACCCCAATTTTCAAAATTTTAGGTTCAGTAGTTTGGGCTGCGCATTGATTAATACAAAATCCAGACTTTCTTTTATATATATGGATTAACCAGAAATCTTAAGTGTGAACAAAAATAATTTTCTAATATTCAGTTATCTGGTCCACAAGCAAAATTAGTGTTGGAACATGAAAGATATTAGCAACAATATGGTTTAATGTGAGTGGGGATACCATTAAAGCATTATTTAAAAAAAAAAAAAAAAAAAAAAAAAAAAAAAAAAAAAATCTTAATGAACCCAATCACAAAATATTACTTAATAAGCTTAAAGTTTCTGCATATGTGAACATATTGCAACTTAACTCTGGGTGACACTCATCAGGCTTTCGAGCCTCAGGGCTGCAAAACTATAATGCAGAATATCAATCCCTTGGTGAAAAATTCTAGCATTCAAGTTCATTTACTTGCTAACCATAGGTATTTCCAAGAATTCCACCCCCCCCCCCCCCCTTTCTTTTTATGGAAAACAATTGCTGGGCTAATGACTTTTGCAACCTTAAAATGCTTTTTAAAATGTAGAGTTCTAAAAGTAGTACTTTAGAAATTTTTTTGATATTTTATAAACGGTATTTTTGTGCAACAAATGTGTTATGTATAGTAAATGTTTTATTTATTATTATTTTTATTTTTTGCTGTTTTGCTAAGAAAAAGTACTCTGGGCCTATGAAGCCTGGTGTGCATCCTCCCATATGTATGAGGTGTGTGCCTTTTTCCAGGTTAAAAGCCAGTAAATATGAAGCATAAATGCTGAAATCAATGAGTTACAGTTATGAGAACTCCTGAGTTTTGTCAAGTAAAGAGAGCAAAGAGAAAAAAAAAAAAAAAAAAAATGGAGGACAGAGATCGTCATCTAACAGCTTTTCTTTTCCACGTGTATAAATTAAAAATAAGGCTTTGGTGTTGAAATAAAATGTTGGAGTTTATGATATTTTTTTTAATTCTTTCTTTCATTTTGCATTTTAAATGAAACAAGTTTATATTAAATGAATACAATATGATTGATTGGGATGGGAGCATCACCTGTGCCTGGCTAACATAAAAGTACTGCAGTTTTTGTCAAGCTTTATACCAGAAGGATGAAATACATATCAACAAAAAATATACAAAATGCTGCTATGATTGTAAATTCTTTATTTCTCTATCCAAATCATTCGGTTTGGTTAAAGATTATCAAGTAAATTGAATTATGAATAAAAGTAATTAGTTGCAATCCACATTTAAGGGAGACTGATCTGGTCACCAGAGGCATCTAGTATCTTTATAATAGATGAAGCTTATGATTGTACTGAGACTTCCAGGCTCAAACTAAGAAATTTCACACAAATTATTTCTGAATATTAATTTAAGTACCTCAACGTTTGTTTTTAATTTGAATTGATTTTTTTAGTACTGATCTATCATCAGATTACAGAATATATTCTCTTGAGGCCAAATATAAGAATTTTTTCAAAACGATGTATCAGATATGCAAAATGGAGATTTTTATTTTAATTTGTCTCCCACTCTTCACCAAAAAAGGTGCTTGTGCCTTTTTTAGGTAGATTTCGTAAGAAATACTACCTATTGCAGTCGTTACCATGGTGCGACTTTTGAAAAATTCCTTCATAACTTTTCATTACATGACCCCAGGAACCCAAAACCACCCCCACCTAAAAAGTTTATGTATATATATATATATATATATATATATATATATATATATATATATGTGTATGTATGTATGTATGTATGTATGTATGTATGTACTAAATTTTGTCCGCACGATAAAAGTCGCAATTATGCACAGAATGTCTTCAAACTCGCCAACAACTTTAAGATAGCTAATTTCTCGGCGGGGATTGAAAATGAGCAAAATCGGTCCAAGGGAATGGGAATGGGGAAGGTTTAAAATTTTGAATGCCGTCTTAACATGATTCTGATAAAACCAGCTTTTACACAACAATGGCAGGAAAAAATAAATATTTTTCGTTATAGCTGTTGCCAACAATAAAAAAAAAGCAATAAAATTCTCACCACAACAATTGCTTTTCTAATGCAGTGTTTTCACGTGAAAAATTAAATTAGATAAGCAGTTTGACGAATTCAAAACAAATTGAATATTACGTCATAAGTTTACTAGAGCAAGATTTCTGCATGAAAATTCAAAAGGAAATAAATAGTTTGACGAATTGAAAACAAATTGAATATTACGTCATAAGTTTTCTAGAGCAAGATTTCTGCATGAAAATTCAAAATGAAATAAATAGTTCGACGAATTAAAAAAAAACAACAACAAAATATTGCGTCATATTGAAAATATAATGGACCACAGCAGGTGAATATGTAACGTCATTGAGTTTGAAGAAACATATTAAAACATGATAAAAACCCGAGTATGGAAATATTAACATATTTTAACACTTTGAGGTTCTCTGAATTTGATTTAGCCATTTTTAAACCTATTCCATATACATGCGTGTGTGTATATTAGAATTTTCACAAAATGTTTAGCTCCCTAGAGCTCATTCTTAGCGAAGGAACTGGGTTTATCTTTAATCTTGATTTAAGTTTTGTTGGTGAATTTAGTACTTAACTTCGAAATCTACCTCCGCCTGTAGGCCCGAGCCGGCAGGGATTTTTTTCTTATGTGTAGAGGATAGGCATAGTGTTAGAACTTTTATACACTACATAATAAATATTTATTTATCTTGCAATTCCTGTAATAGGGATTAAAAATTTCTATTTCCTTAGTTTTGCTTGGACTAAACATATTAATCATGCAGAAATATGAAAAAGGCAGCAAATCTTCAAACTTCAAAAAACACTAAATGATGTCTTCTCTCTCTCTCTCTCTCTCTCTCTCTCTCTCTCTCTCTCTCTCTCTCTCTCTCTCTACTGCCATGGAATATGCCAAGTTTGTATGGAATATTGTTACTGAAATGTAAATTTTTGTGTGTGATTTGGACACTGCAGAATAAATTTAATACCAGCTGTATCTTTGGAATTGTGAATGCACTTAAAATAAACTTTTTTGATTGAAACTTTTAAAAGTTATATAAACTCTCGAATTTCAGCATAAATGAATCTTTAATATTTTTCATGCCTTCTGTTTTATTCAAATTGAGCACTGTATTATTATCATTGTTATTATTATGTTAAGTTTGTAAACTTTTTTTGTCACAGGTAAAGCAAAAAAGAAAATTGAATTTTCATTTGCTGAACCACATTCTCCTGCAGGTCCTGAAGGTGAGTAAACCAAAAATAAAATTTTAAATTATTATTAAACTTAAAAATTATTAGTACAAATCTTAAGTGCAGTACTTTCTTTGTATTTACAAATACCCTTTTTGTATCATTAGAGATACTGCCCTGTAAACCTTAAGATCAGGCTTATTTTAATGATTATCAATAAATTTAAATGCTACCTGTTATAGACAGCTGATTTTCAAATTATTTCTTATCAGAACTGCAGCAAGGGTAGTACGAGTGGTGCGGCAGCCTAAGGCACCTAGTCAGAGAGGAATTTTCTATTATCGCTACTGATGAGCAAATGATTGGTAGAAAAGAAGCAAAAAATTTCACACCAGATGCCAGAGTTGGTTCTGATTAACTCCATCTTTTAAAAACTGTCTAGTGATGGGCGATTCTGGAAAATTTGAGAATCAATTAAAATCGACATCGTATAAAACAGAATCGATCGCAATAAGAATCGATTCCCAAATTCTAGAATCGATACTTGAATCGATATTTCGATGTTCACAGATTCACACAGATAAGCTGAAAAATAGTAATTCCAAAACGTAGCGAATCAACAGGGCCGTAACGACTATCCCTCACCTCCATTTATGTGGGCCATAGACAATGTACGGCCCAGAAGTAAGCCAGTACAGACCTTTGAGTCAAAAAATAAGTTTTTTTTAACTTTTAAAATTATTATTTTTAAGATCTAATTTTGATAATAATTATATTATATTTAAATTTATCTTTAAAAAAAGATCTCGGTCAGATAAAAAAAAAAAAAAAAAGAAAGAAATAATTTTTTTTTTTTCATCCGGAAAGGATGTACTTTCTACTCTAACTCTTTATTTCCTTCAACCAAACAGATGGGGACTTTCTTCCTATAAACGTCATTCTTAAAAATGCGCAGATGAGCGAAATTTTGAAGGCTCTAAATTTATTTAAAACTTAAATGGTTTTTCAGTCTTTTTAGGTCTTCTATAAGTGTGGGGAAATGCAAATATTGCAAATCTTCTTTTAAAATAGCTTTGATGAATGTAATTAACCAAGTATCACATACTAATTATCTCCCAATTAAATAATCAAAATTCTCCTTTTAATAATATATTTAACTAAAATTTCTTTCCCTTTTTAAAATATATATCTCCTTATCTCATTTACAGTTTATAAATCTTTCTTTTTAATGTTTACCAAAATATTTCCCTGTTAAGAAAAAAAGAAAAAAGTTCTCATCCTAGAGTCATTAAGAATGGAAATAACATACTTTTCTCTGGTTACAAATAAATAAAAGTACATTCCTTGATTATATGTTTTTTTTTTTTTTTTTTCCCAGCACTGTAATCTAAAAACCATAAACAGTTATTGACTCATTCGCTGACATCCAGAGTGCACTCACTGAAACAATAATAAATAAACAAGTTGGAAATTGCTCGTCAAACGTGGCAAATGAGGTGCGTTCGTAGTATAACTAGTTTTATAATTATTTTTGCACCCCATATTGTACTGAATGTATACTTTTTTGCACTTCATAAAGCGCATAGTCTGATACATCATTAAAATGCACTTCCAATAATTTTTTCCCATTCCCCCTTAATGTAACGGAACACTTTTGACTGTCCCTGTAATTAAACTATACATCCGATTTTCCTAAAATTTGAAATAGCTCAACAAAACTTTGCAACAATTATATCTTTTAAATTTCAGACCATTCGGAAGGCTGTAATATCATTAAAATGCACTTGCAATGATTTTTCCCATTCCCCGTAATGTAACGGAACACTTTCGACTGTCCCTGTAATAAACTATACATCCGATTTTCCTAAAATTTGAAATAGCTCAACAAAACTTTGCAACAATTATATCTTTAAAATTTCAGACCATTCGGAAGGCTGTAATATCATTAAAATGCACTTGCAATAATTTTTCCCATTGGCCGTAATGTAAAGAAAACTTTTGACTGTCCCTGTAATTAAACTATGCATCCGATTTTCCTAAAATTTGAAATGGCTCGACAAAATTTTGCAACAGTTATATCTTTAAAATTTCAGATCATTCGGAGGCTCTAATATCATTAAAATGCACGTGCAATAATTTTTCCCATTGGCCGTAATGTAAAGAAAAACTTTTGACTGTCCCTGTAATTAAACTATACATCCGATTTTCCTAAAATTTGAAATGGCTCGACAAAATTTTGCAACAGTTATATCTTTAAAATTTCAGATCATTCGGAAGGTTGTAATATCATTAAATGCACTTGCAATAATTTTTCCCATTGGCCGTAATGTAAAGAAAAACTTTTGACTGTCCCTGTAATTAAACTATACATCCGATTTTCCTAAAATTTGAAATGGCTCGACAAAATTTTGCAACAGTTATATCTTTAAAATTTCAGATCATTCGGAAGGCTCTAATATCATTAAAATGCACTTTCAATAATTTTTCCCATTGGCCGTAATGTAAAGAAAAATTTTTGACTGTCCCTGTAATTAAACTATACATCCGATTTTCATAAAATTTGAAATGGCTCGACAAAATTTTGCAACAATCATATATTTGAAATTTCAGACCAAATTTCAGACCATTCGGTTGGGTAGTTTTTGCTCTGTTACATGCGGACAGACGGACGGACGGACTGAACGACGACTATAGGTGCTACGTATTTATATAATTACGAACGCACCTAAAAAGAAAAGTAACGAGTTAAACTGATGACATTGAGCTCACAGTCTATTCATACTAATTGTATTTTATACTCTTACTTCAAAGAATGCCTTTCGAAAAATAAATTAAGGGGGAATTGCCCCCCCCCCGTCACATCTCTATACTTAAACAATAAGCCTCCAAATCTCATCAGGGAAGCGCGTTATCAGAATAAACTAGTTACCAAATTTGAAGCAAATCAGATAGAAAAACCCATATATCTAAATTAAGGGGGGTTAGCCCCTGTTCCCCCCTTTATACTTAAATAATGAACCTCCAAATTTAATCAGGGAAGCGTCTTATCAGAATTAACCGGTATACCAAAATTGAAGCAAATGTGATAATTCTGCATGAAAAACCCATTTATCTAAGTGGGGGGGGGGGGGGAAATAGCCCCCGTACCCCCCTCCTTTATGCTTAACCAATGAACTCCCAAAACTAATCAGGGAAGCGCCTTATGAGAATGAACCTAGAAAAAAAATGTAAGCAAATCGGATATTTCTATCGAGAGTTATCGCGTTACGTATGTACGTACGTACATACATACATACAGAAACTGCAGGCACATTAGCTCTCAGGCTTTGATAGCCTGTGAGCTAAAAAGAAAAGTGCCCAGTTAAACTGATGGCATTGAGCTCACAGGCTATTCACACTAACTGTATATTATGCTCTTATTTCAAAGAATAATGCCCCTCGAAAAATAAACTAAGGGAAGGGGGGGAATTGCCCCTTCCCGTTTCCCCTCTTTATATTTAACCAATGACCCTCCAAATGCCATCAGGGGTCGCCTTATCGAAATAAATCGGTATACCAAATTTGAAGCAAATCGGATACAAAAATCCGTTTATCTAAATTAAGGGGGTATTAGCCCCCGTTTTCCCTTTTATATTTAACCAATGAACTTCCAAATCTAATTAGGGAAGCGCCTTATCAGAATAAACTGGTATACCAAATTTGAAGTAAATCGGATAGCAAAACCCATCTATCTAAATTAAGGAGGGTATTATCCTCTCGTTCCCCCTCCCCCCTTCAGACTATAACAATGAACCTTCAAATATAATCAGAGAAATTCGTTATCAAAATTAACCGGTATACCAAAATTTGAAGAAAATCTGATAATTCTGCATGAAAAACCCATTTATCTAAGTTAAGGGGGGACTAGCCCCCGTTCCCCCCCTTTATACTTAACCAATGAACCCCCAAAACTAATCAGGTAAGCGCTTTAGCAGAATGAACATAGAAAAAAAGAATTGAAGCAAATCGGATATTTCTATCAAGAGTTATGTGTTACGTACATACATACATACAATACCGACGGGCGCATTAAATCTCAGGCTTTCATAGCCTGTGAGCTAAAAAGTGCCAAGAGCGTGTAACTAGGGAGGGGGGAGGAAAGACAGAAAATAAAAGAGGACGTTAAAAGCTTTCCAACAATATGTTACACGAGATGGTTTGGAAGAAACAATAAATATGGCCCCCGGGGGGCAGGTAAGTCTCAAACGGTGGGAGGAGCGACCTCAAATGTACCTTTGGTCAAGGTTTCAAAATGTGGATTTATAATAAAATAGAACGAGAATTGGGCATTTTTAAAATAGCATGCATATTTTGAACGGCCCTGTAAATTAAGATTGGCGAGGAAGGGGGGGCGGAAAAGATTAGAAGGGATGAACTTGAAAAATACAACATAATAAACTAGTAACCCGAATAACTAGGCTTCTAAACAAAAGTATAACGATTTAACCTAGTATTGAATTCAGGGGGTGACCCGGGGGAACATTGGAATGTCCCTCCCGAAAGTTTTGAGATTTTATGCTTTTTAATGGAAAAATGTGCATCCGCCCTTATGGAACTCAACCCCCCCCCCCCCCCCCTCATTCCGACCGGAGCAGTCAAGAAATCAACCTGCCATACAACACTGAACCTAGAAAGAAAAAAAAAAAAGGCTCTTATACAAAATTTTACAGCAATTCTGCCACTAAAACAGTAAAATTGGAGGAATTTATTCAACCGGAATCGTGGATTATGCGCGATGCGATTTGAATTGAAGTAAATCAAAATATAACGATTTCAGCCGCATCTAAAAATCGGCATCGAATCTGAACTGAATCGATTCGTCCGAATCTAAAAAACTGAAGTAAATCAAAATATAGCGATTCTGCCCGCATCTAAAGATCGACATCGGCATCGAATCTGAACTGAATCGATTCGCCATTTCTGATCTTAATTTACGGGCAGAATCGATGCCGTCATTTTTTCTTGCTTTCTTTTGTCTTTAGAAAAAGAAAGCGTTGGATTCGTGAAAAATTTAGACTTCCGGTTTTCGAAGGATTTATAGTTTTAGAAGATCTTGTCTGGAATACGATTTGACTATTTTTATACATTGTCTGTCTGTCAGTCTGTCTATTTGTTTGTCTCTGACAAAAAAATTGTGAGCGGTCTATTTCAAGAACTAATGCATGTAATCTGTTGAAACTTTAGATTCAATTAGACTTTCATATAAATTGGTGCTGATTACTTTTTGATGTAAATCTACCGACAGGTGGCGCTGCTATGCTGCATTTTTCCGATTTTCGCAATAGCTCTATCTCAAGAACTAATGCACGGGCTTTCATCAAACTTTACATTCAGTTAGACGTTGGCATAAATTGTTGCATATTAGATTTCGGTGTAAATCGCCCAACAGGAGGCGTTGTTATGCAGATTTTATCAGCAGTGTTGAATTCAGACAATTTTCTCCGGGGGGGATTTCTGCGGATCCAAAGAGGGACAGTTCAGAGGGGAAGGGGATTGAACTTTTGTACATTAAGCATAAAATCTCAAATCTTCTGGGGGTACATTTGAATGTTGCACAGAGGGGGGGGGGGCATGTCCCTCCGGGCTACCCCCGGAAATCAACACGTTTTTCTGGATTTAAACGATTTTAGGGATCATATCTCAAGAACTAATGAACGGAATTTCATCAAACTTAATATTCTGTCATAAGTTGTTCATGATTAGGTTTTCGGGTAAATGATATAACAGGTTGTGCTGCCATGCTGCTTTTTTTTAGCAGTGTTGAATTCAGACATTTTTCTCCGGGAGGGATTTCTATGGTTCTGGAAAGGGACATTCTAGAGTTTCGGGGGGGGGAATTGGACTTTTGTCCCTTAAGCATAAAATCTGAAATCTTCATGAGGGAAATTTCAATGTTCCGTTGGGGGGGGGGGGGGGGGGGGGTTACTGCCCAACAGCTGTCACTTTTATATTCTTTGAATTGGGATTTTCCGTTGCGGACATCTAGGCTAATATCAAACGAACGTCTTTTTGCACGCTTTTTTTTCGCTCTTACACCGTCCCTACACATGCTAGCGAAGGTGTAGGGATGGCGTAAGAGTGAAAAAAGCGTGCAAAAAAAGACGTTCGTCTGACATTAGTCTAAGAGGGTGTGAGCCGAAATTCAATGACTTGTTAGGAAAATGCAATGCTTATATTTTCTTTTAAAAGGCACATACTTCAACGAACCTATGCTTTTTGAATCCTCATGATGCGCATATGTTATCATTTAAATTTGACACCGTGATAGCGAATTTTGAAGTTTTAACATTTATGAGACAGATGAAAGTTTTGGGATTGGCACATCCAACTACTTTATCTTCAATTTTTGAAGGAAAATGAAAATGATATTACCTTATTTTGTCTTAGAGACATCGATTAAAAAATTAATAGTATCGATTAAATCGAGTTGGCCATAGTATCGATTAAATCGATTAAAAAATCGAAATCGCCCATCACTAAAACTGCCTTATTTTGTGTGTTTTCTGATTATGAATGTAACAAAAGAACAATGAACATACTCAGCTACAGTTTAAGACTATTTTTTGTAAGTTTGAATTTGACATTTTTAAAGGCGACTTAGTTTTCAAAAAGTGATATGTTTTTCAGCTACTCATTATATAATTAAATATTTTTTAACCCCCTAACCGCCGAGCAAAAGGGCAAAATTGTAATGTTGTTTTCTCAGTGGTTTTTTAAAATACTGAAAAAAGATAATTTTTTCAACGTGATATAAAAAATTTAATTATGTATAGGAATATAATCCTTGATGTATTAATCAAAACTTAATCTTTCAAACTGGATTATATCTGTAGAGTTATATTAATTTAAAAAATGCTTTTATTGCAGTGAAACCTACATCTTAGTGAATGGATATATCAGTTCTAATGTTGATTCCTGAAAAAAAGGGCCGACGGGCAGTAATTTTCAAAAAGGAACACTTCTAAAAAAAAGGGCACACTTGTACCTTGTTCACAAAAAATTTTTTGAACTGGTTTGTTTACAGTCCCTAGCAGTGTTTGAAATTAACGGTTGTTAGTCGTCAAATGCAACTGCAGGGGTCAATCCAGGCAAATTTTGGGGCCTATTTAGGACCCTTTCACAAAAATCTATTTAATAAAATGGGCCACTTTCACAAATAAAATTTATAATATGGGTCCCTTCACAAAAAATGAACTTGATAAAACAGGCCTCTTCACAAAATTCCTTTTAATAAAAAAGACCCCCTTCGTAAAATTCTTTTTCATAAAATCTGTTTTAAAATGTGTAGTTTGTAAATAAAACCAGGTCACAAAAAACAAAATCTTTAGCAAGGGGATTTAATGAAGTTTTGTTAAAAAAATTCTTTGTTCGAATTTGAGTAACTGGATTTCAACTTTTGTTACAAAATGTTATTTTTCACAAAGATATAAATAATAATATACGCAAAAATAACTTTTACTTTTCACAAAATGGGCCCCAAGGGATAAAAACCTGCATCGACCCCTGAACTAAATTATTGCATATGGACAACTACAAAGTTATTATTGGTTGTCAAATTTGACACCTTTTTTAAAAATATTTATTAACTATTATTTTAACAGTTAACACACACAAAAAAAAGGTACCTTTTGATTTTCATGTTACAAGATTCAAATGTAGGTGCTTTTTTTTTTTACTAATTTAACATTGGATAAAATTTCGTTTTTGTTTTGCTAAGAAGTTATCAAGTTTTAATTTTGTTTTATATGATTAGGTGCATTTTTTTTTATTATTATTTATTTCTAAATATAGCTAATACTAAAAATGCAGTATTTTACTTTTACAGTTGCTTCAGTTATAACAATGATAAACAAGTATTCATGCTTTTCTAAAAAGTAGCATACAGTATTACAGTAATGTTAAAAATGAATTTCAGAAATTGCAACTAAAAATTTTGATTTGATGCCTAAGATTTTTTACAGTAGTTGTCATTTGATGCCTACCTTTTATTTCTCAATTTCCATCATTGGTCCCTAGATTTTGCGATATTTTCCCGGGATCAATTGAATTGCCTTGGGACGCATAGGAAGTGTTAAAAAGGGCAGAAAAAAATGGCCGCCAGGTGCTGCGCCCTGCTAAAGCGGCAGTCACGGTGGTGAGAAGGTTAAAGCAAATTAAAAGTATTTAATTTTAAAATTTATGATTAATATTCTTCTCTCTCTTGTTTTAATACATATTCATAAAAAAATGCAGATTTTGTTAATGAATTTATCTTATTTTAAGTTGTTTTATTTATTTTTTGATTACATAGTATCTTTTAACATAGATAATGGTTGATTTGTCGTTACAAAAAAGTTATAAATTATACACGGCTAAATAATAATGCACTGTTAGTTAATATATATTGTATTTAACTAGTTTCCTGAATAGTTAATAATTTGATTTATTAATTATAATCATATGAAATTAACAATTATTGATATTAGTGTTAATTAATATTAGTAAAATATTCATGTTTAATTTTTTTATTGGTAATTTTTTCCTATCTAGAAAAAGTATTACTTAATGAAGTAAAACCTTGTTTTATTGTATACTAGCGAACTTGCCCGGCGTTGACCGGGTACGTCAAAAAACAGCAGGAATTATGAAATAGCTCTGAAAATCACAATAAGATATCGCAAAAAAATTTTAAATCGCTTCTCAAATTTTTAAAAGAGAAAAAAAAATTATATATTGTGTTCGAAGATTGCAAGTTGATTCCTTTCACTAATGTGGAAAAATAGTAGCAAATCGATAAAATACACTAAAAATTACATACAAAATTCCGGAAAAATTTGAAAATTGCTATAAGAAATCCGAATAAACTTTATTGAAATGGGGGCAGAATGTACTTTAGGTCAAAAATGCAATGTCAAAAAATTGCAGCAGATCGCAAAGAAACGTAAAAATCACAAAAAGTTCAAAAATCCCGAAAGTCAAAATTTACTATAATTGGATAAAAGTTTCAAATCTAATTCCTTTGACCTGTGGGCTCTATTAAAATTTATGTTTTGGAAATCATGCTAAGTGTTAGATCATGTTACTTTTATTCTGTTGTGTGTTTGTAATACCTTCCTCTCAATAGATGGCGCCTCTACTGAGCGTTTGTTGCGATCGGAGATCGCCAGTGATAGCAGTTGTGCGCTAGTCGCTATGTAGTGAGGTTGTTCTTATTCCAATAAAGCTATGTTAGTTTATCCTAGAATCACGGCGTCTGTTCCACAACTTTAGTAAGCCCTAAAGTTATATCATTGGCGACGAGATGCGATTCGATCATAAAAGAAGAGAAATTTTTTTTTTTTCTCTTCCTTGATTGGAATGACGCCGCCGATCTTTGCCGCGCCGTGTTAACCCTAACACGCAGTCGCCAGTAGCAGCGCATGCCGCCGTACGAAGCCTAGTGCATTGGTGCGTATTTTTTGCATAAGATGGGCTCTTTTGGGCAGATTAAGGAATACGATTCATCAGCAGAATCGTGGACTTTGTACACTGAAAGACTGGAACAGTTTTTTATAGCTAATGGGATCGATCAAGCAGATTGAAAAAGGGCTATTTTTCTAACTGTCGTCGGCCCAACTGCCTTAATACGTAATCTCCTTTCACCTGCGGCACCAAATACGAAGACTCTGGAGAAAATAATTCAAGTTCTGAATTCGCACTTTGATCCAGCGCCGTCCGAGATCGTTGAGAGATATAAATTCAATAGCAGAGTGCGACGCGCCGGCGAATCAGTCGCCAATTTCATCGCAGAGTTACGCAGGTTGGCTAAGCATTGTAATTACGGCGCATCTCTCGATGAAATGCTGCGAGATCGCATCATTTGCGGGATCCAAGATGAAAGTATCCAGAGAAAACTCCTATCTGAAAGCCAGTTAACCCTAACGAGGGCTACAGAAATCGCGGTAACTATGGAGACTGCGGCCAGGGATGCTAGCAATCTACGGATGGCATCCGGATCCGGCTCGGAAGTAAATAAAATTCATTTAAAGAAGAATATTGTACCCCAAAGTCCGAATTCTCGAGTTTCAACTCAAAATGCCGAAAAATGCAATAGATGTGGAGGTAATCACGTGTCCTGCGAATGCCGTTTCAAAAATTCAACTTGCCATGCGTGTAAGAAAATTGGCCACATCGCTAAAGTTTGCCGATCTAAGAAGAAAAATTCTGGAGTTCGGGTGCATAATGTGCAAGTGGAGGAGGCTGAAAATAAAGTACCTGTAACTTACACACTATTCAACATCTCAGGGATGGAAGAAACCTTGCCACCTGCTAGAGTTGAGTGTCTAGTCCAAGGTAAGCCATTCGTTTTTGAAGTGGATTCAGGTGCCCCCTTTTCTCTAATGCCTTTAAATGAATTTAATAAAGTAAAAGAGTTTTTTCCTCCTTTGGAGCAAACCTCAATTAAGCTAAATTCTTATACTAAGCATCCTATCAAAGTGATTGGTATGACTCAAGTTGAAGTGTACTATGAAGCAAAGTCTCACTCATTACCTTTGATGGTTGTTGGACAAGGAAGTATTAATTTAGCAGGCCGTAACTGGATTTATCCATTGCAGTTAATGTTTTTAAAAATGTAAACCATCCTTATGCCATAAACAATCTGCCAACTTCTGAATTGTTGTTCCAGAACCTTTTAGAAAGATTTAAAGATCTATTTTCACCAGAATTTGGTCTTGTGAAAGATGTCAAGGTGCATTTAATTAAGAAAGTTTCTGCAACTCCAAAATTTTTTAAGGCACGTCCAATACTGTATGCTCTGGTAGGCAAAGTTGACCAAGAGATAGTTCGGCTGGTTCAAGCAGGCATTCTTGAACCAGTGAAGACCGCTGAGTCTGCAGTGCCAATTGTACCTGTGTTGAAGCGTGACGGCCGCATCAGGATATGCGGAGATTTCAAATTAACGACGAACAAGATGACTGAATTAGAGCAGTATCCACTTCTAAATATCGAAGACTTATTTGCCCAGCTGTCAGGCGGAGTTGTTTTCTCTAAATTGGACCTCCGTGATGCCTACTGCCAGTTACAACTGGATGAAGAGTCAAAAGATCTAGTCATCATTAACACACATAAAGGACTGTTCCGGTATACCAGAATACCTTTCGGAGTAGCCTCTGCTCCAGCTGTGTTCCAAAGAGAAATTGATAAAATTCTGTATGGTCTGAAGGCTGCTTGCTATCTTGATGATGTTTTAGTGTTCGGAAAAGATGAAGCTGAACATTTACAGAACTTGACGGCTGTTCTAACGCGGTTACAGGAAGCTGGTATGAAACTCAACCCTGACAAATGCGAATTTTTGAAGACTTCAGTTGAATATCTTGGTCATCGGATTGATAGTAAAGGACTTCATCCGCTATAGTCTAAAGTCGAAGCAGTTGTCAATACGCCAGATCCAAAGAATAAGGATGAACTACGTTCCTTCATCGGATTGATTACTTACTATGCTAAGTTCCTGCCAAACATGGCCACTTTGTTAGCGCCATTATATGAGCTCTTAAAAGATAAAACCAAATGGAAATGGGCTAATTTACAGAAAGAAGCTTTCTCTAAAGTGAAAGAAACCTTACGAAATTCATCACTGTTAATACATTTTGACAATAAGAAGGAAGTTGTGTTGGCTTGTGACGCCAGTCCCTATGGTCTTGGAGCTGTATTATCTCATGTAACCGAAGATGGTGATCGCTCAATAGCTTTTGCGTCACGTTCCTTAACTGACGCTGAAAAGAATTACAGCCATATAGAAAAGGAAGCTCTATCCCTGGTCTTTGGCGTAACAAAATTTCATAAATACCTGTTAGGACGAACATTCACATTACTTACTGATCACCGTCCCTTAGTTAATCTCCTTTCTGCAGACAAGCCTGTTCCAGTTGTGGCTGCTGCGCGAATTCAACGTTGGGCTCTGACCCTTGCAGCATATTCATACACTATCAAATACAGAAAGGGTAGTTTGCATACTAATGCAGATGCTTGCAGTCGGCTGCCCTTAAATACGAAGCATCCTGATCTGCCAGCTCCGACAGAGTCAGTGTTGTTGTTGACACAGTTAGATGACACTCCAGTGACGAGGCATCTGATTGCAACAGAAATTAACAAATGTTGTGATCTATGCAAGCTAAAATCTTACATCTTAAACGGTTTTCCGAAGAAAATTGAGCAAAATCTGCACCCTTTTCTAAGAGTAAAAGATGAATTATCTTTTGAAGGAGACATCATTTTCAGGGGCTCACGTGTATTTATTCCACCAAAATTTAGGAAATTCATATTAGATGAGTTTCATTCATCTCACCAAGGCATAACGGCTATAAAGGCCCATGCTCGTTCCAGTATTTGGTGGCCAGGATTAGATAATGATCTTGAAGCAAGGTTGAAGGGTTGTGTTGATGCTTCAGCACCTCCAGCAAAATACTCTTCTTGGCCTGTGCCAGAACAAGCATGGGAGCGGATCCACATTGACCATGCGGGTCCAGTGGAAGGCCACATGTTGCTAGTAATCGTGGATGCCAAAACAAAGTGGTTAGAAGTGGCACAAGTCTCAAGTACAGCATCTTGTGTAACCATAATGGTGTTACGTAGCCTGTTTTCTCGTTTCGGCGTTCCTAAAAGTCTGGTCAGCGACAATGGCCCTGGTTTCAGCAGTGCAGAATTTGGTGAATATTTAGCTAACAATGGCATTTCCGAGGTTAAAACACCACCATACCATTCACGTTCGAATGGTTTAGCTGAACGAGCGGTCCGTACAGTCAAATCAGCCCTGAAGAAAATGACCGGAGGGACTTTCGCAGAGAGGCTGTCTCGATTCCTTTTCAACTACCGCAATACACCATCGGCAGCGACGGGAATATCTCCAGACATGGCAATGTTCAGTCGACCTCTTCGAGCACGGCTGGACCTAATTCGAGATCCTGTGACCCAGACGTGTGAGACGAAAGAGACAGAGTCAAAGAAAATTTCAGAGGGCACTCCAGTTTGGGTGCGTGCATTTGGTCGTGGCCCACCATGGGTTGCTGGCAATATTTTACGTCCATTGGGAAAAGTTATGTGTGAGGTTTCAACCCCCATGGGAAACTGGACTCGGCACATCGACCAGTTAAGGCTCAGACAGGAAGAGCTGACTAGTGAAATTCCTACTTCACTTAAGTTACCAGCTCCTGCTGCACCACAATCAGAATCTGCTGACTTGCAAACTGAGGTACCCACTTGCACTTCCAAACCTCCTGTGCTCTCCTCAGAGGTAAGTTCTACAGGCGGAGTGAGCAAGTCGCCTGCAGAACCCCCAGTGCTATCACCACAAGTGCTCACTCGTGATGAAAATAGTACTCCATTGATTAGACGTTCAAAACGTGTAAGAGTAAAACCAGTACGTCTCCAGTTATAAACTGACAAACTGTTCGTTAGTTTTTGAACTGTTCTCTGTGAAATACTGTTACATCTAAAATTATAGACTGACAAACTGTTCGTTAGTTTTTGAACTGTTTTCCTTAAAAGACTTTTGTTTTGAACTGTCTATATGTAATGACGTGTACATCTTGTACTTTCTTTAAAGAGGGAGGGAATGTTGTGTGTTTGTAACACCTTCCTCTCAATAGATGGCGCCTCTACTGAGCGTTTGTTGCGATCGGAGATTGCCAGTGATAGCAGTTGTGCGCTAGTCGCTATGTAGTGAGGTTGTTCTTATTCCAATAAAGCTATGTTAGTTTATCCTAGAATCACGGCGTCTGTTCCACAACTTTAGTAAGCCCTAAAGTTATATCATATTCTTAATTAACTTACTTGGACTCCCTTAAATACAATTAATATAATCCCTTAAGTTAATATTAGTTTTTGTTGCATTAAAATATCTCAATTTGTTGATTTTCTGTAAGCATGTAAACCCTATTGTTTTAAAGTGGAAGTCTATGGGAATGTGGCGAAATATTAGAGATATCGCCAAGTTGGCGTCACTTTTGGCGACTCTTTTTGGTCGCCAAATTTGGCAATATATCGCCAAGTTGGTGACAAACTTGGTGTTATTTGGCGACAGAACTGGATCCCCCCCTACGGTAACCCCACCTTATATGTATGGACATGCATTACATGCTGTTCAATAATCGCATAAAAAATTCGTTAAAAATTCAAAAATCGCTGCACGAATTCCGAATAAACTTTTTTGAAAAGAGAACAAAATTTACTATATTGGTTTAAAAGAAAGAAACTGTATTCTTTTTCCTAATGTGGAAAAATTGAATTAATATAATCCCTTAAGTTAATATTAGTTTTTGTCGCATTAAAATATCTTAATTTGTTGATTTTCTGTAAGAAAGTAATCCATATTGGTTTACAATGGGAGTCTATGGGAATTTGGCGAAATATTAGAAATATCGTCAAGTTGGCATCACTTTTGGCGATTCATTTTGGTCGCCAAATTTAACGATATACCACCAAGTTGGCGAAAAACATGGCTGCATTTGGCGATAGAACTATGTCCATCTACGGCTACCTTCTTATAGGTTTGGAAATGCATTGAATGCTGTTCAATAATTGCATAAAAAATTCGCTAAAAATTCAAAAATCGCTGCACGAATTCCGAATAAACTTTTTTGAAAACAGAACAAAATTTACTATATTGGGTTAAAAGAAAGAAACTATATTCTTCTCACTTATATGGAAAAATCGCCTCGAAACATAAAGTGCTAAAAATCACATAAAAAATTAAATACAAAAAAATCTAATCAAAAAATCAAAAATCGGGCTTTGAGGTGCAAAACTTCATATATAGACGTACCTTTTCCCCGAATTTTGTAGCTCTATGTGCAGGGGTCTCTCCAGAACATTGTCGACACACTCACGCGTGAGTGATCACGCACAAACTTCTTTCTTTATTATTATAGATATTATGCATAATAGTTTTAATTTAAATCCATTAAAATTTTTTGCACACATCCTTAAGAATTTCTACTAAACACGGGGTTTCCTTGATCAATAAAAATATTGTTGATAGTTTTTTTCCCATTTTTCCCCATCCAGAGCAGTATCATCACTTAGCTCATAAGCCTTCAATGACCCTTGAATAATAATATTCCAAGTCATTCTTGGTCTGCTTCTCCTTCGCTTTCCTTTCAGGATACAGTGTAAAAAGATTTTTGGAAGATGCTCTTCTTTCATTCTGCAAACACACCCATACCATTTGAGCTTATATTTGACTCTATACATTTTTTAAATAAGTTTATATGAAATCTGCAAAAATTGCTGAAGTCTACTACAAAATCTTAGTTTGTTGTGCTATGAAAAGGATTGTTTGATTTTTTACTCTTGTCCAAAAATCTGCATTATAAATTTTATTATATTTATGATTAATTTGTTTCATACATCAGTTTTAAAATTTATATATTTCTTTATTTCAGTTCTTGAAGCCTTGACAACTCCTTCTCAGTATCCTGTCGGATCTTTTATGTTTTCACCGCCTCTGACCCGAGGAAGATTACGCCAGAAAAGAATGGATGATACTTTGGGTAGTTCTTTCACTTCTGTAGCTTCAGAAACCTCCTTTATAAAAGAAAAGAAACCACCAGTTGATCCTATTTTGCAAGGAATTATTGATGAAAGGACACCAGAAAAGCAGAAATTGACATCAGCTTCTAAGAGAAAAACAAAGACTTCTCCCAAAAAGAAAACTTCTCCCAAGAAATCAGAAAAGTAACTTTTTTTTAAAAGCTTTAAATGACCAGTTTTAAAATTTTGGAAATAATGCATAATTTACTCATACATGTTTAATGTTTTCCCTAGACATTTTCAGAATCTCTTTTTTGTGGCAGTATATTCATCTACTCATTTAAGAGAATGATTAGCATTTAAAAAAATTTGTGTATCTCTAATTCTTTACCAAATAGTTATGTTGATACTATATTTTTATATTTATTTATATATATGAAAAGCCTGATTTTGTATTAAGTTAGAAGCTTTAAAATTCCAGACATTAAATTCTATTTATCCTTAAAGAAAAGAAAGAAAGGGGCTCCTAGTTCTGTTATCTAAATTGAACTTCTTTCCTACTACTTTGATTTTAAGTATGAACTTTATTCTCATGTAGTTTAATAGCACCATCATTTGATTTAAAAAGTTGATGATAATTTTTTCTTAAATACTACATTAAATTTAATTAAAAACCTATCATATAAAATTTAATAACTACATTTTAAATTTGAAACTAAATTCATTTTTAATGTATGAATGCTGACAAAATTTAACCTATTCATACATAGTGTCCCAAAACTGGACACATATATTTTTTGCAAACTAAGTATGAAAAAAGAGTTGTTTGTATAACTATTTTACCCCGCCTGGCCCTAGTTCATATTTATATTATTTCTGGTTAAAAGGAGAGTCCATAAAATCTTCTGAATCCAAATATTCAAAATTTAAAATTTCTCAAAACCTTTAATAATTTTAATCTTAAGGAGATGGCAGTTCTAACAGATAAAACATAATGGTAAACTTGAAATTGACCCAAACCTGAAATATTTAAAGTCAACCTGGCTCTCATTGCAGAAGTTAGCATTAACCTGACACACATCGCAAGTCGGGTTGGGTTTAGGTAAATTCTGGTTACCTGAACCAATGCATGACTCTACTTTAAAGCATATTAATTAATTAAAATAAAAAATCAAACAAATATTTAACTATTACTGAAACATGTGAAAAACTAAATTTTCATTAAAAGAGGGAATTTTTCATTAAAACTGAATTCAATGAATTTTGATTTTAAATATTAAACTTTAATTTTCTTTTCAACTTTCAACTATAAGTGCCTAATCAATTTCCGAAAAATATTCTTATTAATCAAAAAATTATTTTTAAAACTAATTGGATTTTTAGCTTGCAGAATTAGCAGAAATTGCTAAATTTTAAATTCTAATTATGAAAACAGATAACAGATGATAACAGGCACATCAGAGTTGAAAGTAATATCTCTTCGAAGATCCTAAGTCCAAAGTCTGACCAGGAAATTCAGTGAATGAATGACTTACTTTTATTTATAGGTGAAGTAAAAAATGATTCATCACGTTAGGCTGTCTGTTTTTGCTTAGCATGACAAATTGGATTCGCTGGTCAACTTTTAAATCGAGAAGGTTGGCTGGGAAGCATTCAAAGTGTGTTCAGCAGCAAACTCTAGCCTGTGAATGAATAGGTCAAAGCATGCTAAAATCGGCTTGCAGTGTTTGCATTAAACCATGTTCAGTAGATAGATTTAACTCCAGATTTCTGTACATGCAGTAGATACATTGATGTTGATTGTAACTATTCTTTTCAAGCAGAGGCATGTTGCTCTTCAGAATGATTCTGTTCTTCTCAAAAGCATTCCATCCACTAATATCATTTGTTGGTTTCATTCATGTTGCTGTTGTCCAGTGTTATTTCCTGTCCAAGTTACACATAACTCCACACTTTTTTACCCGACTACGGCAAAGCCAAAGGAGGGTTATGATTTTGACAGGCTATGTATGTATGTATGTATGTATGTATGTATGTATGTATGTATGTATGTTCATCTGTTCCCTCGTAACTTCTAAACCACTAATCAGAATTCGACAAATGACATATCATTAGAAGCGTCTTAATTGTCCGCTGGTTATAGGCTATATAGATTTTCACCAAATTCAATGTGGCGCCTTCTAGCGGACAAAATATACAGAGTAAAAAAATAAAGTTAAGCTAGATATGCCGTGTTTGGTATCATTTTAAAGCGCTTCACTTCAAAACCATAGAGGGTTTGTTTATAAGTGCCTTGGATCATAATAAGTTGCTTAAAAATCCACATGACAGTCAATCGTTAGCAGAATTAGATAGATTAAGAAATCTTCCTAGGTCATCTTAATACATGAAACCTTCAATCTACATTACACATTTACACATTACACTAACGACCTCATCCACTAATCGGTCCATTACCCATTTGCTGCCATCGACGGATATGTGCGTCACTACTACCAAATACTGGAAGCGTCATACGTCAAAAAATAAAGTTAAGATAAATATGCCGTGTTTGGTATCATTCAAAAGCGCTTTACTTGTACATTTTGAATATATCTATATATTACTAGCATTTGCTTGTGACTTTACCTGTATTCATGGGGTACTTTTATACTTTTTCAGCGTAGTTTTTTGTCGTAGTTGGGTTTTAGTTTTTTTACTTTATCTTGTTAATCTCATTGCTGTTGCAGGTGATTTTTTTTTTTTTTTTGTTAAATGAGTTGATCTTTACCAAATTCATTTTTAATACCACATCAACCCCTTCAGAACCAGCGTGTCATACGGAAATTTTATTCTGTTGGCATCACTTTTTTTACCAGTTACCTTTACTTATTTAATCACGGAAATATTCTAATTAAATAAGACAAAAATTACTTTTTTTTTAATACTGGTACCAAAAATTTATTTCCGTATGCACCTTTTGAAGATGCATATATGCAACTGTGATCCCGAAGTGGTTAATGCTGGTTTTTGTCAAATCTTCTAACATCACTTTTAGTTTTTTAGAACTGTTAATGAAAATTAAAATCTGTCAGCAATCAAGAGATGACTTGGCAGTTCTCCATTTTTTATTCTAATCTAGTTTCTGGAAAGTATTTTCTAATATAATGGTAAAAATTGAAGACAAAATGATGTCTTCTTGTCAAACTTTTTTTCAAGCTGAATCTTTGCTTTTCTTCTGTCTAAACAGATGGTTACTGTTGCTTTCTTGTAAATCTTCTTTATAAGAATTCTGTACTCCAATATAAATGGTCCATAGATTATGTCTGATATACTGTAGTCTAGAGCTGCTGCTATTACCATAAAATCCCGTTAATCCGCCCTTCCCGATTAAGCGCCCCCCTCCCACTTTGTAAAGAAATTGGAAAATTCAAGAAATCCCGAGAAAGCGCCCTCCCTGCAAAAAAATTTCGGTGCGCACGTCAAGATCAATTTCAGTCATTTCTTTACTTTTTCTTTTCAACTAAGTCTGTTATTCTACTTACCTTTTATTTCATTTATTTATTTCAGTTTATTCAAATCTCCTTTCGGCGTTTGCCCTTACCTTTTGTTTTCATATCGTCGTAAACCTCAGAGGAAGCCGTAAACACAGTTCAGTATTTGTTTTATGATTCGATTAAGAATTGATTCACATCATTAAACTACCGATCGGTACTGCCATTCTGTACTCTATGTAACTTCATATTTATACGTATAATTAATATTTTTCATAATACCTTTAGCCTTGAGTATTATTATTACTAAATATATAAAATAATAGTGATAACAATATACAGCCTTTTTTTGTAACTTTCAGAATTTTATATTGTGTTGGTTTTCTTTCTTCTAAGTTATGGTAGATGGTGCCAAAATAAAGCGAAATCGGATTTATTGGTATTATTTATTTTATTATTATTATTATTAAGTATTGAATTGGTGATTTAATTTGATATTTGTAGGTGATATACATAATATTTACTTTACAGGGGTGATTGTGTTCCGGGTGTAGCCCGGATTTCCAGGTTTTTCGGTCGATCCTTCCGGGTTTATGAGATCGTTATGTTTAGTGGAAAATTCGGACATTAAAAAATATCAAGAATTTCGACAAATCATTGCCGAAAAAAATCAATTCCTCAATCGTTCGCTGAAAAAAAATCGACAATTTTGTCAAAGGATTGCGGGAAAAAAAGCGAATTTCATCAAAGAATCTCGAAATAAACACAACTTTCGCAATTGATCGCGATAAAAGTGCGAATTTCGCAAAGGATCACAATAAAACTAAGATTTTCATCAAAAGATCACGGGAAAAACGAATATATCATCAAGGGAACGGGAAAAAATGGATATCACCAAAGGATCTCTGGGAAAACGTAAATTTCATTAAAGATCACGTAAAAGAACATGAATTTCTTTAAAGAATCGCGGAAAAAACACGAATTTCATCAAAAGACCGCAGAAAAAACATAATTAGAACCGGGAAGGATTTTCCCCATCCCGGAATCGTGCGAAAAATGAGATTTTCGTCAAAAGATTGCGGGGGAAAAACGCGATTTTCGTCAAAGGATCGCTGGAAAAACGCAAACTTCGTTAAAAGATCGCAAAAAAATGAATTTCTTTAAAGAATCGCGCAAAACCCACAAATTTCACCAAACGGTCGCGGAAAAAACGCGAATTTTGTCAAAGAATCTCTGAATAAAACAAATTTCGTCTAATGATCACGAAATAAAACAAATTTCTTCTAATGATCGCGAAATAAAACAAATTTCTTCTAATGATCGCGAAATAAACACAAATTTTGTCAAAGGATCGCAAAAAAAAAAATAGGATTTTCGTCAAAAGATCACGGGAAAAGTCGCCAAAGGATCACGGGAAAAATGCAAATTTCATTAAAGGATCACGAAAAAAAAACCAATTTCTTCAAAGAATAGCGGAAAAAACCAACGCGATTTTCGCCAAAAGATCGCAGAGAAAAATGCGATTTTCGTC
The DNA here is from genome assembly GCA_963932465.1 of Maratus speciosus. Taxonomy (NCBI): domain Eukaryota; kingdom Metazoa; phylum Arthropoda; class Arachnida; order Araneae; family Salticidae; genus Maratus; species Maratus speciosus. The sequence goes on along the minus strand of OZ010786.1, from coordinate 106,224,086 downwards.
AAAAGATCGCAGAAAAAAACGAGATTTTCGTCAAAACATCGCGGGAAAAAACGCGATTTTCGTCAAAGGATTGCAGAAAAAATGCAAATTTCACCGAAAAAAATGTGAATTTCGTGAAAGGATCGCAGAAAAAAAACAAATAATTAGAACCAGGAGTGATTCTCTCCCCACCTTCTCTGCTGCAACCTTTCAGAAAAGTTGCTGTGAATTTCAGATACATTTTTTTTCTACTCAGAATCACCCCTGGTATTGTGTTATCCATCTCAATTTCAGTACAAAAATGTCCAGAATTGCATATCTAAATATGTAATCTGTAATACCCAAGAAGAAAGCAGGAAAAGGAAATTTTACCTTGTGTGAGAGTAAAGTAAAAAAAAAAAAAAATGTACCTTTAAATGCAATTTGTTTGAAAGCTGTATCTCAATTTGTTTCTGAGTTATTAATTTTTTTCTTTTTAGTTTTTATTACTTTTTTGTCATAGTGGCAACAGAAGTATCCATCTCTGTTGAAAGTAAAGGGAAAATACAGATTATTGTATAGACCAATCAGAAAACGAATAAAATGCAGATTCAACCAATAAAACGCTTCAGATATGCTTTTGATTTCCTACCCTGAGGAGGACAATAACCATTTTTCCAAATGGTTAAAAAAAAACTTTTTAATTATTTATTTTGTTCTAATACTTAGCCACTTAGAAGTAAAATTAAATTGGTTTTGACATTTTTTTACTGTTTTCAAATAACTAGGTATGACTTGCATTAAATCAACTAAGAGATCCCACTCTTAACATATAATTTGTACTTGTTTCATGAGTACTTATAATAAATTCATTTACTGAGTATAGAATTCGAACTTTGCATATTTAACAAGATAAATTCCACTCTCCATTTGATGAAGTCATTTAGCTTTCAGTGAAATTAACATAAGTTTACCAAATTATGTTTTTCTCCAATTGTATATTTCAAGCAATAGCAGAAATATGTCATTTGATTTGTCATGCTGTTGCAGCATCAGTTATGTAAATTGATATTGGTATATTTTGCATCGATAATTTTCAGGGTTTTTCACTTTATATCGATGAATTTTCAGGGTTTTTCACTCTGAGTCACAATCACCCCTGACTTTATATATCACTATTTAAAATGAGCTAATGTAGTTATAAAGTTTATTTTAAAATTAATTCTCTGACAGTCTGATTTAAATTTCCCATTATAACACATTTCTTCTTTTCTTAAAAAAATTAGTTTCATTTGCAATATTTTTCATGTTATTGTGATTTGTATTATTTATTTAGCCTTTATAGATAAAAAATGATGATTTAAAGAAAAAAAACGGTTATTTAATGTCTCTAATTTACAACAGATGGCGACACCGCATAAAATGTTACTAGTTTTAGAAAGAATTTTAGGACATTTTCAAATGCAATTTTTTAGTGTTTTTTGATTGTTTTAAATTATTCAGTTCCTTTTATGTTTCTGTTACCATATTAATGACAAATATTAGTGTTATTATTTATCTAAATGCATTCCAGTTTCAAAGCTTTTGAAATCCAGAATTTTCTATCATTTGAAATCGCCGTTAATCGCGAAGTTATACTGTTTTTCTATTTTGTATATAATTTTTTTTTCAAAATGTTTTTCTTTTCTCGCTTTATTAAATTAATGGGTATTTTGCTACAATCGGCCATTACCATCCCCCACTCCACCACCCATAGATATCATTACTACAATTTTAATACTGTGTAAGTGACCCCTCCAATTTTTTTACAATTTTCCGTCGTGTTTGAGGGGCGTATTAATGGTATATTCATTTTTATAAGCTTGATTTATTTATTTATTAATATATAAATTAAAAATTAAAATGTTATGAAGGCCTTGTAAATATATTAGTATTAACAAAAATTACTTACTTTTTTCCTTGTAGTCTTATTTATTTATTTTATTTCAGAACTGATGTATCACAGCTTGAATTATCAGATTCATCAATTGATACCTCACATATGATAGAGATTGACAGTCCAGCTCTTAGCAAATTGCATTTACCTTCAAGGCAAGCTACCAGACACAGGATGGTGCTTCGTCAAAATAAAATAAAGCCACGGACAGAGCAACTATTCTAAAACCTGAATGCAATTGCTATGTATATATTTTAGGTACTGTACCTTTATAAGGTAGGGCATTTAAAAAAAAAATGAAATGTATTAAAGTTTTAAAGTACCTTCCTGTTTTATTTGTAATTTATTTAACTTTGTATAGGTATGATTTTATAATTACTTGTTGACTTTCATTTGATATTAATAAACATTGGAAGCTATACTTTTCATATAAAGCTTGTTTTTTACAGTGACAATTTTTTTCATTTCTTTTATAATTCTTTAGTACTAAAAATTGTTAAATTTCAATGTATATGTTCAACATTTGTATAATTAAGAATGATCCAAAAGTCTCTCAGGTGCATTAAATTTCAATCTCTTTTGAATACATCCTTCTATATATAAAAAAAAGTTTTGATTTGGAAATGGACTAATGAAAATCTGCGTAGATATTCCGGATAGAACTCATCCAATTTAAATGCTTAAGCCAAGGTCTCCTTATCGAAATAACAGGCCTCGCAATCGCTAAGTTTCCTTTGTCCGCTGTACACGTGGTTAGAAACCACATAGTTTTCCGTGACTAGCGCCATCTAACGTGAGAAAATTTGTTTTCCATTTGTCTTTTACCATTTTATTTACGATGTGCTTTGTAGTTTGCAAATGATAGTTGTTAATCTTAAAATTTTCATATGTTCTTGACATTTTATTTAAAAAATGAACTTATTTTACTGTTAAACAAAAAATGTTTACTGCTGTATTCCGTTATGTAAATAAATGATGATAATAATAGTAATAATAATCAGGAAAGAAAATTATTTTACCATGAATTTCTCAGTGATATTAGTTATTGAAATAAATGGATAGCATCTAGATCCGGAAAATGTAAAATATTTCATTTTCTCTTTTATATTTTCAAATATGTGATTTATTTTATTTCTGCTATTTCTTTTCTTTTCACAATTAATTTCACCTTACAGTATTAATTTAACATCGCTCCTTCAATTTGTTTCAATGCACAGTCTCATTTATTTATTTATTGGCCTATCATTTGTTTTATTTTTGAAGGTATGGGGGATCATTTCAGTTTAACATACTTTAGATGAAAGCTTCACTGTTTTTTCATATAAAGTTTGTATGTATTAACCTATGGAAAGTTTCATAATTGGCTCCACAGCCAATTGGCATATCTTGGCGGGCATAGTTTGGTGCTTGATTAATTTCCTTGTTTTAACTCACATATGTTATGTAAGTTTTACTAAAATGTGTCAAAGTATTTTAGGAAAGTTAAAACACGCATAGATACACATAAAAAGAGACTGAAGTCATAAACACTTAAAAAATTGGAAAAATAAAGTTTAATAATCACTTAAATTTATACATGTCCCTCAACTTTCCGCAAATACCGTATTCTTGTCATGCTATGATTTTGCTGTTTGTAAATCTTAATTTGAGTATTCTTCCTTAATCAGACCTAGAGCCAATTGGCGTAAGTGTAGTTTGGCGCAAAATTAATTTTATTTTTAAACCGTATACTTGATACCACATTATTCCAGCATCGCGTTTTTGCAGTCAACTTTGACTGTGGAACAGATTACAGAACATTAGCTAATACTACATTATATAATAATAAATCGGTATTTTTCAAGTATAGGGGCCTTAGCACGAGAAGAAAATTTGCCAACGTAATTTCTGGAAGCATATTCACTGTTTCACATAAAGAAGCAATATTTTCCAATATTTGTACAATTTATTTAATATAAAAAAGGCATTTATCTATTTTATATACAAATATAAACAAATCGTATATAAAAAACAATAATAATATCTAGAAACTAAATTTATACATGTAAATTCGGCACAGATGTCATATTGGCGCGATTTTTTTTCTGGCGGCAATGTCATATACGCGCCGGATACTTAACTGGCACCAAAGTGTCGTTATTTTACTTTATATGGTTATCCGGATATAGATGATATGGTAACGAGTTTTTCGCAAAATTGGCGTCGAAAAAAAATCGTGCCAATATGGGGCCGTATATGACATCTGTGCCGCGAATTCTTATAAAACAAGCTGACAGTTCATAAGTTTTGTTTTCATAACTGTTTATATCAATTGGCAACAAATTGCTCTTTCCGAAGCCCAAATTGTGCCAAGATTTAAAAAAAAATAACCCGCAAAGTCCTATATACTGAAAATGGTACTTGTTAGTTATCCCGTCGACCAAATTACTGTCGCCAATTTGTAAGATTAAATGCCAATAATGGTTTGCCATAAATTAATTAATTTTAAGATTAAATGCCAATAATGGCCAATAAAACCAATATTTCGACGTTTTATTTGTATTTTTATTAATGTTATACTAATTTATTTGTTTTTTCGTTATTTAAAATAAAAAATTGTGTCAATTTGTAGAACTTGGTGAGTAGTTTGGCAATTTATATAATTTGGCGAAATTAGTCGATGGGATAATTAACAAGTACCCTGAAAAAATATCAATAAATCTTATATTTAAATCTTCATTTTTGATATGTTTCATTTTTTAAAGCCAGGACATAATTGTGCGAAATCTTTTTTCTAAGCCTTTATTTTACTGGAATTCGAAAAATATTTTATACAATTTTGCCAATAACACAACATTTTCAATTTTTTACTATGCATTTGTTTATGGAGTATTACCAGGAGTATACACCAGGTGGCGTAACTTACGGGACAAAGTCAGCTAATAAGTTGGCAATTATCGGGGACATTTTCACCCATAGACTTTCTCCGGATCGTCAAGTCTGTTTTATGATAAGGGCGTCTTGGCTTAAGCATGGCCATAGCCTACTGTGATACATAACGGCCCGCGCATTTCGCCGAAAAAGTGAAGTCGGATCCAACTTCAAACCCTGAACCAAAACTTCACAACGTGCTCTTTGTTTACATTTATACCCTGCCCAGATAGAAGCTTGTTTCTCATCGTCGAGATTTCAGAATCATTGATCGTATTTTCATGTAATAAATTAAATATGGCACAGATGTCATATTCACCCCATATTGGCGCGATTTTTTTCTGACGCCAATGTCATATACGCAACGGGTACTTAACTGACGCCAAAGTGTCGTTATTTTGCTTGATGTGGTAACCCGGATTATATTGTTTATGCTGTTGATGTTTTCGCCAAATCGGCAGCCGAAAACAAATCGCGCCAATATGGGGTAAATATGACATCTGTGCCTTAAATATTTATATTCTTCAATTTCCTTCGATTTAAAAAGCTATTTTACACAAATTGTAGCATTTTAGTGTTACACATACTTTTAAGATTAGCAAAATTATTTATTGTTTACCTTGATCGTTTGGTTCATTCATGAAAAATGCCGGTTCTGTTATTCTATTTTGAATGTCCCGTATTTATATAAAAATAGCTTGGTTTCATATACACGTTTTAAAATTAAAATTTGATTTTTATCAAACTACAGTTCTCATAACTGACTTGAAGCAGCTATTTTTGATTAATTTACTGTTACCGGTAAAATATTTGTTTTTAATATCGCCCGAACCAAGAAGAAGAAGGGGAAAAAAAAAAAAAAGGCCGATCTTCTTTAAACATTAAATATTCTTATTTTTAATCAGAGAAAGAAATGGTGATCACGGATTTAAATATTGTTGCAATATTCTATGTTATCCAAGTAATTTTGATTAAATCATGTAAGGGTATTTGTTACTTAATAAATTACATTTATTAATTATTACAAGGAATTTTATGAGTATTTTAATATATTAAAAAAAATTTCCATCAGTTTTACTGTTTCAGCAGCGAAAATGGTAAATAAATGGTACTTAGTTATCCCGTCGACCAAAAATCTATCGCCAAACTATAAGATTAAATGCCAATAATGCTTGATCGTAAATGTCACATTCACTTGACTGTAAGCAAGTTACACGTGTTTATGTCATCAAGTGATTTTTATTTCGACGCTTTATTTGTATATTTATTAATGTTATACTAATTTATTTGTTCTTTCGTTATTTAAAATAAAAATTATGTCAATTTGTAAAATTTGGCGAGTGTTTTAGCGATTTATATAATTTGGCGAAATTGGTCGGCAGGATAACTAAGTTGTACCAAATAAATTTGTGACATTCATGTTTTAGACTAAGCATGTGTTTTTTTACTTATATATTTTTATGTGTGTTGGTTTAACAGTTTTAAAGAGAAACCCATTATATTAGTCACTTAAATAAATAGAACTTTACATTTACATTGATATGGACATTTTATAATAAACCTTAACAGCTGTATTCGAATTAGCTGTCATTTCTAAGCTTGATTGGAATGTCAGCAGAATTGTAAACATAACCATGGCTACATGACGTAATTTTGGTGTTTGTTTACATATCTACCCTTCCCAGGTTCTTTCAGTTACGGTCAGAGTCAAATTTCAATTTTGGGCAGGGTATCAGAGTCCTCTGGCGAGCGACTTCATACATTAAACGCAAATCAGTCTGCCTGTAGTAGTATCTAAGTATGCCTTGAGCATGGCCTTTCTTTGTTAATATTAAAAAAACTGTCGTATACAAAAATATGGAAATCGGTGGTATTATAAAGAAAGATTTGATAAACACGCTGATGCAGACAGTTTTCAAATCGAAGAATTACTTTCAGAAATATTTAATGCTAAAGTTGGACAAAATCGTTCCATTAAAAAAGTTTTATTGGAGCAAAAACTATACATGAGAATTTAATCATTTTTAGATCATTTTATAGGTTATAAGTTCCCGGTGTGCAGATTGCATTTTTTTTTTTTTTATTTGACTATTTTTTGAGGTTTTAGTTCTAATTTTAAATTCAAATTTTCAGTATTTCGAGAGATATTTTTTACAAATTTAAAAAATGTTATTAATTTAAACTGTTGCCAACTGTATAAACAGCGCAAACAATAATGTTTACTTCAAATTAAAAATTTATTTACACGGGACTATTGTAAACAGAAAAAAAAAATTAAAATTAGAATTAAATGATTACATGTTAAAAGCAGGAAAATTGCGTCATAAGAACCATAATTACACTGGAATTTTAAAAGGGAAACAAAATGTTAAAATAAAAAAATCATTACTATGCGTTAAAATCTGTAAATGGAGGAAATTACGTCATATTTAAAATGGCCAAAAAATATGGCGAAACAATTTAAATTAAAAAATATATCTGCGCGAGACATTTACTTGATATTTTGAGATAATATTTTCAACTATTATCGTGAATTCGAAGACAGCGCAAATAATATTTCCTTCTAACAACAAAAGTATTTTCACGTGAATATTAATAAGAGAAATAAAACTTTGGTGTAAATTACGTCAGATTTAAAACGATACATTTAAAATAAATTATTTAAAAGAACTATCTTATAGCGCTGTTAAAAAATGCCGGGAGACAATGACACTGTTTACTTAATTCATTTTACATTAGCTTATTTTCGAATGTTTAACTAATTTTTTTAATTAAATACGAAAACAAACAGCCATTGTATCTTTTAACAGCAGCAGATATGGTCTTAAAAATCCCCAATCCAAGAAAAACGAATGGAAACCCGTTTACAGAAAAATCGCTACGTTTTTTTTTTTGTATTTTTTTTTTTAATTCAGTATTTTTTAAGCCAATCAAATTAGCGTGCTTTTTGGATTTTGTTGTCCCTGAACGGGGGTTGGCGAGCGTAGCTCGTAGGGGGCAGAGCCCCCTAGTTTAACTTAAAAAATTCTTGCAATTATATAATTGTTAAATTCTATTTATCTATATAATCTGACTATATATATATATTATATATAAAACCATTATAAATTACCAACAAAAATTGTAAAAGTATAAAAATAATAAAGTAATTTATTCAAATTAAAAATGATATATAAACCACCATATAAGTCTGTAAAACAGATCCCCTTATCATTTGCCACATGGATTTGAAAACATAGGAAAAATGGAAATATGTGGAACCAAGGCAGATTCATCAGGTCCTAATTACCGTGATTACCATATAATAAAGTGTGTGGTTTCATCTTCACATTAGCTATAAAAAGCTAAAGAATGCAAAATTAGGACACACACACACATATATATATATATATAAGCGCTAAGTATAATAATCACCAACAGAAAACAAATTACATTCATGTGAAATGTGCCAAAATGCTGCAGTAAAACACATAAATTCAATATAAACCAGTAAAAGATTGTATTTAGCCTGAACTAGCGCAACCCCCCTCTCAGAACAAGAAAAAATTATAACTGTTTTTAAAAAGTTAAAATTTCAACAAGAAAATACAGAAAAAACTAGGAAAAACAGGCTGTGGCCTCCTCGGCAGTGGATTATTTTTCAAAAGCAGCCGAGCATTCAAAAAATGTATATAAAATATGTATTAGTGGCAGTGTGTTTTGGCCAGAACAGCGAGTAGCAAAATCAAATGTTAAAACATTCGAAGGCTACATATCACATGTTCCCCCACCACACCCTATGCCACATTATTAAATGAATGCCTCACCTGGAACATTGTAAAAGATGCAAAATTATATTCATTGAAAAAAAACTACACTCCACCAAGTGAGCCACGTTGCCACACAAAAATATAAAACATAAAACAAACTAAACAAGGCAAAACCCATCTTCCAAACTACCAATCCAAGTTCGATCCAGGTCTGTTGCCAATCAACACAGCACATCATCATAAAACTGTCCTTAAACAGGCTTTAGGCAACATGAGTCGTTCACTGACGTCGAAAAGCAAATGTTCAATAATGAAGAATATCTGCAAAATCTGAATATTTTTTTATAAAATTTAGAGGAATGTTGTTTTTGTAATACAGATTACTTTTAAAATGAAATAATTCCTTTTTAAACAGGTTTTTATCTGTACAAATTCTAAAAAATCAAAATATTTGACTGATAATGATATTAATGTATATACGTTTGTAAATGTTGGAGGACCAGTGAACAAGCTGATTAACATTAAATTGAAACTATTATGTTTATCGTAGATTGAAATCTGTACTTTGTCATTGTTACATATAAAATTATTTTTAAATCAAGGTAATCAGCCTCCAAACCATTATGATTGATTTTCTTTAATGTCAGGGAATCAGGATAATTTTTTGCGAAATTTCATTAAAATCACTATTGAAGTTTGAAACAATCAAATCGTCAATATATCTATAAGCGAGGAATTGGACATCAGCTTTATTAATACTATACTGCAACTCATAAAAAAATAAAAATAAGTTAGCAGCTGTAGATGAGTAGCTAGTACCCATATCAATTCCATTAATTTGTAAGTATATTTTAGAAAAATAGTATAGTTTAGGAGTATATTTTTTTCTTGTTCTGTGAGGGGGGTTGTGCTAGTTCAGGCTAAAAATAATCTTTTTACTGGTTTATATATATATATATATATGAAAGGATAAAAATAAACCCCTTTTTAAAAGATAAAATCTTTTTTAAATTCAAAATTTAAATTTTTAAATCAGGAAACCCAACTTATTTTTCACAGACTCTTAAAGCAAATAAATAAAAATATTTTCTTCATCATAAAAATCTTTGACACTGATTGATATTTATGAAACAGATTTGGAAAAGAAATTATCCTTTGATGACATAAGACAGTCATCATAAAACATATTAAATTATCTTGGAAGCATCATTATATTTGTAGCATAAACAAACTGAGTTTTTCAGGCTATGCTAGATAATTTAAGAATGGAGTTATAAACAACAAAGGAGTGATTTCAGAGTAATAAATCAAAGTAAATAGGTTAGTTCAATTAGTGTCAAAGTAGAAAATTGATAAGCAGTAAATCATAATTAATTTTTGTCTGATTTGACACTTCAGATTATGAGTACCTCATAAATAATATTTAACATTTAAATTAGAATTAGCTCTTGTTGTGCAATCATAAATTCAGACTCTTTGTCTCCACATAAAAAACAGTTATAAAAAAGATAATGCACCAATCATGAAAGATTAAGCCTTCCACTTTGATACTTCTGCCCTCTACTGGAAAAAGTAATAACTATCTGATTAGAAGTGCGGTGCAGAGGGAAGGAGAGGTCAGATTATGATGCAGTCCTCTGTTGAATATCCGGAAATAATTTAGAGAGCTTTGGCTCCTACATCTTCCAAGTCGCTGGAACTGACTTCAGATGAAATCATGTATTAATACAGTAAATAAAGTCAGGTTCAGCACAAAGTGCCTCATCTTCTTGTAAGGCCATGACTACTACACTTACATAATATGAAGTATAAGTGGAATCATTTCATATATATATGAGGACGGGAGTTTCAAAACTTGCCTTACCCAAAATTTAAAAAATCGAGTTTTCTCTATCAATCTATTCTATTCGTGAACCTGCATTGAAAAAACACTAAAATCTGTAAAAAAAAAAAACTAGTTTTATTGTGTATTTCTGGCATTGTAAAATCTTAATTTACAATGAAAACCAATGGATGTACATAGGGTGGTCCTTACATGGTCGATTTTAATTTTTTTTTTTTTTTTTTTTTTGTCTCATTGTCAAAATGTGTTCTAATACAGTAAAAAACAAAGTAGGAAAAGTTTGAATGAAAAAGAAATATATTTAGAGGTAACTCAAGCTGGCTGAAATTTGGCGATTGCACTTCAAAACATGGTGATATTGATAAAAGAAGAAGAAGCCAAAATGTTAATTTTTATTATGATACTGAATTAATTTCACATTTTATACAACACAAAAACACTATATTAAGCATATAAAAAGTTTAATATATGAAAGTATAAGTAAATAATTTAATTTGTTAAGTCCAATTTTCTGCAGTAAGGATAAGCTTTCCGCTTCTCTTCCACAACTTTCATCAATAGCTGAAACTGAGGTTCATTTCATGTAAGAATTCCAATATATTCTTTGATAAAAAAAGTACCTCTCTCAATATGATCATTTACCCCTTTAATAGATTTCACCCTTTCTAACGCAATCTTATAATCAGAATTAGTATTCCATTGTTCAGGGTCTACTTGAAAGAATTCTTGTGGAAAATTCATTTCTTTCAAGAGCTTGAAAGTTTCTTTGGTAACAAAATCTTTGAACTACTTTTAATGAAAGTTATTCAGGGAAACAATTATCCTTTTCTCAGGATTTCTTATACCTTTTTGATTATGAAGGACTTCAACCACCTTCTTTTTATTGAAACAGATACATGGTTTGTAGTGTGAAAGCACAATCAAATTACTGTCTGCAATATCCCAAATTGCATGGCCTGTTGCAGAAAGAAGTTCAGCAACTGAGAGCACCTGAGAAACTCCTTTTCCAGAAATTATAATTGATAGTCTATCTCTTTTCCCCTTACGAGTTAATTCTGGAAAAAGTTTCCCATCCCAATGGACAATAAAGGGAACATTTCTTTGTAGTTTTACTGTTAATCCCCGTAAATATTTGACTCTACTAATGATTCTTTTTCGACAAAACATACTCTTGTTCAGGCTGACTTGTTATAATATCCATATGCCCTCCACCCTCTCTTATCTTTGGATGGGCCACTACCTGATCCTGCACTCTCAAACAGTTTTATTTTGTGAGATTTCATTTTTCAGTTTCAGTTCCTTCTGCAATAGATTTATGTTAACACTGATCATTGATCCTCGTCTGCCATCGTCCACTGTGCTACCAAGAAATCTGTATGTTCTCTATTTTTACTATGCTTAAGCATCAGAATGAGCGATATTAAAACAGTTATCTAATTTTGAAGAAAATGTATGCTCTTTGACTTTCTGATTAGGTATTTTGCGTCCTTCAATCTTCTTTAACAGTCTCCACTTTTCAAATAATTCCTCTAATATTTTTGTGAGAGTGCTGGAGATCCCGCATAGGAATTCTAGACTTCACCCAAAACTTTGCTATATCTGCTGTTATGACCTTAGACGCTTCTCGTACTATAGCTTTCAAGTAATTAGGGTGATAAAGAAACAATCTCAATGACATGCCTATTGAAGGTAATTTGTTGCCAGTTATTTTAGTAATTACATTATCAACAAGATACACATTGTTTAAAGTCTTGTTCCCATCATTTTATTCAACTTTTAAGCAAAAAACGTAATTTGTAACGATTGATTAATCAAATTTAAAAAATACTTATCTGTAAACAAACGAAGCACAAAGCAAATTCAAAAATAAAATGGTAACAGTTGCAATTAAATAAGAATATAGAATAAGGAAATGAATTGCTACTAGTTGCAGTTAAGACTAAAATAATATAGCTATAACTAAGCTAACTCAATAAAGGTTACTCTCAGCAAAAAAATGCAATTAAAAAAAATAAAATTTATTTAACAAACTTATTAGCTTATTTAATAAGGCAAAACAATTAGAAAGTAATTAAAAAGAATAATTTTAAGTTGAATCTCTTTTACTGGTACCGCCATCTATGAGAGGTGATAGACATTTACCATCTTTATATCAGTGAAATTATCTTTAGATAATTAATTTAATAATTGCATTTACAATACTTTTATGGATTTATAATGAAGATAAGTGACTTTTTAATGCATTGAAATATTTTTATTAATATTGGGATTAGAGATATTTTTTCTAGTAAACGGAGAAAAAAAACAGCAAAATGACCCTAAGTTATGAAACTTATCCTTACTTGAGCTACCTATAAATATTATTTGTTAGTGATTAAATTTTACAAGAAGTGTTTTTAGATGTAATGAAGGAACCAATTTAGAGGGTGAGAGCAATAAATTTTAAAACTTCAAAAATAAGGACCACCCTAGAACGCAGTCAGAGGTTTTTCGTGATTTCCCAAAATTTGATTTTCTAGCTAAGGCGAGTTTTGAAACTCATGTCCTCATATATATATATATATATATATATATATATATATTAATGAAATACAGAATATATCATCATTTATCTATGTCATTTTTTCCATGGATCTGCAGATTTTCCTTTTTTATTTTTTGCCTCATACTGTTCTACACACTAAACACATTTCTTATTTTTCTTACAAGTTGTTTGCAAAAAAGGTTTGTGAATTTGATCAATTAGTTGTAGAAGTAATGTAAGAGTGGAACACTTTGACATTTGTGATGACTTTTTCGCTTCTTAGGCTAGGTGAAAATTTCCTTAACATCAGATGTCTCATTGGGCTACAATGTTCAATCTGTTCTCAACATTCATCTACAACATTAATAAAACATTAACAGTTATGTTAAGCTTATTTTATTAGTATTTAAGAAACTAAAAAGTAAAGCTGTAGTATGATTCTGACATATTAGGTTTATTTTGATTTTTAGCAAAGTTGTTATGATGGTAAAATTTACTACTAAACTCATCGAATCTGTTGTTTTCAGTATTGTAGTGGGTGGTAAAAAACCCAGAGAGTATGCTCTAGAATCATGAACGTTCATGTCTGGAGTATACGCTATAGCTTGAGAAATAGAGGGTATATGAAGCTTCTTAAAAGAAGCCAGAGGGTATATGGTGCATACCTCCGTATACCCTCCATTACAACCCTGGTTGTTTTCTGTCAGACTAGACTCTACCACTATGGTGCATGAGTCTGCAAATTAATTTTTACTGAGAATTATTTCTGTTCCAGTTGATGAAGGGAGCTGCTAATTAACTGCTCCTGAAAGTGTAGTCATGCTCCTAGATTCTTTTTTGGATTAAGGAAAGATTTTTACTTGATAAAATTTTAACTATACTGTTTATAGAGATGAGCATTATTCAGTATTAGCATAAATAACATTTTTATTGTTTTTGTAGTTTATTATTTAGTAACAGATTACCAGAAAGACCTGTTAAATTTGGAATGCATTACCTGTAAAGTATTTAATTTTTTTTAAAAAAAGGTGAAAAAACCATTTTTTTGAAATATATATTCAAATTATAATAAAAATAAAATTTCCAAAATAATAATTAAAAAAAAAAAAAGCTTTAAAAAGCGTACTTTCAAATTAAAAATAAATCCCATTTTAAATGTTAATGAAAGTGTCAAAGCAAAAATGAAGAAGTGAAATCAAACAACTGAAGACACAGTCAAAAATCAATCATTTCAAGTCATTAAATTGGCTCCAAATGCTATCGGTTGTCATGAGAGTGAGAAAGAGACTAGACCTTAGTAGCTCAGAATGTCATCTCGCAAGCAACTAATCAGAATGTACTCTGCCTTCTGCTTGAAACATCTGCTTTTTTATCTCTTTGTAATTGTTAGAGTTTGTATTAACTGTATTTAACTTGACAGTTATCTTATTGCAAATAATTGTTGTTGATTTTAATAATGTAACTGCGTTCTTTCAGTACAATGAAAAAAAAAAATTAACACTTCATACTGATATAACTTTAAAAATTTGCAATTTGTTGTGTAGATGCATGCAGTTTCATGGAATCATTTGAGTCTGTTGCATTTTTTGGAATAGAATGTAAAAGATAGATATAGAAGGGTGGGATGGGAGGGGATTTTTAATTTCGAACTGATTGCATTTTGGTAGAATTAGCACAGCAGACATCTTTGACCATCATGTTGGCAAATGGCGGTTTCTTTGAATTTGAATGTTTAACAGTGATATTGCTATATACTCATAAAATTTGAAGATCTTTTTTCATTTTTTTTTTTTTTTTCCCTTTGTCATTACTGCGTTTTTAGTAAATCAGAGCTGGGAAAACATTTTTATTTCTGCTATTTTATTTTACTGAAAAAAGAGAAAGAAAATATTGTATAATTTTTAAGGGCACTTAATTTTAATATAATTGTAATTAATTTGAAATACATATTGAAAATTTATTTGAATGAATTGAATTTGATTAAAAGTGTATAAATAGTATTTCCATGTTCTTGTGCGATTCGCTTTGGATATGCGTTGATAGATATGGTCGCAATGAAGTTGGGGATCAAATTTTTTTTTTTTTTTAATTACAAATCACGTTATTAAAACTGTTTATTTATGTACAAGTTGTCTCTTCTTATCTTTTACCAATAGCTAATTTCTAAACGGTTGTTTTTAGAGGTGTAGTTCTATTTGCAAAAATGTTTTAAATTTTATTCTGCATCATATAAAAATCGATTTACATTAAAATAGTTAAGAAATTAAAAATTTTATACAATGGTCCTATAACTTTTATTTATCAAAAGTTTCTTCTTGTTCTAACAAGTAAAATAATAAAAATTCATTTTTCTATGAACTTACTGAGTTATGATACTTTCAATTTCATGCGTTTTCTGGCACTAAAAAATGTGTTTTTCCATTTTTGGTGACTAAAATATTGAAAATTCTAAGTATCATAACTATGTAAGTTTTTGTTGCACAAAAATTGAGTTTTAACCATAAATTGATTTTAATGAAGTAGATTCATCTCAACAGAAAACAGTGTCTATACTTCCCTAAATTATTTCAAACATTTTGTTTAACCCTCTGAGTCTCATAAAAACACAAAATTGTAATGTTGTTTTCAGTGTATTTTATTTTAAATATTAAAAAAAGATGATTCTTTCAACATTATATAAAGAAATCAGAATATGAATGTAATCTTTGAGACTATTAATTATTGTTCAATGTATTAAAAATGCATTAAATCGATAGAATTACATTTCCATAAATAATGCTTATATTGCAGTGAAATCTGAAGCTTAGTGAATGTATTAGCACAGGCTTGTCTGTGAGAGGGTTAAGGACCTTATAATTAAAACATCCATTGGCAGCATACATAACGATAAATTGTTTAAAAAAATAACAGGTTGTTCGTTAAAAAAAAATAACAGGTTGTTGGAACCTGTTTCTTATGTAACTGTGGAGCAATGCAATCTGTTAAGGCTGTTCTCAAATCCAAAAGGGCAACTTTATGGCATAAGTTTAAATTTATTTTTGGCCGGAAATGCATGAAACTAGCAGTTGTTGTTATTCAAAAACTCCTTTGTCATGTGATTAAAATTGTTTATAACTCTATAGGTAATTTATTTATCAAAAAATGGAAAACACAGTTCGATTCCAAATTGTTCCCATAGTCAGGCCTTCCAATTTTATATCTTTCCATTGAAAAATTAACATAAAATCCCGATTGTAAGCCCCCCCCTCCCTTTTTCAAAAGAAAAAGCAGTTAAATTTGGAAAGGGGGCTTATAATCAAGATTAAAAAAATATATATATTTTATAACTTGTTTTTATCATTAATTTAGAAGTAAATAAGGTAAATACAGGGGGTGAGAATCTTCCATATTTTGACAACTTTCCGATTTGTAAAAAAAAAATCTAAATTACCCCCCCCCCCCCCCACAAAAAAAAAAAATCCCTTTAAAAATCTAAGCAAAAATTTAAAAATTTACTTTTTTTTCAAATGTATTACTTTATTTGTTATTTTACTGCAACAATATTTAATCAATCATGTAAGCCCCCCTCCAAAAAAAATATTGCTTCCCCCTTTCCTCCCGCTCTTTTTGGTACCAAACATGCATAATTTAACGTATAAAACTCTTTAAATTTCTTAATACACAATATGCTATACAAATACACTATACAGTGCATTAAGAAATTATAAGACCACTTTTATTTTGAAAATTATGAAGTAAATGAAGGTTCTAATTATAAATTTAAACACATGAGATATCAAAATACAACATATTTATTAAAATTAGTTTGAAATAATTTTGAATAATGCAATAAATAAGTATTTTAACGAAAATATAAGCAATGATTGAAAAATACACTGTTAACAAGTTGTAAGACCACTTGTCTAAAAACAAAAATAATATGCAAATTAATACGATATTGGTCCTCCATTTTTCCTTACAACTGTTTTTCATAGAAGTGACCAGATGATTAAGTATAGATTCAGAAATATTGTGCCATTCTTTTACAATGGTGTTACATTTTCAATATTTCAGATTATTAATTTATCGTCTGCATTATTTCTCTATTTAAATTTAAATATTTAAGTTCAAAAACAACTTTAAAAACGTATTAAGTAAATAAATAAAAAGCATTCTAAATAATTTATATTCCGTTAATAATCCTATAATTAATAATTATTCAAAGTAATAAATATTATAATATGCAATTAAATATAATTCTAATAGTGTACGGATCTTTTAAAATATAAACATTAAGGCATATCGTTCGTTAAAGTAACTTAGAATGCTTTTCTTACAATCGCTAACTTCCGAAAATATAAATTTAAAAAGTTATTTAATATTAATTATTTTATTCCAAAACTATTTTTATTGGATGCTACGATTTATTTCTAAGCGTTTGCCAAAATTTCATTAATTTTAAACCATAATTTAGCGAGATATCCGCATTACAAAATTTAATCACTTCTGTCAGTTTTAAAAGACGTGCGATCCATTTTTTTTCCCCGACGCAGTTAGACATTTTTTATCTTTCTTCCTCGCAGAAAAGGACGTTGTGACGTCACTCTATCCTCCATCTTGTTTTGGTATCACGGCGTGATATCGCCGGTACTCAGGAATGCAGGGGGAATGCAACTTCGATTACGATACAAATCGTTATCGATATTTCGATTGCGATGAAAATCGCTATTGTGATGACTCACATGTGCACGTGCCGGTCGCTGATTGGCGAATTTGAGTTCAGCGTCGGCCCAACGATCTTTTGGGGGGCCATGTGCGCTTCGTCTCGGGGACTTGTCAACAATGTAAGGAGGAGGACACACGTATGTTTGGGGCTCTAGCCCCAGACTAAGAATTTTTCAGGAAGAAGTAGCATTACTGCATTTTGGAAGCCATTTTTTTAGTTTTTGGAGCCAGACGAAGAAATGTTATTTTCTTTTCAATTTTATGAACTGTAAGCTCTCCCATGTCAATTTTCTGTACTCCCAGCAGCTGAAACTTCATCATCAATTCTACTTTAATGTATTCATTTCTTTGAGATTATTAATAGCCCTCAAAGGATTTGCTTAATAACTGAGTGTCCTTTCCCGTTCGTAAAAACATCTGCCATGTCGAGCTGAGCTCCACCGATAATGTGCCATCATCAATTCCACAGTTACTGCTTATCGTCTTGAATCTTCAATAGTAATAAATATAATCTCCAGTTTAGCTCCGACAACTTCAGTACGGGTCTGCATCTAACCTATTGTGATGACTATTTCAACACTGTGATCCTTTGTGCCTTCATCAATTATACAGTTATTGCTTATCGTCATAAATCTTCAATAGTAAAAAATATACAATCTCCAGTTTATCTTCAAACTCTCATCTACCTATATTCCTAAATACAGGACCTTTAATCTGGACTATGGACATAATACTTCGGACAATATAAAATTAGTTTATATAGTGAACTCTCAGGTTTGCATCAATTTCAACAATTTTGAAGGATTGTTTACACAGTGCAATATCATGTAAATGTATTTTCCTCTTCACACAAATATGTCGTATTCCTGGCCAGGAAAATTTTAATTTTCTACCAATAATAGTCATTCAAATTATTATGCATGCAGTGCATATAAAATATTTCAATAAATATGTGTCAACTGTACCTTCAATCTCCGGGTGAGTTATTTTACACTTTTTTATTTTTCAGCTTCCGTCATTGAATATTTCAAAGGCAACATTTTCTAAATTAATTATTTTGTATATTTAACTTTAATTCTTAATATTTTCATTGGTCGCCAATTCATTTTAATTTTCAGACAACCACTACGGTGATCCACGGCCACACACAAATAAATATAGCATTTGGCGCCTTTGACCAATTTTTAGGTGTTCGTACCTGGTCAATGTCTGAAAATCTTAACTTTAAATGTTTAACTTTTGGTAATTATAATGTGCAATATTATATTTCAAGATCGTTTAACGATTTTTTTTAACGGTTATTTTATTTTAACTTCATTAATATTTTCTGTTATTGCTGATAAATTTTAACTTGATTCAAATGATTAATTATAAAAAGAAATTCCTAAGATAAGAGTTTTTTTTTCTCCGTCCATGTGAGCACCAAAAAAAAAAAATAATAATAATATTTTGATATAAAGTGTATTTTATATATATTCTTATATTTTATATATATATTCTTATATTTTATTTGTTTCATTTCTTATATTTTATACAATAGATTTTGAAAAGATTTTATTATTATTTACCTATATTTGTTTATTGATAAATTTAATTTATACAGATATAATTTTCTCAGTCTTTTAAAAAAAAAGAAATATTGCTTTTTAGTTGTTTTCATATTTTGCTTATTAAAATTTTTTTTAATTCTATTTTGCTAAATCATGGCAAACAATCGCGCACTTTTTCGGTCGATGATGTCGGCGATTCCGCCTTTTCATGGCCACCCTAATGAAAATGTTAACATCTTTTTACAAAATTTAGAAGATGTATGCAACATTCAAAATATCACAGACGAAAATCGCATTACTCTGTTGAGACTCCTGTGTAGGGAAAAGGCTTCAGAATTTTTGTCAACTGACAAACGTGTAAGCGAAGAAAAAAGTTTTGTAAATGTAGCAAATTTGATGAAATTAAAATTTGAATACAAACAAAATTTTCAGGAAGCGTCGTATCAGTATGGGCGCATAACTCAACAGCCGAAACAGTCTGTGCTTGATTTAGCGGAGGAAGTGAGGGCTACAGTTAACAATATGGCTCCAGGTTCTGAGGATAATGCAGCGTTAGAGTCATTTAAGGCTAATTTAATGTCTTCCAAATTTTTAGAGGCTTTACGAACTGACATTAAAGTTGAAGTTCTTAAATTCGGGAAAAAAATTTTTTGATGAAATTGTAGCTAAGGCCGTAGATATTGAAAAAGCGCTGGAGCATAATACTTTTGATCTTAACACTTTACAAGTTGCACCATCCACCAGTAATCCAGACAGTTTGCTAGAAAAACTTTTGAAATGCCAGGAAGATCAGAATAAACAAATTGCTCAGCTGACAGAAACGGTGAAGAAAATGAAAGAGGAAAAGCTGTTATGTCAGATTTGCCGCAAGGCACACAGTGCCAAAGATTGCTGGTACTACCTAGAGTTTCAAAACTCGAATGGTAGAAACGGTACAAATTTTTCAAGAGGGGGCATGAATAACAGTGAGGCGAATTATTTTGTTAATGAAAATAGCAATTGGTATAATAACAATCAAAGGGGTTTTCAGGATAATGGCGTAAGATATAACCGTGGAAGAGGTCGTAACAATTACAGACCATACAACCGTTCAAGAAGACATTTAAACGGGTAAAGGGTTCTGAAATTGATGTAAATAATTCCCCCCCTCATGATTGCAGGGCCCTAGATTCTTTTTTTTTATAATAATGAGGGTATTAAATTAAGTCCTAATGTAAATACTGATAAAATTTTGATGAGCTGCAATATAGATAACTCAGAATTACCAATAATTAAACTTAAATTTGGAAAACTCGCTTTTGATGAGCTTTTAGACAGTGGAGCGAATTTGTCACTTATACAACCACATGCAATTGATCTTCTTAAAAAACAAAATAAATTAAATTTCTTATCACGCTCTGTAAATATAAAAACTATCAACAACTCATCTATTCCTTTTTTTTCAACGGTACAACTTAAATTTCGAATTCAGAACACTTGGTTCACTAACACATTTTTCATTACTCATGACAATTGGCACTCCAATTATCAAATTATTTTGGGCTACGATTTCCTCAATAGAAATAAAGTTCTTTTGGATTCAGCCAATCAGCAACTCATTATGGGTCACCTTATTTTTCCTTTTGCCAATAAAAACCCTGATTCTTTGCAACCTGTAAATAATAATGACAATAGTAACATTTCACCTGCTGATAATTTTGATAATTCTAATTCTGTTAATAATCCTTCCCCTTCAGAGTTTAATGCTAATGTTCAAAATAACCCAGTACTTTCAAATGACTTAAATTCTTCTCTAAATAATCCTGTATTTTCTAATGATTTAACTTCTTCTCAAAATAATTCTGAAATGTCAAAAAATTTTGTTAAACCAGCCAATCAAGTAACTCTAAGACCCAATCAAGGCAAAATTATTAAACTTAAACCTCTTCATAAAATTAGTAATTCCTTAAACTATTTATTTTGTCCAACATCAAATAAATTATCTTTAAAATTAAATTTCAGTCTACATCAACCTGATGCAAACAATGCCATTCTTTTATATGTCCACAACAATACTGATAAAAACATAATAATTAGAAAGAAAACTAAATTAGGATTTATAAAGCCCATTTCAGAAGACCAAATTTCAACTCATGACAATACTCAAACATATCAAGTTAATTCTTTAATTACTCAAGAAATGCTAGAACTTAGAGAAAAAGAACTTACGTCTGATAAATTTAATATTGCCCACTTACCTGATGCTGAGAAAAAACGTGTTCTTAGTCTATTAATGGATAACTCCGCTGTATTTTCTTCGTCTTATGACACTCTTGGCTGCACTGATAAAGTAGTTCCTGAATTTAAATTGCTCCATGACTTTGCACTGCAAACAAAACCCTATCCCATTCCTAAAATAGCCAAAGATTTTGCTCGTAAAGAAATTTCTGATCTCTTAAAGGCAGGAATAATTCAAAACTCTTCCTCTAACTATTGCTTTCCAGTTCTTTTTGTACATAAAAAATCTCTTCCTACTGATGATCCAAGTAAATTAAAATTCCGTATGGTTATTGATTACCGTCTTTTAAATGCAATTACTGTACCATATAAAATTTGTCTTCCTAGAATTAATGAGGTAGTTCAAAACATTTCAGGTAAAAAACTGTATACTGTATTAGACTTAAAATCAGCATTTTTTCAAATTCTTCTGCAGGAAAAGGACAGGGCAAAATTAGCGTTTGCAACTGAGTATGGAAATTTTGAACCTACCAGATTAGCCTTTGGCCTCGTTAATAGTACTTCTTATTTTCACACATTAATTAACAATTGTTTGGACCCATTAAAGGGCAAAAATGTTCAATATTTTCTTGACGATATTATTGTGGCTGCTGATTCTCTAGAGGAAATGTTGTCATGGCTCCAAAAAGTATTTGATAGACTTAAAGAATTTAATTTAACTTTAGACCCAGCAAAATTACAAATTTGTCAACAAGAGATAACTTACCTTGGTTTTAATTTGCATCAAAATGGTCATTCCCCATCACCAGATAATGTAAATAAAATAAATAAATTTCCAAGACCCACTAATGTAAAAGAAGTACAAAGTTTCCTAGGAATGATCAACTATTTTAGACATTTAATTTTCAATTTTGCTGATATTGTCCAACCAATAGTTAATTTGACAAAAAAGAATGCTAAATTTTTTTGGAGTAAAGAATGTCAAGATTCCTTCCTGAAAATTCAAAATATTCTCCTCAATAATCCTACAGTTAAGAACTTTGATGAAAATAAAGAGGTATGTTTGGTAACAGATGCGTCAAAAAATGCTATCTGTGGAATTTTGTTACAGCGTCATGACAATCAATTTTATCCCATAGAATTTTATTCCAAAAAACTTAACAAGGGCGAATCTAATTATCCATCCATTAAAAGAGAATTTTATGCAATTTATTCCTCCATTAAACATTTTCATGAATACTTATATGGTAGGCAATTTAAAATTTTAACTGATGCCAAAGCACTCACCTATCATATGAAATTAGAAAAACAATCTGAAATAATAATTAGATGGATAATGTATCTACAGGGCTTTCATTACAAAATTGATCATATCCCAGGTCTTGTGAACCCTGCAGATTTCCTTTCTCGTGTTGTTGACCCCCCTGACAACCCTAACCTAATTGTAAACGCATTAAATATTTTTATTCCCACTAATGACTCCCTAACGACCGAGGATATCCTAAAAGAACAACTTAAAGATGCTAAACTTAAAGATATAAGAGATAAATTAATTGCTAATAAAATGCCTAATTCTTCTTATTCTATAAATCCAGATAACAATTTAATTATGATTGCCAGGAAAAAGCGTAATAGAGTTAATAAATCTAAGAAAATATATATTCCTAAAACTTTAATTAACAGCTGTATCGCTCTGGGACATCAAGTGCATTTTGGGATAAATAAAACAGTAGATACAATTTCAAAACTTTATTTTTGGGATGGTATGGTTAAAGATATACAGAATTTTGTAAATACTTGTGAACAGTGCTTACCTCACAAAAGTAAACAAACAAATACAAAACCTAGTTTTATTTCCAAATCTGATTTAGCGCCGGGTGAAATGATTGCTATTGATGTTGGGGGAAAACTTCCTAGATCACATAATGGAAAATTTTTTATTTTAACTATAGTTGATCATTATTCACGATTTTTAGAGGCTATTCCACTTGCTAATGTGACATCTCATTCTGTTATTAAATCTCTTAATGATTATTTTTCGAGGTATGGGATACCAAAAGTTTTGTTATCTGATAACGCTAAATATTTCACCTCGAATGAAATTAAACAATTCTTAAAATCATTAAAAATTAATCATAGAAATTCATCCATCTATTACCCGAAATCTAACGGTCTTGTTGAACGAATTAATCGTTCACTTAAAGAGTCAGTTGCCTCTCTATCTGATCAAGTCATTGAATGGTCAGACAGACTTAAATTTTTCGTTCTCCATTATAATAACTCTAAACATGCTGTAACAAATTTTACGCCAGCCAATTTATTCTTAGGTAGGGATTTAAATTTGCCAATTGATACTTTTCAACCGGCCAAAGAGGTTGAAGAACCAAGTATATATTTCAAAAAATTACAAGATCATATTTCAAAAACTAGAGAATTGGTTAAACAGAATGAGGAAAAATATTTCGCTCAGAATGAAAAATATTTAAAAGGTCGTCCGCCTCCAGTATTAAAGCTTGGTGATGTTGTGTATTTAAAGAATTTAATTCATACTCCTACTTTCATGCCAAAAAATTACAGGACCTTTTAAAATTACAGGAGTCTTTAGGGGTCATAATTACCTAATTGAGCATGTTAATGAACCGCTAAATTGTGCTAAATTACATGTTAGCAAATTGATTCCGACTGGACAAACAAAGTAAGGTTTTTCTGCCATTTCTAATATTGTTTCATCCTTTATGTACAATTTTAACTTTTATTATTATTCCAAATCATAGTATATGATCCTAACTTCATTTCAATTTTCATTTATTCATTTTTAAATTTAATTTTAAACTCAATAGTGTGACAACTTATCCGGTTTCACCCATTTGATACTAAACGGTTCATGAGGTAGCTTCTTTTGAATTACTCAATGCATATGTGTCTAGCTAACTCGTTATGTTTTGAGAAGTATCTTTTAATATTCTTTACGACTTAATTCATTTATAGTATAATTCTTTAACTTTTTCCATAACTACCTATTTCAATATAAATCTTACTTAGTTGTCACAAGTCATATTTGACCTTTCAGTATTCTTTTATAAAGGATTGAACTTTATTGTGGCTTTTAACCTTACACTTTACTGCTGTTTGTAACTTGATGTGACATTATTTTATAATTTTAATTTAGGATCCTAATTATTAATTTTCTTTAAAGAATATCAATCTATTAAGTTTGATTAAATATTGAGACAAAAAAAAAAAAAAAGAAAGAAATTAAATTAAATTGATTTCATAAATGTTATTTTGATAATCTCTACAATGCGCATGCCTTATGGTTCTAGAAGAGATTTAAATTCTATGTAAAAGATGGAGTTTCTGCTCTAAGCTTTTCTAAAAAAATTTTCAATTTTCTTTAAATTCTGGACCATTACACACAGAGGGTCAACTCGGCTTAGTTTGGGGTGTAAAATTTAGCACAAATTCTGCCCTTCCGACATTCCCTCACGGTATGGTCTCTGGTATAATTTGGAGAATTTTGAAAATTTGTGTGAAATTGTGTCGATGACTTCCATGTATGGTTGTCAACAGGTTGGAATTATTCCTTTTCTTTTCGACACTTGTGCAATTCTTAAGTGATGTCTTCTCTTAAATTTCAATTGCATTATATTTACACACTTATATTGTTATATTTTTAAAATGTATGTTTGTCTCACAATCACATCATTACTTCAGTAGTGTCCTGCTATATGTCATTGACTCTTGCTCAGTTCCATTGTACATAAAGTATAGCAATTTTAATCATGTGCAATAACTCATATTTTTTTTACAATGTGCAATTTCAACTCAGTTATGTATATAGTATATCTCTATCATTCGTTTGTTTATATTGCAATAAGAATTGTAATGGTGTTTACATGGATATTTACGTTTCAATTAAGTAGTAGGATTTTATTAATCTTTCACTCACCCAGAAAAGTGTTTGTATGTTCTATGTATTGTTGTGTATATGTTTCAACATATTTAGTGTATTGTATTCAGTATTATTTCTATATTAATTTTGTTTTGCATTTGTTTAGTGTACTGTAATTGTTTGATTTTTTTATTGGATTACTTACAGAGAAGTGCATCTCTGAAGATTTTCCAATCGTTTGAGTGCGTCACTTGAACGTTTAGTTTGTTTGTGCATTCAGTTATGCATTATTGAGATCCCAGTATCTCGAACTTTTTTTTTTCATAATTTTTTTTTCTATAGGCTGCAGGTAAATGTTACATTTTCAATATTTCAGATTATTAATTTATCGTCTGCATTATTTCTCTATTTAAATTTAAATATTTAAGTTCAAAAACAACTTTAAAAACGTATTAAGTAAATAAATAAAAAGCATTCTAAATAATTTATATTCCGTTAATAATCCTATAATTAATAATTATTTAAAGTAATAAATATTATAATATGCAATTAAATATAATTCTAATAGTGTACGGATCTTTTAAAATATAAACATTAAGGCATATCGTTCATTAAAGTAACTTAGAATGCTTTTCTTACAATCGCTAACTTCCGAAAATATAAATTAAAAAAGTTATTTAATATTAATTATTTTATTCCAAAACTATTTTTATTGGATGCTACGATTTATTTCTAAGCGTTTGCCAAAATTTCATTAATTTTAAACCATAATTTAGCGAGATATCCGCATTACAAAATTTAATCATTTCTGTCAGTTTTAAAAGACGCGCGATCCATTTTTTTTCCCCGACGCAGTTAGACATTTTTTATCTTTCTTCCTCGCAGAAAAGGACGTCGTGACGTCACTCTATCCTCCATCTTGTTTTGGTATCACGGCGTGATATCGCCGGTACTCAGGAATGCAGGGGGAATGCAACTTCGATTACGATACAAATCGTTATCGATATTTCGATTGCGATGAAAATCGCTATTGTGATGACTCACATGTGCACGTGCCGGTCGCTGATTGGCGAATTTGAGTTCAGCGTCGGCCCAACGATCTTTTGGGGGGCCATGTGCGCTTCGTCTCGGGGACTTGTCAACAATGTAAGGAGGAGGACACACGTATGTTTGGGGCTCTAGCCCCAGACTAAGAATTTTTCAGGAAGAAGTAGCATTACTGCATTTTGGAAGCCATTTTTTTAGTTTTTGGAGCCAGACGAAGAAATGTTATTTTCTTTTCAATTTTATGAACTGTAAGCTCTCCCATGTCAATTTTCTGTACTCCCAGCAGCTGAAACTTCATCATCAATTCTACTTTAATGTATTCATTTCTTTGAGATTATTAATAGCCCTCAAAGGATTTGCTTAATAACTGAGTGTCCTTTCCCGTTCGTAAAAACATCTGCCATGTCGAGCTGAGCTCCACCGATAATGTGCCATCATCAATTCCACAGTTACTGCTTATCGTCTTGAATCTTCAATAGTAATAAATATAATCTCCAGTTTAGCTCCGACAACTTCAGTACGGGTCTGCATCTAACCTATTGTGATGACTATTTCAACACTGTGATCCTTTGTGCCTTCATCAATTATACAGTTATTGCTTATCGTCATAAATCTTCAATAGTAAAAAATATACAATCTCCAGTTTATCTTCAAACTCTCATCTACCTATATTCCTAAATACAGGACCTTTAATCTGGACTATGGACATAATACTTCGGACAATATAAAATTAGTTTATATAGTGAACTCTCAGGTTTGCATCAATTTCAACAATTTTGAAGGATTGTTTACACAGTGCAATATCATGTAAATGTATTTTCCTCTTCACACAAATATGTCGTATTCCTGGCCAGGAAAATTTTAATTTTCTACCAATAATAGTCATTCAAATTATTATGCATGCAGTGCATATAAAATATTTCAATAAATATGTGTCAACTGTACCTTCAATCTCCGGGTGAGTTATTTTACACTTTTTTATTTTTCAGCTTCCGTCATTGAATATTTCAAAGGCAACATTTTCTAAATTAATTATTTTGTATATTTAACTTTAATTCTTAATATTTTCATTGGTTGCCAATTCATTTTAATTTTCAGACAACCACTACGGTGATCCACGGCCACACACAAATAAATATAGCAAATGGCTACTTCTAGCTCATTGGCAGATAAAAACTGTTTATTATTAGCATAAACTTTGCGACTTAATATGCCCCAAAGATTTTCCATAGGATTCAAGTCTGAACTTCGACTTGGCTATGACAAAACATGATTTTTTTTTTCTTTTTTAAACCATTGTTGGGTGGATAGACACATGGCAAGAAGTATTATCCTGCTGATACATCCAGTTAGCACCACCTAAAAAAGGTCCAAACGGTAACAAATTATCATATAACATAGCCTGATATTGCGCAGAGTTCATACGTCCCGAAATTAGGGTTAAATCGTATAATCCATCATGACTAAAAGTTCCCTAAACCATTACTGATCCTCCTCCCATTTTTCGACTGAAGCATTGTTTCGGTTCCTTCCTCAAATCATGCCAATAGTGTTTATAACCATTCGGACCACCAAGATTGATTTTTTTCATCTGAAAATATCACTTGTTCCCGTTTCTTGTCCAATGACATGACATTTTTAGCCCATTTCAGCCTTTCTTCTTTATGATGTTTCATTAACTTCTGTTTTTTCAACAGTTTCATACATTTGGCATTACTGTTTGATTTCAGACTGTTACGTATGCGGTTCTTTTGCTGAAACTGTTCGAAATTTCTAGAATTGAAATACCTTTTTGAGTTGATAATTGAAATATTTGTCGATCATTCCGTGCTGTCAAAATCCTTTTTCTATCAGATTGTTTAATTTTATTTAAATCTTTTTTTCTAATTATTTCATTATGAATGGCAGTTTTAGAATGTTTCATTAAGTGAACTATTTCTCGTTCATATTTACCAGCACCCTTATAAAACTAAATTTTTCTTACTTCAGTCGCAGACAACTCTTTACCCCGTGGCATCAAATATATCATAAATAACACAATCTAAACTTGTACCTTTGCTTCTCGGGAATACTTTCACGATATACAAACGCATACGTTTTATAATGATTCTGATGTGACGTATAATATGCTAATTTCCTCAGGTGGTCTTATAATTTCTAAACAGACACCTTATTAATGTTTTAAAAATATTATAAAATTTTAATAATGTAACTTAAATTTTAATGTAGCAATTATAACAGAAAACGTTCTACGATCAAGTTTAAATACACATGCTAAAAATTTGCATATTGTATCTTCTTCTTCAGAAATGCACCAAATCGTTAGTGGTTTTATAATTTCTTAATGCACTTTAGTTACAATAAATAATCTATCAGATAAATTATTCTCTCCCTGTCTCTCCTGACCCTCATATCATGATTTCCCCTCCCCCCCCCTCCCTGCATCTCATGCAGTTTAAAATCTGTAATTTTTTTTTTTTTTAATTTCTGCTTGATTTGTGATTTTGTTGTAAAATATTTAAATAACCACCTAAATTATTTCACAACCTCCCCCCAAAAATGTTTTCCTTTCTTTTTAGTTCCCCTTTCCCCCCTCCCAACACACGCAGTATATTTAAAAACAATTTGTTTTTACTTTTTTTGGCTCTATTTAATCATAAAATACACATGTAATTCAAGGGTTAAAACAGCCAAACTGCAGAAAAATCTTTTGCTTACCTTCTGCATATTTAGAACCTCCCCCCCCCCCCCACACACACACCACCACCACCATTTGGGGAGAAAGAATGGAGAAAGAGGATGAAGATTTTAGATGAGCGATACTTGTATGAGATTATGTAGATGAGATTTTAGATCAATCACCTTGCTACAATCATATTTGATGATTTCCGGGCTTCCAAATTCCGGAAATCTCTAAAATCCGGACATTTTTCTGATTTCAGTTTTATTAATGTTTAAAATAAGACTGCTGTATCTTTCATACTTCTCATCAAATGCCATTAAATACTTTCAACTATAAACACTAAATAAATAAATATAGATATATTCTGGTATATTTTTATAATGATTGACCGTTAATTAAAGACCTTAATTATTACAAAAACTGGAAAGTTAAAAAACAGTATAAAAAAGGAAGACTTGATACGTTGATGACTCAAAGTTTCATATATTTTAATTCTAATAAAATCACTGAAGTAAATATTTATAACTAAAGAAACAAACATGCATTTTCTTTTGATTGAACTGAAAGATAAACACACTTGATAGTCATTCTATTAACACCTGCTCCTTCTCCAACAGAATGATCAACCTAGTGATGCATCGCCCTATGACCCTGACATGCACATTTGCCGATCTCGATGCGTTGTTTGTTTCAGTTTTGTTTCTTTGAGAAGAAACAATAGGAGTTTCAGTAGGAAAAGAAGAAAACAAGATGAGTTTTTTTCGTGATCTTTTGACAAAATTCTTGTTGTTTTTTTTTTTCTCTCTCTCTCCCCACAATCCTTTGCAAAATTTGCTTTTTTTTCAGTTCACGATCATTTGACAAAATTGGCAATTTTGTCTGCGATTGATTGACAAAATTGATTTTTTTGGGCGATCGTTTGTCGAAATTCGCGATATTTTTCCGTGACAGACTGACAAAATACACTTTTTTTCTCACTCTTTTGACAAAATTTGCAATATTTTTCCTTGATCGTTTATCGAAACTCTGATTTTTTTCCGCAACCTATGACAAAATTCACGATTTTTCTCAGCGAATGATAGACAAATTTGGTTTTTTTCTCAATTTAATTGATTATTGAAATTAGCAACTCTTTACAGCGATCAGTTGAAAAAAAAAATCTCTAATTGTTTCTTAGGTATGTGACAAAATTCACGATATTTTTCCATGATTATTTGAAGAAATCCTCTAAATATATTCCGGAAGAATCGTGCATTTTACATGTTATCTCAAAGACAACCCCCCCCTCCCCCCCCTCATGAAACTCTAGAAATGGCACTAAACAGTCTCAGATAAAGAATTTGTGGTGTAACTACACGATTTCACTCATATTTAACATCCATTAAGAGGATTTTATGTTAAGAAGTTTGTTTTCTTTTCCAGATTTTTTTCTGTCCGATTTTTTGGACTGGTGGCTGATATTTCTTTAATTTTAGGAACCGAATGACTTAGAATTTCAGAATAAAATCACTTCTGTATTATCTATTGTGTACTATATTTTAATTTATTGTGTTTTAATGTGTATATTTAATTTCAGCATAAGTGTTATGTTTTAGTGTATCATTCCTATTTTATAACTTAATTCGTCAATTTGATCGTTGTTTATTTGCACTAGGGGAGAAAAATGCATTTTGTATGTTATTATATTGCCATGAAAAATATTTTTTAACAGACCTCTAAAATCCAGAAATTTTGAAAATCCAGAATCGCCGCAGTTCCGCCGATTCTGAATTTTTGAGGTTCAACTGTAAGAAATAGGGCAGGATTTTTTTACAAACTAAATTTAAGGATTTTAAACTTTGCAGGGTGGGGGTCAGAGGAGAAATAAGAACTTTTGAGAAAGGGGTGTAATTTAAATAATCATTTATTTATTTGTTGTTATTAGCGAACAAGTAGAACAATAGAATTTAGATTTCCATGATTTTAATCTTTTTGTACTGAGGAGGGGGAGGGAGAGCAGAGAAAGAAAGCGGACATTTCATGCAGAGGGGTGGGTGTGAAAACATGTAGAAATCTGCCAAAATATTCCCTTAGATTTTTAAGTAAATTTTTTCCCACAAATTTTGTGAAAGGAAGGGGGAGCTTATATTTGGGAGTGTAAAATAAACCCATCCATCCATCCATCTTACCAATCAGCTATAAGATGGAGCCATGATAAGCTTGAGCTTGATTTTGATTTGAAATGTGTAGGCTGTTTTTTTTTTTTTTTTTAAATCATTACCCTGAGCTTTCTACAGAATCAATTTTTATAATTATTTTTTTAAATGAAAGCAATTTATTTGTAGATTTGTCCAAACTAACTATTTTTTAGTGTCCGAACTAGCTATATTTTAACTGTTTGAGTATGGAACAAATCTTGTGGATATATGACAAAAATGCAAATATGTTTGGGTATATATAAAAAAAATTTACTTGTAAGCCGACGATAGCTTTGCTAGTGCAACCAGCTTAAATGCACACCAAACTGAGACAACAAATAGGAGTGCTATCACCTTCTTCGCAATTTTAGCATAAAACAAGAGGAGTGCTATCGCACCCCCTGCAATTTTGGCACATAACAAGAGGTGCACTATCTTGCTTCCCGCAATTTTGGCACATAACAAGAGAATCGCGCTCCTCTGCACTCAAACGGTTAAATTATCTCCATTTTTATATTTTAATTTTTAAAGTTTTTTATGAAATGTCATCCCAATGCTGGCAGTTGGGTTACTTCCATTATTACAGAGAAAAAGGAAATAATGGGAATAACTATATCTTTACTGATGCCATTACCTCATTAGAATTAAAAATATATGAATATTTTTAACGTCAACAGAAAATGACATTACTTTTCCCCTTTTTTTCACATTTTCCCTTTGCTGATACTTAGTTTGAGATGCTCAGACGGGGGCGAAGTTCAGTGAGTGAAAATGATGTCATAGTAAAAAGGAAACAAGTTTTTCTATGATAAAACTAAATATTGTAGAGCAATTCATCTAAAAGAATAAATTTCTGGATTTCGCCGATACTGAACCTCAAGTCCAGAATACAAATGTTCACATGCAAATTTGTTGCAAATGTAACATCAAGTTTGGAAATATATTTATTAATAATCTGTTGCATGTTAAAATATTTTTTAAATGACGAATATGGATAGGAAAGGGCAGATGTATTTTTTGCGATGGTTAAAATGATGTTATGTTAGATTTCGTTGTGAAAAAAATGATTTTGTCAATTGACAACTTCATAATTTAGTACAGGTAAAATAGTTTTTTTAAACAACTGATAGCCATCCACAAAAATTTGGGAAGAACTTCTTTATGGCAGTAGAAATGAAGATCCGATGATTCCCAAAAAAATAAAGTTGTTTTACCATGTTTTGGGAAGGGAGGGGGGGGGGGGGCAGAAGGGAGGAATTTTAAATCCAGGGAGGAGGAAAATTTAAAAAAAATTAAGCAGGTCAAGTGGGGTATCATTTCTTATATATTTTTAAAATCTGTGTTAGAAATAATATTGTGTGATCCTTATTCTTGTCACTGTGCAGTACATACCTCCATTCATACAAGCAACCATTTCTTTATTAATTTATTTCTTTATTCATATTTTCACTTACCTTAATATAGCCTTTTCTCTTTATTGCAACTTTCTGTTGTTTGCAGTTTGTATTTTTATTCACTGGCATTTATTTATATTGTGGCATAACTCATGCTTTCCCTTTAAACTATGCACGCCGTGCAATGTTTACATCAGATACTGGTTTAGTTCAGGCTCTATCCACAAGACGGCATTTGCCGTGATCCGATGCATTGGTCCTCGTTCCTGTGAAGCATGACGTCACTTCTAAACTTATTCTAGAAGTAGGAAGGAACATTTGTTTTGCTGCGTGACTGTAGCCCTTTTTGGCAGTCTGGAATGTTTAAATACAGCTGTCTGCTTGTCAGAAATGCAGATGTATTTTTAGTTCAGTATTGAGTTTGCCGGTAATATCTCCGGTCGGCATTGTCGTTTCAACATGTATTGAAGTTCTCGTTTTTATCATTTGTGATTAAAGGATGTCTTTTCTATTTTTAAGGATGTTTTAGTCGGCCATTAAGAGAATGTCTTATGGAGTATTGAAGTTACACAATCTGCTTTGAATAAGAATGTTTTGAAGCCCCAGAGTTTAAAGCTTGTTTTTGGTTGGTTTTGGAATGAACAGATTTGAGTGGCTACGCTGAAAGTGTTTTCTTTAGTGGCAGACATAACGTGAAATATAAGACATTGAATATCATCTGGATTTCGACTTTTAATGTGTTTGTTTTATCGGTACCATATGTCAATGAAGTCTGTGGGTCTCGAGTATGTAATCTATTTCAAATGTGAAAACAAAAACATATTTACAAATGATACTTCTATTATGAAGTTTATAGAAAAATAATCTAGTCATTGCATGTCATGTTCATGATTTCATTATCGTAAATGTAATTCTGTAAGTAATATAATTTATTTTTCATTTATTGTTTATCTTTTAAATTTTAATAAATATATTTTTTTAAATCTTTGTTATCTTTTCTTTCCACCATAAGTTTAGTTAATGTTTTTCTTATTTAATTTATTTAAATTATCAGGTTTTTAAAACTCAGCATAAATGCTTACAGTTGCATATTTTGCACCCTGCTATTTATTTACAAACCCCAGCCGTTGCTTATGTAATGGCAAAACAATCTGAATCAAATGAAACCATGCACAAGTAAATGCAATCATTTGTTACAAAGTTACAGCAGGTTTTATGAATACAAAGTCTTAAATTATACTTTATGCAGGTAAAATAGATTTTTGCAATAACAACTGTTGGCCATTTATGAAAATTTAGGAAGAACATTGTTTGGCATTAGAAAGGAAGATCTGATGAATCCCCAAAAAATAAAGTTGTTTTAACTTTTTTTTTATGAGGGGGGAAGGGGGGGGGGCATTTTAACTTGGGGAGGGAGAATTCAACTTTTTAAATTAGGTCAAGTGGGTATCGTTTGTTATATATTTTTTAATCCTGAATCAAATGACACCATCCGAAAATCGATATGTGCATTCATTGCAAAGTTATGGTAGGTTTTATGAATAAAGTCAAAAATTATACTGTATTATTGGGCACAGCTTTGTCACATTTATTTTATGTTCAAAACATGTTCTTAATATCATATCAAATAATCTCAAACTTATTGAATGAAATACAAAGTCAAAAATTATACTTTATTATTGGGCACAGCTTTGTCACATTTATTTTATGTTCAAAACATGTTCTTAATATCATATCAAATAATCTCAAACTTATTGAATGTCGTCAAAATCAGGATCATCGGAGTCTTTTTCAAGGTCATTAAACTTGTCAAAATCTGTGTATTTATAAAACCATTCATGACTTTGTATTCTTAAAACCTGTAAACTTCTCATATAAATTACTTGTATCCTTTCTGCAATTTAAAATATTATTAATTTGAATCTTTGACTGATATACATTTGAAACTTGGATTGAGGAGATAAATTTAACTATTAATATTAATTTTCAATTTAACACAATGCAATGTCAATTTGTTTATATGTTTGGACGCTTGTACAGTCCCATTGTGGAATGTTGGAATATTGGTATAGGTATATAAAAAAATGTGTAAAGAGTTTAGGTGGTTTCATTTAAGATAAAATCTTTAGTTATACATGCTGAATATTATATTTTATCAATTCTTATTTTGCCTTCTCTCCAACATTCCATAACAATCTGCAACTCGATCCAAACCTGACAAAGAAAAAAATTGTCGGTCCAAAACTTGCTAACAACGAAAATTGATCCACAATTTAATGTAATTACGAAAAATAAGTCTATAATCATATCTCTAATGTCAGTTTCTTTTAATGTTGTAAAATGAACGCATAAAGAGTCATTCATATTAAAATAAATAATTTTACATCTGAAACAATATTCTGGACCTTATTTTGAAAAATCGGGTTAATCCAAACCTGATCTGCAAGAATCAAAATGCAACCCGAAGCAAAGCCAACATAACTTGCAACGAAAAAATTATCGCTGACTTAAACAGGCAGGTTTCCAGACCTGATGCAGAACTTTACTTTGCACCCAGTATATATTGTTATAATCAGTTTTAAAGTCTAAGACCTATAAATAAATTTTCTATCAGAAAAAATAGAATTGTAGTTTTAAAATAGAAAGTAAAAACAGGATTCTGGTATACAGTATACTATCTCAAATTCACATAGCTTGGGACTAGAGGTTGTGCAGATTTTAGAATTTTGCGGATTTCTGGTCACTGTTTTGTTAAAATTTTTTAAACAGTAATTTGAATGTAATAATAATGCACTCAAAATTATAATGAATGCTTGCAATAAAGTAAAATATGAAAATAATAAAGTAAAATAAATAAAAATTATTAAAAGTAAAGATCAAGTAAATAATGAATAATGCATAACTAAATATGCATAATAATGATGAGATAAATTTTTCTTGACATATTCAATGAAACTCGCCGCATAAAGGTAGAATAATATTTTACATCGAAATCATAAACTAACAAAGTTTTGTGTCATGTTTAGCCAGATTTAATAAGAAACAAGTGGGAAATTGAATGATTGTGCGTTCGTGCTATAACTAGTTTTATAAATATTCATATCTAGGTGCAATAGCTGTTGCAGCACTCTTATGCAAAAATGCATGAATACAAAATTTATTATGATTATAGTCGAACCCCGATTTAACGAATCGTTCGGGACTAGCAATTTCGTTCGTTAAATCGAGATTATTCGTGAAATCGGGACAATCAAAATAATATTTTTACACAACAAAACAAGTTGAAAGATGGCAATAAATAAGAAGAACAGTGCTCTCTTACCTTAATCATGATGTTAAACATTTTTTGTTTTAAGAAAATACAAATATGCCATATAAAAATTATTTTTTATGAAGTACTATAAACCACAAGTATTGAATTTAAGAAAAAAAATCTCATTTGTTCAAATTTCATAGGTAAGTTCTAAGATAACTTTTATAGATGTTTTTGTTTGCTGTGTTTCGATTTCATATTCCAAACTTTTTTATAATTTTTTTTTTTTTTTTTTTTTTTTTTTTTTCTGAAGCTGTGAAAACTGTGTCACCAACGTCATGAACCATCAAATACCGTTTCAAAGTACTATCCAAACTGCAAACTGCTTCTTTGAACATTGCATGCTTCATTTCTATTTCATCTTCTTCATCCGATCCACTACTACTGCTATTAATAACCTCGGCGTAATGTGCATTTTCGCATGTAGATATTTCTGTTTCACAAGATACATGTTTAGAAAATTAACAATCCAGAGACATTGAAAATTTTTAATAAATATTAGAAAATTTCTTCAATTTTTCATTTTTTTTCCATTGAAAATTATTTGTTAAATTGGGATTATAAATTCGGTAAATCGAAGTATTTTTGTTCCCTTTTCATTGGTACCATAAAAAAATTCAGTAAATCGAAAAATTCGTTGAATCACGATTCGTTAAATTGGGGCTCGACTGTATATATATTAAATTTATTAATACAGAAATAATAGGACTCCATCTTAAATAGGACATAATCACCATGGCAACCTAGAATAATTTCCTATCATGGGATATCACTGAATTAACTACATATGATTGGATTTAATAGAATGAAGAAAACTTTTATTAATATCTTTTAAGTTTTGATTCGATTTTCATAAAATTTGAAATGACTGGAAAAAATTCTGCAATGATTATATGTATTAAATTTCAAACCATTCTGTTGGGTAGTTTTTGCGCTGTTATATGCAGACAGATGGACCAGACGACGACTATAAGTGCTATGTATTTATATAATTATGACATTTCCCCATAGACTATAATGTAAACAAATACTTTTGACTGTTTCTGTTAATAAACTATGAATGCGACATACTTTATTTTTAATACCAAACATGGCATAGTATTTCTCAATAACATATATCAATTACAGAGCAATCTAACTATATTAATGCAAGTTAGAGTTTGGACAGACAGATGGCCAGACAAACCAAATTCATAAACACTTTCAACTACATTGAAAAGTGTTAAAAATGTGTAATCGGTTGAAATTATACTTTCAGAAATTTGTATCAATAGATGGAAACATACTTGAATACTTTTGTAGAACCCTGTATTTTACCTACTATCTTTATATACACGCTACTATTTAGCTAAAATTTAATTAAGACTAAAACACGCTTAAAACTACTGAAATCACACTTCGAGAGATTATCATCCACAGACGGCCATGTATCCAATTCTTTGCATGGCCCTGTATATCATTTTATCTATATTCTAAAAACATCTTTTAGTATACTAAATGTAGTTCAGCGTAAAAATGCATAACTCATTTAAAAAACACGTTTAAGTTATTTTCGTTCATATTCAGTAACCCTTACGAATTCTTTTGTGTAGCCCTGTATATGATCTACAGCATTTATACACACAACGTAATATGAAAAAATGTAGTTAAACTTTAAAACTCATATCACAACTAAAAATGCACTTCCAGCAATCATCTTTAATATACAGTACTTTGGATACAGTATAGTATTCGAAATCTTTTGTGTGTCTCTGTAAATACTATGCACTTTCTATTGTACAGGAAGTAACTTGTAGTAAACCTCAGCAACGTATATCAATTTCATTATATGTGAAATAGTTTAACATAATTGAAATATGCCACAAACAATGTTTCTGCATATACCATTATGTAGCGGAATTCTTTTGTGTGGCACTGTAAACGAATAATAAATAAATACTCTTTGCACCACATATTCTACAGAATGTATATATTAGTGCGTTTCATAAATGCATATGAATTTCATTTTGTTGGAAAGGGTGTAATGTCATTAAAATGCACTTGAAACTATTTTTTCCCATTGGTCGTAATGTAACAGAATATCTTTGACTGTCCCTGTAATTGAACTATACATCCGATTTTCATAAAATTCAAAATGATTCAACAAAATTCTATCTCTCTATTCTAAAAAAAGTAACTAACGCTGTCACCGCTGCCGGTTTTGAATTTTTTGTGACCGGAGGTCTTTCTTCATTAATATTGAGAAAAATATTGCATACAAAAATATAAAAATTGGTGGTATTATAGAGGAATGTTTGATAAATACGCTGATGCAGACAGTTTTCAAATCGAAGAATTATTTAAAGAAATATTTAAGGCTAAAGTTGGACAAAATCATTAAATTAAAAAAGTTTTATTGGAGCAAAAACTATACATGGGAATTTAATCATTTTTAGATCATTTTATACGTTAGAATTTCCCGGTGTGCAGATTGCATTTATTTTTTTTTTTAATTTTACTCATTTTTTGAGGTTTTATTTCTATTGTAAATTCAATTATTCGACATTTCGAGAGAGATTTTTTACATATTTTAGAAAATGGTATTAATTTAAACTGTTGCCAACTGTATAAACAGCGCAAACAATAATGTTTGCTTCAAATTAAAAATTTATTTACACGTGACTATTATAAACAAAAAAAAACCCCATCAAATTAGAATTAAATAACAAATAAACATAAAATTAAATAATTACATATAAAAAACAGGAACTTATTGAAAATTACGTCATTAAAACTATATGTACAGGTGAATTTTAAAAGAGAAAGGATATTGTAAAATAATAAATTCATTAACATGCGTTAAAAAGTCTTAAATAGGAGAAATTATGTCATATTTACGTCACATTACACTTATTATGTAAAATGAACAAAAAATAATATTGCAAAACAGTTTAAATTTAAAAATTGCATGAGACATTTATTTGATATTTTGAGATGATCTTTTCAACTATTTTTTTAGGACAGCGCAAATAATATTTCATTTCTAACAAAAGTATTTTCACGTAAATATTAAAAAGAGAAAGAAAAGTTTCGTGAAAATTACATCAGATTAAAAACGATGCATTTAAAATGTCTTATTTAAAAGAACTTTCTTTTTGCTTTGTTAAAAAATACTGGGAGACAAAGACTCTGTTCACTTAATTCATTTTATATTAGCTTATTTTGAAATGTTTAACTGATTTTACTTAATCAAAGACGAAAACAGCCACTGTATCTTTTAACAGCAGCTAATTTGGCCTTAAAATTCCCCCTATGAAAGAGAAATGAATAGAAACCCGTTTATAGGGAGATCGCCACTATTTTTTAAATTATAATTCAATCTTCCGAAATCTTTTTAAAGCCGATCAAATTAGCGTGCCTAAGTCTGCGGTGTTTGAACAAGGGTTGGCGAGCGTAGCTCATAGGGGGCAGAGCCCCCTAGTGTATTAAATTTCAAACTATTTGTTTGGGTAGTTTTAGCGCTGGCTGTTATAGGCGAACAGATGGACCAGGCGACGATTATGGGTGCTACATATTTATATAATTACGAATGCACCTAAAAAAGCTTGATTTATACGTTGATATCAGCAACAGCTTAAATTTTTTCAAAAATAAATTTATACTTAATGAGAAATCATGAGTTCAGTCATTAAAAAGTGTAAAGAATGAAATAATAATAAAAAAAATCTAGTTTTTTTTGTTTTTCACCTATATCTTAACAAAAAGTTTCTTTGTGCATGCGTGGATTTTAAGTGTTTTCAAATTTTAGGATTGTGGATTTGGGTGAGTCTACAGTATATACTTTGACTATGAAAAATTGGCTTGCAAGTTATATAACTTTACACTAATTGTTTGTAGATTGTCTTGGTAACTAAAAATTAATAGAACTTAATTTTCCATTAAATAAAGCGTTTTCTTTATCACCTATGCCATTTTAACTCCTTTCTTTGTGGTATAGCAAATCTCTTCAAGGTCACAAGTAAGTTTATCACAGGTAAAACATAACTGAACAATGAAACTCTAAATTATCAGAACTAATGTGTTCTGAATGCAATCTGAGTATGTAAAAATCCAGATAATATTGGGATAATCTTAAATAAAAATAAAAAAATTTCTAAAATCACTTTTGATTAACAAAAAGTTAGGGCTAAAGCATGTTAAAAATAAGATAATTTTAACACTTTGGCTGACGGATCTGAAGCATGCTTGGAGATCTGCCCCTGTGTGCCGGGTCCGAACACCCTTGAGAGTGGATCTTTATATTTTCAGGACTCTTCCTACCACCAGCATCTGCCTACGCTCTTTCTATTTTACGTTCAAACTCAGTATCGCCTATCCTTTTGTGCTGGCTATAAAGTAATTTTTTAATAGGTCCGACTCATCTTCAAAGCTGGCATATGGGTAGAAAAAGATCTGTTGTGTGCCAGGTCTGAAGGGTCGTCGGACCAATTAAAAAATTAATTAGAACACATATATACACACATTATATGCATCATGGTAATGTTTTTTATTTGTAAGAATTATGAAGGAAGAAAAAAGTAGGTAGCACCTGGGGATGGATTTTGAAAAATGGGGCGGCAGCCAAAGTGTAAAAATGAATAAATGCAATATAGTACTTACGCATTTTCAGATGCTAATTGAATATGTTCAACTAATTTTTTTTTGCTGCAGACACTCATTTATGTGCTGTCAGGTCCAGAAACTGTGTTTGTAATGAAACACCCACTTAAAATTATTCAAATATAGACTCAAAAAATTACAATTAAATATAAATTTTAATGTTGGTTTAAATTTAAATAGGAATTTCAAGGAAATATTTTTATGAATGAATGCAAGCAATTCATATATAAGTTTATTTAGTGTGTACAGTAGAGCACCAATTATCGGAACTCCAATTATCCGAACAGCCTATTTCTCTCAATTTTTTTTTTTTTTTTTACTTCCAGTTATCCAAACAGCCTATTTCTCCCCAAAAATTGTTTAACCGAACTCCCTATTATCCATTGTCTTGGAATAAAATTTTAAATAAAGAAAAACAGATAGTGGATCAGAAAATGAGGAATGTAAAAAAGAAAATGGGAAGAATCCTAAGCTATGAAGAAAATGAAATTAACGAGTGGTCAAATAGTGAAGTACGTGGCCCTGGATATCAGATTTTAAATGATGATGAGATTGTGGATGAGATTCATGATGAAAAAGAAATTGAAGAAAATGAAAACGAATGCTCTATAAATAACACAGGTCCATCACATAACGAAGCCTTTGAATGTTTGGAAACAGCTGTGAAACTGCTCGAATGGCAGAACATTGATCCTATTCAACTAACGGATTTAAGAAGAATTAGAGATATGGCAGCATTGAAAAGAATGTCTTCGTTGAAGCATGCAACAATCAAAAGCTTTTTTGCGTAAATTATAGTCTCTGAAGTTCGGAAAATGATAAAAAGAAAAAAAAATCATGGTAAAAATGTTAAAAAAAATAAAGAAATAAATTTTTTAAAAAAAAAACAATTTTTCAACATGCCAGCATTAACTGGTGCTGCCAGTACTAAGCTTAGATAATGTGTGAAGGTTTTAGTATAGTCAGAATTATCCCTGAAATTGTCTGTCCATTTATCCGAACTTTTGCTTATCCGAACTAGGGTCAGTCCCAACTTGTTCTGATAATCGGCACTCTACTGTACTTTGTTTCCTATATTGATTTGCATGAAGTTTTACCATACAATCAATCCTGTAGCACAGTAGAATTTCAAATCTGAAGTTCCATTTAATTTGAGCTGCAAAAAAGGTTCATTGAATTAAATGGCTGTGAGAATTAATTGAATTGAACAGCTTTAAGATATTTAGAACAGCATGATGAAGCTTGTGTGATGCAAGATGATCTCAAATTGTGTAAAACTGTAATCATTAAGAGTTTTCTATTTTTTGGGATAATCGGTTTTTAGTAATCCACAGTCCCAATTATTGCTGATTTTCAAGATGCTACTGTATCACAACAAATACCTGTGAGGTACAGAAATTTATCATAAAACAAGAGTGAAAAGATGTTATGCATTGCCTGCCCTTTGAAATTTGTATAACTCCTCAAATATTCTTCAGTAACAAAAATAGGTTTTTATTTGTTCTGAAATAGGACTCTAGAAAACAGACCCTTTCTTAATTATTTTTCTTTTTTCATGATCATCTTCATTGTTGAATATAAAATAAAACACGAATTATCACATCTATACTAATAAAAGAACACATCGCTCTGTGTGTGTTTCTGCGATGACTAGTGAATTCTATGGCACGTACAAGGCTCAAATTTTTTGTGAAGATAGTCCAAGGCCTCTCTTAATGTACCTCACTTTCAGATGTAATCAATTAACAATCGCGACTCACTCTCATCAAAAAGTCATTTATTTGATCTCCAGTCGAGGAAGTACATATGCATGCATACAAACTCATTTGACGCATAAGAAACTAGCAAAGAAACATTTTCAATTGTATTTCTGTTTTTTTTTTTCCTTTTTTAGTCCAAATCGACCAAACTGTCCGGTACAGTTAAAATTGAGACATATTCCTAAAAATCGGACTCTTATGTCTCAAATGGTCTAAAATTACGTCTAAATTTTTTTAAATGTTCAAGTTAACCCTTTGAAAGAAAATTTTCAAAAAAAGTTTTTCCCCCTTATTGCAACGCCCCTCCAGGACGCAATTTTAAAGGTACTGACAAACCAAAAATATTCTTATAAAGCTGAAACCTTCTTCAAATCGATGGTGTAATTGGCTTTTAAAAATATGAATTTTAACCCTTTCAAATACACCATCAAACGCAGGTCCCTTCGCACCTCATGGAGAAGGTATCTTTTCTATGCTAAAAATAACTAAACGTCTGTATTTTAATACAATCTTTTTAGAGCAACTCAGTGGATCAGATTTACATCCCTAAAAAATTTGAAAACGTTTGGAACGGTAGAAACTTTTTTTACAAAATAAAATGTGTGAAAACTTCGACAATTTCAGTGCAGTTTCTCTCGATTTTGGTTAACGTTTTCCCTCTTAAATATGCATATTTTTTTTTATGAAAGTTTAAAAA
The DNA here is from genome assembly GCA_963932465.1 of Maratus speciosus. Lineage (NCBI taxonomy): Eukaryota > Metazoa > Arthropoda > Arachnida > Araneae > Salticidae > Maratus > Maratus speciosus. The sequence goes on along the minus strand of OZ010786.1, from coordinate 106,181,094 downwards.
GTGCTTGGTTTTAGTTATATTTACGATCCATTAAAATTTCAGAGAATTCGGACAACAGTAACCATCTATTTTGTAAATGAAATCAACGAAAAGAAAAAAAATGCAGAAACCATTTAAGCATCGATAGGGAACCTTAATTTTCTAAATTCATCGTAATATTTGCATCTTAGTTGTTTAACGGGTTGGTTTTCTAAATGAAATGTCTCAAGTTCAAAACTCGGTAGGACTCAGTTGAAATTTGAATAGATATCATGCATTTTTGCAATTTTAAAGATTTCATTCTTCTTTTAAGGGTATCTAAACTAAAAAAAGTTCCGCATTTGTAAATCAATGTGGCAATAAGTAAATGAATATATACAGTAAATATTGTTAACTTTTAAAACAATTGAATTATTAAAAGAAAAGAAAAAAACTATATTTAAATGAATCTAATTATAAAAAAGAATTATTACATTTTGTAAATCTCATTGTTCAACGTATTTAATTAAAAGAAATTTTGTATTTTTTTTTACAGATTTAAAGGTTTCTAATTATTCTTAAAAGAAAAAAAAAAAAAAGCATTTTATATTGCCCTATCAATTTAGTTAAAAAAAGTTTGGTTTTGTTTTATCGATATTAGCTATACTTAACCTGCAGCCCGACGATATTTTATGTGTGGTGCGGCCCAAGACACAAAATAATTAATCTATATTTATAAAATAAAATGAAACTTTTGTATTGACCAAAATATTTATTTATTAGAGAAAATCTGATGATTTTTTTTTTTCTTTAGAACTTTGACATTCTACATTGTTACATTATAACGTTTATGCATATTATATAGGGGAACGTCTACGGCAATAGAAAATTTTTGCTGAAAAATTATTTTAAACTGAAATATAAGTGTGATACATCAATTTAAAGCTAAAGAGTTGCATTATGTGAATTTGTAAGTTTTAATTTCATAAGAATAAGTCTACACCAAAACTGGGCAGGAAATTGACAGTATTAAAATCCATTTACAGTTGAGCATAAAAATCCACTTATTGAGTTGTATAGTTTTTTTACTTCTGTTCATTAAATGAAATTATTATGGATTGAAAATAACAAGATAATATTATATTCGTTAGATCTACTTAGTAAAAAGGTTTCATTTAAGGTATTAAATGCAATTTTAACTTTATTTATTAGTTGATAATTAAATGTCACAAGAGTAACAAAAAACATCTTAAAGTTTTAATTTTATAAAAACTACTTAAAATTTTTACACAAAACTTCTAATTCTGATTTTGAGGTATAAGAAAGATTTTACATTAAATATTTTGTTTATGCTATGCATGGAATAGGCTCTGGGGTGTTGTCACAAGTGTAACAATTGTCTGTGTCAGAAGAGTAACACATAATACTTTTGTCCATAGTTTGACATGGAACTGAGATACAACCAAAACAAACTGAATGCTTAAAGTTTAGTTGTTTTCTCCATTATTAGAACAGTTCTTGAAATAGTTTTAGGCATAATTACGATTATTTTGTAAATTTTAAGGAAGATAAATTATCTTTATTAGTGTTTTTTTTAATGGATGGATTTATTTTTATTCATTTTTGTTATTACTTAAGATTATAAAATAATAATGATAAGTAATTAAAGATAGATTAAAACAACTCAACTCGTGTCATTTTTGTGTTCTTTCTTTTGGGCACATACATGGTCTTTGATCAGATATTTTATAGGCTTTGTAAATCTTCGTTTACTAAATTATGCTGTATGACCTACAGAGATTCTTATAGTAACTCTTATATAAAGGATTCTGATAGTATATTATATAGAAAGATTTTAATATTGCTTCTTATATACCACATTGTTTTAAAGAGCAAGAAAAATTCTGCTAAGTGCCAAAAATTGTAGAGAAAAAATAAGTATGAATTATCCCGCCCCTTGTTGCAGATTTGGAGGAAGGTCATTGTGAGATAACTTGCTAATCAATGTAATTTTTTTTAAGTCTTTAGTAAAGGAATCCGGGAGGGACATTGTGCTCTATGGACTTTGTTTTCTCGTCTGAGCAGTCCCTCTTAGGCTATCAAAAAAACAAACATGTTGATGTGAGAAAGAAACAAAACAAAATATATTGTGATAAAGTGAAGAAAAGTCTTAGAACCAGCAAAATTTTAAGCAAGAGAATGAAAATATTAAGAAAAGGAAAAAGGAGAGAACTAGCTAACCTCAGATTCTGTAATGGAAAAAAAGTCTAACTGCACAGTTTTCGGGAATTTTATGTCAATGAAGATTTAAGAAGAGGTCATTCTTCAGCTAAATCTGCATTAGTTAGACGTGAAAAAGGTCACATAATTTCATCAATCCTAAATGACATTTACTAAGAGAATACATTTTTGGCTTAAAGAAGCTTTCCTAAATTGAAAAATGGAAGCTTCCTTTGCAGCTTTTAAGTCTAGTTTCATAACACAATAGAAAATTATTCATCAGAATATCTGCATTTGTGGTTGTCATGAAAACATTCAAGCAGTGCATAATGCAGTACTTGTATATTTTCTGCATTAAATATTCCCATAAAAAATGTAATGACTTTGTCTGCTGAGATATATCATAATTAGAATATATGAATTCAAAATGTCTAATTTGTGAAGATAACATCGAAGAATTATTTGAAAAGGAAGCCCATAAAACAGAACTTCTTATAAGTTATTGTAAATAGTGAAACATTCATAAATGTTTTGCTATTGACAAAACGTTTATCAACATTTTGTCAATACTGTTACTTTCTCAAAACGTTAATAAACATTTTGAAAAAGTAACAGTTGAAGGAACCATTTCTGATTGTTTACAAAATTTTCAAAAGCAACTAAATCCATTTCTGTGGCACACATTCATTCAAACTGGCACACAGGGTTATTTTGATAATGCCAAAAGAATAACCATTTCTCAAAGAATCAGAATGCCAGTGGATTTTCTGAAAACTGTAAACTTTTATGCAAAGATGAAATTTTGGTTCGAAATACTGCATTACTGCTCAAATGCACAAGCGACTGTATTTTCAGCCATTATTTAGTATGATCCCAATAAAGTAAAATCTTATGCTATTGCCCCACCAGTGGCTGAGAGGTTCTGCTCTCGAAGCTGGTAGACGGGATGTGCTGGGTTTGAACCCAATCGCGCCCGTCGGCCTAATCGTTCGGAGTTTTCGTGGTTTTCTTCGAACCGTGGATTTCCATGCGTTAATACGGATTAGGTTCCCTTAGAAAGACCTCCACGGTAGGCACTCCCCCTACGGCCTATATCCCTCATGTAGATAATTGGCCGTCAAAAATCAACCCAACCCAACCCTTATGCTATTATTTCAGACCATGTAACTCATAATCAATTTTCTGCAAATGCTCTCATACATAAAATTTCAACATAGCATCTTTAAGAGAATGTATTTTCGTAAAGTATATTTGTTTTGCTTTTTTATATGATGGTTGTGCTTCGCTTTCCAATTTAAACAAAAATATAACTATACAAATATGCCTGCAATGAATCAGACATCTTTCACAATTAACTTAATTGGGCTTAGGGCTGGATTATTTATCAATATATCGACAGATATTGATATTTCTTAACTATCACAATAACAATATTAAACTTTCACTCTGTTGATATATCCCAATAATATAAGAGTGTTAGCAAACACTGCAATTACGAACACAAGCACCGGAAAAAAATATTGCCAAATAACTCGGAACGCAATAAAATAATAATATTTTACGCTCACCGCCAGAGCCCTGAAAAAAAAATTCTATTCCAATGTCTTCAACCTCCTGCCTCATCCAAAACAGAAAATCTACATCGATAATCTTCCTTTCCGCTGATTATCTGCAATAGAAACCATCCCAATCATTGCAATACATCTATCCTTTCTCTGTAAATCTAAAGTTTGTTCGACTCTCTGCATAATACTGAATAACACTCGTCCTTTCTCATCTCAATTGTGATTAGCCTACACTTATTCCAATAACTCCAGATAATTGATACATTATGAATAATAACACATGAACATTTGTTATTTATTCATTGTCGCCTGTCGCGTCTGATACGGAAGATAGCAGGTGATCATCAACTCTATACCTAAGCAGATGGAATGCTTCACTTGCAAGCAACCAATCAGAGTCCGCTAAAGTTTCCCCTTTCGTTTATAGCAAAGTTGCAATGAAAGTTGGCGAAAAGCCCAAGGTCAAAACAGTCTTTCACAGTTGTAATTGGTTACTTTTAAAAAGAGCTTCCCAGTTAGTAACGCTTATTCATATTGACTTTTTCCTTTGTCATATTTTCGTTATAGCAAAGTTTTCTGGAGTAAATTTAATATATCCTATATTGATATTTTTCAGCAATGAATATTTATCAAAAAACAAAATTTTAATTAGTATAAAACTATTCTCAAGTGTGATTTAAGTATTTATATATTTTTTTAAAAGGTTTCAATGTTGTTTTCTTGTAGTAAATAGGCAGGGAGATATAAATACAGGGATTTTTTTTCTATTAAGGCTGTTCTCAACTGCTCTGCTCAACAAACGCAAAACGCTTTGATACATTTACAAATTCATTTTTAAACGTAAAGGCACAAAATTGGAAGGCCTGACTTTAGAAGTGATTTAGAAACAAACTGTGTTTTCCATTTTTTTTATAAATAAATTACCCATTGAGTTAAGCTATTTTGATCATGTGATAAATACGTTTTTCACCCTTTCTTGAGTGGTTATTCTTCTTTCATACGGAAATTCCATTCAAACGCCCCCTCTGACACTATTTTCTGAAAGTTCTATTGCATTTGAAAAAAAAAAAAAAAAAAAAACAGAAAAAACAGAAAAAACAGTTCAATTATATAATTTCTGAACAACAACACCTGCTAGTTTCATGCATTTCTGAACAAAAATAAACTTATGTCATAAAGTTACCCTTTTGTATTTGAGAACAGACAAAAATGAATTGATTCTTTAGAGAAAGATTGAAAAGCAACATTTCTGTTGCATCTATCATACACTGAAACCTATTTAATAACAAGTACGACATGCGGCATTAAATTAATTTTAGTTTTTTCCCAAGCTTCCTCTTTTCCTGTGTTAATTAAAATAAAATCGTCAACATCCTAAATTTAAGAATGTTCTATTTTATTTTGTATTTTATAATTTTGTCAGTTATTCACGAAGTACTTCAATAGTTAAAATGTCGCTGATAAATAATGCATAGAGTAAGAAGAATAGGAAACATACTATTTTTGAAGGAAAATATTTTGCAACAAATGGTATAAGTGCAAACAGATATCAAACATTGGTTTCTTTTCTAATTTTTTTTTTTTTTTTATAAATATATATACTTATTTTAATGATGCTGTGTGAACATATAAATATAAGACATTGAGTAGTTGCTCACTGCATCTGTTTTTACTTAAATTGCTGCTATTATACCAATTATGTTTCGAAATTAGCAAAATTTCTATTCTTGCACAATTTAAGATAGTTATTGTGGTATATCACAAATATCAATATTAACTCGTTGATATATTGCAATATTAAATTTCTGATATCATCCACCCTAATTGGGCATATTTTATTTTTCAAATACATCTGGTATAGATGCTGTAGATTTATTTTGTGCTGTTGTATGATGATATATGTGGAATGAAGTGCATGCTAAAAAAGCAATTCTAAGGAATACTGCTTATTTTATCAAAATTGTTCATGGAAAAACAAAAGTAAGCATGCTCTATATATCAGATGAAGAAATAAAACAATAATGTTTCAGTACTTTGCGAAAAAATACTAACAGCGAAGGGCATTCAACATGAAAAATGACACTATCTACTAATAACTATGCACTAACATGATTCGTACAAAGAATTTGTATTTCATTAAGTAAATAATGATACAGAAGAAGTTGCAAGTGATATTATTGATAATGAAGACAATGATTTATTCTGTTCAGTAGCAGAAACTGAGAGGTCGCTATGTGGTTATAGTGAGTGATTCTAAAGTATGATGATTTAAAGTTTCATGGTTTCTGCTATTGAAGTAGTAAATGAAAATTATCAAATAAAGTGCTAAAAGCTATGAAAAGCATAAGGAATTCTCAAGATTGAACCTGATGAATACAATATTTGGCAAAAAAAGAATCGAATTGTGACTGACATTAATGCTCTCAGATTGATAAACTCTCAAGGATTTTACAAACTCTCATTAATTTTAGAATTTTTTACATTCTTTTATGTTATTTCAAAATTTAACCATCATTAAAAGTTGTTTTCTATGGATTTTTTTTTTTTTAACTTACTTTAATTATTTTGTTTAGTATTTAAACTGAATTTTTGCTAAAATTCCATTATGGACAAAATGTCACAAGAGTAACATTTTGCAAAATCAAATGTACTAATCCATGTGTTATCAGATGAGTTCAATGATTAATACTTTTTAAAAAGGTATAATTACTCTGCTATATTGTGAAAATCTCATACTAGCAAAAGCCATGCTTTATTTGGATTTGTGAAGCATTATTTAATAAGATAAATATTTGAAATTAACAATATTTTTTAATCTTTATTAAGCAAAAATGTTATTTTATGTTTTGGCGCATTTTAATTTTAGAAATGTACTAACTAAGAATTTCCTTGGAATTTTTTATTTATCATATACGACTGGTATAAATAAAAATATTTTTGAAACGAAATTTTCAACTAAAAGCTCTTTTAAAGATGTTTTTACATTTTCTAATAGCCCTTGGTGTTTTCTCAAATGGTTTGAAATAGGTATGTTTCCAATCTTTGTAATTCACATCAAATAATCTTTGATAGCAGGGATGTAGTGGGAGGTATACGGAGGTGTATGCCGTATACCCTCTGGTTTTTTTAAAGAACACCGTATACCCTCTGTTTCTCAAGAAAGCTATAGTATATATACATTAGGGTATACCTTCGACCTTGAGCGTATACCCTCTGCTTAGAACGTATACCTTCTGTTTTTTTTTTACGACTACACCACTGTTTGATAGCAGTCTTAGACTAATATATTCAAAGAGAGCTTGAAGAAAATTACTTCTTCAAAATCCTATTTTCTGGAAAAACATTTGAAATCTGCTTCCGTTGCTACTAAAAATTGTTAACTTATTATTGTTATTATTCAACCTTCGAATTCGAATAACACTTTATATAACGAATTTAACAATTAGTTTTATTTGTTTACAGTTTCTTTGGTCCCACTTTACAAAAAAAAAAAAAATAATAATAATAATAATAATAATAATAATAATTCTTTTAAAATGCATAAGTATCGTCTGCGTAAATGATGTCACATAATAAGAATAAATTGTGTATTGGAATTCTTAACACTGAAAAATGCTTTTATAATTGAATGTAAATAATTGAATTTTCACAAATTTTAATTTAAAAATATGCTATAATTTTCACACAAAAGGTATTGTAAAAATTTCATAAAAGAAATCATTAAACTATTATATGATTAAAAATAATGAGCACCAAAATGTGTGCAATTTCCAACCAATCTTAATAAAGTATTCTATTAAAATTATAATTTCAATGTATATTATCCTCTCAAATAACATACATTTTTAATATAAGAACATTTAATGTTCTTTTACCCTTTGAAGTATAAATTCTGCAGTTATTTTCAATATTAAAAATATTTCGTCTTTGCAAAATGCAGATATATAGGTTCCTTTCCTTATTTAAATAATTTTTTAAAAAATGAAAAATTTTGATGCAACGATAATATTTTACGTATAATCAGTCATGACTTTATTTATTTTTACTGACTCAATGATTTTTATTTACTGCAAGAAATACGCAGGTTTCATTATTGTTTAGAAAAATAAATCCTATTATATATTCAACAAAATAATAAAAAATGTTTTTTGTTAAAACATTCGATAAGAAAATATCATCAGAATCTACAGATCATATTTTATTTCTATCAAGTCCAAAAATAGTTCTTTCCTTAGTAAAATTTAAAAAACAGTTTTTGAGATATTTTGGCAGAATAATGAAAATATATTTTATTTATTTAATTAATCATGATTCTAGCTATAATTACTAACTCTATGATTTATTTTTCTTCTGAAAATATAAGTGTTTCATTTTTTATTTGCAAAAATGCGTCTATAATGGAAAAACATGTAAAATAAAATAATAAATTTTTAAAGGTTATTCTGTAAAAAAAATAATATTGTGCAAATCTACAGATCATAATTTATTTTTATGTTTAATTTCAAGTCAAAATGCTGAATAGTTTTTTTGTAAGGTGTATGACAAAATGTAATTTGTGTAGCCTAGTAGAGGATTCACTTCGCTCATCCTAATAATTCTCAGAATTTCTGCGTGAAACACAATTTTTGAAAATTGCATTTTTTTGTGGCCACAAGAGTAACAAAATTTTCATTCATTATCCATGCAAGTAAAACACTTTTTGTTACAAATTGCATATGGTTTATAAGAGTACAGTACATGTGTTTTTTTAAGTGATTGTATCAAATTTATCCTAAATATATTTTGTAATATGAAAGAATTAGAAATATTTATGGAAATTTGCTCTGACGGTTGCAAGAGTAACAATGGACGTTCGCATAGCTAATACCGATTTTTCGGGTTGAATGTTTATTGCGAAGAAAATTACCACAAAATATTTTTACCTTACTATTTCCAAACAACAACTTCGCAGCCTATTTTTACAACATTTGCAATAAAGATCTACCACGAAATTTATTGTTTGTAAATACTGCTGTTAAAAATTTTTGGTAATTTTTTTTTCACGACTAAACATTTAATCCACTGACAATATTAACTTTGTTGTATTGCTCTGAGAGGCATGCCTAACATCTCAAACATATGTTTGTGGCTCATGAGGAAAAAAGACTGAGTATAGCTGACCTATATCAATAAAAACAATTCTTTCACTTATAAAACCCTCACTAGATGGCACCAAAAGAAAACTGTCTAAAGATATAAAATTATGCAAATTTGGCCATACATAGAGTCTGCGTCTTATGGTGATAATTCCAATACAGGGCCCCCACCAGAAGCAAGATACAATAAAACCTGCTTAGATGGAAATGCAAACGACCAGTGATAAATTCCGTTTTATGCAGGCTCTTTAAATTGAACAAAGCATAATTGCATTTTTTTTAGGGGAGAAAGCTGAAACCTGTTTTTTTTTTTTTTTTTTTTTTTTTTTTCAGTTTATTTCATGATTCTGTTATAAACAGGCTTTACTCTACTAGAAAATATATTTGCTGAATAGTACCTTTTTAAAAAATCTATATAGTAATATTTGCTTGCAAATTTTATTATTTCTTTTTCAGTATTATAGTTTATGATGTATTTGTAATTACTTTTTCATCTAAAGGTTTTAAATAAAAATTTAAAATATTGAAAACATAATTAAATTTTAATTGAATTCATCAATTAATCTTGAATAAAAGAGTTTTTAAAATGTGAGACAATTAAAAATTCAAAACCTTAAGCTGTGACTTTACACAACTTTACAACTGAACCAGAGTTTGGCTCTGGTAATTGCACCATCTCTACCACCTCTTCTGTGCGGACCTGCGATACAAATTTCGGGAATTTTTCGCAAATTTAAGAATATTATTAATGGGCCCGGGTGGGGCAGCTCGTTTAAAAATAAAACAAGAAAGAAAAATAATCATGCGTCAAGCATAGATTATGAAACACTTTCCAACACATTCAGAATAATGTAACAAAATTGCACAGTTAAAAAATTAAAATATTACGTCTAAATCAACCATATAGACATATGCATAACACATTTCCCTTTCAGAAAGTACCTCTAATAAGGAGAATGGTACGTGAATACTTTTGTGCAGCCCTGTATATGAGGTATAGAATTTATATATAGTGAGTAACATGCAAAAAATTAATTGGATTTAAAAGAGCATACCGAATTTTAAACCGTAAACTCCAGCAATTATTACTCAAAGACAATATTGTAACGTATTTATTTTAGTATTGTAATGGATTTCTTTTGTGTGTTTCTGTAAATGAAAAAAAAGTGCTATAAATGTCCTGTTTTAATGTGATCATAGTGAAATTGAGTGATTTATATCAGTTTCAATGCATTTGAAATAGCGTAATGTCATTAAAATACTCTGCAAACGATTTTTCCCCATATAACATAATGTAATGGAATACTTTTGAGTGCCCCTGTAAATGAACTGTTAATCCTACATACTTCATATACCAAACATGCTTTGGTGACCTAAATAACCTTTATCAATTGCATGAAATCTGAATCTATTTACGGGAGTTAGAGCGTGGACAGACAGACAAACCGAATGCATAAACCCTTTTCAACTTTGTTGGAAAGTGTTAAAAACCTACTAGGAATAAATTACGAGTGACCAGAAATTTTTGTTTTGGTATTTTGAACAGATTTTTGTCTTGGGTATAGATAATGTGCCTGTGATGCCATTATAAACAGAATGTGATCTGCTTACAATCAACTGATTTCTCAACCCTATGAAATGGGGGTGCAATTATAACAAGAAGAATGAGCAGTTGGTAAGAGACTGTTTACAATTGTGTACATAAGGACTGGGCGATGTAGGAATTTCTTAAATCGATTTATCGTCCATCTAACATCGCAATTTAGTGCTAAATCGCGATTTAACACCGATTTTACCTTTTAGAAAGGAAGACTTTTTTAATTTTTAGTAACAAAATATGGTCTTTATGCAGCTCCCCCCCCCCCCCCCCCTTTCCTGCTTACTTAGCTTTTAATTTTTCAAATATTTTTTAAAAGAAGCACATATTTTACACACAAAAAAAGTTTGAATGCCCCAAAACACACACTTTTTTTTATTTTAAAAATTAGTGAACTATTTTAATAAATTTTATAAACTCATTCTTTAAGAAATAATATAAAAGAAAAGGATATCTTTCTTTCTTTTTTGACACTTTCGAACAAAGTTGAAAAGTGATTATGCTTTCGGTTTGCCTGTCCACGCTCTAACTTCCTTAAATATATTCGAATTTTCATGCAATTGATAAAGGTTATTTAGGGTCACCAAAGCATGTTTGGTATTGTATATGAAGTATGTATGATTAACAGTTCATTTACAGGGGCACTCAAAGGTATTCCATTACATTATGGTATATGGGGAAAAATCGTTTGCAGAGTATTTTTATGACATTACGCTATTTCAAATGTATTGAAACTGATATAAATCACTGAATTTCACTACGATCACATTAGAACAAAGCATTCATAGCATTTTTTATTCAATTACAGGGACACACAAAAGAAAACGGTTACAGTACTGTCTTTGAGTAATAATTGCTGGAGTGTACAGTTTAAAATTTGGTATGCGCTTTTAAATGTAATTAATTTTTTGAATGTTACTCGTTATATATAAATTCTATACCTCATATACAGGGATGCACAAAAGTATTCATGTACCATTCTCCTCATTAGAGGAAATTGCTGAAGAGTAATTTTCAACTGAAGTATATGTATTTCTTAAGTGAACTAAATTTTGGCATGCATGTCGTCAATCGATACATATCTATATATCATATATAGGGCTGCTGAAAATATTCGGATAATTTTCCGGTTGTAGATGGGAACAGCTGAAATTGGGTTTTGAAATGTGTTATGCATTTCCATATGGTTGAATTCAGGGTTCGCAAAGCTGGGCCCAGTTCAAAAAAACCCGGTGGGTTTTTTCAGAATGGGCCCACTTGAAAAAGCCCGCTGAAAAACCCATAATGTGGGTTTTTTCAATTTTCAGAAATATTTAAAATTTTAACTATATACATTTAATGAATTTAAGTCATTTCAGTTAATTTTGAAAAAAAAAATTGTATAAAAGCCATTAGATAAACACCCGAGGTAAAATAAAAATGTATTTTAGCACATTGAAATACTTTACTAACATAGAACATAGTAGGCAACATACATAGTACATAATTATAAAGGCATATCATCTTTATATAAAAAATTCAAATGAATTATATTCATGAAAATAAAATATATGTATTTTTACTTTCTTCTATCTTTACAAGAAGAAAGTATTTAATTTGTGAAAAATTTCGACTTTCAGTTTACGACGGACTTATACATAATTTTTCAACTACTTTTCAGCAGTGAAATTACGCTTGAAATTATTGAATATTAAAGACATGAATAATCACTTTGCTAACAAGTCTTAAACCAACTTCGTGAAAAATGTCCAAGCTGGGAATCGAACTCGGGGCCCTGGAATAGATCTCCAGTGCTCTACCACTTAGCCACAAGGATGATGCCCAGCTTGGCATCTCTCACTTATATAAGTCGGTAAGGCTGCAACCGCAGCACAAGATGGAAAAGTCTCCATGAGCACACAATCTAGTGGCGAAAAATGAGACGCAAATGAACCCAGCATCGGTGAATCGGCTTAGTGGTAGAGCACTGGAGATCTATTCCAGGGCCCGGGTTCCATTCCCGGCTTGGACATTTTTCACGAAGTTGGTTTAGGACTTATACATTTTAAAAATCTCCTGAAGACGATTTGATGTTTTTTAGAAAACATCTGTCTGTAAGTGACAAAAATTTTGTGGGTGCGCTATCTCAAGAACTAATGCATAGAATTTCACAAAACTTTAGATTCAGTTAGATTTTGATGTAAACTGATGCTGATTAGTTTTTGGTGTATATTGCCCAAAAGGTGGTGCTGCTGTGCTGCATTTATCTCAATTTTTGCAATAGCTTTATTTCAAGAACTAATGCACGGATTTTCATCAAACTTCAGATTCAGTTACAAGGTAAGTTGTTGCTTATCAAGTTTTGGTGTATATCGCCCAACAGGTAGCACTGTTTTGCTGCATTTTTTTTCCCATGATTTCAATAATAACTCTTTTCTTAAGAACTAATGTCCGGAATTGAATAAAAATTTAGATTCAGTTAGACCTTGATATAAACTGGTGCTGATTAGTTTTTGGTGAATATAACCCAACAGTGGCTCTGTTGTGCTGTATTTTGTATGATTTCCGCAATATCGCAAGAATTAATGCATGGATTTTCATCAAACTTCAGATTCAGTTAGACGTTGATGTAAGCTGTTACCGATTAGGTTTAGGTGTAAATTGCACCTAATAGCAGGTAGTGTGGGTATGCTTTTACGATTTTTGCAAAATCTATATCTCAAAAACTACTGCACGTAATTTAATCAAACTTAATATTCTGTTTCATTTTCATGCAAATAGATCCTTATTAGACTTGTATGTAAATTGAACAACAGGTTTATTATTTATACTGTTTGGGTTGAAAATTTTGGTTGTGGACATCTAAGAGAATGGGTTCCAAAATTCAATGATTTGTTTGAAACGATGTGATACTTACATCTCCTTGTTAAATGCATCCAATTCAACGAACCTATATTTTACAATCCTTGTGATGGGCATAGATGTAGCACTGTGATAACGAATTTTGAATTATTAACATGTATGAGATAGAGGAAAGTTTTGGGATTGGCACATCCAACTAGTTTATCCCTATTTTTTTTCTTCCTACTTATATATTTTAAATATTACTATTCTATTCATTATTTGATTTTAAAGCAAATTAACAATTTTATATCTTCTATTATATTTAAAACTAATTTGTGAGAAACACTGACACTTAATTGATTTAAATTCATATAATTTATACAATTTATAACTTGTAAAATAGCATTACAATTATATTGCATTTAAGGGAACAATGTATTGTTTTATGTATAGTATATATAACATATAAATAATGCAGTATACAAGAACGTAATACCGCTATTGTACTTTTGAAAAAAACCCAATTTTCCCCGGGGAAAATTGGGTTTTTCATGAAAAAACCCATGTGGGTTGGGTTTTTTCAAAAAAACCCGGGTTTTTGCAAACCCTGGTTGAATTAGACGTAATATTTTAATTTTTTATACGATGCAGTTTTGTTACATTATTCTAAATGTGTTGGAAAGTGTTTCATAATCTATGCTTGAAGCATGATTTTTTCTTTCTTTTTTTTGTCTGACTTGTTATGATCGCTACAATCTAAGTTCCTTAGAGGGGGGACTTCCCCCTAAACCATCCAAACAGCACCACTCCCAAAATATACACACATTTATTTTTACTGACACAGAATTAAAAATCTATTAAGTTAAAACAGAAGGAATTATTCAATGATGAATTTAACTGTTTATTTATCATAATGAGAAAAGTAGTAAATAAAAAGAAAAGTGCCCAGTTAAACTGATGTCATTAAGCTTACATGCTATTCACACTTATTGTATATTATACTCTCATTTTAAAGAATAATGTCCTTGAAAAATAAATTAAGAGGGGATAACCCCTCCCCTCCTTTATACTTAACCAATGAACCTCCAAACCTAATCAGGGAAGCGCCTTATCAAAAATAAACCGGCATAGAAAGTTTGAAGCAAATCGGATAATTCTGCATGAAAAACCCATTTATCTGAATTAAGGTGGGGGATTAACCGCCCGTTCCCCCTTTATACTTAACCAATGAATCCCTAAAAGTAATCAGGGTAGCGTCTTATCAGAATGAACGTAGAAAAAAAAATTTGAAGGAAATCGGATAATTCTGCATGAAAAATCCATTTATCTAAATTAAAAGGGGGAATAGCCCGCCATCCCCCTTTTATACTTAACTAATGAACCCCCAAAACTAATCAGGATAGCACCTTATCAGAATGAACCTAGAAAAAAAAAAAATGAAGCAAATCGGATATTTCTATCAAGAGTTACATACATATTGTACATACAGAACCTGCATGCACATTATATCTCAGGCGATAGCCTGTGAGCTAAAAAAAGGGGGGGGGGGGGGGGGGGGTGAGAGATATGAGAAATAAGGTGCAATTTTATTTCTTTTTAACTTTTAGATTATAATAAAATTCGTTTAACATAAATGCTGACATTGATATACCGGATGGAGAAGGGCTATTAAAGTATTACTGTAAAAGCACTTATTTTCGCGAGCTGTAATTTTTGCGAAAATGAAGATATCGGTTATTTCGCGAGCTGACTATGAACAGAACCGAAAGTTGAAAAATCCCGAAACTACCTAAATAGAACCCCTTTTGCATAAGGCATTTTAAGAAACTTCCTTTTGTCCTGACACAATGATTCGATACACCGAGAATATTCTTGTACCTTATTACAACAAGCAGAGAGAACTTCTCGGACTAGTTCCAGAGCAACCTGGTGTACCATTGTTCAATGTTTTTAAGGCACACCGAGATCCTCTTTTTTTGGATGAACTAGAGAAGAGGAATATTATTCCAATTTTTGTGCATGCTTCCTGCACAAGAGGGCTCCAGTCTTTGGACGTAAACAGCGTAAAAGCCTGTAAACGGCGAGTTCAAGCATTTGCTCAAGAATGAGTTTATTGAGTGGTATTTATTCTAATGAGCTTAAATTTCTA
Source organism: Maratus speciosus (assembly GCA_963932465.1). Lineage (NCBI taxonomy): Eukaryota > Metazoa > Arthropoda > Arachnida > Araneae > Salticidae > Maratus > Maratus speciosus. The sequence goes on along the minus strand of OZ010786.1, from coordinate 106,165,647 downwards.
GAGGAAAAAGAATCTGTGGAATTGCGAATATCCCGACTAAAACCAATTCACACTTCTTGGTTCGTGCACACATTTAACGGCATTGAAGACAAACATGAAATAATTTTGAATGGCTTCAAACAAGCTGGTATAAATATTGTAAGTGAACAAGCGGCATTCTATTAGTTGTACTATTGTTTTTATTCAAGAAACAGTTGTATAGTATTCAAGAAATAGTTTTAAGTATTCAAGAAATTTTTGTACTTATTTCTTATTTAAGTAACTGTAATCATTAAATTTTGGATAAGTGAAAATTTTCTGATTTTTTATTACTATTTGAGGCAGAAAAAAAAATATTTTGCGAGGCTTAAATTTTCGCGATTACAACGGCTCGCGAAAATAAATGATTTTAGAGTATTCAACTTACTATTCGACTCATTATTTAAGTATTTTTAATTAATTACAAAATAATAATAATGATTTAAAACTAAAATATTCCAATATTATCCAAATGTATGAAAATTAATTTTTCATCAAAATAATGCATAAAAATATAAGCAAAAAATAGATGAATTTGGATTTTAACCATGATTTTTTTTTTCCCCCCAGACATAAATAGTAAATCAATTTCAGCAAGACACTCAATCCACATGGCTGGTGTTGAAATCGGATGTCAAACTCTATGCATGGCTATTTTAAAGTATTTTAATTAATTAATTACAGAATAATAGAAAATAAAAAATGTATATTAAATTATTACCCAAACATGTGAAAAATGAGCTTTTCATTAAAAGAAAGCATAAAAATAAAAACTGAGATTCGATGAATTTTAATTTTAAATATGAAACTTAATTCTTTTTTTTTTTTTTTTTTCTATCATAAATACTCAATTTAAGAAGAAAAAAAATCTTGATGCTGGATTCTACTTTAAAGTATTTTAATTAATTATAGAATAATAAAAAATAAATATTAAAATATTACTCAAATATGTGTGAAAACTTAATTTTTCATCTAAAGATTGCATTAGCATATAAACTGAAATTCGATTAATTTGGATTTTAAGAATTAAACTTTACTTTTTCTTTTCAACCATTTAAGTGCTTAATTTCTAAAAAATAAACATTCCAATCTCATAAACTCTGAATCTCGTTTATTAAATAAATAAAAATATATCAATATTTACTTAAAACATCTTTTTCTTAAATCGCTTTTTCCTTACATCGGAGAGCATTGAGACCTCGATATTTGCATAAATCAGATCCTGCTAAATCGATTTTAACACCAGCTTGCCATGTTTTTCTTAAATCGGAAAGTATTGAAGCTTGCGATGTTTTCTTAAATTGGATCCTGCTAAATCGATTTAGCACCAACCAGCCTGCCATGCATGCAGTCAATACATCTATGTAAATAAATCAGTTTTCCGATGTTAGCTCTGAATCAGTAATTTGTTTTAAATCGAATTAAAGCTAATAGATAAATCAGTTTTTCAGATGTTATCCTTAAATCGGTATAAGACTGATGGTTAAATTGGATTTCCTATGTTTGCTTTAAATCGCGATGTAAATTGCAATTTAAGGCAATGGCTAAATCAAAATTTTCGATGTTAGCTTAAATCGATTTAAGACCAATAGTTAAATCGGATTTCTGATGTAAGCTTTAAATCGATTTAAGGCCCAGGCCTAGTGTGCACTATCTATAAGTGTACAGCATTCTTTTCTTTGGAATCGTGCTGCAATGTTTCAATTTAAGGAAGGTTTCTGTTTTCACAGATTTTATTGTAATATGAAAAATAAAATTCTCAATATTAATAGGTAGAAATAAAATATGAACATAATGAGTTAGCAACAACTTGTGTAAGCTAAAACATTATTTTGTTTAATTAATATTTGGAGGGTGGGAAGGGGTGTATTTAGAGAAGAAAATACACAGAAGATCATGATAGGCAATCTTATGTACAAATGAAATTGTTCCATTTAATATGCAATTTCTGTAGTGGTTACTGTCATATTAACTTTATTTCTACCCCAGTTGTATCCTATTTGTAACTATACCCAAGTAAGCATGCCACAACTCAAATAGAAAAACATATACAATTCTTCAGATAAAGCAGAAAATATAACGATGCTTAACAAATTCACAGGTAATGATTAATTTATTATATTCCACGTTTTTTTTAGTTTAAACAAATTTAAATAGTTCAATAGAATTTTATTCTGTGATAAATTAATATAAGTGTTTGGTAGATGGTTGTTCCCCCACTCCCCTGTTCTTAAAAATTTACAAATTTACAAGGTTATTTTTTTCAAATAATGTTTAATTCATTTTGCTAGTAATCAATATTCAATATATTTTTTCTTCCATACTTTTTTAGTAGTTAATATTCTATGTCTTTTCCAAGTCTAACATGAAGGATTCTGATAAATGATTAATCAGTGTAATATAGGGTGTCAACGATTTTAATCAGTTGATTTAAATCAGCAATTAAATTGTGATTTTAATCAATCGATTAAAAAAAAAATCATTGATTAAAATCAAAAATTTTTTTAACGATTAAAATGTCAAAAAAAAAAAAAAAGTTTTTAAATCTAAAAGAGCTTCAAATAATTATTTCTAAGCTTAATTCCTGAGTATTATAAAAAATTAAAAACATTAAGTTTGTAAAAAGCATTGTTTTTATCCAACATAAAACAATTTCATTTAAAAATGATATTTAAATCTAATATAATTTGCAATGTCATAATTTCCTTTAGGCAATCAATTTATGCATTATTTTATATAAAATAAATATAGCGAATTTCTGCAAATAAAAGAATAAATAGTCAGTGTCTTAGTTTCCCATTCTACTTTTGTAATAATAAATTAATAGCAATCTCAAGTCAAAGAAGAACGAAAAAGTGACATCTGCTCAACAGCTAAATTGTAAATGAATGTATAAGAGAAAAAGAACTAATTGGTATAAAAATGTTAAGCACAGCAAGAGCTTCTTCGGTATAGGTTGAATAAATGTTTTGTTTTTTTTTACTTTGTAACTTATATATACTAAATAAAATTTTTTATTGGAAATTGAAAAGGCAGCAAAACTTTTCTTAAAAAGAAAAAAAAATTGAACCATTGAAAGCTAATAATCCGCACTGAGATGTAATAATGCTGCTATATAAATATTTTGAGAATTTCAGATATAACTGGCTATCCTTATATTTATTCTGTATGTGTGTATGAATGGGTTTAACTCATTTTCATAATTTTTCTCATTGGCATACATATACATGTGTGTAAGTTTAGATTTTGGTGATTAACAGTAATTTTTCTAACTACAAATGCAAAACGAGCTGCAAATAATATTTGTTAGTTTTGTTATTTATTTATGCTACTAACTAATGAAATTACTTAATAGAAGCGTTTCTTTATAATTAATGAAATTACTTATTTGCAGTTTTTATTAATTCCGTAATTACTTTCTGTTTCTTCTAGGCCATTTTTAACAGGTGCCACACCCTGCCTTAAAAAAAAAAAAAAAAAAAAAGTTACATTTATCTGTAGTTTTGGCCAGAGATTTCTAGTAAAAAACTTCGCATTTAACAGTATTTACTAAATTCATGTGCCCAAGATCTTGCAAAAATAATCGAACTTTATTTCTTTAGAAAAGACAGGATATTATTAAAACATGTTATTTAATTGTATTTTTCAATTTGTGATTCATAAAATTATTAAAAATTAAGGACACTTATTTATCATACTAAAAATTATTATTATTTTTTATATCGTTACTAAACACATTACTAATATATTTCCTCATGAAATAGTTCCCTTTTTCTTTCTAATATGAATACTACATTATTAATTATCATTTTAATAATTAAAGCTTAAAAATGTATAATATGTTCCTAATTAGAGAGTTAATTGTTTAATAATTATTAATTTGAATTTAATATTAAATTCAGTTATTAATAATTTTAATAAATGTTAAATATCATTAGTATTTAATAAAGTTTTAGATAATTATTACAATATTAATGTACATAACATTATTGTACGATACTAACTAATGAAACTACTAATTTGCCATTTTTATAATTTCTGTAATTATTAACTAATAATTATAATTTTATTAATTAAAGTGTAAAAACATAGATTATGTTATCAATTAGTGGCTTAATTGTTTTGGAAATCTAAAACTCTTGGTAGCTAAATATTTGAATGCTGGGTAAAAAATCATAAAAATCCGATTTAAATCAAAAAAATCTGATTTAAATTCTAAAAAAAAAATAGATTTTTTATATATTTTTAAAAAAATCATGATTTTTTTAAAACCCTACATAGATGTAAATAGTTTCCTTATTTATGGAACACACCCTAGTGTAATATAGCTTTCAAAATTGGAAATTAAGACATCCTTCATTGCATGCATAGTTTTCGGAATGTTAGAAAATCTTTCTAGGTAAGTTCATTAATGATTTCATGCTAATTAAACCTTTTTTATATATAAAAAATAAGAAAACATTTTGAATTTTTAAAAATTTATTATAAAAATGTCATAACAGCATTTTATTTTACAGTACGTAAAAGATATTTATTAAATAAATTAAAAAAATTTAATTTATGACAAGTAATAGAAATAAATGATATCAAAACTTTGCTTTAGATTGTTTTAAAATTTACTAGTTCTTCAATATTATTCACCTCTTGAATGCATAAATGAATGTCAATGGAAAATTATAATGAATAAAATAACAAATGATCCATTCTTAAAAATCCGAAAGAAAATTTACAACATATGTTCTTGATTTGTAGTATAAGAGAAAAACTCTTCTTTACTCTGTAGAAGTTTCGCTTGATATGTTCACACGTGGAAGGCTTTTAAAGTATTCTGTTGCCTCTAATGCACTTTGGACACACAAGTTATAAACTGGATGGACAGGACACTAAAATGAAATGAAATTTTTCAGGAATTGCTAATTAAAATAAAGAAGAAAAAATAACACAGAGTTCATCATTACCACATTAATGCTCCCATTCTGTGATCCCTATATAAAATCTGTTTTATTAAATTAACCTTACTTGCATCAACCAAACATAGTTTGACAAACTCGAATATGCAATCTGTGAAATTAAGTAAATACAACTTAATAATTTGCTTATTTTTCTCCTGAATACAGTAGACTCCCTCAAATCTGCAACCCTAAAATCCACAAACGCCTAAAATCCGCATATATCACAGATGTAAACAATGAAACTTTCAAAACAGATGTAGGGTCAAAATTACAGACATTTTAAATTTTTATTTCTGTACATATTTTAAACATAATTCTCATTAATATGACTGAACTAGTGGTTTTTCATGAAGGAAGTAAAAATTTATTTCTGAAAAAATTCAAGGTATTGCTGATATCTTTGGTAGTCACAATCTTTTTTACCAAATATATTTATGTATTAATCAAGCTTTTTTAGTTATTAAGTCTGACTACTCCTGAAATAAACTTGGTAAGGTACCTTTATGAGGCAAGTCTCTTTCAATAATTCAAGACAAATGTATCTCACCTTTTATTATGCATATTTAATTATACAATTTATTATTTACACGACCTTTACTTTTAATAATTTAATCATTTTAAAAACTATTACTTTTCTTAATTATTTTAATATTTTAGTATATTGCAAGCATTCATTATAATTTTGATTGCATTATTACATTCAAATTACTGTTTAAATAATGTAAACAAATCAATGGCCAGAAATCCGCAAAGTTCTAAAATCTGCACAACCTCTGGTCCCTGATGTAATATAGGTAGCGTATTTTATGCTAACCCATATTACTATTGATACAAGTAACACATTAGCAGATTTGTTTAAAAGCATGTGGAAGAGCTGTTAGGTTATCAGCCAATATAAGCTAGCCTTTAGATAAAGGATATGCAAGATGTAGACGAAAAGCACTGTGAAAAATAAAATGTCTGTTTCTTGAAAAGATGACAAAGTTATAAAATCCAGCATTTATTGATTCAAAAAGTTCTTCCAGATAAAAAGATGATCGATGATCAAACAGATATAAATAAAGACGAATAATTTTAAATACCATTAACGTCCAGACACTATGGCATGAGATGGAAAAAGCTTAACTATAACTTTAAATAAGACTTTCAATAACATCACTTATTAGTTTCAAGACTGAAAAAATATATTTACCATAAGAACTTCATAACGAACTTAAATATGTTTCGAAATGATATTACTACTTTAATTAAAAACATTTGAGGAAAGCACTGGATACTTTCCCCTTTCATGAGAGGTTCGGGTTAAAACCTTTTAAAACAAGCAAAGACTGAATGAAATCTCTAGCTATTTATACTGTCAATGATCGTACATGTGCTACGACAATGCCCTCAATCTAGAACAATCAGGAATAGTCCATTGCAGAAAAGGGATGATGGGAGTGACGCGATCCGTGACGAAAACGGGCACAATCACGACACCATCTGTGAGCGTATCGGTGTACTACGTCATAAGAGGAAATTTATTTACAGATATAGGATTGTTTTAGAAGTCTATTGTAAATGGCAGTTCGATATTTAAGTTAAAGAACAGATGAAACCAAGTTTAAGTAAAAACGTAACCTGATTAAAAAGGTAAGTTTTACTTTAAAAGATATTTGAATAAAGTATGATTTAATGATTAAATAAAAGAAAAACAACAGATATTAGAAGATATATTGTAAGACTTTAATGAGGCAATGAGACAAAAATAGGTTTAAAGCTTGTTTAGATAATAGTCCCAAGCAGTGCGGATTTGAGGGAGTCCACCGTGTCAATTTTCTTTCTACTTATAAGTATAAAAAAATCTGAAAACAAAAGTTACCGAACTTTATATTGAGAAACTGCACCAGTAGTTATCAATTAATGCTATACATACACTATTCAATAATGTTTTGTGTATACGTATAAGGTGTCCCAAATTAAACTACACATTTCTGAGAGCGCTATAACAAAAACTTCATCAAAAAATCATGAGATTTGGAGAATACTGTAAGGAGCTGCTGAAATTTTTTTTTCTAGAGTAAAAAAAAAAATTAATTATCTAAAATATCTAAAGTTAAAGTACCTATTTCAGTTAGACTTTGGATAATACAAAATAATTACATAATAGCAAATTAAAGCTTGATTTATTTATAATTATTGTACTGTATGCATAAGATATATTAAAATAAATTACTTACAACTACATTTTCAGAGGGTCCTACGACTTTAATTTTTCCAATTCGACCACTAGCGAAATGCTGAGAAACAGATAACCCACTTAAAGCATAACATGTGTGGTAATAATCTTTATTTCTGTAAAATTGATTAATAATAAATTAAAAATAAATAATAAATTAATAAAAAAGTAATATTTTCAGAACATCAAATAGTACTTCCTTTTCATAAGAGTCTTGGTCTTAAGAAAATGCAATTTATTACCAAATAGTATAATCAGTCACGAAAAATGAAATGGTGACTAAGGGTTGAATGAAAGAGGTTTTTAAGACCAAAACTGAATAATTTAAAAAGTTTTTTATGAAATTTCTTCAAAATGGTGGTAATCTGATTCCTTTCATTGTTTCAGATAAAAAAGAAATAACTGATGGCAAACATGTGATAATTCCTCCCAGTATACTCGGAGAGGCTAAAGCTTATGCTAAAGAACAGAACAGTGCTCCCTCTGATTCAAGTAATATATAAGCGCAAAGAAAAAAAAGCAATTTAACAAATTACAATGACCAATTGGAAAATGATTTTTTCAAAGACTAAAAAATCGCACGGAGTTGATCATACATTACGTACACCATGAATTAAACATCAGGCGTCGATGCAGGTTTTTATTTTTGGGGCCCATTTTGTGAAAAGTAAAAGTTATTTTTGTGAATTTTATAATATTTTTGTGAAAAATAATATTTTGTAACGAAAGTTGAAATCCAGTTACTCAAATTTGAACCAAGAATTTACCAACAAAAACTTCTTTAAATCACTGTGCTAAAGTTTTTGTTTTTCATGACCTGATTTTATTTACAAATTACATATTTTAAAACAGTTTTTATGAAAAATAATATTATGAAAGGGGCCTTTTTTGTTAAGTTCATTTTTGTGAAGGGGCCCATTTTATAAAATTTATTTTTGTGAAGAGGCCTATTTTATTAAATAGATTTTCGTGAAAGGGCCCTAAATAGGCCCCAAATTTTGCATGGATCAACCCCTGAACATTAATAGTGTTATTCCACGTAAAAATTGCAAGCGACAAAAATCGCCTGCGACTCATCAAATTTCCTGAAACTTACGTATTATCCAAGCATTTCATTGGCTGTCCGGGAAAAGGCTTTTCCGTCGTCAGATTTCCAATTTTAAATGAAATTTCATTCTTAAACTTCTAAACATCCCACAATATTACTTTTTACACCGTTGTATAGAGAAAAAAATGTACTTTTAAATGCAATTTGTTTGAAAGCTGTATCTCAATTTGTTTCTGAGTTATTAATTTTTTTTTGTAGTTTTTATTACTTTTTTGTCATAGTGGCAACAGAAGTATCCATCTCTGTTGAAAGTAAAGGGAAAGTACAGATTACTGTATAGACCAATCAGAAAACAAATAAAATACAGATTAAACCAATAAAAACCTTCAGATATGCTTTTGATTTTCTACCCTGACGAGAACAATAACCATTTTTCCAAATGGTTAAAAAAGGATAAAAGGACGAAAAAAAAAATAGGTATGTTACTAAAAAATATGTAACGGTATCTTATTAATCTAAAACTTTCTAACCTGAGTCGTGAGTTCTACGCTTTTATTATGGTTATATTTTTCCAGATCTACACTGATCATGACCCCTAGAGCCCAAAACCACCCTCAGTAAAAGACTTTATACATCTATCTATCTATCTATCTATCTATCTATGTATGTATCTATATATATATCACTTTCTTCTGAATACGATAACTTCCACAATTCTGCACCAATCTCTTCCAAACTGATACATAAAATCAAGGGGCATAAAATCTCGGTCAAGTTCGTTAATGGGCAAAATCGGACCAAGGGGATGGAAATAGGGAGGGGTTTTGTGAAAACAGAAAAAACCCCATAACTTCTTAAATTTTGTACATATCGATCAGTTTAAAGTTTTTATTACTCCTAAAAATAGAGCCAAAAATTTATGTATCACAGATTTTTGATAAAGTTAAAAATGGGCTCAAGGGTCGCAAAAAATAGGGTTTTTGGGAGAAAAAAATTCATAACTTCGTCAATTCTCAAGATATCAAATCTAATTAATTTTATCATGAATCTCCTTAACATTATCTACAACTTTTATATTCACAAGTTTTTGACAGGACCAATTCGTACCACAAAAAAAAAAAAAAAAAAATTAAAAACGAAAACAAAAACAAAAAAGGCGTTACAAGAAGAAAAAAATTCATAACTTCGTCAATTCTCAAGACATCAAATCCAATTAATTTTATCATGAATCTCCTTACAATTATCTACAACTTTTATATTCACAAGTTTTTGATAGGACCAATTCGTACCGCAAAAAAAAAATTAAAAACGAAAACAAAAGGGCATTTGAAGAACAAAAAAATCCATAACTCCGTCAATTCAAAAGATATAAAATCCCCATGAATTTATCATATATCTTCTTAATATTATCTATAACATCTATATAGACAAGTTTTGGATAGGACCAATTCTTACAGCAAAAACAAATTAAAAATACATAGCGATTGAAGAAAAAAAATCATCGTAAGGGTGTATTCAAATCCAAACTGCTTATTTTCTGACTCATTTTACAATCCATTTTTACTCTCAAAGGCTTCCAATTGGTACCTTTTCTTACTCAGAAACTATATAATGTACTGTAATGGTCAATTTTTTGATAGAGGCAGAATATATTTTAAAACATGCTGTCAAAGTGGGCCTTTTGAACCGAATTTCCCGAAGCGGATTGTGTTGGAAAAATCATTGTATTAAGGGAGTGTTCAAATCCAAACTGCTTATTTTCTGACTCATTTTTAAATTCATTTTTGCTCTCAAACGCATCCAATTGGTAGATTCGCTTATTCAGAAACTGTATAATGTACCGTAATGATCGATTTTTTGACAGAGGCAGAATATATTTCAAAAAATGATGTCAAAGTGGGCATTTTGAACGGAATTTCTCGAAGAGATTGTGTTAGAAACGAAAAATATTGTCTTACTGAGAAAATAATTGTTTATATATCAAGTTTTAATTAATTGAACGAAAATTAAAAACACAGGTTGCTTATAAATCTCTTCAAAAATCACGTCAACAAGTTTCATGTTTTTCCTATTAAAAATGAATCTGGAGTTATGCCAGAAAATTTCGAGTTGTTGAGCATGGAAAAGTATTTTTTTGAATACCGCCCTAACATGATTGTGATAAAACCAGTTATTATATAAAAATGGAATAAAAACTCGTCAAAAGTGGCCAGATAAAATTGTTAAAGTGGGTTTATCTCTAATCATGATTTGGTTTTTGTTTGTGAAATTAGTATACTTAACTTCGAAATCTACCTCCGCCTGTAGGCCGGCCCGGCAGGGATTTTTTTATTTCTTAATTCTAAAGAGTAGAATCAAAGCCTTTATTGATCCTTGAACTGTTTCAGAAATTGAATATTGAGTAAAAAAAATATCCTCATCATTTGTATTTGTAGAAATCGTTTGTCCAAACCTTTCCATAATAAAATCTTCATGTTGTTTGTTTGTATGACGTCTTATGAAAAGGAAACAGAGGATCAACATTCCGTCATTTTTGACAGGGGTGATATACTAGAATATATATATATATATATATTTGTGTATTCTCTTTGAAGTTTTTCTAAAGTATTTTCCTATGAAATTTTTTTCTTTGCTCGATTTTTTATTAATTATTATTATTATTATTTAGTTGGTCAATTCTGCATGTGTGCATGCATAAATGAGTATCTATATCAGGGATCACCAAAAAAAAATAATCGATATGACATTAAAAGGGTTTGATTTGACCTCAGGGATCAGTTTTATATGCAGACTTAAAATTTTAGTAAAGAAATCATATATCCTAAATGTGCAAATTATTTTTTTGTCAAACTTTCAAGCATAAAAATAATGTATTAAAGACATTGTCACTAAAAAAAACCTCCAAAAAAAAAAAAAAAAGAGGGGAGAGAGACACTTTAGTTAATTTTTTATCTCAGAAAAATGAGTATCAAACAGTAATCTTAAGAAAACAATTAATAATCTTAAGAAAAAATTTACATTTTTCACGTGTTCTAGTATTTGAACAAAAAAAAAAAAGGAAATGACCAAAAATACATAAGCAAATGTGGTAAGCTTATCTAGATGTAAAAAGATTATTATAGTCCATCCATGATAAATTGGCCAATGAATAATGCAAATTTACACAATTTTTACTTTCTTCTATCTCCAATAGAAGAAAGTATTTAAATCAAAATTTTTTTCGACTTCTGGTTTTCGACGGATTTACAAGTTTTAGTGGTCAGATATCCCAAAAAACATGTTTATAGAAAATGTCTGTCTGTCCGTGTGTCTGTCGCCATTGTACCATCAAAAAGTGTATGAAGTTATGCATAGAATTGAACCAAATTTTTATTTTAAGTTTTTGGCTATGGTAAGCAGGTCTTCCCTGAATTTGGAAAACATTCGCCGGTAGGGGGCGCTGTAACAGCGATTTTGAACATTGTACCATCAAAAAGTGTATGAAGTTATGCATAGAATTGAATCAAAAAAATTTTTTAAGTTCTCGGCTATAGCAAGCAGGTCCTTCCCTAATTTAGAAAAAATTCGCCGATAGGGGGCCCTGTAATAGTGATTTTTGTGCCATTTTGAATATTGTACCATCGAGAAATGTATGAAGTTATGCATAGAATTGAACCAAATTTTTTGTGTTTGCTGTTGGTCATGGAACGAAGGTCCTCCCTGAATTTGGAAAAATTCTGCCAGAAGGGGGCGTTATAATTCTGATGTCTGTACGATTTTCATTATTGTACCATCGAAAAGTGTATGAAGTTATACATATAATTGAACCAATTTTTTTGTGCATGTTTCTGGCTGTGGCAAGCAAGCCCTCCCTGAATTTGAAAAAAATCTGCCGGAAGGGGGCACTGTAATAGCGATGTCTGTGTCATTTTCATTATTGTACCATCGAAAACTGTATAAAATTATGCATAGAATTGAACCAATTTTTTTTTTGCGTGTGTAAGGCTATGGTTGGTAGGTCCTCCCTGATCTTGAAAAAATTCTGCCAGAAGGGAGCGCTATAATTGCGATGTCTGCGCCATTTTCATTATTGTACCATCAATAAGTGTATGAAGTTATGCATAGAATTGAACCAAATTTTTTGTGTATGTTTTTTGCTATGGCAAGCAAGTCCTCCCTGAATTTGAAAAAAATCTGCCGGAAGAGGGTGCTGTAATAGCGATGTTTGTGCCATTTTCTTTATTGTACCCTCAAAAAGTATATAAAGTTATGCATACAATTGAACCAAATTTTTTGTGCATAATTTTGGATATGGCCTACAGGTCCTCCTTGAATTTGGAAATATTGCGCGGTAAAGGGGCTCTGTGATAGCAATTTTTGTATACTTTTCTTGATTTGTCGTAGTTCTATTGTCCATCGGCGGCTCGGGCTGCGGCGGGAACTCGCTTCCTGCTAAGCCGGCTATTCGCAAACAGCAGATAACAACAGAATAAGGAAAAACTATTAATTTTAACAAATATCATGATATAGATAAACTCGTTTTTAGTCCGTTTAATTGATTGAAGCAGAAATTTAAGAAGAAAATGAAAGTTGGTATAGTATTGAACTAATAATATTGAAGTATTAATATTCGTAACTACTTTATGAAATATTAAGATGGATAAGATAGAAGAAAGTTTTGGGATTGGTACATCCAGCTAGTTTTTTTCTTTAATTAAAGTGACAGTCAGTACTAGTGACTAGCAGACACAGTTTTAATTAAATAATGCATTTCTTTCACCATATTTATCTGTTAGCCATAGTATTGCAATCTCTTTCAAGATCACCTCACCAGCCAACTTATCATGGACAAACCACACACTATATATTTGAATTTAGAAAAACATACATTATAAAATCTTGGAAAGTGTGAAATTTCAAACTAAAAAACTTAGAAATAAAGTTCTGGTATTCAAAATTATGTTAAAGTTAGAGATCAGAATAGTAGACAAATAGACAAAATTAACTTACTTTCCAGGTTTATCAATAAGACCCCCATGTGGTGCTTGACAATTGATAAGCAAATATTCCTGTAAGGCTTCTTGATTAAAAAGCCAGTTTTCTGAGCTTAGAGTTTCATGGTCTAAAGTTACAATAAAGTTGGATTATTTTAAAATATATATATATATCAAACTTTATGCACAATAATGAAATAAAAATTAAAGGAACCACTGAATAACTTCCATCTAATCAATCAACAGCCCCGCTTTTAAAAAATTTATTAATACAGTAAAGCTTGTGAAAATGGAACTCTGTCTTAGATAGAAAAACTCTATGGTCATGATAGAAGGAATACCATACATGTTAAGATGTGTTATGATGTTGTACGTTTCCCTTCTTTCAATATTTATAATTAATTATTAATTTATTTATTCATTATTTGTCTATCCAAATCAAAACTTAAAAATGTCATATAAAACATTTATATTTCGTAATTCAAAAATAATATTTATTTATAAAAAATATTCATTAAATAATTCATTTACTTATAAAAATATTCATTAAATAATTCATTTACTTATCATTTCAGATTTCAGCCGTGTAAAAAAAAAAAAAAAATATCCATAAAAGGACTGTCAGAAAAATATCGCAATCATTATCTAAGTAAAAAAAAAATCACATTCTAAATTTTATTAAATATTAATTATTTTCATTTCAAAATATATTTATTGAATCAAAATAAATATTTTCTTTCAACAGCCAAAATTTCCTCAATTTTTGACTAGAAGTTCACTAGTTATGTGGAAAAAAATATTTTCTCACTTAAATTCCCCACCCTCTATTTTCTACATGCTGGCTTTTTACCTTCTTCTCCATCACAAAACAACATCTTTAAATCACGTAATTTGTCCTTGGTCCTCCATCTTGGATCAAAGTAATGCATGCCTGTTACAGAGTTCAGCGATCACTACATCGGTTGCCACTAACAAATAGTGCAGTTTTGAAGTACTAATATTGCGATTGCTGGCTGTTTTCAGGCTGGCTACGAATGATCGGCAATGTGAGAGCAAGATTTAGACAGTTTTCATTGGTTGGTTCGTAGCAAGCGTCCTTCATAATGTATTTTTCACATATGGGTTCTATCTCTCAGCTGTCAGTGTTTGAAAGGCAACGATGTGAACAGCACACGTTAGAGTGAGTAGAACTGTTGGTCCTGCTTTACACTATTCGGGGGCCAGTTTTCTAAAGACCTCAATGTTAGCATGATATGTCCTTCCTTGTCTCCAGCTTCTTCTGATCTACTGAATATAATATTTACCGATCCACCAGTTTCTTATAAATGATTTCATAGTCAATATGGTTTATAAACTGTTATTCATTTTATAACAGCCTAGAGTTATCTTAAAATGACTTTGTAGCAGATATTCTCATCAAAGTTTCCAATGACAGAAAATGGAATTAATATTCTTCATTTGATATACAAAAAATTTCATTGGTCATGTATTATTAATTTATATAACAGAATTTGGTTATTCCTATCGACTGTTTCTTCTGAGAAGTGTTAAAAGCGAATCATCATTTATAAATATCGTTCTCAGAGGAGATCTGCAAAATCTTAATTTCTATTACTCTGATATCAACGCTTCAAATTTTGCTGCAATACTTAATTTATTATCCATTAAGAATAAACTCAACATGACTGTTCTCCATTACTACTAATGAAAAACATTAATCTATATATATATATATATTATTTATTTATTTTTTTTTTTTACATTGTTGTAATTGTAAAGCATGTTGAATCTTCAAGATCACAGAATAACTTTAACCGTTAATAAGTGATAACAGATAATAGTACTTAAATATTCAATTGTTGGATTTTTTTTACAAACAATTGATGTGAAATATATTTTAATATGCATAACCTGTTTAATTACATCTTAATATAAAGTATTTGTTATTTATGAAGTAAAAAGTTAGACAAATGATAATTTTACACTGCTTGTTGGCCAACAGAAAAATGTGTTGCATGTATCAGTGATCTTACGTCTTGTTGTACCATCTTGAAATACAAATTTGTGTTCAATCAACTATGGATTTTTTTTTTAATAAGTTTCTTCTATATGGGCGAGTGAATTTCTTGATTTTATTTTTTCAGCTTAACAAATTTCAATATTGGCAACTTTAAATAAATATTGGAAGTATCTCATACATTATTATTTTGAATATTATTTGTTTAAATTTAATTCACAAAGTTATTAAATTAAAAGTTCTGATTTCATAGTTGTCATGTGATGTCATTAACTACCCCACTATACATCACAGTCTTAGTGTAGTGACAGAGCTATTATTTTGAGTACGATTTTCTAAATTTAAGTAATGGCTTTTCCCAGTAATTATTATGTATTTATTTAAATAATTCTGAATTTTCTTTGCTACTTTATCTATATCTCCGACATTACATTATATATAAGATGGAAAGTCATCTAAAATGGAATTTTTTTCTGGGTCCTAGTGTTTTCATTTTCACTGGATTTACTGTATGATGAGACTAATTTATTTCATTTATTTAAAATGCTATCATTTTTATGTGGAGTATTAAAATGTACTGTTAAATTCCTTTTCTGTTTCTGAAAAAGTGAAAAATCTGTAGATGTATATATATATATACCGGGTGGTTATAAAATAAGTATCCCTATTTGAAGCTATCTGTAGCTTGAAGGAATAACAAGAATGAAACCAAAATCGGTACACATACTATTCAAGAAGGGGGAAGAAGAATGGAACAATAAAAAAAGATAGTTACAATAATCGCAGGGCTCCCAACACATTTTAGTCCCCAAAAAGGGGGAAAGGGGACCATTTTTATTTAAAAAGGGGACTTTGGGGGACCATTTTTATTTAAAAAGGGGACTTTGGGGGACCATTTTTATTCAAAAGGGGGACTTTGGGGGACCATTTTTATTAAAAAAGGAGACTAAAAAATAATCATGAGTAAAAACATTGCACTAATTTTCCTGAATATGCTAGTAAATTTTTAAAATCACCTCAGAAAATATGTTAGAAGGTTATCTTTATAAGATGTCATTAAACAATGTACACAGTTTTATAGAAACACATTTAAATATCCTACTGTAAGAATATAGAAAGTATTCAATATTTCGGCATTTACCTTGATAATTCTCTTTAAAGGTAAAAAATAATGATCAGTGAATAAAAAGAGCACAGCATAATAACGAAGCCTGTTGAACATTAAAATTGGATTAAGATATATATTATTAATTATTATCCTCAAACATAAAATTTAGTTTCTTTCTACACAATAGAAGCTAGGATAAGCTATGATGTTCATAGGAAAAAGCCTAGTATGGCAAAGCTCCATGGGGAGTGATCAAAACCAATATTGGATCATCAGTTATTCATAATCATCTTACACATCAAATCTGGTGAAATTTAATCCCAACCATATCGTGATCTGGCTTTCACAGAAATTATTAAAATTGCAACCTAGTAGTGCCTGTCACCTGTCACGTAATACACCAAAATCTAATCAGTGCCAATTTATGTCAAGGATTAAATGAATCTGAAGTTAATGGAATTTCACCCTAACGATGCTAAGGTATAATTATCAAGTAAATTGTGAAAAATGTAACATAGCAATGCCACCTGTTGGGCCATATATACCAAAACCTAATCAGCATCAATGGTGCTAAAGTCTAATTAAATATGCATTTGATGCTTTAGATTTGAGATAGAGTAGCTACAAATTTTGTATCACAAATAGAGAGAGATTTTTCAAAAATAGTCAAATCGTATTGAAGGTCAATCTAAAACATGTAAATCCATCAAAAAAATGGAAAAAAGTTTCATGATTCCAATACCTTCTTCTGATAAAATAGGCGACTCTGCCCCCTACAAGCTATGCTCGACAAATTCCGTTCAGACACTGAAGACTCTAAAAACACGCTAATTTGATCCACTTTAAAATGATTGTGGAAGATTTGAATAATAATTAAACAACTAGTGATAATCTCACTATAAACAGATTTCCATTCATTTCAATTTTACTGAGGGATTTTAAGATATAATCAGCTACTGTTCAGACATTTAATGGCTGTTTTCGTGATTGATTAAATAAGATCAGTAAACAGCATTTGAAAATCAGCCTATATAAAATGAAAAAATCAAACAGAGTCGTTGACTTTTGGAATTTTTTAAACAACATTATAAGAAAATTGTCTTAAATAACACATTTTAAATATATCGTTTTAAATCTGACGTAATTTTCACCAAAAATTTATTTCTCTCTTTAACATTCATGTGAAAATACATTTGTTGTTTGAAAGGGAGAATTATTATTTGCACTGTCTTAGAATTGACAACAACAGTTAAAAAGATCACCACAAAATATGAAATAAATCTCTCGTGTAAATATATTTTTTAATTTAAGCTGTTTGGCAAT
This sequence comes from Maratus speciosus, assembly GCA_963932465.1. Classification (NCBI taxonomy): domain Eukaryota; kingdom Metazoa; phylum Arthropoda; class Arachnida; order Araneae; family Salticidae; genus Maratus; species Maratus speciosus. The sequence goes on along the minus strand of OZ010786.1, from coordinate 106,147,990 downwards.
ATTATTATTTGTGCATTTTAAATGTTATGTAATTTCTCCTATTTATTGTTTTTAACTCGCATATATTAATGTTAATTTTTAAAACTTTTCTTTCTTTTTTAATATTTCCGTGTAAATACAATTTTTGTGACGAAATTTTAAATATTTTCCTGCTTTTAAAACGTGATCATTGAATTCTTATTTTAAAGTTTTATTTCTATTGGCGTTGTTTTTACAATTGGCAACAATTTAAAATAACAACTTTATCTAAATGTGAATAAAAATATTTCTTAAAATGATGAATATTGAAAAAAAAAATATCAGTCAAAAAATAAAATAAATGCAGTCTGTGTACCACAGGCTTGTAATGTATATCCTTAGAAAAAAGGATTAAATTCCTATGCATAGCTTTTGTTCAGCTATAAAACTTTGTTAATGGAATGATTTTGACCAACTTTAACATTGAATAGCTCTTAAAAAGGATTCTTCGATTTAAAAACTGCTTGCACCAGCGTGTTTATCAATCATTTATGTATAATATGAGTACTACCAATGCTCATAACTGCAGTGGTGGTAACAGAGTTAGTTACTTTTTTTTTATTTTTTTTAAGACTATAGAAATATAGACTGAAGAGAGCCTAAAGGGGGAAAAAAACCAAGAAGACATTGTAATTAAGAGTTCCTTTAATAGATTGGATATACTTCTCCATCAAAATTGAAAACAAAACTACATCTATAATAATAAAGTTAAAAGTTTGCGTACTAAAGAGATTGTTGCACGTAGAGCTACAAGATTTGGCAGGAAGATACCACCTGTATATCTAAATTAGTTTTTGGATTTTTTTTTATTACATTTTTTTATGAGAGTTTTATTTTTTAGCCTAATGTAATAATTTTTTTCCCTATTTTCAATAAAGTTTATTCGAAATTTGTACAACATTTTAAAAATCTTTCAGAAATTTTTAATGTGAATTTCAGCCTTTTTTTGCATTCTGCGGCAATTTTTTGACATTCATAAAAGAAATTCGGTTTCAAACTTTTAGCCCAAATGTAATAAATTTTGTCCTAATATGATTGCGTCGTCTTCAATTTTTAACTAATTTCAGCCTTTTTTTTTGTACTTATATATGTGTGTTCTGCAACGATTCTTTCCACATTAGAATCCGGTTTCAATGTTTTAGCTCAATATAGTAAATGTTGTCCTCCTTTTAATGAAGTTTATTCAGAATTTGTACAGCAATTTTCGAATTTTTATGCAATTTTTTAATTCTTAAAAAGAATCCAGTTTCAATATTTTAGCCCAGTTTAATAAATTTTGTCATATTTTGAATACAATTTATCCAGAATTGGTACAGCATCTTTGAATTTTTTTTTTTTATGCAGTTTGAGATTTTTTTTTTTTTTTTTTTTTTCATTTTGCGATAATTCTTTAAACATTCGGTTTCAAAAACTGGTCATGTGAGTAACAGGTGTAGACAAGTATCTAAGACAAGTATCCTTGATAAATGGAAAGTGGGTAATAATAGAAAAGTCTCCCCTACATTTTGTTTTGTGGAGGATAAATAGGAGAATTCTGACTATTTCGTATTGTTTCCAAGAACATAAAAAAGTATTTTTCTTTTTATGATGTAATAAGCTGTTAGCAGGGCCGGCACAATATTGCACAAGGAGGTTGAAGTAATTTTTTTTATTTTGCAGTGTTTTTTTTCAGTCACAAAAAGGGGACTAGGGGGACCAAAATGCATAAAAGGGGACTAAAGGGGACCATTTTTTAAAAAGGGGACTTTGGGGGGAAAAAGAGGACCATTTGGGAGCCCTGTAATCGGCAACAGATGGCGCTATGGGTCCTGTTGGTGCAAACGCCGTTGTAATCATTAGTAAAATCAAAACGTGGTCATTTCTGCCATTAATGTTGTATGACATGGCTCTCAGTTTACCAGATCGCGCTTTAATTTTAAAACTATTCTACGTTAACAGTGCAAACAGTGCAGCTGCTTTACGTGAATTTAGGCGTGTGAAAGGAATGCGTAAAGGAAAAGATCCTTTGACACCGTGTGCAGTGAGAAGAATGGTAAAAAAATTCGAGGAGACTGGATCATTTACTGTAAAATGTGGAAGAGTGAGGAAACCAGTACCTCTCCGCATTCAAGAAGAAATTGCTACTGCGATTGTGGAGCCATCAGGGACTCCGGAAGCTGGTCCTAGTGCCCGTGGAGTTGCCCGAAATTTGGATATTCCATATGCTACTGTTCAAAAAGTCCTACGAAAGGTAATCCAATTTTATCCGTATAAAATTAGTTGTCATCAACAATTGTTACCAGGTGACGCGCAGCAGACTGGATTTTGCTTTAACGTTTTTAGCACGAATGGAGGTGGATGATGTCTTCCCATGGAAGATTTTATGGGGGATGAAGCCCATTTTCATATGAATCGGACAGTCAATACGCAGAACTGTAGCATATGGGCTTTGGAGCCACGAACTGTTATTCACGAAATACCCTCCACTCTCCAAAAGTCACTGTGTGGTGTGGCTTTAATGCAAGATGACCAACAGGCCCTGTAACGTGTTCGGTTACTGCACAAAGATACCTGCGCATGTTACAAACTTTTGTAGTTCCTCAACTGCAGCAAAGACAGTGCCTGTCTGAAACAATTTTTATGCAAGATGGAGCACCGCCCCATATTGCATGAGCAGTACAACATTTGTTACGGCAACATTTCACAGATTATAGAGTAATAAGCCGGTATTTTCGTATGACGTGGCCTTCTCGATCCCCTGATCTGACGACATGTGATTTTTGGCTTTGGGGGCACTTAAAGCCTATTGTGCACCATGGAGGTGTCGCAAACCTCAATAACTTAAAAGATCACAACATGTGCAAAACATCACTCCTGATGTGTTGCATTCCGCAGTTGAGCACGTCCTCCACCGCCTGGATTGTGTCTTGCAGCACAATGGTCATGTGGAACCTGAACTTGATCGACACCGCCATGCGAAATCTTAACCCCATTCACTGTGAAAATTTTCAATAAATTAGGTATGCCATCCGGTTTCATGCCTTAATTCTTTGTTCTTGTATTGCACATTACATTTCAAACACAAAAGCACCATCTGTTGGCGATTATTGCAATTATTTTTTTTATTGTTCCAGTCTTCTTCCCCCTTCTCAAATAGTATGTGTACAAATTTTGGCTTCATTCGGGTTATTCCTTCAAGCTACAGACAGCTCCAAATAGGGATACTTATTTTATAACCACCCGGTATATATATATACATAAAACAAGTGTTCTGTATAGTGATATTGCTCTAGTAAACTGGTCTGTGCAGAGAGGGGCCCTGGAAAATGACTCTGACTTTCTCCCTCACCCCCAGATAAACACCCATAACTCTATTAAATTATTGATAGGTTCTACTATTATTTATCCAGAGAATTTGGAAATTGTTGAACCTCAAGATATTTATTTCATGGCTAATGATTGCTTGATGCCCCATATTACTTAATGAGATTTTTTGTTTTCATGCTAAACATTTTGCAGATATACACACTTTTAGCATCAGGATGAAATTTTTTATCATGTCACACACAGATAAATACAGATTGCTTAGACATAATATTGTAATATAGGAAATACAATTGTTTTCTTCCCCTTATAAAGTAATATGTACATCTGACCTGTAACTAACCAAATTTAAGGATTATAAATAGTCTATAAATTAAGCTAACAAATGTTCAGTTTTCAAACAAAGATAAATGAACAAATTTGATCACCTCAGCAAACCTGCAAAAACTGTAGAAAGATTCAGTGATGGTATTGAAAATCTCTGAGTTACAAGGTAGAACTGAAAGGGGGCAGACAAAAAGAATTGTATGAGAAGTTGAAATACCCTTTACAATACTTATAAAAGGCAAATTTAGAATTTCCTGGCATTGCAATTTCAGATCCGATTAGTTTTATATAATCAGAAAATCTTCCTGAATTTTTTTTAGAAGTTTTAAATTTCTTTGACTTTTCTCAAAAATTTCAAATTTCCCTGATTTTCCGCAGGAATTCTAAAATTCCCTGACTTCTTCAAACTTTTCTCGTTTTTCCAGGTTATCCAGGTAACAGGGGCGCCATTTCATAATTTTCTTGGGGGGGGGGGGGGGGCAAAGATTTTTTTGAGGGAAGTTATATAGCTAAGGGTAATATCCAAGCATCTACCCCCCCCCCCCCCGAACGAAAAACGTAAACTGAATCATGCTTACAAAAACAGTAAAAACTTTGAATATGGAAATTCAAGAATCAGTGAAATATTTCGTTTTAAACAGGTTTTCGTCTTAGCAGGTAAAATTTCAATATATTGAATATGAAAAATTTCTTTTTAAGCAGGATTCTATTATAGGTTCCATTTTTACAGGTATCCTCAAAGATTGTTAAACCATCCACTCTATAGTATGTAGCTCTGAAAAGAGATGCATTACAGTTAAATTTGTGAAAATGAAGCCTGTCTATAACAGAATTCTTTCTCAAAGGGAGAAAAAAATCGAATTTCAATGAAAAAACGTCATACAATTATACTTGCTAAGACAGAGCATCTGTCTAAAATAGAATTTTTTCCTAGTCCCTAGACTTCTTTTTTTCAGGTTTTACTACATGGGTGCCATTTCAAGAGTTTCCTGGTGAAGGACAAGGAAAATTTTTCTTTAAGGAACAGGAAACGTGCAGAATTGCACAAATCTCTCAGAAAAAGGGAAAATCCCGCACAATAAAAAAAATCTCTGCGCGATTTTGTCTCCTTAACTTCTTTCACAGACATGTGATTATTCTGCGAATTTTTTTTTTTTTTTTTTTTTTTTCATGAAAGTCCACGATTTTTTTTTATTTTGAATTCCGCAAAATCAATTCGTCAATGGATCACAGAAAAAAATCGCGAATTTTGCAAATTTTGAAAAAAAAAAAAAAAAAAAATCATTGCGGGAAAAAAAGTCACTAATTTCTCCAACCGACCGTGGAAAATATTGCTACTTTCACCAGAGATCGCAAAAAGAAATGCAGATTTCATCAAATGCTGTACAAACTAAAATCTCAAATTTTGTAAAAGGATTGCGAAAAAAATAGCGAATTTCGTCAAAAGATTGCTCAAAAAGTCACGAACATTTATTCAAACAATCGAGGGGAATTTCGTCAAGCGATCGTGAAATAAGATATGAAATTTCGTGTAACTATCGCGCAAAAAATGACAAATATTATTAGTTGGTGGTAGGAAAAAATAACCAGGAATTTTAACAAATGATCGTGAAAAAGAATCGCGAATTTTATCAAAAGATCGCAGAAACAACTATGGAATTTTGTCAGTTGGTCACGGAAAAATATTGTGAATTTCACAAATAGTTGCGAGAACAAAAAAACAATTTCGATAACGGTTGCAGAAAAAAAAATTCGTGAATTCCATGAAACGGTCGTGGAAAAAATCGCAAATTTCGTCAGATGATCGTGAAAAAAGAAGCATGAAATTCAATCAGTCATGAGATAATCAGCCCTCGAACGTCATGAATAAGTCACGAAATTTGCAATTTTTGGATCTATAGTTAATATAATTTTCATTAGTGGTTTTTTGCAAGTAAAATTAAGGCAAAGCATTAATTGTTTCGCATTGCGTTTTTACTATTATGAGGTGGGTTCGTGTCAGGGGTGTAGCTACAAACTTTTTTCGTTGGGGTGGGGGGGGAGAGTTCAAAATTTTCCCAACGTGAAAAAATTGCTCTACTTTTCAACTAAAACGATATGTTCAATGTGTGTTTAATGATAATGATACTTATACGCAAAAAAAAGAAAAACAATTATTTCCAAAGAAAAATGCTGAAACTAAAAACATAAAAATTATAATTGGTTGATTTAATGAAAGTTTTTGTCTTCAATTGCGTACAAGTCATAATTGTACTTCATATGAAAATAGCCTCATATTTTTAGATTTTTGAGAAAGGAACAAAGTTTTGAAGGAAATGTATTAGAGACACTGTTGATGGACTACAGTAGAGAAATTCAAGTCTGGTAAATGTAAGATATTTTCGTAGCAGAGAGAAACATGAGAAATTGAGTCTGGCTGCCTTTTGTATTTCTTTTGAAAGTTTAACTATTTTACTATTACAGAACTCAGGAAAGCAGTCAGCAAAACAATAAAGAATTCTTTTTTTTTTTTTTTTACTTTTTATTTAAGAAAAAGAAAAAGTGTTTCAAAAATCTATAATTTCCCAACTTCACATATATTGGTGGGGGGGGGGGAGGCTCCCCCTCCATAACCCCCCATCGTGACACCTCTGGTTCGTGTTAATACTATTTTTCAAAGAATCCTGAATATTTTTCAGATGAAAAAGGTACATATTTGAACATTAATGAATACTATATATATATCTTCATTTTTCTACATAAAAGGTAAAGTTTATATTAAAGATATAATTGTAGACTTCTTTTACAATAATTGTATTAAAATATGGATTCATTTTCTTTCATTTCGGGTCGGGTTGCCATTCAATGTAAATCTTTTTAGCTGTTTACGTATTTACATGAAATTAAAGTCCTATGGCAAGATAGGCTGATGTATTTTCTTCGTTGTGAAGGAGGTACACTAAGTTTTTCAGATTGTGCTTTATCTCTTTTGGTCAGAGTCGGAATGACCTGGGTTTTAACAAGGAAGCCCTGAATATTTTTCAAATGAAAAACTATAGATTTGACTATTAATGGTGGCCCATAGTAATAACCCATGTGTTCATTTCTGTACATAAGGGATAAAATTATAGAATACTTTATTATAAAGGTGTTAAAATACAGAGTAATTTTCTTTTACTTTGGTATTTGGTCGAAGTCTGTCGGTTTATGGGTTAAAAAAATTGTTTTGTCGGGTGGGCGCAGACTCCATTCCTAGGCATTGAAGAATTTTGCGAGTGTACCATATATAATATGATTTAATAAAGCAAACAATTAAATAATTTGGTAACATTGCAAGGATTGCAGTAAATATAATGTGACACTAATAATCCAAAAAAGTCACATAATTAAGAACTTGAATTATACTCGCCCCTTCATCCCCCCCCCCCATCCCCCCTGCAAAAAAACTATCTGAAAAAACTCTACCTCTGTATTTCAAGCCAAGAGGGACTAGTTTTCCTAGGATCCAGTTGTACACAGCTGAGAAGCAACTGATAAAAGAAAATGTCTGTCATGTATTTTTTAAATTAGCCAAAGTACAATATATGTCTAACCTTAAGAAAGTTCGAATAGGAAATTTTTTTTATAATTATTAATTTCTATGCATAAAGTATTTATTTAATGCAGATTTTTTATTGCAACAAAATCTGATTAATTATTTTAGCATTTGAGCACTTTTTTTTTTTTTGGTCTGACAATTGATGGTTGATATATTTTCTAAAAAATCAAATTCCTTGGTGGGTGTGAGGGGGGCTATTGCCCCCCTCAAATGGCGGCTCTGCCAGGTAACTAGACGTCCTGAAGTTAGATCAGATTATTTGTTCCAAGGAAGGCAAAAAAAAAAAAACTCTTTACTTCAGATGTTAAATTTAGAGCAATCTGCTTTGCAGAAAAATATGGCAAATCAGCCATTGGAGGAGAATTTGGTGTAAATGAATCCCTTGTTTGATCCCAGTATAAATAAAAAAATGAATTTAACATAGCAAATAAAAGTATGATAAACTTCCATGGTCCCAAATCTGGAAAATTCTCTGAAATAGAAGAAGAACTTATAAAATACTGTTTGTTTTCGGAAAGCAAAACCCTCATGCTTTTGCGCATATGTCAGGTCTACTTTGATTTTATCAAAATAAGGGTGATCAGAGTTTGTTTAGCTGCGTTTTTTAAGAATGAGCTTTTAGGGAAATAATATCAAATTATGTGAAAATGTTTTGTAGTTAATATTTATAAAAAATTAAAACATTTAAAAAATTTGAAAAGTTACACAGCATTTTTGCTTTTCATGATGCAAAATAAAATGAATTTTTATTTATTTTTTTGAAATTTTTCTTACGAATTACATTAAAAAGTTTAGCTGTTAAAATATACCTTTAAATGCTATTCTCCTCGTCCTCATCTGCTGAAAGTGTAGCTTCACTATCTCCTGAAAGAGTGGCTTCATTATCATAGTCAGTGTCACTTTCATCAGTGTCTGTTAATGAAATTTTCAGGGATTCAGATATTTCTTCGATAATAGAGTCTTTTTCCCAATAATTTAAGATTTTGAACATGATTGCCATAAGATTGCCACCTGTTGCTGGACATTTTATTTATGGCCTCTTTTGTCTCTCTGAGTAGTTTACTCCTATTCATATCACCTGTAGAATTCATGCTCCAAATTTCTCTTTTCAGGTCTGACCAAATATACTCAATTGCGTTAAAGTCATAATGGTAGAGAGGGAGGCGAAGTACTCGAGAGCCATGCTCTTGTAGTAGTTGATCAAGTTTATAAGTTTTAAGTGTGGGAGTATTTAACTTTACAAATTCTAACAATTCCACTCTTAACACATCTAAGGAATGAATAATTGATTTTGCTGCAAGCCAATCTAAAATTTCACTTTTGCGGCTGTTGGGATTTTGACGATCTTCACGGTATGATCGGGTGCATTATCAATGACAAGTGTAGCATTTTCTGGCAAATTGGGTATTATTTTTTTTCGTGTCCCTTTCTCAAAAATATTACAGTTCATTTGCCCATGTTGTCTGCTCTTTTGTTGCATTAGCTTTATAGATCAACTTTGTGTTCGGCAAAAATGCTGAACACACAGCATGATAATACATCGTGAAGCATTTCCTGTTTGGAGTATTCCATCCACTTCTAATGATTGCCAACATTTACTGAAAGTTAAATTACTATCCACACAGGTTTTATTAATATAAATTATAGATCTACTACCTTCTGTACAATATCTTGTCATATTTCTTAAAAATTGGATTCTCGAGAATAATATCTTCTCGTTCCAATAGTGTTTCTCTTTTGTTTTGGCATCTTTTCCACTCAAATCCAATTTTATGGAGCAATTGACGCAAAGTTTCTTTATTCCAATTAAAATTGATTGTTTTTTTTAAGGCAGGGAGCAATTTATTCAAAGAAGGGATTGTTTTCTCCTTGACATAAAAATCGTGTACAGTTTGTCTAATAATGCTGCAATTGAATTCATCTATAGCTGTTTTTTCAAAGACATCCTTTTTAATTCTTTTTGTAGGTGAACTAAAAACAGTTAATCTCCTGCTTCTTGGTGAATCTTTTTAATAGCACTACTAGAAACCACAGCAATTTGACTGGCTCATTTTGTAGAATAAGCTATTGGAACAATTAATTCTCCTTTTTCTGCTTCTTGATCACAAAATTGAATGGCATTATATTAAATCTTCTTACTACCACTGCTGAAATATTTATTTCCAATCGAACTAGCCATTTGAACACTAAATATAGAAGTTTTAATTTGAATTTAAACAAGATATTAATAGAATTTTAAACTTTGATCAAAAGTAAAAAATAACAAACAAGTGAGTGCCAATCTTAGTGACAACATACAAATGAACACCGAAGTAGAACTTTGGAAAATACCCATCTCAGCGTAACACCCTTTTGGATAGTAGTACCAGAGTGCTAGGCACAGCTTTAAAAAACTAACAATATCTCAGGATAATTTGAAATGATTGTTGTGCTGTATTATTGAAAATGATGAAACTATTTTAAACAAATTCAGATTTTTTTTTAATATTAATTATTTTATTAAAGCATTATAACTATCTTCAAGAGAAACATTTCTTTAATTGCACCCCCCTCTCCAACTCCCAAAAAATTTTAACATAAATAAATACAGTATGGGACCCATTATCCGGAAACCCCGTATCCGGAATGCAGAGTGATAACTGAAAAATAATGTTTCATTTCAAAAACGCAAAATCGGGCAATATTTTTTAATGGTGTTAATGAGCATGAAGTTGAAGACTTTAAAATTTAAAAAGAGAAAGAAATTATTACAGATCTGCTGGACTAAGCTAAAGAACTTGCATGTTCTGAAGCTCAATTGTTGGATAAAGAACAAGTAGAAGATTGTCTAATTGCTGATGACGATACTCAAGTGATCAGATGACTGGCAGTAAGATTTGGGACATAATGCCAAGGGATATATCTAATGGAAGTGAAGATGATGACAAGCAGGATGAGGTGGTAAAACGATTTCAAATGAGCTATTAATATTTTTCAATTGAACAACAGATTTGTGGAATGCTACAAACAAGCTACTCCCACAAACAGTGTATTGTGCCAGTATACAGAAGCAATTAGTGCAAAAGACATACTATAAGCAACTAAGCTTAATAAAAATGCTCTAAAAAAAAAAAAAAAAAAGAAATCAAAGGATTCAGCTTTCTTCTTATATGCTAATGTAATTTTCTTTTTTATTTGAATTGTAATTTAGATGGGTTTTTTTTTATTTTGTGTAAATAAGTTATTAACTAATTTATAATTATGTATTTTCATATATTATTCATATTTTATACATTTAATACCGTTATTTTATACTATTCTTAACATTTATAGTAAAGTGTTCCAAATTATGGAAAAACCCCTTATCCAGAATATCTCAGGTTCCAAGCATTCTGGATAACGGATCCTATACTGTACTTTAAAAAGTCTGCATATTTTACACACATAGCCCTACTTTTGACACTAAAGAAATGGAAAAAAATGTGTTAAAATATGCAAGTAAATGTGGTATATTATAGATCAAAGCAAAAAGTAAGTGCTGGTAAGCATAACATAAAACAATAATTCCATTACACAAAATTTTATTTGTTCAGTAAAATATTCATTGCCATAAAAAACAATTTTCTATTTAAAGAAAAAAAAAAACATTTTTGTCATGTAATTATAATTTGCTGATTTTTAGAAACATATCTTCTGATAGTCAATTAATTTTTCATTATTATAATTCTTTTATTTGTTGCTGTTTTAAACGGCATTATTAGGGCAAAAGTTTATTTATTAAAGGGGGAAAAAAAAAGAGTACTTTTTTAAAAAATTAGATATATTTTTCATTTTAGTTCTTTTATTTCAGTCAGTATTATCCTACTGTCTAGCAAGCATAAATTCATACAGCAACAAAGAAAAGAAAACCCCATAAGCTTTCATTCATAATATTAACTGAATTATGATGTAATCATTCTAACATACATAATACCATTTCTAAAAACAATGCTTCAGAATTTCATGCTTATATATATATATACTTTTTATGCAAAAGGCATAGGCGTAGCGTCGGGGGGGCACGGGGGGGCACGTGCCCCCCCAACCTTCTGTACCCCGGGCGCCAGAACAGAAAGCGTAGGGGGCGCCAAATGAAGTTTTTTTTGTCTTTACATACAAAAATGTATATGTATATATATCGAATTTGCATAAAAATGTCTCGCAGCCGGAAAATCCAAAAGAAAAACTGAACCAAATGCATTAAAATTTACAAATAATGTAAAAAGATTCATCTATAATAAGAAGACTACAAATAGGAAAATCGCTAACATTTTCCAAGGCCAATAGGTCAGTGTCTACTCCTCTCTTTTGTGTAAAACTGTCCCTCGCCGATAACCGATCTTGGAGGGGGGGGGGGGGGGGTGCAGAGTCATGTGCCCCGGACGTCAGAACGAAAGGCGAAAAGGGCGCTAAATGAAGATTTTGTTTGAATGTGACTACTTTTCTGTTGAAAAGATACCATGAAGGCTGTTCTATTCTTTTTGGAGCTTTCTTTTTTCCCGTCTTGCTATGGGCGCGACGTCAAATGATTGTCCGGTACCATAAAAATAAATGGGAGAAGGAGTCGGGGTTTGAAATTATGGGGGGGGGGGGGGCAGAGAGGGCATGTGTTCTGGGCGCCTCACGCAGGGAACGTCAGATGAAAATTTGGTTTGCCGTTTTATACAATATATATATATATGCGTGTGAAATTTGTGTAAAAAATATTTTCTACCCGAAAAGGTCAAAAAGAAAAGCTTAGTACAGTGCATTAAAAATGTCAAATAGATAAAAAGATTCGCGTACAAGACAGAAAATGAATAACCCCATTCTTTTTTTTATAATTACTTTTTACTTGCATATCACCATATCTGTCCTTAGAGGAAGCGAGGACAGGTGACCGACTGTTACAATAAAAACCAAGCGGTCGAAAATTCACAAAATAAAAAGTAAAAACTGAATAATTTTGTTGTTGTTGTTTTGAGTCAGACATAAATTTGAAAATTAGCATTAAGTTCAGGAAAGTATCTAGACATATCAGTCTATAAATAAGAAGAGTGGTATAAGTGATAATTCCGAAAAAGTTATGTAGATAGTACAGGAAGATATTTTACAAAACTGGAATTCATTTTTATACCTACAGTAAATCCTGATTTTTTAGTTCCTAAAACAATGTGACTCATATCACTATGACATTAAAGTGCCCCAAATGTTATAATTTGTAATGCTACAACAACAGTAAAATCTCGAAAAATGAAATCCGTCTATAATGGAGTCGTGTCTTAAATGAAAAAACTACATGGTTCCAACAGAAAGAATACCAACAGTTATACCTCCTAAGACGGAAACCTGTATAAAGCGGAATGATTTCCGCTTCCTTTCGATTTTTTCCCCAGGTTTTAATGAATAAATATTTGATAAAGCTGGTTATATATTTCAATATTATGTATTTTATTGTTACACATTTTAAATTTTAAAGTAAGTCCGCTACTAGAAACGTTCGTAAATTTCTCTTTGTAAATTTACTTTGCAGAGGAAAGGGGTGGGGGCGCCAAAATCGACGTTTTCCCCGGGTGAAAATATAGCTAGTTTCGGCCCTGGAAGGAGTGCCAAAAGTAAAATGTTTTAGTAAAGTCTTTTAAAAGAAAAAAAAAAGTATAGCATTTGCAGTGGTACAGTAAAAAAAAATCTCACAGGGCGCGATCATGGCTAATAAAGCCGCCCCTTCCTTTTTCCCCAAAAATGATTTTGTCTCTTCTTTTTGCCTTTTCTAGGCGTTTTGCTACCTTAGGCGGAAATTGTAAAATGCAGCTCTGTTCCTTTGGGTGCAATTATTTTTTGCATTAGTTTTGGTGCATTATTTTTTGCATTACTTTTGGGGCAATTGTTTTTTGCAACCAACCAAATCCAGTCTTAGAGAGAGGAGGCGAGCTTGGGCGACTGCCCGTAATTAAACAAATAATAATTAAAAAAAATAATAAATAAAAAGTCGCCCATGCCTTTTACTAAAATTACTTTTTTTTGCATGCAGATCCGGTCTCAAATGGCACGAGGTCGAGCAACTGTCAACGTGTAAAATCTAAGGGTTGAAATGTATGCAAGATAGAACAGTAGCCCCCCTTTTTAATGTTTTTTAAAGAAGCCCGGACCGAAACTAGGGGGGGGGGGTGCAGAGGGTGCATGTGCCCCAGGCGCCAGAACAAAGGGGGCGCCAAATGAGTCGTTTGTCGATTCATAAAAAAATGTATATAGATATATATATGAAATGCAAAGAAACTCGCAAGCTAATGTTAAACTAAGGGAGCGTTCTTTTGAAATTTCTCGTTTTGATTTTAATATTTTAAAATTATTTTTTTTTCTTAGGCTAGTTTAGATTGATCTTTAGCGTTGCCATACTTTTAGGTTTTGAAACCGGTTCTGGAAGTGAAGGTAACTTTATAAAAATAATCTGCAACCAAAATCTAAAAAGTAAACACTAACCTGGTTAGAATTTAACCTCAGCTTTACTAAGCTAAGAAAAAAAATCATTTAAAACTATTAATATGCAAGCGAGAAAATTAAAAAAGATCGCTCCCATACGTTTAGCATTAGCGTTCCAGTTTCTTCGCGTGACTTGTTTAGGCTCTTAACGCTCAATCTAATGTTAATCCTATGGGAGCGTCGTTTACATATTTCTTGCTCTAATTTTAATTATTTAATGATTTTTATTTTTTAGGAATTTTATTTATTTATTTATTTATTTTGCATAGGGTACCTGAGGTCAATAATATTTATTGTGCGTGAGGAGATGAAGGGAGGGGGTGGTCGCCCTCGCCAAAATCCATGTTTTCCCCTGGCGCAAAAAAGGCTAGTTTCAGCCCTGAACGTACGATTGATATTAAGGTTCTACTTATTGTGCAAGTTATTAAAAACCTTCATTTGTCACTGTTTTAAAAGGATGTGTGATTGTGTATTATACATGGGATTTTCAGATAAATTAATGTGAAATTTATATTCACATATTTTAGGATTGTGATTTGTTGAGACTTTTACAAAAACGATAAATGGCAGTGATTTTCAATTGCTTTTTTTTTTTCTAAGATGCAATCAAATTTAAAACTTTTTAGTATGTAGCATTTCACCCACTCTCTCTTCCCCCAAAACAAAAACACTTTAGTTCTCAACCATTAATACGGTGCTGGTCCATCATAGATATTTGGTCAGTAGTTGTAATTTGATCGGTAGAAGGAAAAATTTCCCCAACTGCAAAGCTGGTCTCCAGTCACCCAAATAGTTTAATTTCAGTGAGTAACACAAGGTGGTCACACAAAGAACTTCTTTGACCTCTGAACTTGTGTTTCCCTCTTGTGCAAAGTGATATAATAGGAGCGTCTTTACCTAACCTCTCTCCACACACTTGGCTTGGTATGATCTGGTCTTTTGTGGGAATGTACTCGTAGTTAAATGTTGTTATTACTATTTTTTTTAACCGATCAGGAATGAATGAGCCACGCAAAAACAAACGCGATAAAAAACAGGAAATTTTTATAGAAAACTCAATAACAAGCGATGTCATGAAGCACACCATGATTCTAAATTCATTCAAGACTGGCTTCAAAGGGACGAAAATGGAATAGAACGTAAGAACATACAGAATTGTTTGTTTTATTAAATTAATAACGTTTTCAGAAAAATCAAAAATCTCCACTCAAAAACGTGATTATTTTTGACACATTCATAAACTCATTTCTATTCCTATTTGCCTGAAAACTACAGATGTGAGCATTCGGATGCTTAAGAATCGAGTTGCGTTCTCCCTTTTAACATTTTTCCTAATTCGAAGCAGCTTGATTTAAAGCGGATTACTAAATGGATCCGTCTTGTAATTGTCAGCCTTTGAATTTGGAAATCAAAAGTCCAACTTCGATGTTATTTTCTTTAAAAAAATCTGATTTTTTTAGAAAAAAAAAACCTTTATTCTACTTGATAAAAGCATCTCAATTGTAGGGCTGCCACTGCCGAATGACACTGAAAACAGTAGCTTTAGTAGCCTCCAACGAAAAAAAATAGTAACATTTGTTCGATAATAGTAAGTCAAAATACTCGCATACCCACTTTAAAAAAAGGAAGAAAAATTCTATCCATAACAATGAAAGGACTTTATGAATGCACACATTTTATTTCACAGTTTATGCTTCTGCTCAAATCAGTGAATAAAGAATAGAGTGATTTCTTCAAATGAGAAAGCAAGTTATCCAGAAAATAAGGCCCTAATGTTTCAGTTACGAAGTAACTTCCACAATAAAAGATTATGTACAGCACCTGGAAACATAGCATTAAAAACTTCTTGCAGATCATCCCCGGAACTACTTTCCATCAGGCCTTTCATTTCAAGAGTTTCTTGGAGAGAAAGAAGAAAAGTTTTATTTGAGGGGCAGGGTTAGAAATAACGTGCGGGATATCGCAAATCCCACACAAAAAAGGAAAATCCCGCATAATAAAATATTTGTTTGGATGGAATCTTCCAAATTTATTTCTTGAACATGCATATAATTCGTATGCGATTTTTTTTTAATTTCGAGAAAGCCACGATTTTTTTTCTTCGAGAAATCCACAAAATCAATTCATCAAACAGTCGCGAATTTTGCCATTCGGTAACGAAAAAAAAAATCGCCAATATCAACAATTGGCCTTAGAAAAAAAAGTTTTCCATCAGTCGCGAAAAAAAAAACTTGTAAATTTCGCCTAAAGATTACGGAAAGAAAATCGAAAATTTTATCAAACTGTCGCGAACAGAAAAAAAAATTACACCTGAGAATTTGGTCAAATAGTCGCGCAAAAAATCGAGCAAAAAAACAAGAACTTCCTCAGTCAGTCGACAAAAGAAAAGATTGTTTAAAAGAATCGCGAATTTCGTCAAAAATCCCTGAAACAAATACCGAATATCATTTTCGTCAACCGGTCGTACAAAAATTCAGGAAATTTGGCAAAGGATCGTGTAAAGAAAATCGTGAATTCCACGAAACAATTGCCGGAAAAAAATGCGAATTATGGTAATTCGTCGGGAAAAAAAATCGCGAATCTCCTTAAAGGCCCGTGGAAAAATATCTTGAATTTTATCAAAGATTGTGGAAACAAATGACGATTTTCGTCCTTCGGTCACAGACAAATCATCACAAATTTCGTCAAAAGAATATACAAAATATTACGAATTTCGTCAAACGATGAAGAGAAAAAAATCGCAAATTTCGCCAAATGGTCGCGGACAAAAAGACGGCAGGTGTAATTCTGGATTTAAAAAAAAAAAACTGAAATTCACAGCAAATTTTCTAAAAAGTTACAGCAGAGTTACAGCGATTTTTAGCTGTGAACGATTGTCGAAATTGATTTTTTCGACGACCATTTGCCGAAATTCGCGATATTTTATTTTCCCGAATTTTTAAAATTTTCGGAAAATTCAGAACAGAATCATCCCTGAAAAGACACGAATTTGATCAAATAACCGCGTAAATAATTGAGAATTTAAACAAATGATTGCACAAAAAATCAAGAATTTTGTAAGCTGGTTTTGAAAAGGAAATCACGAATTTCGATAAACTATCGTGGGAAAGAATCGCGAATTTCGTTAAATGATATCTGAAACAAACAGCGAATACCATCAATCGATCACGGAAAATATATATATCGCGAATTTCGACATGTTGTGGCGGAAATAAAATTTCGCCAATCTGTCGCAGAAAAATTCGCGAATTTTGGCAAAGGATCGTGGAAAAAAAATTGTGAGTTCCGTGAAACGATTGCCGGAAACAAAAACGCGAAATTTGGCAAAGGATCACGAAAAAAAGATTGTGAGTACCGTGAAACGATCGCCCCCAAAAAATCAGGAAATTTCTAATAGGTCATAGGAAAAACTGCAAAATCTCCTTCAACAATCGTAGCAAAAGATGGGGAAAAGAAATAACTATTTTCGTCAATCGATTGGGGAAAAAATCGCGAATTTTGCAATTCGTCGCAGAGAAAAATCGCGAATCTCCTCAAACAACTGTAAAAATATCTTGAATTTTACCTAAGGTCGCGGAAACAAATGGCGATTTTCATCATTTGGTCGCAGAAAAATCATTTCAAAATTTCGTCTAAAGAATGGACAAAAAATTACGAATTGCGTTTAACGATCACAAGAAAAAAATCGCAAATTTCGTAAAATGGTCGCAGACAAAAAAAAACACAAATTTGGTAAAAAAAAAAAAAAATTGGGAATTTAACCAAATGATAGCTCAAAAAATCACGAATTTTATAAAATGGTCATAAAAAGAAAATCCCGAATTTTGACAAACGATCTGGAAAAGAATCCGTAATTTCGCCAAAAGATCTCTGAAACAAATAGTAACTACCATCAATCGGTCGTAGAAAATATGCATCGCGAATTTGGACAAGTGGTGGAGGAAAAAAAATCAATTTGGTCAGTCTGTAATAGAAAAATCTGCAAAATTTGGCAAAGGATCGCGGAAAAAATCGCAAAATCTCCTTCAACGAAAAAAAATCAATTAAATATAGATTAATAATAGAAAGACCTCAGAAATAAATAGTTATTTTCGTCAATGGTTTAGGGGGGGGGGGGGGGGGGCGGAATCCCGAATTTTGGAAATCGTCGCGGAAAAAATCGCGAATCTCTTCAAACAACCTTTGAAAAAGTGCGTTTGGGAAGATGACTTTACAGGCGCTTTGAAGAAAAAGACCGAATATTTTCAGTAAAAATAGACGCTGAATCCGAAAAAAGTCGCCTACTGCTTTCTTGAAATATTAGCTTTTTAACAGTTTTCGGCCTAAAATAGTCGCCATAGCCGCTGTATGCTGAAAATAGTCGCTAGGTATAGCATTTTAGTCCCAAGTGGCAGCCCTGCAATTGCATGTTAAGAAAAATCGAAATTTTTGAGAAATTGAGTCGGGCCGGACCAGGCCTGATTTAATTTGTTTTTGTTATGGGCCGAGCTTGTTTTCACTGATTTTTTTACGAACCGGGCCTGGCCATGAACTGTGAAAATATAAACGGGCCGGGCTCAGGTGGAACTTTTAATTTTCACGCCGGCCTGGAAACTGTGGCCAGTACAGACCTCTAGTGCTCCCCGCAGAGCCGTGCAAAGAGGGGGCTAAAGGAGCGGTCACCCCGAGCGCAAAATTTATGCTGCGAACCACGGTTTTATTTGTTTATTTATTCAGTTTTTGCCCGCCGAACATTTTCCGGGGAATTTTTTTTTTCCTTTCTTGATCATTTTTTTTCCTGTCGCAAATAATCATGAACTCTCTAACAAATAAGTGCAATTTCCTCTTGTGTTATTCAGTTGTTCTGAAAATCTAAATTAAAATTAAACATTTTAAAGTTCCAAAATAAACGCGAAATATTTATTCATATTATAAATAGTATATAATTTATTTATGTTTCTGCACTTTATCAATTTTATCACACCCATTACAAAGAGAAAGATTTTTTTTTTTTTTGGGGGGGGGGGGGGGGGGGGGCGCAAAATTGAAAATTCGTTAAGGGCGCACTTCTCACGGCCTTGGTGCCCCCCCAAAATTTCTGGTCGCGCTACGCCTATGGCAAAAGGAATATGAAAATAAAAGGATAAGGTATAAATTAACAGTTAAATATATAGTGTTCTGATGATTCAACACATTGCAGGCAAAATTTTGATTTAATTCTGCAGTTCTTTTTGCTTTTTCTTAAAAAGTAAAATAATTATGCAAATTATTTTAACAACCTTTTACAATTTTGATTAAGAGAGCATTGTTTGTTGAAATATGGTAATTTACTAACCTGTGAGAGACAGATACCTGTGAATGAGTGTAAAAATGCCTCCCTGCCAGAAAGAATAACAACTGTCAACTAACTTATTAGTTCTTCCTTGGAAACCACCTTCATACTTCATCTGTTTATGAACAAGCCACCTCTATTAAAAGTAATCACAAACTATTTTACTTTCTTTCAAGAAATAAAAAGAACAAGTAAATATAATCAATATAATTTCAACAATTTTATGGTTAGTTAAAATGAAGCATGATATATAAAAATCTATCAATCCATGAATAAAAAAGTGCAAAACAGTTTAAGCTGCATTCTCACAACAGTAATATAATATAGCTGTTTAAAAGTTTTGAATTATTTTATTTAACGTTTTTTTTTAATATGTAGGTTGATAATATCTACATTCTACATCAGTGGTTCCCAACATGGGGTCCATATCCCATAGGGAGGTAAAAAAAGATTAAAATTATTTTTTTGCATTTCAACTTCTTGTTGTATGCTTTGAAACATTATTTGCTGTTTCTTCATATCACTTCAGATTATTATTATTTAACTATTTAACTTCCTCAGTATTTCAACAATTCTTTGAATGTTTTTCCTTTCTTTCACAGATTCCATGCTAAGTTCATTGTGTTTTATGCTTCCTCAACAAATATAAGACTGGGAAACACACTTATATTATACAGTAGACTTCCTCAAATCCTCAACACTAAAATTTGCAAACATTTGAAATCCATACATCATCACAGATGTAAACAATGAAACTTTTAGTTAGATTCCATGCTCTTTGAAAGCTTGCTTAAATTAAGTTCATTGTGTTTTATGCTTCCTCAACAAATATAAGACTGGGAAATTATACAGTATATTATACAGTAGACTCCCTCAAATTCTCAACACTAAAATCCGCAAACACCTGAAATCCATACATCATCACAGATGTAAACATTGAAACTTTTAGTAATTCTCGTTAATATTACTTAACTAATGCTTTTTCATGAAGGAAGTATAAATTTCTGAAAAAATTGAAGATATTGCTGATAGCATTGTTAATCACAATATTTTTACCAAACATATTTATGTATTAATCAAGCTTTTCCAGTTATTAAGTCTGGTTAAACCTGAAATAAAACTTCCATATTTTATGGTTTTGATGTGAATTAGTAGGGTACGTTTATAAGGCAAGTTTCATTGAATAATTTAGAAAAAATGTATCACATCTTTATTATGCATATTTAATTATACTACATTATTATTTACTTGACTTTTACTTTTAATATTTTAATCATTTTTAAAATTATCTAAATTTTTATTAGTTTATTACTTTACTTAATTATTTTAATATTTTAGTATATTGTAAGCATTCATTATAATTTTGATTGCATAATTACATTCAAATTACTGTTTAAAAATGTAAACAAAGCAATGACCAGAAATCAGCAAAATTCTAATATCTGCACAAGCTCTGATCCCAAGTTGGATTTGAGGGAGTCTACTGTATATGATAATGTTGGGAACCAATGACACAGCTAAAATTGGTGCCACCAGTGACGGATCGGCAGATGTAGGTAGTGTCACACCCACACCATAGTTCACCCCTCCACCCGTCATATTTTTTCAATCACATTTCAACATTATTATAAATAAAATTTTAACATTTTTTAGGAGAAATTCTAACAACTTTATATTAACAAAGTAATAATGTTTTCAAAAAAAAAAGGGGGAAATTTTTTTATTATTATTTTTTGATAATCTGTACTTTAGTCAATCTATTCGGAAGTATCGTTCGAAAAAACATATAAATGAAATTAAGAATTTATTTGTATCGTATAAGTAAATATTTTAACATTAGAATATAGCAGAATTGAATGAAATTTAAGATTCAAAACATTTAAATAAAAAAATACAAAAATTCAACTTATGAAAGGTGCATTACTTTATATTTCATTTTTAATTAATGTGTCTATTATAAAACCATAGGTGTCCCAGAATTTTTAGACTACATTCGTTTATACTGAGTTTTTCCTTTCTAAAAGCAATTTCTTTTTTAATACCAGCAAAATAAAAATATTTTTAAGGTAAATGTTATCACTAACATCATTTAAAATACTCATTTATATTTTCCCTCAATTAAAATCTCGTAAGCATAACACATAATTTTATTTCCATTCTACATCAAAAGGCGATAACTAGCCAAATAAGGTAACCCTAAATCAAAGTACTTTGTTGAAAAGTTCTCTTCCCATTCCCTCATTCACTAAATTGTTCAAATAAACTTTTCTGACAAAACGTGACTCATACGTCACAGCCTCCTAATGGTTGAATATTACAATGGCTGGTTGGTTGTATTAGGTTTAGTGGCAGAAAATCCATTTTGGGATATGCTGCGCCAAAATAATAGTTAAATGAAAATGTCAAAGAATACGCAAAAGATGATGGTAAATTTTGTAATTATAATAAATTTAATTAAATATTAAAATAGAAAAAAAAACTCGGCGAGAAATGCTATCTGGACGGGTTTCCAATCCAGATGTCATATAAGTGTTAAGTATTATTGTTAATCATATAAATATTTATATCTCAAAATAAAAGCCTGCATGCTTTAAAAAGATGAAGAGTGAGTTATTAGGCGATTCCCCAATGAGGTTTGTCAGTGTGAGTGATGATGAATTCTATACAATACATTCTGTTCAAGTGCAATAAGCCCGAATAGTCAGTTAAAAGATGATGAATGGTCAGTAGAGTGTGGGCACAAGGGTGCATCCTCCAGAAGTAAAAGATGTTTATTCAAAAACTATACAATTGAATGCCATTTTCCATTGTTTGATAAAGGCAAAGAGATTGTTCAGAAAATACTGTTAAAGTTGGCATTTTGAATTGAATTTCAAGGCATGATAGCATGGTAAAGGAGAAAAACCTGTTGTCACGTCACAAGAATCACTTATAACTCGATAAGTAATATATAAAAAAATGGAAGATGCTGTTTGACTCCAAATAGCTTCAACAGTGAGGCCTGTCAATTCTATTCTTTTACAATTAAAAATGAGTCTGAATGTGTGTAAGATAGTTTCGTGTTGTTCAGCAGAGAATTTGAGAACTACCTTAATGTATATTTCCAATGATTACATTAATAGAAGTTCATTATCGCTATTACTATTTTTACATAACATATTGACTGCCTGACACATCCAAGGACCAATTCAATCCCGTTCTGACCCGGCTCGACTATGCAGAAAAAAAAAATTAAAACCTGATCCTAGCTCGGCCCAAGTTTGGTGAAAAAATTAAGCCCAGGTTCAGACATGATGTAACTGTTTGATGCCGATCTCAACGATAGACATAGTATATTTCTGTATCGATAATGTCAAACTAGCATCAGCATATGCAGCACATTTATACTTATTCTCATGAAAGTCATTACCATTGAAAATGGTTCATATTTTATCGTCTTTGTTTAAATTTTTATATCAGGCAAGCCGACCAGTTCACTTAATTTTTTTTTGGCCCAGCTGACACGTTTAATTTTTTGTCAGCTCAGGCTAGTTTCAAAGTTTGCCTTTATTTTGCTGGCCCATGGATCGGGCCGGACACGGGCCTCAGGCCAAGCCTGGGCCCGAGCAGACCTCTACCTTATTTACCTTTTATCCTCCCAATCCTCCCACAGAAGCAACTCATCACTCATCCCATAGTCTGCATAAGTTAATGCGGCGCCTAGGATGACCCCACCAGTAGTTGATAAAATTTGTGAAATATTGCACCTTTTCAGGCGAAAATGAGTTTTATACATGGCACTAGCTATAATATTGTTGATTGAATGTTGGAGCTAGAAGTCTGCACAGGCCGGAATTTCCAGGCTCGGCCCGAACAAAAGCAATCTTGGCGCGACCCATACAAAAATCAGTAAAAACAGGCCTGGCCCGTGGAAAAATCAATTAAAAGAGGCTCGACTCAATTTCTACAAAAAATTCAGTTTTTTCTAAACATACAATTAAGATTCTTTTAAAGAATAATACTGCATACATATTTATGGGATAATTTTACAGTATATTTTTAAATTACTATGTGTTCACAAGACAGAAAATACACAATAGCAGCATTAATGATTACTTAGAGTCTTAGAAGTTTCAACATTCAAATAAGGATTCGTTAAAAAATTAATGTAGTTTAGAATTTTTTTTTTTTTTTTTTTTTTTAAGAAGGGTTAAAAACATAACTTTTGAAGCAGTATAATAAAAAGCAGATTTGTAAAAATATTTTTCTGCCATTTAATAAGGCTTTTCTCAAATCCAAAGGAGCTACTTTCTCATACATTTATGAATTAATTTCTTTTTGGAAATGCAAAAGATTGGCAGACGTTCTTATTCAGAAACTATGCAATCGAATAACGTTAGCCATTTTTTGATAAAGGCAATATATCTTTGAGAAAATACTGTCAAAGTTAAGGTTTTGAATTAAATTTCCAGAAGCAATAGCACGGGAAAGGAGAAAAACCTACAGTCACGTGACAAGAGTCTCTTATATCTCGATAAGTAATTTATTTATAAAAATTGGAAAATGCTGTTTGATTCCAAAATCCCTTCAATAGTCAGGCCTGTCAATTTTATGCCTTTACAGCTAAAAATGAGACAGAAAATTTCTCATTGTTGAGCAGTGAATTTGAGAACCACCTTAAGATATATTTCCAAAGGTTCCATTAACAAAAGTTCGTTATCACTATTAATATTTTTACAAAACATATTGCCTTCCCTACACATCCTGAGAACAATAAAGTCCACTATAAGATAATCATAAAACACCAGTCTTCAATTGCATTTAATAAAACTTTTGAAACCCAGTTTCAAATACCATAAAAGGTGCTTTAAAACATGAAATATATATTTCGGTCCTTCCTGGACTATTTTCAATTTCTTACTGATTTCGACTTTCTTTCTGCTGGGCCACTCTTCGGATCCCCCCTGCTTTTCTTTGCATATTCGTATCTTTTCTTAATCATCTCTCTCCAACCTTGCTCCACCAGCGCATGTTCCATGCAGTTGATCGCATTGCTCTCACTCACAATCTCCACGGCCTCTCTCTTTAGGACATGATTAAAGTTCTCGTAATTTGTTATAATAACCCCCGTGCAAAATGCAAGAAGACATTTTACAAGAGCTATACCCTATGATAAAGGAGTAGCTAATGTGCTTAAAAAAGAAGCTATGAAATATAACATCAATATACCAATAAAGCCCAATAGGAATATCTTTCAGAGAATAAGAAACGAAAAAGACCGAATAGATGATATGAAAACTTCGGGTGTATACAGAATCAACCTAAAAAACGAAAGTGGGGACAAAAAATGTTATATTGGAGTAATGAAGCGAAGAATAGAAATAAGAGTAAAAGAGCACAGGGAGGATATAAAGAAAGGAAGAGTAACAACAGCTTTGGCAAGGCTCAACATGGAGGATATTACGCATCAATTATTTTTTAAGCCTTAACTAAGCATACTGCAAAAAATTTTAAAGTATTTACGTTTGATATTGATGCACGTTTATTTTTCACCCTCTCTTGACTTGTTTACATATCCGAAACGACCGGCAGTTTTGTATCATTAGCGCCTGAGGCAAGTGCCATTACTGAATAACTTCCAGTAACAGAAAATTTTGGGATCACGTCTTTTGCCGTGAGGGATTGACTCACAACGTCATAGTTTGTAGCCAATGGCATTTCAGATGTGTTTGCATAATCGGCGTTTCGGATGTGTTTGCATAAGTTTATACTTACGGATTAGCAACAGTTTTTATGCAAAACAATTGCTGTTTTTGGTGTATAAATGTCTGGACAAATTGTGGATCCGTAGCTTCGAGAAATTTTTCTGTACATTATATCATCTATCATTATGTAGCTGTATTAAAATATTGTTTTAGTTTTCTTAAAATTTAACGGCGAAGTAACACTGTTACAATGTAAATCATAAAGTCATCTCACTTCAAATAAAAAGCTGTTTTATGTAACTGGTGTCTTTAAATGAAGTCTTCCACATTAACCACCGTAGCTCTGTTCAGCTATGTTTTCACAGGCAGACAGGTTATAGGCCCAGCGGCCCTTGTGGAAGTGAAGATATGCTTTTTCTTGCTGAGTGCTGATAAATTTTCTTTCTTGCTATAAGATGTGCTTCTTTGCTGGACTTTTCGGCGATGTTTATTGTGGACTTTTATTATGTTTTTCGTCGATTTTTCCGATGCTTTTTGTGGACTTTACCGATGTTTTTAAAGTTTGTTTATGATAGCTTCGACAGAGGCTGTTTAAAAGATGGAGCTCTCTACTGTTGCCCTCTTGACCTCATCGAATTGGGAGACCTGGAAAGTCGAAGTGAAGCTGATGCATTTTGGTGCTTGGGAATACATCAAGAGTCCTGACTCAGGTGTCGAAGAGAAGGAAAATAGTGAATCGTCAGAGCAGAAAGATGCAGAAGGAAAAACAGTTCCTGTGATAGACCGGTTGACTTGGAGAGAAAGAAGTGAGATGAATTTACAGAAAGCCAGATCATATACAATCATATACCAGACTTTGTCACCTGAATTCAAGCCATTGATCGCTGGTACCACTAGTGGAGCTGCTGCCTGGAAAATCCTGAAAGATCATTTTGAACCTACTACAAGAGCTCGTAGGATAGCTGTAGGATGAGTTTTTTGGTGTCCGATATGCTCCCAGTGAAAATCTTGGCCTATTCCTCTGTCGAGTGAAGCAAGCTGCCGAGCGCCTTCGGAAAGTGGGACACACTCTACAGCCTCTGTATATGGGCTACCAAATGATCAGGAGTTTGCTGAAGGAGTTCCAGTCTACAGTTCAGGCGATCTACCATTGGCCAGATGCCGAGTTTGTTCCGGACAAGATAGAGTCTGAATTGCTGCTAGAGGAGAACCAACTGAAACTTGCTAAGAGAGACCTTTCTGACACTAATGTTGGTTTTTCTGGAGAGACAATTAGATGCAAAACAGGTAAACCTTCTAAATTTGAAAATTCTGTAAATCATAGTAAATTTTCTAAATCTAAGAATTATAATGTGAATCAAAGTAAATCAATAGGTCCTTGTTATTGCTGCAAATCTTATGGCCATTTAATTGCTAATTGTAAATTTAAAAATCAGCCTAAAAGTTTTCAATCCAGAAATTCTCAACCTAAAAATTTCTCAGTTTAAAAATAAATTTTCAAAATCTAGTAATGTTAAATTAAAATGTAGTAATGTAAATTTAATAATGTAAAATGCAATAGTGTAAAATGTACCTTCTCTGAGCAAGAGGCTAGTTTGATTGAAATTTCTCCAAACTTTTATGAAGCTAATTCATCTGCTTTTGGCCAAAGTAGTAGCTGGGTCTTTGACACAGCTGTAATGGCTCATTTTCGCAATGACAAAAACTTGTTTTTGGATTTTGAACCAGTTTCAAATATGCAGATGTCTCTGGCTGTTGGAGGAAAAAAAAAGTCCTGTTCAGGGGAAGCATACTGAAATTTTTTTTATAAAGTGTAAAGATGGCAGCTTTAATCAGATTATCTTAAAGAATGTTTTGTATAATGCAAATTTACGTAGGAATCTCTTGTCTGGTACCAAACTTGAAAAGTTAGGTGTTAATTTTGTTGGCAGTAAAGGTAAACTTGTGGCATATGATAAAGATTGGAATTGGTTATTTTATGCAGTTAGAAAAAATGATTTGTATTTTTTGAAACCTTGTTATTATAAAACTATGTGTAAAGGAGTTTTATAACTCCTTTCCAAACTCAGTTAACGTTTCAGCAAATCATTCAGAAAAAACTGACTTGAATAAATTGTGACATGAAAGATTTTGTCATGTAAATAATGAATACTTAATTAACACAGGTAAAAATGAGTGTTAAAGGCCTTCCAGTGCTGTCAAAGTTAACCGAGGATTGCATCTCCTGTAAACTGGCAAAATCTAAAGAACATCATTTAAGGCAATAAATAAAACTGCTCTGGAGCTCTTACACATGAATTTGTGCGAGCCTTTACAAGTGACATCACATGGAGGGAGTAGATATTTTTTCACCATCATCAATGATTTTTCTTGTTTTGTTACAGTATACACCATCAGGAATAAGCAGTGATGTCGCTGTACTTGAAAAATCCTGGGTCCCCAGGACCCAGGATTTCCAAAAATTTAGGTCCCTTTTTCACAAAAGCGGGTCCCCATCAATAATAATTCATATTTTAAAGGATAGATGAAACTTGTTTATTTGGAAAAGATAAAATAAATGCATTAATTATTGTTTTAATAATAATTAAATAATGAATTAAAACCAGTATTATTTGCACTCAAATAAGATATTTTTAAAAAATATTAAGAGAAATTTTCTTTACTTTTTAAAAAGTAAAAATGCAAGATACAATTTTAATTGTAAAATAATGCTTATTTGAGAGTAAAAGATATCAAGTTCCACTAACAAGTATCACTAATGTTTGCATTTCTTTTAAAAAGGGGCAAGATGGTTTTATGGAAAAAGATATTTTTGCTGAAAAAAAGAATACTTATCATAAATCTTCAAAAGGTGGGAGACATTTCAATGCAGTAAGGAGGGTGGGGTCACTGGTCCACCCCCTGAAAACATTATCAAAGTACCCTGAAATCATGCTGTATTTTCAAGAATCTCATAAAAAAAGAAATTAAATCCCATTTTATGCATGTTCTACCTATAAGTTTGGTTTGTACATCTTTTTTGGTGCTTTGGATGCTTTGACTAAATTCGAGTTTTTTCCGCGATCCCCTGACGAAATTCGCTATTTTTTCGCGAACATGCTACGAAAATAGTGTTTTTTCCCGCGCTACTTTAACGAAATGTTATCTTTTTTCGAGACCCTTTGACGAAATTTGGCTTTATTCCGCGATTTTTTGACGAAATATGCTATTTTTTTCGCAGCCCTTTTACGAAAATCGTGTTTTCCTCGATATTTTTATGAAATTTGCACTTTTTGTAACGATCCTTTGACAAAAATATTTTTTCCGCAATTTTTTGACGGAATTCGCTATTTTTTCGCGATTCTTTGACGAAATACGCTATTTTTTCGCGGCCGTTTTCGAAAATCGCATTTTTTTTTTGCGATATTTTGATGAAATTTGCGCTTTTTTCATGATTCTTTGACAAAAATTGGCCTTTTTTTCGCGATTTTTCGACGAAATTCTCTATTTTGTCGCAATCCTTTGACAAAATACGCTATTTTTTCGCTTCAATTTTACGAAAATTGCGCTTTTCCGCGATATTTTAATGAAGTTTGCGCTATTTTTGCTATCCTTTAACGAAAATCGGCTTTTTTCCGCGATTTTTTGACGATATTCGCTATTTTTTCACGATTTGTTGATGAAATACGCTATTTTTTCGCGGCAATTTTACGAAAATCGTGTTTTTTCTGCGATATTTTGAGGAAATTTGCGCTATTTTTTGCGATCCTTTGACAAAAATCGACTTTTTCCGCGATTTTTTGGACGAAATTACGCGTCCCACGGGACGCGTAAGAGCTATTTTTTTTGCGTCCCGTCTCCGATTTTTCGCATAATTTACGCACTATAGCGTGTCCGCGGCATCACTGAATAAGTCTGATGTTTTTCACACATTTTTGAAATTTCAGAGTAGGGCCGAAAAGTACAGTAAACTCCCGACTATCCGGCCTATTAAAAAAAAATGAAGACTGTTGCAAGCGGCCAAGGCAGACAGTTTCCAATCCAGGTGGGTGTCAAAAGCATGGGAAAAAATTCCAAACATAGTAATTGCAAGGTCTTGGAACATTCTTTTGCACCAAAAAAGTAGACATAAACCTGTGTGGGAAACTGCAATGGGAGATGAGAAAGATAAGCATATTCTATTGCTCAAAAATATACCGGGCTCTGACGATGTCAATGCAGAAGACATTACAGAATGGATGGCAAATGCTGAAGTCAATGAATTAATTGAAAAGGATATTATAGAAGTGTTTAAAGAGGGAGAAATATCAGAAGAAAAAGATTAAAATGAAAGTAGGAAATATCTCATCCCACATTCGTAAGTGTTCAAGACGATTGAGGCAGCACTGTAGTACATTAGTCAGCAGGAATCGACGCCACTTGATATCATCTACTTGCCTAAATGGAGGGACATTGCGTCGCGGAAGAGGTCTAACAGGGAGAAGCAGTCCTCTATTAAGGACTTTTTAAAAAACTAAAAACTATAAGTTTTGACTCTTATCTTATGCATAATTTTCATATTTGTGCAATCATTTATTAATAAACAGTAAAATAAGATTTACTCATTTTTTTAAGAATTAGGATTGCGTTTTATGTTAATGTTTTGCTTATTTTGAAACTGTATGTACTGTATCTATAAAATTTATCTTAATATGTGTAGAACATGTGTTTTTAATACCATGGCGGGGGGAGGGATCGAAGTTAGTAAATATTTGTAGAACTCTGGCCTATCCGGCTTTTTTGTTATCCGGCCTACCCTTCTGCCACATTAGGCCAGATAGTCGGGAGTTTACTGTACTTGAATAAGAAAATAATTTCTATAAGAACTGATGGTGGCATGGAATTCTGTAACAGAGAATTTGACTCTTTTTTAGAAAAGCAGGGAATTTCTCATGAGAGAACGAATCCATATAGCACAGAAATAAATGGTGTTGCGGAGCGTTTCAATTTGACTGCTCTTGATGGTGTTAAAACTCTCCTCAATGCTAGTGGCATGTCTCAAAAATTTTGGGCTGAAGCCTTGATGTGTTTTTCTTATGTTTGGAATAGAGTATGTCACAAACAAAATAACCAGACCCCTTTTGAGATGTGTTCCGGTAGAAAACCATCTGTTTCTCATTTGAAAAAATTCGGTTGTTTAGCTTATGTTGGAGTGCCCAAGCAGATTAGGAGGTAGCTCGATATGCAAGCTAAACTAGGAATCATGTGTGGCTATGCTCAAACAACAAAAGGCTACCGAATTCGGTTAATAGAGGAAAACAAAATAGTAGAAACTATTAATGTTAAGTTTGATGAAACAAAAAGGGGGGGTAGATATTTTTTCAAAACTAAAAGAGCAAATATTTAATTTTTCACTTTTTGATTTTCCAGAAGATGGAAACATTTTTGATGATGAACCTGAGAATACACCTCAATTGGAAAATGACACTGAAAAAGTTAGTGTGTCAAGTTTAGACCAGAGTTTAGAGCAGAGTAGTTTAAAACCTTGTACATCTATTCCATGGACCCGTAAGGCAGTACCACATAAAACAGGAAATAAAAAGGACATTTATTATGGCATAGAAGGAACCAATACTAGAATTAGATCTTTTAATGAGTTAACAGATTATTGTAAAGCAAATAAAACAGAATGTGACAAAAAGTTATTTGATTTTAGCAGTAAAAATAAAGAATACGGTAAAGTATCAATTTTTTTAAATGTAGATGAAGCCAACTTAACTGAAATTAAAATTCCTCAAACCTACAATCAAGCCATAAAAACCCCTGAAGCATCAAATTGGAGGGACGCAATGAACCAGGAATTAATTGTTATGTATGAACGTAACGTATGGGATCTTGTGACACCACCAAAAGATGCTAAAATTCTTGGTAACCGTTGGGTGTATACCTTAGATAGGAACGAGAAGAATGAAATAGTCAGGTATAAGACTAAATTGGTAGCGAAAAGTTTTAATCAAGTCAAAGGAGAAAATTATGAGGAAGTTTTCAGTGTGGTCATAAGTTTTTCAATAGTTAGATTATTCTTTCCCATGTTTTCATGTCTGTTAAAATGGGGTAATGTAATGTATGGGGTAGACGTAAACAATGCTTATCTTTATGCAAATCTGGATGAGACTGTATACATGCACCAACCTGAGGGTTTTATTAAAGAAAAAAATAAAGTTTGTAAGTTAAAAAAGGCCATTTATGGTCTACATCAATCCAGCAGACAATGGTTCTTTGAAGTGGATGATGTTTTATCCAAATTAGATTTTCATAAACTCGATTGGTGCAATTGTGCGTACATGTTTCAGTCCAGATTGATTCTTTTACTTTATGTTGACGATATTGTTCTTTTGGTTAAAGTAAAGATGATTTAGATTTTGGAATAAATTTGCTGCAAAAACATTTCAATTTAAAAATTTTGGAGACAACCAGAAAGCTATTGGGCGTAGAGTTCGAAGAGATGTACATTCGCCTGTACATTCACCAGACTTCATACATTGAGAAAGTTTGTGAAATGTTTGCAGAATTTAAATTTCCAGTAAGCTCTTTACCTATTCCCAAGGCCTTGGTTTTGTCAAAACAAGATTCACGTTCCACTAAGGAAGAAATAGAAATCATGTCTAGGTTTCCATATAGAAATCTTATAGGCTGTTTATCTTTTATAGCTGGGAGGACCAGGCCTGACATAATGTATGCAGTTAATTTATTATCCCAATTTCAATCAAATCCTGGAATTACTCACTGGAATAGCTTGCTAAAATTGTTAGGTTATCTAAAATATACTAAAAATTATAAACTTGAGTTATCCA
Source organism: Maratus speciosus (assembly GCA_963932465.1). NCBI lineage: Eukaryota > Metazoa > Arthropoda > Arachnida > Araneae > Salticidae > Maratus > Maratus speciosus. The sequence goes on along the minus strand of OZ010786.1, from coordinate 106,116,481 downwards.
GAGTCAGCCAGTTAAATCTTTCATGTTATTCAGATTTGGATTTTGCAGCAAATAGAGACGATCGAGTCTCTATGGGAGGGTATATTTTGTTTCTAGATGAAAAGCCCATAACTTGGAAGACTTTTAAACAGAAATGTATAAGTCTTTCAACCATGGAGGCTGAGTACGTCAGTTTAACTGAAGCTGCTAAAGAATTAATCTGGGTCAAAAATGTTTTGCAAAATGAAGTGCTTAACTTGAGAGATTATACTCTGTTCTGTGATAACCAAGCTGAAATACCCTTTTCTAATTCCCCTTTTGAAAATCAGAAAACCAAGCACATTCATATAAAATCTTTTTCTTAGAAACTTAGTATTTGATAAAGTATTTAAACTTAAATATATTGCTAGTAAATTTAATCTTGCAGATAGTTTTACAAAACCACGGATTAAAGAGCAGTTACTGAAATTTTGTAAAAGAATTTTTGATATTTAATTTTTTTTGGGGGGGGAGGGAGGGGGGGGGTATAATTTTTCATTACAATGTTGTTCACTCTGATCAATGCCTTGCTAATAAAGTCTTGTATGACCTGACATTGATCAGATTGTTGTTTTTGAATTTAAAGTATAACTTTTTGTTGTTGAACTTTTGAAGTTTTACATTTTTTAACCTTTTTGAATTTTTCATGTATTTGTAATTTTGTATCTATATAATCTTTTCATATTTTTGTAAAGCTCAAGAGATGGTGAAAAAGGAGGCCGATTGTTACACATCAATTATATTTTAAGCCTTAACTAAGCATACAGTAAAGTTTAAATAAAACTATAAAGTTTTAAAGTATTTACGTTTGACATTGATGCACGTTTATTTTTCAACCTCTCTTGACTTGTTTACATATCCGAAACGACCGGCATTTTTGTATCATTAGCTCCTGAGGCAAGTGCCGTTACTGAATAACTGCCAGTAACAGTGATTTCGGGACCACGTCTTTTGCCGTGAGTGGTTGACTCGCAACGTCATAGTTTGTAGCCATTGGCGTTTCAGATGTGTTTGCATAAGTTTATACTTATGGATTGGCAACAGTTTTTATGCAAAACAATTGCTGTTTTTGGTGTATAAATGTCTGGACAGATTGTGGATCCATAGCTTCGAGAAATTTTTCTGTACTTTATATCATCTATCATTATGTACCTGCATTAAAATATTATTTTAGTTTTCTTATAACTTAACGGCGAAGTAACGCTGTTACAATGTAAATCATAAAGTCATCTCACTTCAAATAAAAAGCTGTTTTATGTAACTGGTGTCTTTAAATGAAGTCTTCCACATTAACCACCGTAGCTCTGTTCAGCTATGTTTTCACAGGCTGACAGAGGAGAGGCTGGAAATCGAATTTGAGCATACCAAAGAGTTAGCAAATTACGAGAACTTTAATCATGCCTTAAAGAGAGGCCGTGGAGATTGTGAGTGAGAACAATGCGATCAACCACATGGAACATGCGCTGGTGGAACAAGGTTAGAGAGAGATGATTAAGAAAAGATACGAATATGCAAAGAAGAGGAGAAGGGATCCGAAGAGTGGCCCAGCGGAAAGCAAGTCGGAATCAGTAAGAAATTGAAAATAGTCCAGGAATGACCGAAATATATATTTCACGTTTTTAAGCACCTTTTATGGTATTTGAAACTGGGTTTCAAAGGTTTTATTAAATGCAATAAAGCCCAGTTCTGGCATTGCTCGACTATGTAGGAAAAAAATGCAAGCCTGATCTCAGCCCAGCATGAGTCTGCTGAAAAAATTAAGCCCAGGCTCAGACACTATTTAACTGTCCGATGCTGATCTCTATGCTGGACATGTTACATTTCTATATTGATGTTGTCAAACTAGCATGGGCTCGTGACGCACATTTATACTTATTTTCGCGAAAGTCACATTCATCGAAAATGGCTCATATTTTATCAGCTTTGATTAAGTTTTATTCAGGCCGGCCCATTTAATTTTTTTGCCTGCCCGGCCCATTAAAAAAATTGTTGTAATTCTGCCGGCGCAGCCCATTTGAGAATTCGCATTCACTTTGCCGTCGGCCGGGCTCGTGCAGACCTCTAGTTGGAGGACCTGTTGTCAGCTGCTGCCTGCTATAAGAGAAGCCATTTTATGAAATTTTTTTCATTAGAAAGTGTAAAAATTTAGTTTTTGAAGTTGGAAACAATTACAGTAAGTTAAAATAATCCACTTTCATCTAGCTTATTTCAACTAATAGTTTTATCAGAATTATTGTTAATCACTGCCCAAGAATGATATTTTAAAGATTGATCTTTAGATTTTCTATTGACTTCTTTTGCTTGATCAACTACTGGGAAAACGGCAGTTAAAAATACTATTTATTTATAATTTTGTTGCTATTTAATTTCAGCAGATTTCATTTTTGTCCATTCTAGGACATTCATTAAGGGTTGTAGCAATCATGTTAGTTTACTTCTAAAATTTAAAAGGAAGGAAATTAAAACCCCGTAGCACTGACTTTATTCGATCAACTACCAGCGGGGGCCACTGTATATGTAAAAGAAAATTCTCTCTTTTAAAGTTTGTTTTTGCTACCCACTTGTTGGATAAGTAGGTTTTTGTACACTGGTGGATATCTAATTTAGTCACCCCATTCTGTGTAAAATTTCAGATTGTCGAAGAAAAGAAAATGAACTCTGTTGCATGGTGCACTAGAAATTTCATTTTAAGTCAGAATTCTTTTCCAAAATCTTATAAGATTCTGTATGTTTTTTTGCGAATAAAGATTGGGTGCCAGCCCTTAGAACAGTGTTTCTCAACCTTTATTACTTCATGGCACACTTAAACCTAGAATTAAATTCTTAATCATTGATTAATCATAAGATTAAATTCTTAACCCTTTCTTAATCATTTTGTACATTAAATAGGTTTTTAAAAAGAAGTAAACACAAGAGTAAAAAAAATAGATTTCTCTAATATCCAGGTATACTGTATGTAGAAGAGTAGTTAGTTATAAAATTAACAATTTAATAGCTTCATCAGGTATCATAGTTTAATATCCCTTCATCAGGTGCAAAATCTGCATGATCTTCAAAATGAAGAATACATTTTGCTTTCTGGAGATCACACAGTCACTGTGCCTGATGAAGAGAGTTATTACATTAAATGATAGTTTTAAAACAACATGATTTTCAAAGCATACCTTGATGTTTAACAAGTTTAGTTTTTATTGTTTACTATTTCACATATAGTTTGTAAAATTTAGTATAAAAAAGATATTTACCAGAAGATTATTTATGTTGATCACATTTTCTTGACCCATGAGCACTAAACAAGCAAAACCACAAAAAGTATAGCCACCATGAGCTTCCATGCCAGGCACACCACCAAAACCCCCCTCGTATGTTTGGCATCTAAAATAATTAAAACCTATTTAGGTTGAGTTTACCAATAATTGACACCCCTAAAAGAAACAAAGAAGATCAAAATAAGAATTATCAATTTCCTTGAATATATAATACCATCTAGCACAGCCGTACTCAACCTTTTTTCCTCGCGGCACGCAGACATAATTTTCCAACTTAAGGTGGCCTCAAATATAAGTTTCTGACTTTAGGCGGGCCGCAACACACTTTTAAAAGGGTTAAAAAACAGTAATTAAAATAATGTAAGTAGTATAACACTGCAATATAAGAAAGTTAATATTATCACTAGGATTGAACGTTTCTCGCAGAAGAAATATTACCAAAAAAATTGACACTTCTATTTCCAAATAATAAACTTCATAGTATATTTCTATTGCAAATGCTGTAGAAATATGCCGCAAAGTTTGCTGGTTGAAAACAGTGTTGCAAAATATTTTCGGTGCCAATTTTTTCCACGACAAAAGTTCAACCCTAAAAAGTAGTATTAGTTATATTTTAATAAGTATGAAATGTAATATTATAACAATGTAGAATTTCGAAGGAGATTTTCCTAATAAATCCAACTTTTGCTCAATGAAAAAAAAAATTAATTGTAGAAATGTATATAGTGAAAACATAATTTGGAATGCTGTTTGATTATTGTTAAAGATTAAGAAATGTATACATCACTGTAGGACAAGTAGGACTAAACTTTAAGTTCATTATAAATATCAGGGCAGATTTTATTTTCCTATGAAAATGTATAAAACAACGCTGAAATTTTAAATATTTTTTTTATATGCATCTCAATTAATTGTATAGATATGGATTAATGATTATATGTCTCGGCTCGGCTGCACATAAAACGTCGCCGGGCCACATGTGGCCTGCAGGTTGAGTATGGATGATCTAACAGTACATGTACATTATTCATTTTTATTATTTTTTTTTTATTGTTTAATGGTGTTTTAAGAACATAGTTCATACACTCAAGAACAAATAAAATTCAAGCACTTTTCAAGGACTATTCCAGCACTATTCAAGGACTGTTTAGATATATGCATTAAAATTGCATAGAATAACACATAAGAAAAATAGCCACCCCATTGTTTATCTATTTCAAAGAAATCTTATTAAATCTTTTAATTTTTATAACAGGAATTTTCAAGACATTATTAGAGAATTTTTAAAGAATAATGTGTTTTAACTTAGTAAGTTACCGTGGGAAGAAATTTCATGTATAATAAAAAGTTAAGAAGTTTTTTTTCTTTAGGTGCAAAAAAAAAAAAAAAAAAAAAAAAAAAAAAAAAGAAAGGTATGGTATGACTACAAGAATAGAAAACAGGAGTAAACCAGTTAAATTTTAGGAATTCTGAACACTCATCATGAGTCAAATATTAGCATTTCTGACGTTGTGAACAATTTTTTACAAATTATACTTTTTAGCTCACAGGCTATCAAAGCCTGAGAGCTAATGTGCCCACCCGTTCTGTATGTATGTACGTAACATGATAACTCTTGATCGAAACATCCGATTTACTTCAAATTGTTTTTCTAGGTTCATTCTGATAAGGCGCTTCCCTGATTAGTTTTGGGGGTTCATTGGTTAAGTATAAAGGGAGGAAAGAGGGGGTAGTCCCCCTCCCCCTTAATTTAGATAAATGCATTTTTCATGCAGAGTTATTTGACTTGCTTCAAATTTGGTATACCGGTTTATTATGTTAAGGAGATTCCCTGATTAAATTTGGAGGTACATTAGTTAAGAATAAAGGGGGGCTACCTCCCCTTCATTTTGATAAATGGGTTTTTCATGCAGAATTATTCAACTTGCTCCAAATTTGGTATACTGGTTTATTATGTTAAGAAGCTGCCTTGATTAGATTTGGAGGTTCACTAGTTAAGTATAAAGGGGGTCTAGACCCCCCTGCCCCCTTAATTTAGATAAATGGGTTTTTCATACAGAATTATTCGATTTGCTTCAAATTTGTTATACCGGTTTATTCCGGTATGGTGCTTCCTTCATTAGATTTGGAGGTACATTGGTTAAGTATAAAAGGGGGAAAGGGGGACAAGTCCCCTCCTCTTAATTTAGATAAAGGATTTTCATGCAGAATTATCCAATTTAATTTAATTTTTTTTTCTATGTTCATTCTGATAAGGAGCTTTCTTGATTAGATTTGGAGGTTCGTTAGTTAAGTCTAAAGGGGGTTAGCCCCCCCCCCCTAATTTAGCGATATAGTTTTTCCATGCAGAATTATCTGATTTGTTTGAAATTTGGTATACAGGTTTATTATGTTAAGGAGCTTCCCTTATTAAATTTGGAGGTTCATTGGCTAAGAAAAAGGGGGGAAACGGGGGCTAAGTCACTTTCATTTGTTTTTTGAGGGGCATTATTCTTTGAAATAAGAATATAATATACAATTAGTGTGAATAGCCTGTGAGCTCAATGCTATCAGTTTAACTGGGCACTTTTCTTTTTTATTAATAAATATTCTCTGAATTCTCAAACCTTACAGCATTTGAAATTATCCATACGGAAATAATTGAAAAAAAGGTTAGATAATTTGCTTTTACTTTTTAAATACAAAAGATTTTTTTTTTAAATAGATTTATAAAAAAAAAAATAATTTTTTTTTTTTTTTTTTTTTTTTTTTTTATCAGTTACACAGTGAAAAAATTGGAATTAATATAATTCGGTGATGTTTTAACTGATTGACAACATTCGTGATTTTTATGAATGACCCAAATTTTTTTTCTTCATGACCGATTGACTACGTCAGGAGGGGGGGGGGGGGGGGGGGTCAATATATGAAATTGGCATATAACTGACGAATTTTGCGATTTTTTCGACAAATTGACGAAATGTGCATCTTTTATCGATGACCAATGGACAAATTTTGTGGTATTTTTCCCCGGCGAATTGCTAAAATTTGTAATTTTTTTAAATAACAGATTGTACAAATTCGTCATTTTTTTTACCGTATACTTGACGAAATTTTCAAGAGTGAATGTGACTTTAAAAAAAATTTCTAAAATTCACAGCAAATTTTCTGAAAGATTACAGCAGAGAGGGGAAGGGGTAAATCCCCTCCCGGCACTGGCTATGCATTTTTTTCGAGGCCTTTTCGCGATCTTTCGACGAAATTTGCCATTTTTTCGCGATCTTTCTACGAAATATGTCGTTTTCTCGCGATCTTTCGACAAAATTTGTCGTTTTTTCGCGATCTTTTGACGAAATTTGCCATTTTTCGCGATCTTTAGACGAAATTTGCCGTTTTCTCGCGATCATTTGACGAAATTTTCGGTTTTATTTGCGATCTTTCAACGAAATTTACGGTTTTTTCGCATTTCTTTGACGAAATTTGCGTTTTTTCCGCGATTCTTTGACGAAATTTGCGTTTTTTCCGCGATTCTTTGACGAAATTTGCGTTTTCTTCACGATCCTTTGGCGAAATTGGCAATTTTTCTGAAAACGATTAGCAAAATTTATTTTTTTCAACGACCATTTGTCGAAATTCGCGATTTTTTATGGCCGAATTTTCGGATTGGTGACCGATTTTTTTAAATTTTCCGAAATGAATGCCTTAAATTTTCGGAAAATTCGGAACAGAATCACCCCTGCGCGAACTTTTGGAGAAATTCGCAATTTTCTGCAATCGTTTGTCGAAATTTGTGTTTTTTTTTTCAGGATCCTTTGTCGCAATTTGGCCGGTTTTTTTGCGCGATCCTTTGATGAACACGCGTATTTTAGCGATCTTTTAATGCAATTTGCGTTTTTTCCGCGATCCTCTGACGTAATTTGCGCTTTATTCGAGATTTTTTGTCGAAATTCGGGTTATTTTTTTAGTCTTTGACGAAATACGCGCTTTTTTCCGCGACCTTTCGACGAAATTCGCGTTTTTCCGCGCTCTTTTGACGAAATTCGCATTTTTTAAGCGACCCTTTGGCGAAATTACCGATTTTTTCATGCGAACGATTGTTGAAATTGATATTTTTCGGCAACCATTTGTCTAAGTTCGCGATATTTTCAAGCACTTTTCATTCCTTGAAAATGACTAATTTTTTTTCCAGCACTTTTCATTCCTTGAAAATGAATACTTTTTTTTCCAGCACTTTTTCTATTTTTTCCAAAGCGTACGAACCATGAAGAAGATATTTTAGTTTTTATTGTTTCACACCAGTTTCAACTTATATTCTTTCAAGTAATTATAAAAAGAGTAGAAGTATAGAACTCCTTATTTCCAGGTATAAGGTACCAGTTAACCCGGAAAAGTTTCAATAAACCATTCTTATTCAAAAATTAATAGCTCGAAATCCCATCATTTCTCCATCTTGAAATTTTGCATACTTGTAGCCAAAAAGTCAAAGATTAACATATATTTTCTTGAAAAAAATCAAAAATGGTGTTTTTGAAAAATTTAAATTCAAAAATTTTGAAAATTTGTCAAAAAATTTATTTTATTCAAAATAGTTAGTGTTGCATATCATATTAAAGACCATAAAAAGAGCTTTCAAATAAGATATAACTTAACTCTCTAGCCCAATTTGTTAAAGAATTATAGAGGATTTTGTGGTTGAGAATTTGGTTAAATTTGGTACTTTTGACCATTTTTAAAATTCCGTAAAAAATAAACTACTAAGGAAAAAAAAATTAAAAAATTAGATTTTTCATATACTCCATGGATACAAACTATAAACCAAAAATTATAGAAATCTGAGATGTCGAGGTCCAAAAATTACATTTTTCTCGTTGATTTGACATGGTACCTAAGGGGTACCTATGACCCTAAGGGGTAACACTATTTTTCATTTATCACCATTTATGCACAGAGCATCAGTAGAAAAGCTAACAAGATGTTTTGCACCAGGCGCCAAATAGAGTTGCTGCGGTGTTCCTAAGAGCTTCAACCTTTTTTTAAAATATAATACTTCTTTAACATAATGTGAATTATTTATCAAGTCAGTTAAAAATGTTAAAAATTCAATTTTTGTTACAATCTGATAGCAATTATTGTTTATTTACTACAGATTTATTAGCAGGTGTTTCTCTCACCACACACAAGAAAAATTCAGTTTGCAAACTTCCTTTAAAAATATTTATATCTAAAATAAAAATGTACTTTCCGTAAGGAAATAGAAATTTTGAATACTAAAGCTGGTGCTTCTTTTTTTTTTTTTTTTTTATAAAAGTACCACATGTTAAGAAATAATGCTTGTGAAACTACTACTTATAACACTTGCAACCTTTGATATAAGGAGAGTCAGGAGGGGAAGATGTATTTTGTATGCTTAAAAAAAGATGATATTCATCCATATAATGCTGAATTGATATTACATAATAAAATATTTCTATGGAAAAAGTAAACCAAAAACGTTGCTTTATTAGTCTAAAATCACTAAAATAATTGAGTAAATTTAATATTGTCAGCACACTATTCCCATGATTTGCAAAATTCTTAGCATGATTAGAGATCAAGGAAAATATTTAAGTTTCCATAATTGAGATAAAAGCCCCAGGGATTCTATTCATGCAAGCTGCAGGATCCCGTTGTCAATGTTTTTTATAAAAAAAAAAAAAAAAAAAACCTATTGTAATTTCTGAATAGCAGTCATCGCTTTATTTAATGATAGATTTTTCCGTAATTAAGTTAAGAAATTTTTTTATTCAAAATACATGCTAAAATTTCTTAATAGTTATGTATCTCTTTCTTTTAAGTTGTTTTACAAAAAGCATGGTTTCAATTATAGGTGCATGAAGGGCCAGCTACAAAAGGGAGGTGCAAGGTACTAAACAGCGACAGAACTGAAAATATACAACATATTTGGTTAAAATTTGAAATATATGATTCAAAGACACAATAAAAAAATCTCACTCAGGGCGCTGTGACTACTAAAGCTTTCGCTGTATGCATGTTTTCTCGCACAATTGCAAGTAAAGATGTATCTTTAGTGTTAGTCTTTAGATTCTGAAATTGTTCTGATATATCTTTATTTGTGATAGTAAAAACTATAAGAAAAGGGCAGCTGATGTCACTGTTGGTCGAATTACTGTGGATCAGTAAGAAAACCTGTCTGTTCTTTATGACTCCTACTGTACACATGAGCATGGGAAATTTTATTAATCTACGTTTAACAAGTCTATGATACGATTGGCCTATGTCGCCAAGACGATTCCTGCAATGATCGCTTTGACATAATAAATAAACTTTTTTACCAAAAATAAAACCGACTTCAAAAACTACTGCAAAGTAAAAAGCGCACTTTTTGCTTTTATCGTGCAATCTGATTAAAATTTACATGTTCTCATTTCTTGATACAATTCAGATGTTTTCATGTATTAATTTAGTTTGCTTCTGTATTATTTAGCATTTTAAATAATGGTTGGCAGTTGAGAATTGTAAATATGACTGCCAATTAGAAATTGTGAAGAAACATATTGGAGAAGATCCATTAGTGAATTTGAATGGGAATATCGCCAAATTAGTCAGTTACAGCCAAGTTGGCTTCATTTATGACAACTTATTTTGGTCGCCAAATTTGGCGATATTTCACCAAATGGCGGCAAGTCTGGCGACAACTTGGCGATAACGCATATGAATACATAGCTTTATGCTTATGAATGAAAAACCGGTTACAACAATGAAAGATAATTTGCGAAAAATCCTTTATTTTATTGGTTTTTGTTGAATTACTAAAAAACTACTCAACCAATTTCGATGAAACGGAAGTGGTACCAATTCGAGAGTATCCTCTTTCAATTAAAACCAAAATCACATAAATCGGGCAAAAAGTTCCGGAGCAATCGGTGAACATACATAAAAAAAAAAAAAACATACATACGCGTCGAATTGATAACCTCCTCCTTTTTTCGAAGTCGGTAAAAAATGTAGTGGTAGATTGGTTGACGGAAATATTTGTTTGTAAATATGCCCTTTCCTTATTGAAGCACTTAAGGGCGTGAAGTTTTCCCCGGAACAATTAAAAGCTAATAACCTCCACTGAGAGGTAATAATACTAATAATGCTATTGTTGAATATTTTTAGGATTTCAGATATAACTAGCTATTCTCATATTTACTCCGTATGTGTATATGAATGGGTTTAAATCATTTTTATAATTTCTTTAGTTAGCATACACATACATGTGTGTAAGTTTAAATTTAGGCAATTAACAGTACAAATGCAAAACAAGCTGCAAAAAATATGTGTTAGTTTTATTATTTGGGCTACTAACTAATGAAATTAATTATTTGCAGTTTTTATTAATTAATTACTTACTATTTCTTCTAAGCCATTTTTTAAGGCCCCTTTTGAAATTGGCAAAATGCATCCTGCCTTTTTAAAAAATAGTGAAATTAACTTGTAGTTGTAGCCAGAGATTTCTTTTAAAAAAACTTCTTCATTCCACAGTATTTCTAAATCCATGTGCCCAAGACCTTGCAAAAATGATAGGACTTTGTTTCTTTAGAAAAAATGGGATATTAATAAAACATGTTGTTATTTAACTGTACTTAACTGTAATCTGTAATTCATAAAATTATTAAAAATGACACTTTATTTATTGTACTAAAAATTATAAATATATTTTTTCTTATATCGTTACTAAACACATTACTGATATATCTTCTCATTAAATAATGCCTTTTTTCAAACTAGCATCCTGCCCCTTTTTCTTTCTTGAATGAATAACAAAATTATTAATTATCATTTTAGTAATTAAAGCATAAAGATTTATATTGTGTTCCTAATTAGAGAGTTAATTGTTTAATAATTATTAATTTTAAGTAGTGTTATCAATTAAATATTAAATGCAATTATTAATAATTTTAAGAAATGTAAATATCACTAGTATTTAACATAGTTTGACAAAACTATTATAAATATTAATGTATATAATGTTATTGTATGCTGCTAACTAATGAAACTACTAATTTACAATTTTTATCATTTCTGTAATGAATAACTATTAATTATAATTTTATATATCAAAGTGTAAAAAACATAGATTACGTTAGCAATTAGATGTTTAATTGTTTTGGAAACACCTAAAACTCTTGGTAGCTATTCAGTATTTGAACATTGGGAAAAAAATCATAAAAATCTAATTTAAATAAAAAAACTCTAATTTAAATTTTTTTTAAATCAGATTTTTTTAATTTAAAAAAAATCGTGATTTTTTTACACCCTACTTATTAGATACCTATACTGCCATTTTGTATCCCTGCGATTTGGTGCAAAATTGAAGAAAATGGCTGTTTTGGTATGTCACAAGAATTGTACATTGGTGCAGGAATGTGGTCCCTGCATTACATGTGAAGAGTAAGCTACAGGAAGATTTGCATTTTTATAATATCAAGGTTTAAATGACTTTTCCAAAGCCAGTAATTTATGTTTTCTGTTCCTGTTAATTAACACACAGAAACAATAATCCATCCTTTAGACAATTTTCCATCTGTACAATCTTTATTTTTAAATTTAAAAGTTTAGACAGGTTCTATGTTGGAAGAAATCTCAGCTTCATTTGGATGGAAAATATCATTTTTGTTGTAATGAGACATTAATTTTGTTTCCACATTTTTTATCCAGTTATTTGCAGTGTTCAAGCCTACAGGCATCTTTTCTCCAAATATTTGAACCAAAAGAATGTTTGTTTTTGAAAGGATACAGGCCACCCTACACAAGATATCAATATAACATAATTTACTGCAAATAGGCTTGAGCTTTTAATTTTAATGAAAACCAGCATTGCACTGACTTTTAAATCAGAGATATTAAAGTCAGTGAATGTTTTCATAACTAGCAATTTGCTTTCTTTTTCCTGTTGATTAGCCCACACCAAACAGCAATCTTTTCTTTAGCTAATTTTAAAAGAGTTATAAAAGAAACAAATATTTACTTTTTGAAACATTTTACTGTTCAGAAGACTATTCAAAAGCAAATTGAATCATCTTTTTTTTTTCTTTAAGTGTTGACACTGCTGTTGAGAATAGGCCATATTTTTGCACATTTTTAAAAAATTAGAATAAAATGAGCTGATATTCTGCCCATATCAGCTGTGATTCACCTTTGTACCAATTAAAAGCTTAATATAGTTTACATGAGGAACAATTCTTAACATGCAAATTGCTTGTTTTAACTGTGCTCTCATTTTAGTTGTGCTCGTATTGAGTTTGACTGTATATACATATTAAACTAACAAACAGAAATATATTATTTTGATAAGATTATGATTTACTGTGCTAGCGAGTTTGACTATATGTACATTGTGTGAAGTGACAAGATTAACATGTTCTGAACCAGCATCTGTTATACGAATTTTACTCGGTTGGAACCACTTTCCGTTTGATAATATTTGCAAGAGAAATATACTAAAAAAATTATTTTAAAAATAGAGTGGTTTGAATAGAATATAAAAATAGTAGTCTGTGGCAGCTCTGTGAATATCTACTGAATACAAACAACCTAGTAGCGAATCATGTATAAAAAGCTAGCTTCCAATAACGGTTAAGCCTAAATTTGACATCATATTTGGATTCTTCAATAAATTTTATTTTAAGATATCAAACAGGAAATCATTTGGTGAAGTTATTTGGATATATACAGATGTAAAATTTGGAACTCCTAATGTTAAATGCTTTTTTTAATATTGTCCCAAAACTGCAACATAGAAAATTTTTTTAACATAACTTAAACACTACTATTAGATGGAATGAGCTGTAATTTTAGATTCACTTACTTGAAGCCTCTAGAAATCGATTTCTGTAAAATATTTAAATGTTACGTTTCATATATATTTTTTGAATATTAATTTAAAAATACATATTTTTGGAAAAAATCTTAACTTTGTGCATCTGTATTTCCGAAACAAGACCCAATGAAGGTTTTTCATAGTGATATCCGTGTTCAGTGGATTAATTTCATACAGAATTGCACACTTTCATTTCAAAGGCAATTTCATTGTTGTACAGTGTTATTGAGGTAATTCAAATTCACCAGTCTTTCTGAAAAGTTTTAATGCAAGAATTGGCTACATTATATTATGAAAATATGTACTTAACAGCTACATATAACTATTTTTGAGAAGATTGAAAAATCAAGTTGAAAAAATTGAAAGGAAGGGGATTATATACATAAAGAAAACTTATTGAATTGTCATAAAATATAAAGAATTCAGAAAAATTAGCAAATATTCTATAATAAAAAAATTATTATTTACTACTATTATTAAGCTTTCAAGTCTTGTACAGCAGATTATTATGAACTGTTTTAGTCAAGTCATATTATTATTTATAACAGAAATTATAAGTCTTCAAAAGCACAGCTTTAATAAGCCAGATTTTAAATCAAAAAGCTTTATAAAAAATAAATTAGCAATAATTTTTTTTTCTTAAGTCAAGAAATAATACCTGGTTACTTGGATTAGCAAAATGTGCAAAACTGGATATAAATTTTTGAATGGAAATTAGCAACAGTTGTAAAAATTAAATATTTAAGCAAAAGAATGAGAAGAGCTTGAACATTGAAGCAGAATTTATCAGTATAAAATAACAATAAAAAGGCAGTATGTAAATATGAATGTGTGTTTTAACATTTATCATGTTTCACAGATTGAAAATTGTTTAAACTTTTATTTTTCAATGTAAAAATAAACAACAACAACAACAAAAAAAAAGAAAATGAAAATAAAAAATATAATGCTTATCAATAACCTTGAAATCCAGTGTGCTGTTCCTTTAATTAATTCAGGACACCATATGTTAGTTAACTTTGCTACAGACAGTGCACAATATACTCCTCTAAAAAATATAGAAAATAGAAACATTAAATACAACTGAAATCAATTGTTTAGAAATTAAGAAAGTAAAAGAAAAATGTACCTGATATCTTTTTCTGAGCCATCATGCATTTTAAAAGACCCATCAGGCATTTTCACTCGAAGTAAAAACCTTAAAAGTTTCTCCCTAGAAAATCATAAAATGATAATTATCACTTATTCTTGAAGTAAAAAACCTTAAGAATTTCTTCCTAGAAAATCATAAAATGGTGATTATCACTTATTTAAGAGTTTACTTAAATATAAAATGAGAATAAAAGCACAAAATTAATTAAATGTTTAATAAGATATAATTAAACAACAGGGTCACTAGGTTTGTCTAATATTATCCAGTTTTTTATTCAAAATATTTAAAAAAATTCTGAATAGTTATTTTTTCTGTATTTAAGGGGGCTGGTCACCCAGCTTCTGAATTCTCCTCCGTAATGTTAAGTCTATGGACTTTTGATGCATTCGTATATTTAAAATATCTTCTCGGGAAATTCATATTTTTAACATCTTTTTTCTGTGTTCTCTTTTTAAAGGATGTCTCTTTTTTTATTAGTTTTCAAAATATTTCTAAAATCTGTGCTCAATTTAATATTTTATGTGCTAAAAGTGGGCAAACTGTGAGTAAGATTTTAACACTTCATACAAAATTAAGTCTATACTTTAGAAATATTTTGAAAACTAAGAAAAAAAGAGGCATCTTTCAGAAAGTGTACACAAAAAATAGAAGTTAAAAATATTAATTTCTTTGAGGAGATATTTTAAATATATGAATGCATCAAATGCCCATAGACTTTACATTAGTGAGGAGAAATCGGAAGCTGACTGACACGCCCCCTTAATAACAGAATCTCGTGTCTAAATAAAGCAAAATTTACTATTCGAAATTTCTACTAGATATTTTGAATAAAACAAGTTTCTAATCTCATAATACTGATTAAACATTACCTGTCAATAACTTCATATGCTTCTCGGGTTCTTAATGTGCACAAAGCATTAACAGCTGCATATGTTGGAGCTAAATGAGCATCCTGACCAGGACCTCCTAATAACAAAACAATATCAGTTAAAGAAAATAAGTTGAAACTGGTGTGAATCAATGAGAACTAAAAGATCTTCTTAAAACACCATCAAAAACTTTTAAATGCGCTAGGCCTTTTAGAAAGATCTGAGTCTTTCTTCATCAGGCACAAAGAAGACGTGCTTCTACTATAAAAGCATGAGCAAGACTGAAATTTTTATAATAAAATGAAAACACACACATATATTAAAATATAGGAACGCATGAAATTAAAAAAACAAATAAAATATAAAAAACAGACTAATATTAATTAATACAAAAAATTAATTATGTTGTAGTACTGAAAAGTTTTTTCAAAGCTGCAGACAGCATTGTGGAATCTGAATTATCATTAACAATAATTACACGATTAAGATAAATAGCTAAATTTTCAAGAAAGTCTAGTTCAGAGATACTATTAGCATTAAAGATAATTTTAGCATTTTCTGATTCCACAATGCTCTCTGCAGCTTGGAAAAACCTTTTCAGTACTACCACATAATTAATTATTTTTTAAATTAATATTAGTCTGTTTTTTTTATATTTTACTTATTTACTTTTAATTTCATGTGTTCCTATATTTCAATATATGCGTGTGTTTTCATTTTATTATAATCTATTTTTAATTTAATTTAATTTAAGTATTTTTTCCCCCCAACTTGCTTCCTTATTCTCCTTCTACTCTGTGTACTTTTGTTTTGATTATGCTCTTCTGTGATTGGCTGTTGTCTTCTGCTTTCCTATTGGCTGTTGATTTCTACTTTCCTATTGGCTGTTTCTTCAGCTTGTTTCCTTTCCCTTACTTCTCATTTCAGTCTTGCTGCTGCTTTCATAGTAGTAGAAACACGTTTTCTTTGCGCCTGTCGAAGAAAGATTTAGATCTTTCGAAAGGCCTAGCGCATTTAAAAGTTTTCGATGGTGTTTTAAGAAGATCTCTTAGTTCAATATCAGTTAATATATCTACTGTATTTACTCACTCATGTATAATGCACATATATTCTTAAAAAGTTTAAGCCTAAAAAAGGGGAGTGCATAGCATATAAGAAACATTTCAGACAGTAAGATCCTATTTGCGTTATTTTTAATATATTTTAGTTACTTTATTTTTTTCTGCATCACATGACATGCTCAGTTCATCAAATTATAGGAAAGGGTTAATAAAAATTTAGTTGCAGTTTAATAACTTAAATAGTGCAATATAATCTTACCTGCAAATCCACCATCAGGGTGTTGACACAGACTGAGGAAATGAATTATACTAAAATATGAAACAAACACAAAAACTTAATTAAACAGATAGGCCTGTTTAACATAGATAAAAATAAAAAATAAAGTCAATTTTGTAATACACAAATAGACATTTTTTTAAACTACAAATTCCTACTTAATCATAATAAAAACTATTTAAATAAGTATTTGAAACTACAAAACAATCAGCAAGCAATTTACTAGACAAACAATTAAGATATAACTGTTCATGGAAACATATAAACTAAATAAAAAAAAGTTGTATAAGATTTTATTATATACAGAAATAGGTACTTTTATGTTAGCTGGTATGTGTTTTTATGTATGTGAAATATAGCCTTTTTCGTTTTTCTAAATAAATTTGTTGGTAAATCCCGGTGCCAATCATTTATTTCAACACTTTAGCATTGAAAATGCTTTGCCCCTGAACCTGACACAACACAATGGTAGTTTCAGTTTTTGTTTGTTGTCAATTATTTTTTTCTGTAGTCTGTGAATACTCATTATTTCTTGCTCCAAGATAAAATTTTGTTACTCAAGGAAATTTTTAAATATTTGTATCCATTTTATATTTAAGTATTTATTCATTAAAAAATTGATAACTGAAAAAAATATGTACTAAATTTAACTTTATGAGTTTAACTGTTAATGACAATTTTCATAGTTTACATCCCAACGGGTAGTGTGGATAACAGACATCTGCGGATTTGACAAAGTTGACTGTATATACAGGGTGTCCACTCTTAACGGTGTCCAATAGCTAATTCCTAAACAGTTGGTCATAGACATA
Source organism: Maratus speciosus (assembly GCA_963932465.1). Classification (NCBI taxonomy): domain Eukaryota; kingdom Metazoa; phylum Arthropoda; class Arachnida; order Araneae; family Salticidae; genus Maratus; species Maratus speciosus. The sequence goes on along the minus strand of OZ010786.1, from coordinate 106,099,178 downwards.
TAGTTCCAATTACAAAAATGTTTTAATTTGAGGCAAAGAAATATTTTAAAAGCGATTTGGGTTAATAAAAACATTTCTTAAAAAATTACGAAAGTTTTTATACGGTCCACGGTCCTATAAGTTATATTTAGTAAAATTTTCCTATTACACTGACAAGACAGACAAAAAAAGTCCCGTTCATATAACACTAAAATCGACTGAGTTATGAAACTTTAAAAATGCATGACTTATACCACTTTTCTGCATCTGAACCATGGGTGCATGTTTGAAATTTGGCCAAGCCTGAAAATATTTTGAATCCTCCCCCTCTCCTCCCCCACTGAATGAGCACATACGCACGTGCCGACGCACCACCTAGACGAACGAATTGAAACGAGTAAAAAAAAAAAAAAAAGTGCAAATCGTAGGGGTGATTCTGAGTCAAAAAAAAAGTTCTGAAACTCACAGCAAATTTTCTGAAAAGTTACAGCAGAGGGAGGGGGGGGGGGGAAATACACTACTGGCACTAACTATGCGTTATTTCTGCGATCTTTTGGCGAAATTTGTGGTTTTTTCGCAATCTGTTGACAAAATTTACGGTTATTCGCGATCTTGACGAAATTTGCTGTTTTTTCGCGATCTTTTAACGTAATTTGCGGTTTTTTAGCGATCTTTTGACGTAATTTACGATTTATTTCGCGATCTTTTGACGTAATTTGCAGTTTTTTCGCGATCTTTTGACGTAATTTGAGGGGGGGGGGGTTGTGAGTAGAGGTCTGCACGGGCCCGGGCTTGGCCCGAGGCCCGTACCCGGCCGGCGGAATGGAGGAGAATTTTCAAATGGGCCGGGCAGGGCCGGCAGAATTAGGACAATTTTTTCAACGGGCCGGGCCGGCAAAAAAATTGAACGGGCCTGAAGGGCCGGGCCCGGCCGATAAAAAAAATTAATCGGGCCTATCGGCCCGATATAAGAATTTGAGAGGAGCAGATAAAATACGAGGTCATTTCCAATGAATATGACTTTTTCGAGAAGTATAAATGTGCGTTACGAGCCGATGCGAGTTTAACAACATCAATACAGAAATGTAACATGTCCACCGTAGAGATCGTCATCGTACAGTTACATGATGCCTGATCCCGGGTTTAATTTTTTTCGGCAGACTTGTGCCGGGACGGAACTGGTCTTAATCGTTCTCAGGATGTGTAGGACAGACATTATGTTTTGTAAAAATATTAATAGCGATAATGAACTTCTGTTAACAGTATCTTTGGTTGGTTGGTTGATTTTTGACGGCCAATTATCTGCTCGAGGGATATAGGCCCAGGGGAGGAGTGCCCTTCGTGGGGGTCTTTCTAAGGGAACCTAACCCGTATTAACGCTTGGAAATCCAAGGCTCGAAGAAAACCACGAAAATTCCGAACGATTAGGCCGACGGGCGCGATTGGGATCGAACCCAGCACCTCCCGTCTACCAGCTTCGAGAGCAGAACCTCTCGGCCACTGGTGGGGCTCCAGTATCTTTGGAAATGTACCTTAAGTTGGTTCTCATATTTACTGCTCAACAATGCGAAACTCTCAGACACATTTTCTTTCTCATTTTTAACTATAAAGGCATAAAATTGACAGGCTGAGTATTGAAGGCAATTGGGATCAAATAGCGTTTCCATTTTTCATAAATTACGTACAGAGATAACAGAGACTCTTGTCACGTGACTGTACGTTTTCTCCTTTCCTGTGCTATCGCTTCCGGAAATTCGATTCAAAACGCTAACTTTGGCAGTATTTTCTGAAAGATATATTACTTTTATCTAAAAAAAAAACGGCATTTACATGGTTTCTGAATAAGAATACCTGCCAATCTCATGCGTTTCCGAAAAGAAATGAATTCATAAATGTATCAAAATGTAGCTCCTTTGGATTTGAGAAAAGCCTTAAAAATGACAGAAATATTTTCACAAATCTACCTTTTATTATAAGCTTCAAAAATTATCATGTTTTTTAACCCTTTATTCTAAACTACAATAATCTTTTAATGAACCCTTATTTAAATTTTGAAACGTCTGTAGAGACGTTGACTAAAACACTGTAAGTAATCGTTAACGTTTACTATTGTGTGTTTTCTATTTTGCGAACACATAGTAATTTAAAATATACTGTAAAATGTTCCCATAAATATGCATGTAGTGTTCATTAAAAGAATCTTAATTGTATGTCGAGAAAAAACGGAATTTTTTGTAGACATTTAGTCGGTCCGGGCCGGGCCGGGCCTGTTTTCACTGATTTTTGTACGGGCCGGGCCGAGAACGGTAAAAATGTAAACGGGCTGGGCCGGGCTCGGGCCGAACTTTCAATTTTTACACCGGGCCGGGCCGGGCCAAAATAGCTTTCCTTCGGGCCGGGCCGGGCCAGGGCCTGGAAATTCCGGCCCGTGCAGACCTCTAGTTGTGAGATTCTTTGACGAAATTTCACTTTTTTCGGCGACCATATGTCGAAATTCGTGATATTTTTTATGTCCGAATTTTCGGATTGATGACCGATTTTTTTTAATTTTTGGAAATGAGTGCCTTAAATTTTCGGAACAGAATCACCCCTATGCAAATGCATGCAATCTAAAACATTCACATTGATGTAAACAGTATTTCAAAAGTTTAATTCATACAGGTGAAATACACTACTGGCACTAACTATGCGTTATTTCTGCGATCTTTTGACAAAATTTACGGTTATTCGTGATCTTGACGAAATTTGCTGTTTTTTCTCGATCTTTTAACGTAATTTGCGGTTTTTTTAGCGATCTTTTGACGTAATTTACGATTTATTTCGCGATCTTTTGACGTAATTTGCAGTTTTTTCGCGATCTTTTGACGTAATTTTAGGGGGGGGGAGGGGGGTTGTGAGATTCTTTGACGAAATTTCCATTTTTTCGGCGACCATATGTCGAAATTCGTGATATTTTTTATGTCCGAATTTTCGGATTGATGACCGATTTTTTTTAATTTTCGGAAATGAGTGCCTTAAATTTTCGGAACAGAATCACCCCTATGCAAATGCATGCAATCTAAAACATTCACATTGATGTAAACAGTATTTCAAAAGTTTAATTCATACAGGCTACAGCTAAAAACAATAAAGTTGACATGCTATGACACATAAAATTGTGAAATACTCAAGAATGTGCATGGGCACTTATATACAATGTTTTTGTAATTTTAAAAATATCTTCCCATAAATGACAATATATATATATATATATTATACTAGGGGGCTCTGCCCCCTGCAAGCTACGTTCGCCAACCCCGTTCAGACACTGTAGAATCTAAAAGCACGCTAATCTGATCGGTTTTAAAAAGATAAGAGAAGATTGAATTATACTGAAAAAACATGTAGCGATCTCCATGTAAACGGGTTTCCATTCAATTCCCTTTGATTGCAAAAATTTAAGGTAGAATCAGTTGCTGTTACGACATCCAATGGTTGTTTTCGTGTTTGGTTAAAAAAGATCAGTTAAACATTTGAAAAGAAGCTAAAATAAAATGAATTAAGTAAACAGAGTCTTTGTCTCTCGGTATTTTTTAACAGCGTTATAAAACGATTGACATAATGCAATTACTAAAATTTTCTGCTTTAACCCCTTAAAGGGCGGTGGTTCATTTTTGGACCACTTAATTTTAATTCTTAAATGCCACATTAGCATAAGAATATTGGGATGAAAATTTCCCTTTTATTAACTAAATGAACAAAAGCATTTTTGTATTTCGAAATTTGTTTGTAAATTCTGGTGCCATTCTCTGATTTCAAGATTTTACGAATAGAAGTGCCTTGTCCGTGAAAGGGTTAAACGCATATTAATGTATTTATTATTTTAAAGTTTCCTTTCCCTTTTAATATTCACGTGTAAATACAATTTTCAGGACATAATTTTCAATATTTTCCTGCCTTTAACACGTACTCATTTAATAGTAATTTTAAAGTTTTTTTTTCTGTTTTTAATAGTCACGTGAAAATAAATTTTTAATCTTTAGGAAATATTATTCTTTGCGCTGTTTTTAAAATTGAAAACAATCTTTATAATAATAGCCTAAGTCATGTGACTATCATCAACAGCTCTAGGCAGATCCCTTCGCTTTTTATATTCAAGGCGGCCATTTTAATAATTTAATGTTAGCCAGCCACAGTGTGATAAGTCGCCGAATATTATTCTATCCCCATTATTTCATTTATATTATAATAGTCCAAGTCATGTAACTGCCATAAACAATGGGTTGATTCCTTCGCTTTTCATAAGAAAGGTTTCCATTTTGATTAATGAATCAAAATTATTTTTCCAAATAAAACTACATAAAAGTTGCCATGATCACAAAGAATTCCTGGTACTTTTATGTTAGCCGGGTGAAAATCTCGCCAATAGCTTTTTTTTAACTCGCCAGTTAGCATTTTTTTATTTTTCGAGTGGTAAATTAAAACGGTGCTACTTGGTTATCCCATCGACCAAAAATCTGTCGCCAAACTATAAGATTAAATGCCAATAATGGTTGTTCGTAAATGTCACATTCACTTGACTTTAAGGAAGTTACACATGTTCACGCCATGAAGTAATTTTCATTTTGACGTTTTATTTGTGTTTTTATTAATGTTATACTAATTTATTTGTTCTTTTGTTATTTAAAATAAAAAAATATGTCAATTTGTATAATTTGGCTATTTATATAATTTGACGAAATTGGTCGACGGGAGAAGTAATAACATTAAAACGTTGCTTTGAAGTGGAAATTAAATCTCATGATTTGTTGCAAACATACTCACCAGGTTTGGCTTGATTTTTTTTTTTTTTTTTTTTACGACAATTTGGCGAAAACCTCGTTTTCAAATACCTGTTACATATGTCTTTTTAAATTATCTTCTGTTATTTTTAAAATGAAATAACAATAAATAAAAAAAAATAATTAATAACTATAGAACAAAACAATTTATAACATTTTTTGTAAATAAAAAGAAAATAAATTCAAATAAACATATATTAATAAATAAGCAACAATAGCCGGGTTACCATGTCAGGCAAAATAATGCCATTTTGGCGCCAATTATGTACCCCGTTGCGTATATGACATCTGTGTCTAATATTTTTCTTTTCCTTTCGTTTAAAAAAAAAGAATAAAGTAAAAGCCATTTATTTTAAAGGTTTCAATTTTAAATAAAAGTTTTGTATTAAATAAAATGATAATGAAATACAAATTGAATTCTGAATAAAAGTAACATGATGCATTTCTTAGCATACATTTAAGGGAGGCCAAAGTCGTCGCCAAATTAATTTAAAATAACCTTTTCTAAAATATGAAAAAAAATATCTGTTATAATTAAAATTTGAGTTGCCATCATTAGAAAAAAAGTATTTAAAATTAGAAAAAAATTAATATTTCGAAAACTAATTCTAATTTTAAAATTCTAATACCAGTTTTGAGATCTGTGGATCAATACGGATTTTTGGTGTTAATTTCATCGCAAATTATTCCACATTTTAGGAGAAATCGCCGTAAAACATAATCAGTTGTTTAATCAGTCGTTTCATAGAATCGTTACATAAATTTGTTTCAATTCGATTCATTAGGATTTTATATATATAGAGTAGATATATATATATATATATTACCTCAAATATCTGCAGATCAATCTTGTTAATTTCTGTTAATTTCTTTTTCTTTCTTTTTTTAAAATCTTTGATTACAAAACACAGCAGTTTGAAAAATATCCTGTTCATATCTACTAAAACTACCTTAACAACTAGTAATTAACAATATGCAGTTTAACATATAAATTGCAGAAAAATTGGTATGAAGCAAAAATTTTACAGTTTACTAGATGCGGAAGCAAGAGTAAAACTAGTCGTTGGGGGCCACCGTAATACTTACCCATCATGGATATACATAATATAAAATATGAAAATAAAACATGTGATACATGCTAAGCATTGTATCATGTTACTTTATTCATAATTTAATTTACTTAAACTCCCTTAAATATAATTAATATAATCCCTTAAGCTAATATTAATTTTTGTTGCATTAAAATATCTCAATTTGTTGATTTTCTGTAAGCAAGTAAAGACTATAGGTTTACAATGGAAGTCTGTGGGGATTTGGCGAAATATTAGAGATACCGCCAATTTGGCTTCACTTTTGGCAACAAACTTGGTGGCATTTGGCGACAGCACAGGATTCCCCCTATAACCCCCTTATAGGTATGCAGATGCATTAAATGCTTGACATTTACGATAAGCCATTATTGGCATCTAATCTTATAGTTTGGCGATAGTTTTTTGGTTGGCGGGATAATTGTGTAGAACCAAATTGCGTAAACGAAACATCCTTATAACTCGAAAAATTATAATAATATTAACTAACAGTTTACTGCGTCGGATTAAGCACAGACCTGCCAACCTTTGAAAATGAGAAATCGTAGCACACAAAATTTAAATTAATCTGGAGGTTGGTTGGTTGGTTTTACGTGTTACACAGCCATCTTTTGACATTCCTAAAAAGAATAAGGTTTCAGTCTTTCAACTCAATATAGTAAATTTTTTCCTTTGAAAATTTTTATACGATTTTTAGAGTTTCTTTTTGTTTCGCAGCGTTTTTTTTTTTTTTTACATTTGTAAAAGGAGCCTGGTTCTAATTTTTTAGCCCAGTACAGTAAATTTTGGCGAAATTCGGGATTTTTTTCCTGCGATCATTTCAGGATATTCACAATTTTTCCGCAATCATAATTCACATTTTTCTATCACGATTCTTTGTTGAAATCCGCACTTTTTACCAGGAACTTTTGACGAAATTCGCATTACCACGATCCTTTGTCGAATTTTGAGTTTTTTCCGCGATCCTTTTGACGAAATTAATGTTTTCTTTCTGAGATCTTTCGATGAAAATTTGCGTTTTCTTACTAATCTTTCGATGAAATTTGCATTTCTTACCTGATCTTTTGACGAAATTCGCGTTTTCTTTCTGCGATATTTTGACAAAATTCACACCATTGAAAACACAACACAAAATTTCAAATCTTCCAGGGAGGAAATTCCCACCCCCTCCGGGCTACCCCCTGAAATCAACACTGCGTTTTACCACGATCCTTTGACGAAATTTATTTTCTTCTGCGATCAATTGACGAAATTGATTTTTTTTTATACGGTCATTTGTCGAAATTCGCAGCAGTTCATCGCAAACCATGCGATTTTGCACACTATTTTAAACCTTGTCCCTCAAAGAATCCCCCCCCCCATCCTTTTCAGAAATTCTTAAAATGGCACCTTGTTTCTAAGGGAGCGAATTCCTGTATAAATATTTACAGAAACACGATTCACTCGTGGTTAATATACATAAAGAGAGTGTTTTATGTTTGTTTTGCAGCCAAGATTTTTTTTTTCCCCCATGAGCATTTTTTAATGTCCGAATTTTCGGACTAATGACAAAGCTTTTAAAACTTTCGGAAATGAATACTTTGAAATTTTGGAAATTTCGTAATAGAATCACTCCTGAAAAATATGCTGTGCGGGATAAAAATCGCAACTAGAAACAAAAAATGCGTTTGTGTTTTTTGCAAAAAAATCGTAGTTTAAGACCGATTTTCGTAGCATCGTAGTTTATAGGTCCAAATCGTAGCAACTACGATTTTTTCGTAGCAGTTGGCAGGTCTGTAAGCATCTCATTTCCAATTAAAATATATCTTTGAATTGAAATTTGAATGAAATACAGGGTCATGAAAACTTGAAGAGTGTGAAAAATAAAATTACAAATATCTCGACAACTAATTATCCGATCGAGTTCATTCATGATGCAAAATTTGTATATTTTTATTGTCTTTTATATTCACTCCTTCAAATAAACAATTTCGAAAATTTTTGTATACCTTTTATCAGAACGAATATTTCGAGAGTCTGAAAAAAAATAGTTCTGGATAATCGAGGTTACTGATATTCAATAGGCTGCTTCCCATTGTTACTTCCTAAGTGCACACCGAATTTCAAGTCTCTATCTCAATTTTTTCGGGAGATAGAGCGTTTACAGACACACATCACACACCCAGACGGACGGCAAATTTTTTTTTCTAAAAATATGTATTTTGGAATCTCCAGTGTCTGAAACGTGTAAATCCGTCAAAAAAAATTTTTCGATTTTTAAAGCAATTACAAGCCTACGTAAAAAAAAAAAAAAAAAAAAAAAGGGGGGGCTCAATCATTTCAGGAATAAATATCAAACTAAATAAAGGTACCTTAAAAGAAAGTTTAAAAAAACTCAAAGAATACTAAAATACAAATTACATTGATGATAGAAGTATAAATTCCAGCAAATGAAATTGTTCCAGTTTTATCATATTTTCATTTTATTTCTGCTAGCATTAACAATTTTTTTGCATGTGGAATTACCAACAATTTAACAAAATTCACCAGATTTATAAAAGAATTAAGTCAATTTATATCTTCTTTCTATAAAAGTAGCAAACATTCATTTGTGTTTTCCCACCATTTAAGGCTGTTCTCAAATCGAAAGGGTCAACTTTCTGACATAAGTTTTAATTCATTTTTGTTCAGAAATGCATGCAACTGGAAGGTGTTATTCAGAAACTATGTCATCCAGCTGTTTTTTCCGTTTTCTTGTAAACGCAATAGATCTTTCAGAAAATACTGTCAAAGTTGGCCTTTTGAAACGAACTTCCGAATGAAAGAAGAAAATCCAGCCAGTAAGGGGAGAAAAATGCCGTGTCACATGATCAAAATTGCTTATAACTCAATAGGTAATTTATTGATCAAAAAATGGAAAACACAGTTCGATTCCAAATCGCTTCCATGGTCAGGCTTTCCAATTTTATATATTTCCGTTAAAAAATGAATTTGTAAATGTGTCAAAACGTTTTGCTTGCGCTTGTTGAGCAGATCAGTTGAGAACAGCCTTAACGAAAATTACATTTTTCTGCAATCCTTTTAATGAAATTTGCGTTTTTCACCTCGATACTTTGACAAAATTCGCGTTTTTTCACGATCATTTTAATGAAACTCGCGTTTCTCCTGCTATCTTTTAACGAAATTCGCGCCTTTTCCACTATCTTTAGGCGAAATTTGCGCTTTTTCCACGATCTTTAGATGAAATTCGCGCTTTTTCCACTATCTTTCGGTGAAATTCGCACTTTTTCACGATCTTAAACGAAATTCGCACTTTTCCTACGATCTTTAGGCGAAATTTGCGCTTTTTCCACTATCTTCAGGCGAAATTCGCACTTTTTCCATTATCTTTAGGCGAAATTTGCGTTTTTTCCACGATCTTTACGCGAAATTCGCGCTTTTTCCACGATCTTTAGACGAAATTCGCGCTTTTTCCACGATCTTTAGACGAAATTCGCGTTCTTAACACGATTTTTAGACTAATTCGTATTTTCCTCAATATCTTTAGACGAAATTCGCATTTTTCTACGATCTTTAGCAGAATTTCGCGGGGATTTTTTCACGATCTTTAGACGAAATTTGTGTTTTTTTCACGATTTTCCGACGAAAATTCACATATTTTATACGACCTTTCGACGAAATCTGCGTATTTTACACGATCTTTAGACGAAATTCGCATTTTTTCCGTTATCTTTTGAGGAAATTCGCATTTTTTCCGGGATCATTTGATGAAAATCTCGTTTTTTCCGCAATCCTTTAACGAAAATAGAGTATTTTTTTGCGATCCTTTAACGAAAACCGCGTCTATTTCGCGATTCTTTGGCGGAGATTGCGTCATTTTCGCCATCATCTGACACGGACCACGTCATTTTTGCGATCCTCTGACAGGGGCCGCGTCATTTTTGCGATCTTTTGAAGGTAATAGCGTTTTTTTCGAAATCTTTTGACGGAAATCACGTCTTTTCGCGATCCTTTGACAGAAATAGTGTTTTTCCGCGATCCTTTGACAGAAATAGTGTTTTTCCGCGATCCTTTGACAAAAATTACGTTTTTCCGCAATCTTTTGACGGAAATAACGTTTTTCCGCGATCATTTGACGAAAATCACGTTTTTCCCGTAATACTTCGGGCGAATTTTTTTTTTTCCGATCCTGTAACGAAAATCGCTTCTTTTTCGCAGAAGACGTTTTTCCCGTGATCTTTTGACACAAATCGCGGTTTCCCCCAATAATTTGACGGAAATAGCATCTTTTTCGCGATCCTTTGACAGAAATAGCGTTTTTTCCGCGATCCTTTGACAGAAATAGCGTTTTTTCTGCGATCATTTGACGAAAATCACGATTTTTCCGCAATCATTCGGCAAAAATCATTTTTTTTTTCGATTCTACAACGAAAATCGCGTCTTTTTCGCGATCCTTGGATTGAGATTGTGTCTTTTTCACTATTCTTGGACGGAGATCGCATCTTTTTCGCGATTTCTTTGAAGGAGATCTTGTCATTTTCGCGATCCCTTGATGGAGTCCGCATCTTTTTCGCGATCATTTGACAGAAAGCGTATTTTTTGCGATCCTTAGACAGAAGTCGCGTTGTTTCCGCGGAAAAGGAAGGTTGCCTGAAAAAAATATAAGCTGGGATTTTCAGATTCTAACCAAAATTTTAAACGAGATGGTCAAAAAGTGGAGTTATTTTAAGACTGATTCTTAAACATTTTGCTCGAATCTTACGAAATCTAAAAACGGATTTTTTTTCCGTCCTCGGAGATTTTTCCGGCCCTCTTCCATCCTCAGGAATTTTTAAAAGCTGGAAAACTTGCAGCCATGATCTGAACACAAATGAGTTTGGCCATGCTTTGAGGGGTCACATCCTAAGTGCTTAAAGTATTCGAAGAACTTTTCATGTGTATCTGCACTTTGAAAAAAATAGTACAAGTGTTACGATTGAATTAACTTTTATTAGGTTTCAGATTGGCAAAAATTATTGTATTTTAACATATGTTTTATTTTGTAAAGATTTGTATTTCTTTTCATGATTCCTTTTAACAAATATTATGTTATTTTATTTAACTTCAACGATCGTATGTATGTTTTCCCTGTTCAAAATTTGTACTCAAAATTTAACTCACTTTCAAATATCCGATCGTGATTAAATTTTACATGTATACTGACGTAAATACGATGACAATCTAATATTATTATGATTTTCAGTGGTTACCATTCATACTTATTTTACAGGATAACACAAAAAATTTCGGATCGATTACTGCCAAGAAGTTTAAGATTAGATAACACAAGACTGCGATGGTTGTGTTTTTTAACTTTTATGTATTTTTTAGCACTGAATCCGAGAATTACCTTATTTTTTAACCATCATCTCAGGATGTTTTGCAAATCATAAATTGTCAAAGTTTAAAAATGACAAAAATCAAATACTATAAAATAGAGGAGAAGGCTGAGTTTTTTAACTTTTGATAATTGATTTTTATGTACTTTTTAGCACTGAATCTGAAAATTACCTTCATTTTTAACCATCACGTTATAATTTTTTTGCAAATCGTAAATGTCAAAGTTAAAATGTAGCAAAAATCTGTTACCATAAAACAGATGTAAAACTTTTTTTATTTAATTTTCCTGACGTGATGGTTAAAAATGAAGATCATTTTTGGATTCAGTGGTAAAAAATGATACTATAAAACAGATGTAAAACTTTTTTTATTTAATTTTCCTTACGTGATGGTTAAAAATGGTCATTTTCAGATTCAGCAGTAAAAAGTACATAAAATAATTTAATAAATATAATAAGTTTAGTAAATATAATACTCTTGAAGCTAGCTGAAAAGCTTAAATTTATATTTTAAATTAAAAGCTAAAACGCTTTAAAATTATAGGGTTCCCAATCTAAATGTGCAAGTAAATTAGTACAAATATATATCCTAAGATTCAAAGAAGTGAATAAATAAAACAAAAATAACCATAAACAACAAATACATCATTTGTTCCTTTCCAGAAATATATTTAAAAAAAACCCAAGCTTTTTAAACGGGTTTATATATATATATATTCACTTATATAACGGGATTATATTATATATAGGTTATATTCGATTATTTTTCTAGCTAAGTTTTTAAAAATACAGTAGGTTTTTATAATGTAATTCGCCATATAAGGCGTAACTTCTCAGATGCAAACAATGAATTTTATAGTTAAGTAGCACCTGGATTCCTACATTGCAAAACAATTACTATTCTCCAGAACTAAATTTTACACACTAGTTCAACTTTACCTCCTTAATTCAGAGCTTTTTAATGAAAAAAACTCCTATTATTACAATAAATTTTTTGAAAATGATTAATACAAAAAAAATATTTGAACAATGCTTATAAGGTAAATTTAACAATGCATCGAGTGATCTATATTATAGAAAAATTTATAATCTGCACAACTACTGATAACAAGGAATGCAATATAAAGATACTCTACCATATTTTGACATGCTTCAGACTTATTTGGACATGTTTACAAGGTATGCATAATGATGTGTATAATGTGTTCTATAGAATGCAAAATTCTATATAACACACAACCTCATGTTTTTAGGTTTGCGTTATAAAGATCTACTGTCTTTTAATAGAAACTACCGAACTTTTTATAATTAATCTTAATTATTTTTTGTCCAAATATTTTAATGTATTCATTCATTTAGAGAGAATCATATCTGCCATTGCAATGTAAAATATTGGCTAATATTATAAAATTGGGAAGAAAAAAAGGGTTGGCAAGATTTTAAAAATTTTGGCGATCACTGGCACTTAGCTAACATAAAGGTATCCAGAAATGTATAGAATAAAACCTCATACACCAGCGTTTAAAAATGAGTTAGAAAATGTGTCAAAAAGTTTTGCATTCTTGAGCAGGGAACTTAATACATTTAAGTTCCATTAGAGTGAAATCCGATAGAACAAAAATTCCTTTAAAATGAAATTTTTATCAACCCCCATCAAAATCAATTCAAGATATATATATATAGGAAAATCTCCACTTTACACGTACATGAGTAATCTAAATTTAAATAAAGATACACAAATTGTAGCATTAGAGGTTCTATTTTAAAAGGAAACAATTTGCACTAAATCAATTCTTGCAAAAAAATAAATAAATAAATAAAAATAAAAAGTGCAAAGTTAAAAATATTGTTATAATGAAATTGCATTTCTTCACATGACAAATGATAATTTTAATTATTAGTAAATTACCTGTTTCTTCTCACTCGAGGAACTTCTTCATCTAAAATTTGTAATGAATGTAATATCCAAAAACACAGCCAAGATCGACTAGCATCTAAAACCTACGGAGAAGATTTAAATAACGCATGAAAAAACTTAAGAGTACTTTAATGGTGATATTTAAAAATGAATAATAAGACTAGATAAAAAAAGTGATACAACTTTAAAATTATGTAATTCCATTTTTGATGTTAATACCTACTTTATGCCACTGACTGTATAAATGTATAGTGAACAAACCATTTGACATAATTTAATTTACCATCATTTTGACAGGTAAATGCATGCATATATTCGGAACAGCTTAGATTTGTTATTTTAGAGAAAATAGCAAAACTGGCTGTGATCTATATTTGAACTACTACTACACACACACACAAAAAAAAAAAATACATATTACTCATTTATCAAATTTTATTTATTTGAGTTAGATTTTATTAGTACAAGAAACTGTCATTTTCATCAAATGAATTAAACTACTTTTATCTGCTTCCACACTTATATAATACAGATAAACATGTTAACTATACATAAAATATTCAGATCATCCACCTGAATTTTGAGTTATGCAAGTATTTCCTGAGTTTTGAGAATGTTATCAAGGGTAGAACAACTTTTAAAAGGTCTGTTAAAAAAAGAAAAACCCCACCCTTTTTATTTTCTTCTATCTTTACAAGAAGAAAGTATTGGATTCGTGAAAATCTTCGACTTTCGGTTTTCGGCGGATTTACATGTTTTAGGGATCAGAGATTCTGAAAAACATGTTTTTACTTTCTTCTATCTTTACAAGAAGAAAGTATTGGATTCATGAAAATGTTCGACTTTCGGTTTTCGACGGATTTACATGTTTTAAGGGTCCAGGTTAGATTCCGAAAAACATGTTTTTACAAAATGTCTGTCTGTGAGTTTGTCTGTATGTGACACAAATTTTGTGGCCGCTCTATCTCAAGAACTAAACACGGAATTTAATAAAAATTTATATTCAGTTCGTCCCTGATATAAATTGGTGCTGATTAGTTTTTGGTGTAAATCGCTCAACAGGTGGCACTGCTATGCAGCATTTTTCAGAATTTCCACCATAGCTGTATCTCAAGAACTAATGCAATAATTTTCACCAAATTTCAGAATCAGTTAATCCTTGACATGAATTGACATTTTGGTGTAAATCGCTCAACAGGTGGCGCTGCTATACTGCATTTTTTACGATTTCTGCAATAGCTATATCTCAAGAACTACTGCACGGATTTTCATAAAACTTCAGATTCAGTTAGTCCAAGATATAGTTTGGTGCTGATTACTTTTTTGTGAAAATCGCCCAACAGGGGGCGCTGCTATGCTGCATTTTTCAAAATTTCCACTATAGCTCTATCTCAATAACTAATGCACGAATTTTCATCAAACTGCAGATTCAGGTTACCTTGATATCAATTAGTGTCATTTATATTTTCGTGTAAATCGTTCAACAGGTGGCGCTGCTATGCTACATTTTTCCGTATTTACGCTATAGCTCTATCTCTAGAACTAATGCATGAATTTTCATCAAACTTCAAATTCAGATATAATTTGATATGAATTGATGCTAAATTGATGTAATTTCTTGTACTATTTAAATGATTTAATGGACATGATTTATATAGAAGAAAGTTTTGTGATGGCCACAACATACTAGTTTTTACTTGGAAATACATACCAGACAAAATCAGCAATTACATTATCACAGTAAGCAAATACAGTAAACTCTGTCTAAGGCTGAATCAATCGGGACAAAGAAAATTTTCTGCAGTAGGCAATATTCTGCCTTAGACAAATTTTACTCTATGTCTATGGATTCTCAGGGACTTGTAAATCTTTCCGAGTTAGACAGATTTCCGTCTTACACAGAGTTTACTGTATACCAAAAACTGTATTAAGCACATCTTCACTTTGTTATTAAAATATAAAGAAGAATCTATTAGTAATATATTTTAGTTGTTGACACACTATATATAAAATTTAACAAATTGCATAAATATCCTCAATACCATTGATCACTGAAGTTAATATGTTGTGATGCTACAAAAATATCAAAACAATTAGGCATTATTTGCAAGCAGCATAATAAAGATTATGAAAAAAAATTGTATTTTCATTCAAGTAGTAACAGACATATTCTTTTTAAAAAAATTCAATAGCTTGAAGAAAAAGCACACAAGATCTTAATGGTTTTATACTAGGGGAGAGTGGGGAGGAATGGGACACTTTTTACAAAAATAAGAAAATGAACTTTGCTTGACACAAAAGCAAAAATTTCAATTTATAGAATACAAAATGAAACACTTTCTAATGTTCTTGAATAATATAGAAACATAATCTGCAGAAACAATTTTATAATTAAACAAATTGTAAGTTTCAAAATGTGTCCCATACCTCCTCACTAACAGGGAGGTATGGGGCAGCTATAAAACAAAACTATAAGGCACAAATAGTCTAGTGTTGGTTAGGTATACAGTTTAACAAAACTTGTAGGTTGATAATGTCTGTGCCACAGTATCAAAGCCCAGTATATTCATAACTGGAAGAAAATTCAGGATGGTCAGTCACAGATGACATTAAAAAATCATCAGTTCAATTTATTTACATTTTGAAGTAAATATATTATCAATGTTATAATTAATATAACACCCTCTAAAAATATTTGCATAATAGCAATTTATTAAAATGATATAGCTTAAATGATTAGCAATCTTATTAAAATAAAGGAATTGGACTTGTCCCATTCCTCCCCACTACCTCCTTTTATGTTAAACTTCCTGTATAAACAAAAATATTGCTTGAAGGCTTAGTTTAAATTATGGATAGTATACGGTCTAATGTTCCATAAATAGGGAAACTATTACATCTACGCATAAACAAGTCATTAATATACAGAAAGCATAAAAAGTATATGAAGGAAATTTACTTTTGATTCTTGATATAATTTTTTACTTTATACAATTGTAAGCTTATGCAGATCAAAAACTTTTTCAACTGAATATTGGGCTACCGTTGCTTCATCTAGTGTGTGATTGATGAAATGTTTAGAATGATACATAATGAGAAAATCCTACTGTCCCATTCCATCCCACTCTTCCTACTATTTATATCAGTGGGTAATAGATAATATATAACTTTTTTTTTTTTTGCATAAAATTAGTGTGACAACTTGTGACATAAGGCAAGAGAAAAATCAGGAAAACCACGAAATTTGGATGAGATAAATAATGGATGACCTATTTTGGTTTGATAAAATTTTATTTCATCATGCCAAAAAAAAAAAAAAAAAAGACAAGATTATCACAATTCACAAAAAGATTTTTTGGGGAATATTGATTGAAAAAATGTACAAAAATAACTGGAAATCAAAAATTATTTAATAACAAGAAAGAAAAGCACAGAAATAGTAACAAAAAAAAGGGGGATCCAAAAAGTTTTTCTATCACTGAATAACAAAATAGCAGAGCGACGTATGTCACACGACTATTTGGATGGCATCATTAGTATTTTTCATATCTATTATTTATGTGTATTAAAACAGCATCCAAGTTTAATTTTAACAATCTTTTGCTTGTTGTCACTGAGCTCCATAATTCTGTGTAGATTTTTAGCTGTAACTAGGCAGAGTCACCTTGACACAGTTGATCATACATCATTCTTTCATGATTTCCATGCATAATATTTTATCTACTTATAGGATCATCATGCCCATAAGGTTACTTTTGTATAGTCTCCTAAGATGAAGTATTGTAGTCTGACTCTACTTTATAAAACATATTCAACTTATTTTGTGCATATTGGAGAAAATGTAACTAGCTTTATGCTTTTGCATCAAAACATTCAATGTTCTACACAGATTCAAATAAAAAAATAACAAACCTCTAATGATGAAGGCAAATAATTCAGACCTTTCACTAAAAACTGAATATGTCTTTCTCTAAACAACGTAGGACCTCTGAAAAGATAGAAAGAAATAACATCGTAAAATAACTCCAAAAATAAAACTATAAAATAATTTTAGTAAGAATCAAAAAAAAGAGAGAGAGAATACTTTTTAGAAGAATATACTTACTCAGGATTAATATCAATTGTATTCATAACTTCTTCGATGTACTTTTCTACATTTTCTTCAACTTGAATCTGAAATGCATTTTGATAAAAATGAACCAAAAACAGTCCTTGTTAATTACACTGATAATCTCTTACATGACTTTGTATTTATAAGTCAAATCAAGTCATTTAAAAATTAAAATAATTTTATACAATACTAAAAATATGACTCTGACATTATTTTGAAGTTAAAAAAATCAAATTGCATATCTATATTATAAAGGACAAACATATCTGAGCGTAACGCATACGTCGTTTTGCGAATGGCAACACTTTGAAATTTGAAATGAAATTTTGGTTTTGCAATCTTCTTTACTGCAAAATTTTAAACTTCTAAACATCGCACATTTTAAATTTTTACACCGTCGTATAAGGAAAAAAAATGTACTTTTTAATGCAATTTATTTGAAAGTTGTATCTCAGTTTAATTTTGAGATATTAATTTTTTTGTAGTTTTTAATACATTTTTTGTAATTGTGACAACTGAAGCACTCCATTTCTGTTGAAAGTCATTGAGGGTTGAAAGTAGAGGGAAAATAATCACGGAGGAAAGAGAATAATATATTACTGTACCTTTTGTTGCCATTTTCTCATAAAAACTGAAAAAAAAAATTGAAATTATAATGCGTGCTATGTCAGCGATTTTTTAAGTTTCCAAATATCACACATTTTCAATTTTTACACCATCAAATAGAAAAAAAAATCTACTTTCAAATGCAATGTGTTTGAAAATTGTATCTTAATTGACTGAGTTATTACGGTTTTTAAAATAACTAGCTGCCCGTTTGGTCTCCCTTAAATGGATGCTAGGCATTGTATCATGTTACTTTTATTCATAATTTAATTTACTTGCTCAATCCTTTACCAAATCGGAAGATTCTGATAGAGAAATCAAGAACTCTGTATTTTTATGTTAGTCGGGCACAGATGATAAATCGCCAAACATTGTACCCGTCGCATTTTTTCATATTTCATTAATTTAGATTAAAATATAATCCTTTCATTCATTTTGAAATGGTTAACTTTAATTTAAAACTGAAACATTTCAAATTAATGAATTTCACTTTAAAAAAATTCTTTAAAAAAGAAAAGAATAAATAACATAAACCATTTAATTTCAACATCAAAGCATTGTTTTAATTTACCTCTCGAAAAATAAAAAATGCTACTGACGAGAATTGCGACCAGCTAACGTAAAAGTACAAACTTTTTGCGATCATAGCAACTTTTATGCAGTTTTATTTGAAAAAAATATTTTGATGAAATAGGTTGCCAGAAAATACGTTGCCAAATTTCTTTTCTCGCCAAGGACCTTTTCTCTATTTCGCCAAGTACCTATACTGGAAAAATACCTTTATTTATTTATTTATTTATTGTAAATGAGATGAATAACAGATGGCACAAATGTCATATACGCACCACGTTGGCACGATTTTTTTCTGACGCCAATGTCATATACGCACCGGGATACTTAACTGGTGCCAAAGTGCCGTTATTTTGCTTGATATGGTAACCCGGATGTTGTTGTTTGTTTATTAATAAATTGTTTATTTACTTTTATTTTATTTTTTAAAATTATATAAATTGTTCTGTTCTATATTTATTAATTAAACTTTTTTTTATTTATTGTTATTCCCTTTTTAAAAATATTACACAATAACCAATGAGATGCATTTCATTCAGGTGTTGCCATTAAACAATTAACAAACAATCGCGATTTCTGTGCCACGTACGATAGCATAATATATATAGATTTTCAAGCATGAATTATTTTTAAATTTATCTATCACGTGTAGCTCGATTACGAAAGATTAATCCGCTGGCCCTTAAAACAATGTAAGAAGTTCAGCATTTGTTTCCGTCTAATGTTCCATAACAAAATTAAAACTTCCTCTATAGAAAAATAAATAAAATAATGTAAATAAGAAACAAATTTAACAGACATGTGATTGAACCACACGCTTAAAGCACTGAAATGATCAGAAAGACTGCCGTAAGTCGCAAAATCTTGGGCTAATTACTCCTGGCATGTGGTGACATGTGAAAGTATCGCATTTAATAAAATTTAAAACTTAATTTGATTGCATAATTGATATTTTTCAGATAAAAATTCTTTTTGATGTTAGTGGACAACCTAAAATATATATTACATGTAAAAAAATAATTACAATTAAAAAAAAAGAATGATTTTCACCTATACTCTGTAACCCGAGGAGCTCGGGTTCAATCCCCTAGTTTTTATAACACTTTAAAGAATTGATCGTTAAATTGCTTGGTCTAGATCAGTGTTTCTGAAACTTTTTGAATCGATAATGCACCTTTTTTTCATTAAAAATACTTATCACATACCACAATTTTTTAACTTAAAATTGCTGGAATATATGTGAGTTGTGGTTTTAGATTCCCATAAAACCCTACTCATAGCAACAGAATATGGTCAGCACTTTTCCATGAGAACTTGTAACCGCAGAATAGCAGATGTATTGAATTTGCTGATATGCAGTTTGCATTCTCTTCGCTTGGAAACAAGTAACAACCGAGAGCAGATTTCATTCTGACGCGGTTGATGTTAAACGTATCTTCCTCGCTCTAGACGAGAGCAGAGGCCGATATCCGACGATTCTGTGAATGCGTATGCCGCAGAAAACCCCCTACCCTCCCGTACTTGTAAATATAATTTCTATTTAATATGTAAAACTATAACCTAGAATCATTAAACTCCTTTTTTCATTAACTAAGGCCTTATCCTTATATCATCCTTATATTACATGTGGGCTCTAGGCTGATTTGAATCTTTAAACAAATTAAAAAATAAAATCCCTTAGGCTTTTTTACCGATCTACGTTTAAAATCAGAGAACTTTTTCGTTCCGTTATCAACCCTTGCATTTCAGCTGATGTGATTCATCTACATCTGATGTGAGCCATCTGTTTGAAGCTCAATCTTCCGTTTATTTTTATTTTTACAAGATAGACGTGGTTTTGCAAGAAATGAATCTTCGACTGCAAGTATTTTTTTTTTCTACGGATCATTAATTGGATTACTTCAATATATCGTGGCGAAGAATTTTTTTTTAAATTGGATAACTCCTTTTGAAGTAAGTTTATTTTTTTCTCTTTCCTTTCTTGCCTTTTAATATGGAATTACAAGAAATTGACTTTATTAAAAGCCAGTTGAAATCGGCTAAAACAGATAAAATCAAATTATTGCATGAATTTATATTTGGTTGCGATAAAAATCGCCAGAATAGAGCGAATTTAAGGAAATTTAAAGGTTTTTCTTTTACCGACAAAAGCGATGAGTATCAGAATAAACTCACAGAAATTTTGGATGATTACGATCAGATACAATTGATTACTATCGCTAATATCTTATCCATTGACATCCATGGATCAAAAGAAGATATAGGACGACGTATTTTAAGCGCACTAGTTGATATTTCGGCTTTTAAAGACACGTTTACGGCAGTTTCCGAATCGGATACAGAATTTGATGATAGCCACAATAGTAGTGGAAGCACTGGTTTATCTTCCCCTTTGGAAGTACAGCCAGACCAGGCTTGTGTACACTGTACGCACTCCGCTCCCAAACAGACAATTTCTTTCCATGACATTGATCATTTAATTACACCGTTTAGTGGTGATAAAACGGAAAACGTTCAAACATGGTTTCAGAGATTTGAATCTCTGGCCCATTCATTTCAACTGTCCGACATACAGAAATTTGTGTTTGCTGAGCGGGCATTAAAAAGTTTAGCATTATTGTATGTACGTAGTGAAAATAACATTTCTTCATATACATCGCTCAAAGAAGCATTGTTTCGCGAATTTGGACAATCAGCTTCGTCCGCCCAGATACATCAATTACTAGCCGCTAGAGGCTGCCGCCCAAATGAAAAACTATTAAAATATTTTTTGAAAATGAAAGAAATAGCACAAAGAGGAAACATCGATGATATATCTTTAATTCACTATATAATTAATGGGATTAACGATACACCACATAATAAAGCTATATTATTCGGGTGCACCACGCTTGCCGAATTTAAAAACAAGCTCCAAATTTTCGAACGAATTTGTGAACAGAGTTCTAAAGTTTACCAATCAAAGTCACCGACTACACCCAACACTCCTAAGATTAACCAGACGGAAAAAACTGCAAAATTAACTTGCTGGAATTGTTTAGCCCAGGGCACCTATCTACCCATTGTGTGCATTTAAATAAAGGAAAAAAGTGTATGAAATGTGCACGTTTTGGTCATGTTTCCAACCAGTGTACAGAGCAAAATCCAGAGCGTAAGCGTTCGACTCAAGGCATCTCCCCTTCACGCAAGACGTCGCCAAGCCGAGACGAACAAATCCACGTAGTAGAAATGTGTCATTCTCATCCGCGCATGCAGAAACCTGTAAAAATTTTTAATTTACAAATAACTTCAATCTTGGACACTGGAAGCTCACTGACGATACTGAGAGAAGACATTTATGAACAAATTGGGTCTCCCCCCCTCACCGGAGCTCCTGTACAATTGTCGGGCATCGGTAACCGTGTTATTCAACCTATAGGATCGTTTTCTACCGATATAGAGGTAGACGATAACACTTTTTCTACTTCTGTTTACGTAGTTAAGTCTTCTCAGATGCCCATGCCACTTATCATAGTGACAGATGTCATATTTCAGGGTACTCTCACATGCGACAAAAATGGCGCTACTTTAACTAAATCTCCACCCACAAGCGTTTTTATAAGCTGCATTACTGTGTCTGATAATGTATCTGCAACGAAATCTCAAGATAAATCCTATGTACCTCCATTTCCCGACGCAAGATGCACTACGGAAACATTTGTTTCAAATTCTTTCCCCCAAGATCTAAAACCACCGAGAGTAAATAAAGATTTTTCGAATGAAAATATTCCTACTGACATAGAAATTGACCCAGTGATTGATTCAGCATATCAGAAACATCTCGCAACATTATCGCCAGACTGCTTTTCCTACGATTTAAATTTCTTATCCTACAAGATGTTCATGACTGTGCTCGTCTTATTGACCATCTGTTTATTACTGTTTACGTCTGCCAACGGACTCATTTATCAGTATTCGGCGTTCCATACATCCCAACCATCTCCAGATTCGAGTGACGTTACTAATTGGACCGAAATTCTGCATGTCTTTATCATTTCTTGTTTATTTTTTATACGCCGACATTTTGTGAAGTCAACAACGAGAAAGAGAAAACCTAGACTTAAATTTCCAAAAAGAAATATGCTTCACGTATATGGGTCACTAGTGCAACCAACGAATTTATCATAAATGTGTTTTTTATTATTACTACTATTTTTTTTTAACTGTGTTTTTTTATATTCTGTGTTTGACACTCATATATCTGCTTATTTAAGAGAACATTTATATCGTACAGACTATTAGACTGCTACTATCTGTGACTTTCTTAGTAACTTTATTTCAATATCTTCGTTTTTTTTACAATTGCAGCAAACATCCACGATTATTTTTTTTCGGACGAAACATTAGAATGAAGTGTTTACCAGCGTAACTCACCATTTCAAGTGTCCAATCATTGATGAAAGTCTTCAACACAGAACGTTTTTTTTCTTCTTCGTATTTTTGTGTGTCATGCCATTCTACAGTGCGATAAACTTCAAGTGCTTTTTTTTTAAAGAAGTTATCGCATACCAAGCATTTTTATCAACAATTTTTTTATTAATTATTCTTAGTTTGTGGAATATGCAACAGATTCTTTATTTTTTCAGCTTATATTAACAGAATTTATGTGCCTTTTTTTTTCGAAGTTCTGTTCAACATTTTTTTTTAAATCTCTGAGCGATATATATCTGCTCAAAACTTTTTTATTGAACCCATGCGGTGATTTTTTTTTTGCGCATGGCAAGTTATCTTTCTCTCGGACTGCAAAGGGTGTCTTATTTTTTTCATTTGCCTGTTCGCAACACATGCTTTTTTTTTATGTTGCGTAAACAATAACTTTATTTAAAATGACTATCTACACAGGACTTTATTTTTTTTTTTTTGAACACTCACTCTTGACAAGAAGAAAAAGAATATTGTTGTGTTTATATTTTTAAAACTGTATTTTACGTGTAAACTTTTTATTGAATTGCTATATATATGTATGTGTTTCCCCCCCACCCCCCACACACACCTCGCATATTTTTTTACAGAAGTAAGAGCTGGCTGTCGAAAAAAAAAAAAAACCTTTTGGTGGGAAATCCCCCTTTTTTTTTTTTTTTTTTTGCTTAGACGAGGCAAACCTCTTTTTTTTATTTTTTATTCCCGAATGATGTTGGGATAAAGATGGTTTTTTTTTACGAAATTCTACCTAAGATGAGGCAGATTTTAGTATGTTTTCTTGATGATAATATAATGGGCAGACGGCCTTTCAAATATTTTTCATCCCTGATGATGGCTCATGAGAAAGACGGCCTCATGACGCAAATTGATGTTATCCTGAGATTTTTTTTTTTTTATTTATTTTTTTTTTTGGAGATAGCCCACAGCAGCTCAGCATTAATTTACATAAAATTTAGAATTTTTTTTTTTTTTTTTTTTTTTTTTTTTAAGCTCAATTTTCTTAATTATTTAATGACAGTTTTTTTCTTTTTCCTTTGGATTTTAATTATTTTTAGATAGTTTTTTTTTGTTTTTTGACATATCTTGTTGCTTATTTAACGCGCTGTCGAGGTCGACAAGCGGACAAGATGGCCGAGTGTGAGTTGTGGTTTTAGATTCCCATAAAACCCTACTCATAGCAACAGGATATGGTCAGCACTGTATAGCAGATGTATTGAATTTGCTGATATGCAGTTTGCATTCTCTTCGCTTGGAAACAAGTAACAACCGAGAGCAGATTTCATTCTGACGCGGTTGATGTTAAACGTATCTTCCTCGCTCTAGACGAGAGCAGAGGCCGATATCCGACGATTCTGTGAATGCGTATGCCGCAGAAAACCCCCTACCCTCCCGTACTTGTAAATATAATTTCTATTTAATATGTAAAACTATAACCTAGAATCATTAAACTCCTTTTTTCATTAACTAAGGCCTTATCCTTATATTACATATATGGTGTGTATGTATTGTAATGTTCACACTCTAGGCCAGACATGTCAAATACATGGCCCATCAACAACTTATTCAGTTGCTCGCCAAATATTTTGTAATTTTCCTGTGTTTAGTTCAGTTGTTCAAACACACACGCAGAAAACACACTTCGCATGATCCCATTTATACCAGCCATTGTCTTAGAGATGGCACACATTACAAAGTACAGTAGACTCCCTCAAATCCGCACAGCTTGGGACCAGAGGTTGTGTGGATTTTAGAATTTTGTAGATTTCTGGTCATTGCTTTATTTATATTTTTTAAACAGTAATTTGAATGTAACAATGTAGTCAGAATTACAATGAATGCATAATGCTTGCAATATAGTAAAATAATTAACTAAAGTAAAACTAAAAAGATAAAAAGTAAGATAATTTAAAAAATGATTAAATTAATAAAAGTAAAGGTCAAGAAAATAATTAATAATGTATTATTAAATATGCTTAATGAGGACACATTTTCCTTGAATTATTCAATGAAACTTTCCTCATAAGGGTACCTTATTAATTCAATTCAAAATCATAAAGTAAGGAAGTTTTATTTCAGGTTTAGCCAGTCTTAATAACCAAAAAAAGATTGTGATTACCAGTGATATCAGTATATCTTGATTTTTTTCAGCAATAAATTTATACTTCCTTCATGAAAAACCATGAGTTGAGTCATATTATTAAGAATTACATATTAAAATACATACAGAATGATGTAAAATTAAAAAATTCTGCAATTTTGTCTGAAATTTTCATTGTTTGCGTCTGTCATGATGTGTGGATTTTAGGCGTTTACGGATTTTAGGGTTGCAAATTTCAGGGAGTCTACCGTATTATAAGTATATCACTGTTGCAAATTGGGCATTTTTTATTTAACTATGCTACTGTTATCTTTGAAAATAATGTTTGCCTTATTTAATTCATCATTAGATACAATGAATAATGGTACTTATCAGAAACAGCGGTATCATTCTACGTAAAAATCTGGCAACGCTGGCGAATAATAGATAACTCATTTTTAAATTTCAGCTCCAAGCTATTGTGGATACAAAGCTAACCAATCAGAATGTAGCAAAGTAAGTCTGAAAATTAAAATTTTTTTTATAGTATTTCTCTTATAAATTTTATGTATGGTTTATGTTGTAACTAATACTTTATTCTACTACTAGCAGACCCACCCGGCGTTGCCCGGGGTTTGTAAATAATAACCTTAAACAAAACTTAAGTTTGTATAATTTTATATCTTTGGAAATTCTTTTAAAAGAACCTCATTTTGGAGGCTCCATTGCCTTCCGCAGCGTCTAATGTGTTCCCATCAAACTTCTTTCCGAACGAACCTGTAATCTAGATCCCCACTACATATGGCAACATTTACCGGAAGTGCCTGCATGTGCCGGAGACAATCGAAAACCAAGTTAAGTGAGCCAAACCTCATAGGAATCAAGCCCACAGGGAAAAAAAAAAAAAAAATTGCACTATTAATGTTAGAAAATGTTGGTAACTAAAGTCTAAGATAAAATTTCATAATACAGAAAGTAGATGAGTTGTAATCTAAGTTGAAGGAAGCAAATCCCGTTGAAATTGGGCCCTTAAACCCGAGGAAATAACTCGCCACCAAGCGGTGGAAGATGCCTCCTCAACCTTGAAAATTTCATGAAATACTGTTAGCATTAACACGATATTTAATAAACGGATGAAATCCCTTATCTAAAGTTACCTTTAAAGTAACGCGATTTTTAATTTACGGCTGTAGTGAGTAGACGTAAGTTAATGCTGAAAAGGAGATTAATGTTAGAAAAAGGTGGTAGCTCAGGTATAAAGAAAGACCGGGCCCTGGGGGCCAGGGTCTTAACTGGAATGTAGTTGGGTATAACAAAATTTTTTAGAGGTTTTAAAGTAGCTGGAAGACGCTAAAACTATGTTAAAGGAAATTGCAATAGAATAGGATAGTTTTTAAAGAAGCTGCAACAAAGGCCCCATGAAGACGATCAATATTTAAAATTTGTGGTAGCTGAAGTCTGCAATTTTTTTTTGTCATTCATGTAGTAGCTGGAGAACCTAAGAAGTTGTTAGAAAAGAAAGTTCGTGAATCAGATCATTTTTAAGGGAGCTATAACAGGGGGCGGGAAGAGTCCCATAACCTGTGCCGGAAGATTTGGCGATTTTGTTGCCGCGCTTTGTTTGGCGATAAATGTTTCGATCTGGTTTAAGTTTGTTTGTCGGATTTCGGATCGTTCGAACGGCTTTAGGGTTGCTTTCAAAACCGGACGACTGGATGGCGTGACATCTTGTAGCTTATTGGTTTACTAGTATCACGGGAACTGTTAGTCAGCAAATTTTGAATTCCGTTAGATAAGAATTTGCTACCGCGGCCACGCTGACGCCACACTCACATTTGGATTACTCTCTGCGCCGGTCGATGTAAGTAGTCTCGTTAATTTTTCCAAGATTGCGGAAAAACATCATTTTTAAATCTTTATATTATTTTTAAATCAATGATTTTACACCATTTTTAAAAGAGAAAATGATGTAAAAACATGGATTTATAAATTACATAAAGATTTAAAAACGAAGTTTTTGCGCCACTTCGAAAATTTCTTCCCATGCAGTTGCACAAGTTTTAGCAGCATTCTAAATAAATCTAAACATGTGCTTTTTCATATGAATAGTTGATACCCTGTTTCAGACCCTAACTGGGATCATTTTATAAACAAATTCTTGCTGATTGGTTTTTTTTTTTTTTTGTTGTTGCTGTGTAAACATTTTTAAATTATTTTTATACATTTTTTCTATGATTTAATACTTTTTTTTTCTTTTTGCCAGTTGTGAGCGGTATTTTACCTGCATTAAAAATGGGATCCCTTAAAAATAATAGTTTTTGAAATATTATTGAAATTTATAAAAAGGTTCTGGCCAGTTTTTTTCTCTTTTTTATTGTCGAAAATGTATTAAGAACGGGGGGTTCAGGGGGGCAGAGCCCCCCTGACAATAACAAGTATTCATCTCAAAAAGGACATTTATTTAGAATGCTGCTAAAATTTGTGTAATTGTATCGGAAGAAAATTTCCAAGATGGCGCAAAAACCTCGTTTTTAAATCTTTGTGTAATTTATAAATCCATGTTTTTATATCATTTTCTATCTTTAAAAATGGTGCAAAATCATTGATTTATAAATAATATAAAGATTTTAAAATGATGTTTTTCTGCAATCTTAGAAAATTTTTCATGTCGCCAAAACGACATTTTGGCGAGATTTTTTTTCGCCAAAAATCTTCCGGCACAGGATATGGAACTCATCCCCAGGGGGCCCAACTAATTGTTGAGAGCAGGGCCCTAACATGAAAACATGTTTAATTGTTTTACTACTTAGCATTTTAGATCTTCAATTAGTCAAAATTAATCATAGGGTATGAAATAATCATTAGAATAATATTTTAAAGAAATGCGCAAAAATGGGGTAAATGCATAAAAAGGGGCCCTAGAGCTCCAATAAAAATATGAGGGTTCTAAGGGGAAGAGTCCAAGACTCAATTTTAAAATTATGCAATGAGAAGGTGAGAAAATTAGGGTGTAAAAAATGCATAGCACACAAAAAGTTCAAGGGGCACCGGATAGGGACCTACAGGACCCTAAGGTGCCCCAGGATTTTAGCTGGAATATAGAAACTGGAGAATAACTAAATGGAAAAATGTTTCCAAAAATTAAGATCGGATTAAGAGGGGCAATTTATTACTAATTTATGGTGCAAAAGCTTCGGACCTTGTACTGGGCCCCAAGGGGGAAGGGACTTAAGTGGCATGTAGTTTGGTATAAATACACTTTTTAGTAGTTTTCAGTGTAATCTGAGGACTCTAGATCTATGGTAAAGATAATTGCAAGGAATTCGTATCATTTTTAAAGAAGATGAAGCAAGGGCCCTAAGAAGACGATTTATATTCAAAATTGGTGGTAGTTGAAGCCTGAAATATTTTTTTTTATCGTTCATGTAATAGCTGGAGAACCTCAGATGTTGTTAGAAAAACAAATCTAGCGAATCGGACAATTTTTAAGGGAGTTATAATAGGGGGCCCAAAAGAGGCCAACTGATAGTTGAGAACAGGGCCATAACATGAAAACATGTTACAACGTTTTAGTACTTAGCGTTTTAGATCTTTGATTAGTCGAGATTAAGCATAGGGTATGAATTAATCATTAGAATATAATTTAAAATAAATGTGCAAAAAATTAGGAAAATGCTTAAAAAAGGGCCCTAGGGCCCCTAAAAAATATGTGAGTGTTGGTCTAAGGAGAAGAGTTCAAGACTCAACTTTAAAATTACGCATTGCGAAGGTGAGAAAATTAGGGAGTGAAAAACGCATGGCACATGAAAAATTTAAGGGGCCCTGGACCGGGCCCTACAGGACCTTAGACGGGCCCAAGGTCTTAACTGGAATGTAGATACGGGAGAGTAACTAAATAGAGAAAGATCCCAAAAATGAAGATCGGATTAAAAGGAAGCAATTTATTAACAATTTAGTGCACTAAAACTTAGAGGGGCTCTATACCGGGCCCCTTTCAAGGGTGTCAGGGTCTTAACTGATATGCAGAAATGGGGTAGAAAACTGAAAGCAGAACTCAAACTAAAAACGAAGAAGATCAGATAGAAAAGAGGCATGTTATTAACAATTTAGTGCACTAAAACTTCAAGGGGTCCTGTACAAAGCCCCTTGACAGGGTTCCAGGGTCTTAAATGAAATTTAGAAATGGGGCAGAAGCTGAAAGGAGAATTCACCCCCAAAATGAAGGAGATCGGATAGAAAAGAGGCATGTTATTAACAATTTAGTGCACTAAAACTTCAAGGGACCCTGTACTTGGCCTCTTGCAAGGGTTCCAGGGTCTTAAGTGAAATGTGCAAATGGGGCAGAAACTGAAAGGAGAATTTACCCCTAAAACGAAGAAGATTTGATAGAAAAGAGGCATGTTATTAACAATTTAGTGCGCTAAAACTTCAAGGGGCCCTGTACTGGGCCTCTTGCAAGGGTTCCAGGGTCTTAAGTGAAATGTACAAATGGGGCAGAAACTGAAAGGAGAATTTACCCCTAAAACGAAGAAGATCGGATAGAAAAGAGGCATGTTATTAATAATTTAGTGCGCTAAAACTTCAAGGGGCCCAGTACTGGGCCCCTTGCAAGGGTGCCAGGGTCTTGAGTGAAATGTAGAAATGGGACAGAAACTGAAAGGAGAATTTACCCCTAAAACGAAGAAGATCGGATAGAAAAGAGGCATGTTATTAATAATTTAGTGCGCTAAAACTTCAAGGGGCCCAGTACTGGGCCCCTTGCAAGGGTGCCAGGGTCTTGAGTGAAATGTAGAAATGGGACAGAAACTGAAAGGAGAATTTACCCCTAAAACGAAGAAGATCGGA
The DNA here is from genome assembly GCA_963932465.1 of Maratus speciosus. Classification (NCBI taxonomy): domain Eukaryota; kingdom Metazoa; phylum Arthropoda; class Arachnida; order Araneae; family Salticidae; genus Maratus; species Maratus speciosus. The sequence goes on along the minus strand of OZ010786.1, from coordinate 106,069,346 downwards.
TAGAAAAGAGGCATGTTATTAACGTTTTACTGCATTAAAACTGAAAGGGGCCCAGGCGCCCCGGCCCTTAAAATATTAAAAATCTGAGCCTCAGGTGCATCAGGACCTGTCTTGGACTAATCACACCTGAATTTTCAGACTTCTACGTACGGTAGTTTTCGCTAGCCATCGCCAACAGACACACACACACACACACACACAGAGCGATTTGTTCTTTTATTAATATAGATTATCTTTCATTTTACATGATATTACAAAAATAATATGCTGTATTTATTTATTGCATTGAAAAACTAATAAAATGCAGTGCTAATAAGAATAGTCAAAAATAAAAAATCAGAGTAAAATTAAATAACTTTCAAATGAGTAGTTTGAAAGTTGCACAAATAATCAATTTCCTGCAAGAAAAACCCTGTATCTCACCCATGCTCTTCACTTGGAGCTTTAAGAGGGGCTAGTCACTCAGCTTCGGAATTCTCCTCTGTAATGTTAAGTCAAGGGGTGGGGAATTTTCAGAAAATCTTACCAGCCAATGATTTATTTTACCCGCCAGCAAAATACAATGTACAGTTGGAGAATGTTATAATAAAACTTAGGCGATTGCAAAAATAGTTGATTAATTTTGCCACAATACATTTTCACATATATTTTTTTTCCCTGTAAAATTAAGAAAAATATACACAAGAGAGAAAGAATAAGAATAGAACTTAGTACCGAGTTTACATCGCAGTAATTTGGAAAGTTGTAAAATATAGTTAACTAGTAAAAAATAGGCATATCTTTTGGCATGGAGTTTTTTAAATACTGCCTTCAAATTCACTCGCCCTGTCAGAAAATCCACTCGCCAGTGGCGAGTAAAATGATGTATTTCCCCACCCCTGGTTAAGTCTATGGACTTTTAATACATTTGTATATTTAAAATATCTTCCCAGGAAATTCATATTTTTAATATCTTTTTTCTGTGTACTCTTCTTAAAGGATGTCACTTTTTTTATTAGTTTTCAAAATATTTCTAAAATCTATGCTCAATTTAATATTTTATATGTTAAAAGCGGGCGAACTGTGAGTAAGATTTTTTAACACTTCATATAAAATTAAGTCTATACTTTTGAAATATTTTGAGAACTAAGAAAAAAAGAGAGATCTTTTAGGAAGTGTACACAAAAAATAGGTTAAAAATATTAATTTCCCGAGGAGGTACTTTAACTATACGAATGCATCAAATGCCCATGGACTTTACATTAGTGAGGGGAAATTGGAAGCTGAGTGACCAGCCCCCTTAAGGAACAGATGTTGTATATTCTCCCTTGGATTTTTTCTTGGTGTAAAAACCCCTTTCCGCCAAGTAGTAAGTCCTAAGTGCCGCCAAGCAGCGATTTATGCACATGTTAGGTTTAACGGGGTTGCCTTATCGATAAATAACGCCAACAAAAAATCGCCAAGAAATCCACGATGGCGGCCGAGGGAATATACAGCATCTTAGCGTAAGAGGAAATTCACAAAAATGTTTTTTTTTTTAAGATGAGAACAATGCATTACGCAAAAAGTGAGAATAATCGGTGAAAACTTCTAACTAGTTCATTGTAAGGTAATTATGAATAGTTCAAACTTAAAGAAATGCAAACATTTTTATTATTTTACGCTTGAAAAATACAAATTAGCGTTTCTCAGATTTGGAAATAACCACACTAAGAGGAAAATTGTTTACTTGTTCCACTGAAGTTTTAGTGACGCATGCATCATCTTGATAACGTTCCCTGTCAAAATCGGGCGACAAACAACGTAGGCGAGCCGAAAAGTCCTTGCAAAATTCTTCCATGATTAGAAACTTGGTAAATTAGCCAGTTAAATTCAGAACTATCTAAAATATCAGAAAATTCACACAGCAAATATCATAAATGTTATAACATAACCAACAAACTCCGCAAAATAACAAGCCGAATGTCAACAAAGTAAAAACGTTGCCAATATCAGAAAACTAATTTCACGAGCAGCACAGTGAGTGTGTTCAAGAAGCACACGCGTTACGCGCGCGAGCTCAGGAGACAGGAACATGGAGTGGGTCCATATCATGTATGGAATAACACGTAGTATGTTCAGGAACAGATCATGGATTTGATTAATTAAGGTGCTAATTATAAAGATATTTTGTTACAAAAGGAACGTGTGCTGGATGGCCGAATGGATAAGGCAGTGAACTCGAGACTAGGGATTGCGGGTTCGAAACCTTCCAGCCCCACATTGTGTCACAATTTTTTTTTTTTTTTTTTGTTTATTGGTTGTTTTATATTTTTCATAATGAATAAGATATTTTTGATGAAGATATATTTTTTATTTTTGTTATACAGAGGCACGTGTATTTTTATTATAATAATAAAATAATCATTTTTCTTTGATTTAAATGTGAGAAAATGAGGTATTTCGAGATGAAAGTTTTAGATCTGAACGCCTTTTAAATATTCAAAGTTTTGTTTCTGGGTGATTATATATGTAGTATGTATATGTATAATGATATAAACATTAAGAAAATCCAAATGAAAAAATAATATATATTGTGCGAAAATATCCTTTTGCACGTAGAATAATTCCTTGGGGTTTTTTTTTTTTTGAGTACTTTACGAGTGAATTTTTATCGAGACTAGGCTAGAAATCATATTCTACTTTGAACATTATAAAAATAAAATGTAATAGTTGTAAATTATTTTAACTAAAAATATCTGTACATATATTTTTTATAAAGAGATAAAATGTATAGGTCTGCTGTCTAGTTTGTAATGAATAAAGTATGATTAGAATGTTTATAAATTTTTTACTGAAAGTATAAGTAAGTATTTTGCTTATACTAACAGAATTTTGAATGCCATTTATTTCTCATGTTTTGTCATGTATTTTGGTCTGTTATCCACACGGTATTAAAATATGCAATCATAAAATAAGAAATATATATATTAAAACCTACTCTGAAAAACTGTCTAACTAACAGTGCAAATTCCATTGAAATCCATCCAGTATAGTAGATTACAAACAAATCTCATATGTTGATATCACAATCTTGGTTTACTAATAGCATTCTATTTATCACAGAAGATATATATCAACTGATAAATCATTTTTAAATATATAAAAAGAAAATTGTTAAAAAGTTAAAATTTTTAGATCACCAGTTGAATTCTTAAATTGTATCAATCAACCTACCAAACAAAGCACAACCAATAACATATAAGCAGAAAACGCACAATCACGTGATCAAATCGCCCACACAATTTTTTTGAGCAGCTCGCGCGGAGTTTGTGTGCGGTTGGTTAACTAATTTTAAATGCTAAATGGGCTAAAGTAGATAAAGAAGGTCACGTGATGTTTTTCCCGACTATTTTAGATTTTATCTGAGTGAACATAGGCATGTATTCCTGTTACGAAAACCATGTTTTGGAAGGATGAAGAAATATAGTCGTTGGTTTTACCTTTTTTGAACCATAAAAATAATGAAATAATTGAATTATGTTAAAATTCCTTTCTTCGATAAGATTTACTCCATGGCATAAAATTCTGAGCGCGCGCGCGGCGCGAAGTGCACTTCTGAACACGCTCAGTGATAAAAAAAATTTCGCATCGGATGCATATTTTTTTCCCAACCACATTTTGCGACCCATGCTGTATCATGCTGTATCTGCTCGAGGATATTCCATCTGCGTTTTGATCACGTGATCAAGGTAAAAACTTCTAGCGTAAAGAAGGGAAGGCTCCATAGACGTGTAATGTAAATCCCCGCTAGCCAATGAAACAGTTCATCAGGCAAAGCAGTAGCATCTTCCCTTCTTATCAGTTAAGGTGTGTTTTCACTGGTCTACCCAAGGTCTAACTTACCTAACTTTTTACCTAAACACAAGATTTTAGGTCGTTAGAACGCGATTTTGTAGGTTTGATTCGTGATCAATCCTAAGCACGGCTTACCTAAGCGCAGCCAATTAAAATAGAGCTTTTGATAATAATGGCGGTGTTGTCAATTTACTAAGTGATATTTATGTTTTATATCGTTTTATTTATTTATTTTGTTTTACGTCAAAGAGGAATCTATTTTTTGTGATTGAAGCAAAACGGTAAGTTTTATTGACATGTTGGATAGATATCATCCTTTATTATTGTCTTTTAATTTAATAAATTGTGGGTAATCCATATGGATTCTTTAAATTGTTGTTATTTTTGGTAATCATTCTACATTTTATTAATATTAGAATACTAATTATATAGTTTGTTTAAGGATTTTATTTAAGTTTTAAAGATTTTTTTCACACATATTTTTTTCCCTTAAATTTTGTTCTTTTTCTTTTGTTACAGAGATAAACATTATTAGGAATTTCTATTTCTCTAAATGTGCCGTTTTTTAAAAAATATAATAAAATGTTAAACGTTTAAAGTTTTATAAAAAAAAAAAAACTAAAATATAAAAAAAATTCCATATTTAAAAAAATAATAAAATAAAAATAAACATTCTTAAATGTTAACTTTTCTTGTGAAATATGAAAAACGATTCACAAAAAACAGTGAGTATATCACTTCATAAGCGGGTCGGAACATTCAAATTTTTACATTGCCTTAATGTTTTATTTAATTTGTTGATTTATTTAACAAATATAATTCTACTCAATTTCTTTAAAAGGAAATTCAAAAAGCAACATTAAATTTATAGTCGATCTCTATTACACATGTGCCACTAACGTACGTAACGTTTTTCACACGTACTTGTGTGAAAAATAATTTATTCAGTATGTTTTTAAATATACATAAATCATGGTGACCTAGTGTTTTTATTTAATTTAGGAGTATAAATCCATAGCCACAATTTAAAGTTTGAATAAACAGTGATTTGTGGGGCATTTTTTAAGACCCTTTAGTGGGGAAAACAGTCGAAACTTTCGATTAATTTCTATACAAAATATTTGCTACTACTAATTAAACTGACAACAACAAACAACAATTATTTGTTTACATTTTTAACATCTGTTCGATCTGCAGACAGTAAAGCCGTAAAGTAGACGCTTGCGCAGTAAAAACTTGCCTTTGATTGGTTGGCGTAAAGATTTTATATGTAACCAGTGAAAACGCTCTTAGGTTAAGGTTTTGGGTCACTAGGATTTTTTAGGTCGTTAGAACGACCAGTGAAAACGCACCTTTAAGGTGTGTTTTCACTGGTCTACCCAAGGTCTAACTTACCTAACTTTTTACCTAAACACAAGATTTTAGGTCGTTAGAACGCGATTTTGTAGGTTTGATTCGTGATCAATCCTAAGCACGGCTTACCTAAGCGCAGCCAATTAAAATAGAGCTTTTGATAATAATGGCGGTGTTGTCAATTTACTAAGTGATATTTATGTTTTATATCGTTTTATTTATTTATTTTGTTTTACGTCAAAGAGGAATCTATTTTTTGTGATTGAAGCAAAACGGTAAGTTTTATTGACATGTTGGATAGATATCATCCTTTATTATTGTCTTTTAATTTAATAAATTGTGGGTAATCCATATGGATTCTTTAAATTGTTGTTATTTTTGGTAATCATTCTACATTTTATTAATATTAGAATACTAATTATATAGTTTGTTTAAGGATTTTGTTGCAGATATAAGGATGAAGATATGTCCAGTTCTCAAAATTATTTTATTTTTATTGAACGTTAATAGTATACAAAGATTAAAAGTATTTTTTAAGAATGTTTGTTTCTTAAGATGAATTACTTGCTTCATTGATTATACTTGGTTACTTGATAGGGTATTTCCGATCAATTTAGATTTAAATTTCCATTTCCTCACTTAAAATAATCGTAATTGTTAAGAAGAATATTGTTTACTGTAGCCCATTGATTTTTAAATGGAAAATTAGTTACAGGCAAACTTTAATCCAGTTTTGCTAATAGTAGGTATTTGATTATGCACGTTTAAGCGAGCATGTAAACAAAGTTTCTATAAAATAAACAAGCCGTTGTATTTTGTATTTTCCTGTTCTCTTTTAAGCAAGAAACATCTGATTGCAAAACAGTTTGCTCTTTACTCCTTTTCAGATATTTACTTGTGAACTTTGTCATGTAAGGGAAACACTGCTAATCTATTTTTTATTTTAATTTTAATGCTTTTCACCTGCAGATGTGCTATTTTTCTTTTTGTTGTTAAGATTAATGCTGAAACTTTTATGAAGATCTATAACTTTGTATGAAATTTAAATCAATTGAGAGATATTCAGACTATGTGTAGCTTTTCTATGTGCCCATTTTGAAGAATTTGTACACATTACCATTCCAATTCGATAAGCAGTTATAAATGCATATTCAATGTATTTTAAGTTAAATCTGCATGTCTTGTTAGCAATTATTTTCATTTATTAAAAAAGTATTGCTATCAAAATAATAGGAGATTCTCCATTTGAAATGCATATTTATAAAATTTTGTTTAAATTGTTATTTAGGTGCATTTCTTTTACAAGTATGGCTACAGATTTATCTTACAGCATAGGTCATCGGTTTTAAATGTACCTATTTATCTATTAAAGTAAAGAACTATTTATTTATTTTTTTCAAAAATCATTACTTATTATTCTTACTATTTTTGAAAATGGAATTCATTATCAAAAAATAAAATGCTCTCTGTGGGAGATTCTTTGAGTCTATATGTTTGAGTGTATATTAAAGTTTTAGACGAATCATGAATTCATGATGTATATAAATTCAGTGGTCAAAATAGTATATTAGAAGTAATGAAACTATAGTAGGTCCTAGTTTTGTCATTGTTTGTTGTGTAATATACTGTTTTTTGGAAAATATAATTTTGCGAGTAATGTAATAAAAATAAACTTGTTTGTAAGAAGCATCAATATTTTTGATGTTACATCCAGAAATTGTATATATCAATCAATACAAAGTATACCAGTGGAGGTAAGCGTCTGGCAGATCAGCTGGTGCCGGGATACCGGATACATCTTCAAATTTGAATGCTTTCAGAAAATCACAAGTGTGTAGTTTTATTGTATAATAAGTGACTACCATTAGTGATCGTCTGCAAGCAACTGGACTTCAGACCAAGCCCTTGGACTTCAGAAAAGAAGATTTTACAAAATCTGTGAGTACCACTTCTATGTCAAAAGAGGAGACAGTAAAGTAAGTTTATTTAAGTAACATCAAAAATAATATTTGTGCTCCCTACAAACTAGTCTTTTTTTAATTACATTACTCGTTAAATTACATTTTCCAAAAATAGCATGCTGCACTACAAACTATGAGAACACAATATATTACTCAATGAGTAAGTACAAAAATTATTTAGCTGAAAATATTTTTAAATGCCCATATGAAATAAGCATTTATATGTTTCAGTCTGGGGCATAAGTAAAGTCTGCTGCTAAGTAAAAAAAAAAGTGTGGGCCAGCCTTACGTATATCTTCATTTTGTTTGTTACCAGGGCAATTGCACTATTTGGTTTTATTTTAAAAGATGAAAAAAAAAAGGCGAGGGAAAGGGGAGATGTGTTTTTAGATAATAAAAGTTTCTAGTGTTTTCTTTTTTAAAGTAAAAAAGTGTTCTTAAAAGATGCAAAAATAGTTTGTTGTTTATATTCATATGAGACTAAGTGTTTTTGAAAGTAAAATAATAATAATAATAAAAAAGATAGTTTGTTGTTTTAAGACGACAAAGTGTCTTCTTTTTTCCTTATGTTAATTATATTTATTGTCATCAGAGCAGTTACATGATACGGTTGGTATGATTTAAAATTAAGTATCGACCGAAACTGAAACTTGTTAAATTTTGATTCTTCGATTGCTTTTTAGTCTTAGTGTTTTGTTAATAATTATGAATGCAGAAAAAAAAAAGAAAAATTTAAATGAGAAATCTTTATTTTTCGTTAGGAAAATTTTAAAAATTAGATTGAAAACAGTGATTTATAAAGCATGCAACGTGCAAAAGGAAAAAAAAAACCTAAATAAACAAACTGTCAACAACATTGCATACTTAAATAAATTGTCACATTGTATTAACCTAAATAAACAAACTATCCGTTGCAAATAATGTTTAAAAAATTAATGGTAAGGTAATCTTTCAAAAATTAAAGTTATGACAGAAACATTTTTATAATTAGAGGTTGCTACCTTTATGTGTATAATAAACTTAATGTTTTGTAGAAAGATTTTAAAGTCCGCCAGAACAACTTTAAGTATATGCATGTAAGACAAATTTCTGCAACTTTTAAAATTAATATAACTGTTTTTGTATTTAAACGTAGCTTTATTAAAGTCTTCTGACAGTTGATAGAATTTAGGCCCTAATCTAAGTGGAAGCATGTGTAATTTTATAAATCATTGCTTAGGGCTAAAATTCTTTTATGAAGTTTTTCTTAATGTTAAAAGTGATATACTATTTTAATAAATATATATATCGTCAGCTATTTTCAGTTTCCCATACTTGATTTTGAGTAGTACTTTAATAAAAAATCAACATTTACCATTTGAATCAAATATTTATTTGTATTACTAGGGGGCTCGGCCCCCTACGAGCTACGCTCGCCAACCCCCGCCCAGACACCGCACACTCTAAATGCACGCTAATTTGATCGGCTTTAAAAAGATTTCGAAAGATTGAATTATAATGTAAAAAGCAGTGGCGATCTCCCTATAAACGAATTTCTATTCATTTGTCTTTGATTGGGGAATTTTAAAGCCAAATCCGCTGCGGTACTGCTTGATTATCTCGTCGACCAATTTCGCCAAATTATATAAATCGCCAAACCACTCGCCAAATTATACAAATTGACATAATTTTTTATTTTAAATAACAATAGAACAAATAAATTCGTACAACATTAATAAAAATACAAATAAAACGTCGAATAAAAATAACTTGATGACGTAGATACGTGTAACAACATTTCAAAATAAGCTAATCTCTCTATTCTAAAAAAAAGTAACTACCGCTGTCACCGCCGCCGCCGGTTTTGAATTTTTTGTGACCGGAGGTCTTTCTTCGTTAACATTAAGAAAAATAATGCATACAAAAATATGAAAATCGGTAGTATTATACACAAATGTTTGATAAACACGCTGATGCAGACAGATTTCAGATCGAAGAATTATTTAAAGAGATATTTAATGCTAAAGTTGGACAAAATCGTTCCACTAAAAAAGTTTTATAGGAGCAAAAACTGTTCATAGGAATTTAAACATTTTTAGATCATTTTATGCGTTAGAATTTGCCGGAGTGCAGATTGCATTAATTTTTTTATTTTGACTCATTTTTTCAGGTTTTATTTCTATTTTAAATTCAAATTTTCAGCATTTCTAGAGATATTTTTTAGAGATTTCAGAAAATTGTACTAATTTAAACTGTTGCCAACTGTATAAAAAGCGCAAGCAATAATGTTTGCTTCAAACTAAAATTTATTTACACGTGACTATTATAAACAGGAAAAAAACTTTCAAATTAGAATGAAATAATTATGTATAAAAAGCAGGAACTTATTAAAAATTACGTCATAAAAAGTATACACGACACGTGAATTTTAAAAGAGAAAGGATATTGTAAAATAATAAATTCAAATAACATGCGTTAGAAGTCTTAGGAGAAATTACGTCATATTTACGTCGCATTATAGTTATTACATAAAATGAACACAAAATAACATTGCAAAAATGTTTAAATTTAGAAATTGCGCTAGACATTTATTTAATATTTTGAGAGGATATTTTCAACTATTTTTGTTAGGAAAGCGCAAATAATATTTCATTGCTAACAAAAGTACTTTCACGCGATTATTTAAAAGAGAAAGAATAGCTTGGTAAAAATTACGTCAGATTAAAAACGATTAATTTAAAATGTCTCATTTAAATGAACTTTCTTTTCGCTTTGTTAAAAAATACCAGGAGACAAAGACTCTGTTTATTTAATTCCTTTTATATTAGCTTATTTTGAAATGTTGTTACACGTGTCTACGTCATCAAGTTATTTTTATTTCGACGTTTTATTTGTATTTTTATTAATGTTGTACGAATTTATTTGTTCTTTCGTTATTTAAAATAAAAATTATGTCAATTTGTATAATTTGGCGAGTGGTTTGGCGATTTATATAATTTGGCGAAATGGGTCGACGGGATAATCAAGTAGTACCGCAGCGGATTTGGCGTTAAAATTCCCCAATCAAAGAGAAATGAATAGAAATTCGTTTATAGGGGGATCGCCACTGTTTTTTAAATTATAATTCAATCTTTCGAAATCTTTTTAAAGCCGATCAAATTAGCGTGCATTTAGAGCCTGCGGTGTCCGGACGGGGGTTGGCGAGCGTAGCTCGTAGGGGGCCGAGCCCCCTAGTATAAAAGGAATTAAGTAAACGGAGTCTTTGTCTCCTGGTATTTTTTAACAAAGCGAAAAGAAAGTTCTTTTAAATGAGACATTTTAAATTAATCGTTTTTAATCTAACGTAATTTTTACCAAGCTATTTTTTTCTCTTTTAAATATTCACGTGAAGATACTTTTGTTAGAAATGAAATATTATTTGCTCTTTCCTGACAAAAATAGTTGAAAAGATCCTCTCAAAATATTAAATAAATGTCTAGCGCAATTTCTAAATTTAAATTTTTTTGCAATATTATTTTGTGTTCATTTTATGTAATAACTATAATGTGACGTAAATATGACGTAATTTCTCCTACGACTTCTAACGCATGTTAATGAACTTATTATTTTACAATATCCTTTCTCTTTTAAAATTCACGTGTGTACTTTTTATGACATAATTTTTAATAAATTCCTGCTTTTTATACGTAATTATTTAATTTTAATTTGAAAGTTTTTTTCCGTTTTTATAATAGTCACGTGTAAATAAATTTTTAATTTGAAGCAAATATTATTGCTTGTTCTTTTTATACAGTTGGCAACAGTTTAAATTAGTACAATTTTCTGAAATCTGTAAAAAATATCTCTAGAAATGCTGAAAATTTGAATTTAAAATAGAAATAAAACCTGAAAAAATGAGTCAAAATAAAAAAATTAATGCAATCTGCACTCCGGCAAATTCTAACGCATAAAATGATCTAAAAATGATTACACTGCAATGTATAGTTTTTGCTGCTATAAAACTTTTTTAGTGGAACGATTTTGTCCAACTTTAGCGTTAAATATCTCTTAAAATAATTCTTCGATTTGAAAACTGTCTGCATCAGCATGTTTATCAAACATTTCTGTATAAAACCACCGATTTTCATATTTTTGTATGCATTATTTTTCTTAATATTAACGAAGAAAGACCTCCGGTCACAAAAAATTCAAAACCGGCGGCGGCGGCGGCGGCGGTGACAGCGGTAGTTACTTTTTTTTAGAATAGAGAGATATTTTGCCTTTCATTTTATAAATATTAATATGTTTAAAGTGCTTTTATTTTTTTTTTTTAATATAATTATGTGTAAGATATTTTGATTTAAAATTTCTAAGGTGTTGAGATTTGCCTTTTGGGAATCTATATTATAACTTTATCCTAAAATTTGATGAAAATGTAATGTAAACGAAAAAACTGTTTTGCAGTATCATATCTTTTTTAAAATACCATGCAATAAATTTATTCCATAATTTATATAGTTATAATAAATTTATATTTATAAATATTTAAAGCATTTTAAAAGTGTTTTTTCATAATTAGCATTCTGTAATAAATATTTAGATAATACAGTAGCATAACTATTTCTGTTTTTGTCTATAAGCGTACTTAAATTTCTTAGCTAATTAATAGTTAGTTAGGCTTAAATGCCTTATATTTCCAGGTGGCCGCTATCTTGGATGTTTTGAGATTTCTTGGTGATTTTATGTTGGCAATCTTTATCGATATGTGGAACCCAGTGTGAGTTCTGGCGTGTCGTGTTCTGGGAACCCCTGAGAAGCTCATTTTCGCTTAGGATTTTGTGGATGTGTTTTGATATTGTGTTGTATTATTCTGTCTTTTTATTTTTGTTAAATTTATTGGATGTATTTGATCGACTATGGTTTCTGTAGTCTGTTTAAACACTCTTGCTGAAGTAATTAATAAATTTGAGGAAATTTTGACGAAAAAAGGAGGTTTGTTTATAGTGTGTCAATGCGTATTCATAAGCCTATTTTTGAAAATGATGGTGATGCTATGACAGTATTTCATGCTTGAGCTTTCAAGAAAGCAGACGTCTGTTAAGGTATGTTAATAATTTTATGTATATTTTGTTGCCTTTCGAGTTTTTTACATTTTGAGATTGCTACACAGCGAGAACTGCTGAATTTTGAGAATGCTACACAGCAAGAACTGCTGAATCCAGTGATGTTTTTTTTTCAGATAATGAGCGCGATTACTGATTGGCACTTAATGAGTTTCGTGCATTTTTGTGGTCGCGGCAGGAGTTTGCGGAATCCAGTGATTTTTTTTTTCGGTTAATGAGCGCATAGCGCTCATACAACGTTTAGTGAATGCCACTTTAACGAGTTTTGTTTATTATTTACATTTTATTTTCGTTAAGTCTAACATGCGTATAAACCGGTGTTTGGCGACATTTACTACTTGGCGAAAAGGGGTTTTCACTCCAAGAAAAATTCCAAGATGGCGACTCCGGGAATTTATGACATCTGTTTCTATAGTTATGATGTCTTCATTATCGTTAAAGTAACAAACGAAAATTCAAGATTGAGTGAGATGAGATATAATGTATTTATGATGACTCAAAAAGTGGATTATGGTTTTCTGAACAAAAATTGTCTGTCTTTGTACCTATCATCAACCGCAAAAGTTTTTCCATTTTGTTAGAAACTCTTTTTTGTAAAAAAGCAAGAAACATATTATTTACTAAACAAAATTTAGAAACTTGTATTTGTACATCATTAATTCCGATGAAAATCCAAATTAATCATCATTTTAATCCTCATCATGGTTATTTTTTAAGTTACAGCAAACAAATAATCTAAAAACATCTTATTTTATTTAAATATGAACTTGTTTCTAATTATTTTAAATATATTTATAAGTTGACAGTTAAAGGTAGAAATTGTGAAAAGTTTTTTAAAATGTGTTTCAAAAGGTTTTTTTAAGTATTCGGTTCAGCTGAATACATTGATATTCAGCTTAACCAGATAGTTTGATATTCGGTGCATCTCTAACCAAGAGTAGACTCGTGTTACCTAATACTCCAGAATTGTAAAAATGATGTACACCTGAGTGCTTCTTTTGGCAATAAATTTTAGTATCTTTAGGAACTTAATTATAAAGTGATAAATGAATTTTAATGCATTTTTCTGTTAGAGTCACAGGTGATAAATCTCCAAATATTCTCTATGGTTAAAATAACAGGGTTTGCATCAAATCATGTCATTAAAACATGCCAACTGGCTGTGAAACTGTAGCAGCGAAATATTAGGTAACAAATGAAATATAAATAAAAAATAAAGAGAATTTTTAATTACAATAATAAAGAAATAATTTTTTTAATCTGCTTTTATCAAATGATAATTTAATATTAAGTAAATTATAATTAAACTTCGAAAAAATAATTTAAAAATTCTCAATACATAGTTTCAAAAATGTTTTTTTCGCCTTTTCTGTTGTCATACTTGAAAAAACGGGAGAAAAAATAATCATTTTAATAAATTCAGTAGTTCATGCTTTCTACCAAGTCGAAGTGGTGAATTTTCCATAATTAGAGTCATGCCAAATTAATGTATTGTAACAGAAGTTTTTTGAACCAACATGAATTATAGTCCTGAAATTAGGGATGATTTTTATAAACATTCAATGTTTATAAAAAAGTGGCTAAAAAAAAAACTATTTTTACTTTTATACTTATTTAGTAGTAACTCTATCATTTTTATCATAATTTAACATTTAAACTTACAGAGAGGCAACACAATGCGTTTCATTGGCATGTTACGGTTGGAGATATATTTATTAGTGAAATCATTGCTATGCCATTTGATCCAGTGAAATTTATCAAATTCACAACATTTTTGGGTAGGTACTTTATGTCAGCCAGGCACATGAAATAAACCAGGGCTGAAACTAACCTTTTTTGCACCCAGCACAAACATAGATTTTGCCCCCTCCCCCCCCGGCCTCCGCAAAGTAAATTTACGAAGAGAATTTTAATTCTAATCGCTGACTTATTTCAAATTTAAAATATGTAATAAAAAAATACGTAATCAACTTTGTCCAATATTGATTCATTAAAACTTTGAAAACGAAATCCAAAGGAAGTTACATGAAGAAACTATGCAGATTCGCAAGCTATTGTTAAACTTATAGGAGCATTCTTTTCAAATTTATCGCTTGCACTTTAATATTTTTAAACGATTTTTTCCGTTTGGGACAGCTGAGGTTGTTTCTAACAGGATAAATGTTTACTTTTTAAATTTTGTTTGCAGTTTTTTTAAATATATATATAAAATTACTTTCACTTTTTGAACCGGTTCTGAAAGTTTAAGTAGCCTCATAATAAAACTTGAACCAAAATCGAAAACGTACAACCTAACAATGTTAAAGATCAAACTCAGCTATCTTAAGAAAAAAAAAATATTTAAAAATATTAAAATGCAAGCGAGAAATTTGAAAAGAATGCTCCCATATTTAACATTAGCTTGCGAGTTTCTTCGTGTGGCTAGTGTAGCTTCTTAAGAAATCAAAAACCAAAATTCATTTGACACCCCCTTCGTTTTCCTTATGGCGACCAGGGAACATGCCTCCTCTGCCCCCCCCCCCTCTAGTTTCGATCCTGAGATAAACCATTAAATAATGTCATCATTTGTATTCATTTTTTTTTAAATATAAACCTCTCATTCATTTTATTTGAAATACAAAATTTTCATTTAAAATACATATATTACATACATTTAAAATAAGTGCCTTTCACTTATTTCATTAAAAAAAGGGAGTAAAACAATAAGGAGAAATAATACGATGAACCAAAATTGTTATTTCAACCTCAGTACATCGTTTCTAATTTATACAAGTGAACACTAACAGGAATTATTGCTGGAAGAAAAAAAAATATCCAAGATAAAAGTACCTTTTTTGTGATCTATTCACAAAAACAGGGATTGCCCCGGCAAACATTTATACCCCTTTATTCTTCTTAATAAAAGAAGCCCCTTCACAAAATTATTCTCCATAAAAGCGACTTCACACAATAAGAAAAAATTGTTGGGATTTAAAATGTGTAATTTACAAACAAAATAAGCTCAGAAGAAAAGTATAGCAGAAAGACATTTAAAAAAAGGATGATTAAATGTTTACTTTGAATTTAAACAACTGAATTTGATTTTTCTTTACAGAAATTTATTTTTCTCAATTCTGTAACAAAAACGGGTCCCCCCCCTCCCCCCACCAAAAAAAAAAAAAACTTTCACCCCTGATGTGAAATCATAAGGTAAAACTTACAATTTTAAGTACATTTATTTTGCATTTTACTGTTAATTTTTTTTTTTTTTGGGGGGGGGTTGTCACAAAAAGTAGATTTAACTAAATTGGATAATTTTATACTGACTGTAGTGATGATATGTATAAGAGAATCTGCCAGTGTGACAGGCGTACGGTTCAGGGATGTATGGAGGGTATATGGTGGTATACGCCATATAACTTCGGGATTTTTTTAGGAAACACTGTATACAGTCTGTTTCTCAAAAAAGCTATAGTATATACACTGTAGGGTATACTCTCTGCCTTGAGCGTATGCCTTCTGCTTTTTTTACGATTACACCACTGGTACAGTTGTATGTGCTCATGGGTCCCAAGTTCCACCATTAATTTCTAAAATATTCTTTTTCACTCTAATATAAAAAAGGTTTTATTTTAGATTTTATTTAAGTTTTAAAGATTTTTTTCACACATATTTTTTTCCCTTAAATTTTGTTCTTTTTCTTTTGTTACAGAGATAAACATTATTAGGAATTTCTATTTCTCTAAATGTGCCGTTTTTTAAAAAATATAATAAAATGTTAAACGTTTAAAGTTTTATAAAAAAAAAAACTAAAATATAAAAAAAATTCCATATTTAAAAAAATAATAAAATAAAAATAAACATTCTTAAATGTTAACTTTTCTTGTGAAATATGAAAAACGATTCACAAAAAACAGTGAGTATATCACTTCATAAGCGGGTCGGAACATTCAAATTTTTACATTGCCTTAATGTTTTATTTAATTTGTTGATTTATTTAACAAATATAATTCTACTCAATTTCTTTAAAAGGAAATTCAAAAAGCAACATTAAATTTATAGTCGATCTCTATTACACATGTGCCACTAACGTACGTAACGTTTTTCACACGTACTTGTGTGAAAAATAATTTATTCAGTATGTTTTTAAATATACATAAATCATGGTGACCTAGTGTTTTTATTTAATTTAGGAGTATAAATCCATAGCCACAATTTAAAGTTTGAATAAACAGTGATTTGTGGGGCATTTTTTAAGACCCTTTAGTGGGGAAAACAGTCGAAACTTTCGATTAATTTCTATACAAAATATTTGCTACTACTAATTAAACTGACAACAACAAACAACAATTATTTGTTTACATTTTTAACATCTGTTCGATCTGCAGACAGTAAAGCCGTAAAGTAGACGCTTGCGCAGTAAAAACTTGCCTTTGATTGGTTGGCGTAAAGATTTTATATGTAACCAGTGAAAACGCTCTTAGGTTAAGGTTTTGGGTCACTAGGATTTTTTAGGTCGTTAGAACGACCAGTGAAAACGCACCTTTAAGGTGTGTTTTCACTGGTCTACCCAAGGTCTAACTTACCTAACTTTTTACCTAAACACAAGATTTTAGGTCGTTAGAACGCGATTTTGTAGGTTTGATTCGTGATCAATCCTAAGCACGGCTTACCTAAGCGCAGCCAATTAAAATAGAGCTTTTGATAATAATGGCGGTGTTGTCAATTTACTAAGTGATATTTATGTTTTATATCGTTTTATTTATTTATTTTGTTTTACGTCAAAGAGGAATCTATTTTTTGTGATTGAAGCAAAACGGTAAGTTTTATTGACATGTTGGATAGATATCATCCTTTATTATTGTCTTTTAATTTAATAAATTGTGGGTAATCCATATGGATTCTTTAAATTGTTGTTATTTTTGGTAATCATTCTACATTTTATTAATATTAGAATACTAATTATATAGTTTGTTTAAGGATTTTGTTGCAGATATAAGGATGAAGATATGTCCAGTTCTCAAAATTATTTTATTTTTATTGAACGTTAATAGTATACAAAGATTAAAAGTATTTTTTAAGAATGTTTGTTTCTTAAGATGAATTACTTGCTTCATTGATTATACTTGGTTACTTGATAGGGTATTTCCGATCAATTTAGATTTAAATTTCCATTTCCTCACTTAAAATAATCGTAATTGTTAAGAAGGATATTGTTTACTGTAGCCCATTGATTTTTAAATGGAAAATTAGTTACAGGCAAACTTTAATCCAGTTTTGCTAATAGTAGGTATTTGATTATGCACGTTTAAGCGAGCATGTAAACAAAGTTTCTATAAAATAAACAAGCCGTTGTATTTTGTATTTTCCTGTTCTCTTTTAAGCAAGAAACATCTGATTGCAAAACAGTTTGCTCTTTACTCCTTTTCAGATATTTACTTGTGAACTTTGTCATGTAAGGGAAACACTGCTAATCTATTTTTTATTTTAATTTTAATGCTTTTCACCTGCAGATGTGCTATTTTTCTTTTTGTTGTTAAGATTAATGCTGAAACTTTTATGAAGATCTATAACTTTGTATGAAATTTAAATCAATTGAGAGATATTCAGACTATGTGTAGCTTTTCTATGTGCCCATTTTGAAGAATTTGTACACATTACCATTCCAATTCGATAAGCAGTTATAAATGCATATTCAATGTATTTTAAGTTAAATCTGCATGTCTTGTTAGCAATTATTTTCATTTATTAAAAAAGTATTGCTATCAAAATAATAGGAGATTCTCCATTTGAAATGCATATTTATAAAATTTTGTTTAAATTGTTATTTAGGTGCATTTCTTTTACAAGTATGGCTACAGATTTATCTTACAGCATAGGTCATCGGTTTTAAATGTACCTATTTATCTATTAAAGTAAAGAACTATTTATTTATTTTTTTCAAAAATCATTACTTATTATTCTTACTATTTTTGAAAATGGAATTCATTATCAAAAAATAAAATGCTCTCTGTGGGAGATTCTTTGAGTCTATATGTTTGAGTGTATATTAAAGTTTTAGACGAATCATGAATTCATGATGTATATAAATTCAGTGGTCAAAATAGTATATTAGAAGTAATGAAACTATAGTAGGTCCTAGTTTTGTCATTGTTTGTTGTGTAATATACTGTTTTTTGGAAAATATAATTTTGCGAGTAATGTAATAAAAATAAACTTGTTTGTAAGAAGCATCAATATTTTTGATGTTACATCCAGAAATTGTATATATCAATCAATACAAAGTATACCAGTGGAGGTAAGCGTCTGGCAGATCAGCTGGTGCCGGGATACCGGATACGTCTTCAAATTTGAATGCTTTCAGAAAATCACAAGTGTGTAGTTTTATTGTATAATAAGTGACTACCATTAGTGATCGTCTGCAAGCAACTGGACTTCAGACCAAGCCCTTGGACTTCAGAAAAGAAGATTTTACAAAATCTGTGAGTACCACTTCTATGTCAAAAGAGGAGACAGTAAAGTAAGTTTATTTAAGTAACATCAAAAATAATATTTGTGCTCCCTACAAACTAGTCTTTTTTTAATTACATTACTCGTTAAATTACATTTTCCAAAAATAGCATGCTGCACTACAAACTATGAGAACACAATATATTACTCAATGAGTAAGTACAAAAATTATTTAGCTGAAAATATTTTTAAATGCCCATATGAAATAAGCATTTATATGTTTCAGTCTGGGGCATAAGTAAAGTCTGCTGCTAAGTAAAAAAAAAAGTGTGGGCCAGCCTTACGTATATCTTCATTTTGTTTGTTACCAGGGCAATTGCACTATTTGGTTTTATTTTAAAAGATGAAAAAAAAAAAAGGCGAGGGAAAGGGGAGATGTGTTTTTAGATAATAAAAGTTTCTAGTGTTTTCTTTTTTAAAGTAAAAAAGTGTTCTTAAAAGATGCAAAAATAGTTTGTTGTTTATATTCATATGAGACTAAGTGTTTTTGAAAGTAAAATAATAATAATAATAAAAAAGATAGTTTGTTGTTTTAAGACGACAAAGTGTCTTCTTTTTTCCTTATGTTAATTATATTTATTGTCATCAGAGCAGTTACATGATACGGTTGGTATGATTTAAAATTAAGTATCGACCGAAACTGAAACTTGTTAAATTTTGATTCTTCGATTGCTTTTTAGTCTTATTGTTTTGTTAATAATTATGAATGCAGAAAAAAAAAAGAAAAATTTAAATGAGAAATCTTTATTTTTCGTTAGGAAAATTTTAAAAATTAGATTGAAAACAGTGATTTATAAAGCATGCAACGTGCAAAAGGAAAAAAAAAACCTAAATAAACAAACTATCCGTTGCAAATAATGTTTAAAAAATTAATGGTAAGGTAATCTTTCAAAAATTAAAGTTATGACAGAAACATTTTTATAATTAGAGGTTGCTACCTTTATGTGTATAATAAACTTAATGTTTTGTAGAAAGATTTTAAAGTCCGCCAGAACAACTTTAAGTATATGCATGTAAGACAAATTTCTGCAACTTTTAAAATTAATATAACTGTTTTTGTATTTAAACGTAGCTTTATTAAAGTCTTCTGACAGTTGATAGAATTTAGGCCCTAATCTAAGTGGAAGCATGTGTAATTTTATAAATCATTGCTTAGGGCTAAAATTCTTTTATGAAGTTTTTCTTAATGTTAAAAGTGATATACTATTTTAATAAATATATATATCGTCAGCTATTTTCAGTTTCCCATACTTGATTTTGAGTAGTACTTTAATAAAAAATCAACATTTACCATTTGAATCAAATATTTATTTGTATTATATTTTGCCTTTCATTTTTTAAATATTAATATGTTTAAAGTGCTTTTATTTTTTTTTTTTAATATAATTATGTGTAAGATATTTTGATTTAAAATTTCTAAGGTGTTGAGATTTGCCTTTTGGGAATCTATATTATAACTTTATCCTAAAATTTGATGAAAATGTAATGTAAACGAAAAAACTGTTTTGCAGTATCATATCTTTTTTAAAATACCATGCAATAAATTTATTCCATAATTTATATAGTTATAATAAATTTATATTTATAAATATTTAAAGCATTTTAAAAGTGTTTTTTCATAATTAGCATTCTGTAATAAATATTTAGATAATACAGTAGCATAACTATTTCTGTTTTTGTCTATAAGCGTACTTAAATTTCTTAGCTAATTAATAGTTAGTTAGGCTTAAATGCCTTATATTTCCAGGTGGCCGCTATCTTGGATGTTTTGAGATTTCTTGGTGATTTTATGTTGGCAATCTTTATCGATATGTGGAACCCAGTGTGAGTTCTGGCGTGTCGTGTTCTGGGAACCCCTGAGAAGCTCATTTTCGCTTAGGATTTTGTGGATGTGTTTTGATATTGTGTTGTATTATTCTGTCTTTTTATTTTTGTTAAATTTATTGGATGTATTTGATCGACTATGGTTTCTGTAGTCTGTTTAAACACTCTTGCTGAAGTAATTAATAAATTTGAGGAAATTTTGACGAAAAAAGGAGGTTTGTTTATAGTGTGTCAATGCGTATTCATAAGCCTATTTTTGAAAATGATGGTGATGCTATGACAGTATTTCATGCTTGAGCTTTCAAGAAAGCAGACGTCTGTTAAGGTATGTTAATAATTTTATGTATATTTTGTTGCCTTT
This sequence comes from Maratus speciosus, assembly GCA_963932465.1. Lineage (NCBI taxonomy): Eukaryota > Metazoa > Arthropoda > Arachnida > Araneae > Salticidae > Maratus > Maratus speciosus. The sequence continues at coordinate 106,048,461 of OZ010786.1, read as the reverse complement.
CGAGTTTTTTACATTTTGAGATTGCTACACAGCGAGAACTGCTGAATTTTGAGAATGCTACACAGCAAGAACTGCTGAATCCAGTGATGTTTTTTTTTCAGATAATGAGCGCGATTACTGATTGGCACTTAATGAGTTTCGTGCATTTTTGTGGTCGCGGCAGGAGTTTGCGGAATCCAGTGATTTTTTTTTTCGGTTAATGAGCGCATAGCGCTCATACAACGTTTAGTGAATGCCACTTTAACGAGTTTTGTTTATTATTTACATTTTATTTTCGTTAAGTCTAACATGCGTATAAACCGGTGTTTGGCGACATTTACTACTTGGCGAAAAGGGGTTTTCACTCCAAGAAAAATTCCAAGATGGCGACTCCGGGAATTTATGACATCTGTTTCTATAGTTATGATGTCTTCATTATCGTTAAAGTAACAAACGAAAATTCAAGATTGAGTGAGATGAGATATAATGTATTTATGATGACTCAAAAAGTGGATTATGGTTTTCTGAACAAAAATTGTCTGTCTTTGTACCTATCATCAACCGCAAAAGTTTTTCCATTTTGTTAGAAACTCTTTTTTGTAAAAAAGCAAGAAACATATTATTTACTAAACAAAATTTAGAAACTTGTATTTGTACATCATTAATTCCGATGAAAATCCAAATTAATCATCATTTTAATCCTCATCATGGTTATTTTTTAAGTTACAGCAAACAAATAATCTAAAAACATCTTATTTTATTTAAATATGAACTTGTTTCTAATTATTTTAAATATATTTATAAGTTGACAGTTAAAGGTAGAAATTGTGAAAAGTTTTTTAAAATGTGTTTCAAAAGGTTTTTTTAAGTATTCGGTTCAGCTGAATACATTGATATTCAGCTTAACCAGATAGTTTGATATTCGGTGCATCTCTAACCAAGAGTAGACTCGTGTTACCTAATACTCCAGAATTGTAAAAATGATGTACACCTGAGTGCTTCTTTTGGCAATAAATTTTAGTATCTTTAGGAACTTAATTATAAAGTGATAAATGAATTTTAATGCATTTTTCTGTTAGAGTCACAGGTGATAAATCTCCAAATATTCTCTATGGTTAAAATAACAGGGTTTGCATCAAATCATGTCATTAAAACATGCCAACTGGCTGTGAAACTGTAGCAGCGAAATATTAGGTAACAAATGAAATATAAATAAAAAATAAAGAGAATTTTTAATTACAATAATAAAGAAATAATTTTTTTAATCTGCTTTTATCAAATGATAATTTAATATTAAGTAAATTATAATTAAACTTCGAAAAAATAATTTAAAAATTCTCAATACATAGTTTCAAAAATGTTTTTTTCGCCTTTTCTGTTGTCATACTTGAAAAAACGGGAGAAAAAATAATCATTTTAATAAATTCAGTAGTTCATGCTTTCTACCAAGTCGAAGTGGTGAATTTTCCATAATTAGAGTCATGCCAAATTAATGTATTGTAACAGAAGTTTTTTGAACCAACATGAATTATAGTCCTGAAATTAGGGATGATTTTTATAAACATTCAATGTTTATAAAAAAGTGGCTAAAAAAAAAACTATTTTTACTTTTATACTTATTTAGTAGTAACTCTATCATTTTTATCATAATTTAACATTTAAACTTACAGAGAGGCAACACAATGCGTTTCATTGGCATGTTACGGTTGGAGATATATTTATTAGTGAAATCATTGCTATGCCATTTGATCCAGTGAAATTTATCAAATTCACAACATTTTTGGGTAGGTACTTTATGTCAGCCAGGCACATGAAATAAACCAGGGCTGAAACTAACCTTTTTTGCACCCAGCACAAACATAGATTTTGCCCCCTCCCCCCCCGGCCTCCGCAAAGTAAATTTACGAAGAGAATTTTAATTCTAATCGCTGACTTATTTCAAATTTAAAATATGTAATAAAAAAATACGTAATCAACTTTGTCCAATATTGATTCATTAAAACTTTGAAAACGAAATCCAAAGGAAGTTACATGAAGAAACTATGCAGATTCGCAAGCTATTGTTAAACTTATAGGAGCATTCTTTTCAAATTTATCGCTTGCACTTTAATATTTTTAAACGATTTTTTCCGTTTGGGACAGCTGAGGTTGTTTCTAACAGGATAAATGTTTACTTTTTAAATTTTGTTTGCAGTTTTTTTAAATATATATATAAAATTACTTTCACTTTTTGAACCGGTTCTGAAAGTTTAAGTAGCCTTATAAAAAAACTTGAACCAAAATCGAAAACGTACAACCTAACAATGTTAAAGATCAAACTCAGCTATCTTAAGAAAAAAAAAATATTTAAAAATATTAAAATGCAAGCGAGAAATTTGAAAAGAATGCTCCCATATTTAACATTAGCTTGCGAGTTTCTTCGTGTGGCTAGTGTAGCTTCTTAAGAAATCAAAAACCAAAATTCATTTGACACCCCCTTCGTTTTCCTTATGGCGACCAGGGAACATGCCTCCTCTGCCCCCCCCCCCCCCCTCTAGTTTCGATCCTGAGATAAACCATTAAATAATGTCATCATTTGTATTCATTTTTTTTTTAAATATAAACCTCTCATTCATTTTATTTGAAATACAAAATTTTCATTTAAAATACATATATTACATACATTTAAAATAAGTGCCTTTCACTTATTTCATTAAAAAAAGGGAGTAAAACAATAAGGAGAAATAATACGATGAACCAAAATTGTTATTTCAACCTCAGTACATCGTTTCTAATTTATACAAGTGAACACTAACAGGAATTATTGCTGGAAGAAAAAAAAATATCCAAGATAAAAGTACCTTTTTTGTGATCTATTCACAAAAACAGGGATTGCCCCGGCAAACATTTATACCCCTTTATTCTTCTTAATAAAAGAAGCCCCTTCACAAAATTATTCTCCATAAAAGCGACTTCACACAATAAGAAAAAATTGTTGGGATTTAAAATGTGTAATTTACAAACAAAATAAGCTCAGAAGAAAAGTATAGCAGAAAGACATTTAAAAAAAGGATGATTAAATGTTTACTTTGAATTTAAACAACTGAATTTGATTTTTCTTTACAGAAATTTATTTTTCTCAATTCTGTAACAAAAACGGGTCCCCCCCCCTCCCCCCACCAAAAAAAAAAAAAAAACTTTCACCCCTGATGTGAAATCATAAGGTAAAACTTACAATTTTAAGTACATTTATTTTGCATTTTACTGTTAATTTTTTTTTTTTTTTTGGGGGGGGGGGGGGTTGTCACAAAAAGTAGATTTAACTAAATTGGATAATTTTATACTGACTGTAGTGATGATATGTATAAGAGAATCTGCCAGTGTGACAGGCGTACGGTTCAGGGATGTATGGAGGGTATATGGTGGTATACGCCATATAACTTCGGGATTTTTTTAGGAAACACTGTATACAGTCTGTTTCTCAAAAAAGCTATAGTATATACACTGTAGGGTATACTCTCTGCCTTGAGCGTATGCCTTCTGCTTTTTTACGATTACACCACTGGTACAGTTGTATGTGCTCATGGGTCCCAAGTTCCACCATTAATTTCTAAAATATTCTTTTTCACTCTAATATAAAAAAGGTTTTATTTTAGATTTTATTTAAGTTTTAAAGATTTTTTTCACACATATTTTTTTCCCTTAAATTTTGTTCTTTTTCTTTTGTTACAGAGATAAACATTATTAGGAATTTCTATTTCTCTAAATGTGCCGTTTTTTAAAAAATATAATAAAATGTTAAACGTTTAAAGTTTTATAAAAAAAAAAAACTAAAATATAAAAAAAATTCCATATTTAAAAAAATAATAAAATAAAAATAAACATTCTTAAATGTTAACTTTTCTTGTGAAATATGAAAAACGATTCACAAAAAACAGTGAGTATATCACTTCATAAGCGGGTCGGAACATTCAAATTTTTACATTGCCTTAATGTTTTATTTAATTTGTTGATTTATTTAACAAATATAATTCTACTCAATTTCTTTAAAAGGAAATTCAAAAAGCAACATTAAATTTATAGTCGATCTCTATTACACATGTGCCACTAACGTACGTAACGTTTTTCACACGTACTTGTGTGAAAAATAATTTATTCAGTATGTTTTTAAATATACATAAATCATGGTGACCTAGTGTTTTTATTTAATTTAGGAGTATAAATCCATAGCCACAATTTAAAGTTTGAATAAACAGTGATTTGTGGGGCATTTTTTAAGACCCTTTAGTGGGGAAAACAGTCGAAACTTTCGATTAATTTCTATACAAAATATTTGCTACTACTAATTAAACTGACAACAACAAACAACAATTATTTGTTTACATTTTTAACATCTGTTCGATCTGCAGACAGTAAAGCCGTAAAGTAGACGCTTGCGCAGTAAAAACTTGCCTTTGATTGGTTGGCGTAAAGATTTTATATGTAACCAGTGAAAACGCTCTTAGGTTAAGGTTTTGGGTCACTAGGATTTTTTAGGTCGTTAGAACGACCAGTGAAAACGCACCTTTAAGGTGTGTTTTCACTGGTCTACCCAAGGTCTAACTTACCTAACTTTTTACCTAAACACAAGATTTTAGGTCGTTAGAACGCGATTTTTTAGGTTTGATTCGTGATCAATCCTAAGCACGGCTTACCTAAGCGCAGCCAATTAAAATAGAGCTTTTGATAATAATGGCGGTGTTGTCAATTTACTAAGTGATATTTATGTTTTATATCGTTTTATTTATTTATTTTGTTTTACGTCAAAGAGGAATCTATTTTTTGTGATTGAAGCAAAACGGTAAGTTTTATTGACATGTTGGATAGATATCATCCTTTATTATTGTCTTTTAATTTAATAAATTGTGGGTAATCCATATGGATTCTTTAAATTGTTGTTATTTTTGGTAATCATTCTACATTTTATTAATATTAGAATACTAATTATATAGTTTGTTTAAGGATTTTGTTGCAGATATAAGGATGAAGATATGTCCAGTTCTCAAAATTATTTTATTTTTATTGAACGTTAATAGTATACAAAGATTAAAAGTATTTTTTAAGAATGTTTGTTTCTTAAGATGAATTACTTGCTTCATTGATTATACTTGGTTACTTGATAGGGTATTTCCGATCAATTTAGATTTAAATTCCCATTTCCTCACTTAAAATAATCGTAATTGTTAAGAAGGATATTGTTTACTGTAGCCCATTGATTTTTAAATGGAAAATTAGTTACAGGCAAACTTTAATCCAGTTTTGCTAATAGTAGGTATTTGATTATGCACGTTTAAGCGAGCATGTAAACAAAGTTTCTATAAAATAAACAAGCCGTTGTATTTTGTATTTTCCTGTTCTCTTTTAAGCAAGAAACATCTGATTGCAAAACAGTTTGCTCTTTACTCCTTTTCAGATATTTACTTGTGAACTTTGTCATGTAAGGGAAACACTGCTAATCTATTTTTTATTTTAATTTTAATGCTTTTCACCTGCAGATGTGCTATTTTTCTTTTTGTTGTTAAGATTAATGCTGAAACTTTTATGAAGATCTATAACTTTGTATGAAATTTAAATCAATTGAGAGATATTCAGACTATGTGTAGCTTTTCTATGTGCCCATTTTGAAGAATTTGTACACATTACCATTCCAATTCGATAAGCAGTTATAAATGCATATTCAATGTATTTTAAGTTAAATCTGCATGTCTTGTTAGCAATTATTTTCATTTATTAAAAAAGTATTGCTATCAAAATAATAGGAGATTCTCCATTTGAAATGCATATTTATAAAATTTTGTTTAAATTGTTATTTAGGTGCATTTCTTTTACAAGTATGGCTACAGATTTATCTTACAGCATAGGTCATCGGTTTTAAATGTACCTATTTATCTATTAAAGTAAAGAACTATTTATTTATTTTTTTCAAAAATCATTACTTATTATTCTTACTATTTTTGAAAATGGAATTCATTATCAAAAAATAAAATGCTCTCTGTGGGAGATTCTTTGAGTCTATATGTTTGAGTGTATATTAAAGTTTTAGACGAATCATGAATTCATGATGTATATAAATTCAGTGGTCAAAATAGTATATTAGAAGTAATGAAACTATAGTAGGTCCTAGTTTTGTCATTGTTTGTTGTGTAATATACTGTTTTTTGGAAAATATAATTTTGCGAGTAATGTAATAAAAATAAACTTGTTTGTAAGAAGCATCAATATTTTTGATGTTACATCCAGAAATTGTATATATCAATCAATACAAAGTATACCAGTGGAGGTAAGCGTCTGGCAGATCAGCTGGTGCCGGGATACCGGATACATCTTCAAATTTGAATGCTTTCAGAAAATCACAAGTGTGTAGTTTTATTGTATAATAAGTGACTACCATTAGTGATCGTCTGCAAGCAACTGGACTTCAGACCAAGCCCTTGGACTTCAGAAAAGAAGATTTTACAAAATCTGTGAGTACCACTTCTATGTCAAAAGAGGAGACAGTAAAGTAAGTTTATTTAAGTAACATCAAAAATAATATTTGTGCTCCCTACAAACTAGTCTTTTTTTAATTACATTACTCGTTAAATTACATTTTCCAAAAATAGCATGCTGCACTACAAACTATGAGAACACAATATATTACTCAATGAGTAAGTACAAAAATTATTTAGCTGAAAATATTTTTAAATGCCCATATGAAATAAGCATTTATATGTTTCAGTCTGGGGCATAAGTAAAGTCTGCTGCTAAGTAAAAAAAAAAGTGTGGGCCAGCCTTACGTATATCTTCATTTTGTTTGTTACCAGGGCAATTGCACTATTTGGTTTTATTTTAAAAGATGAAAAAAAAAAAGGCGAGGGAAAGGGGAGATGTGTTTTTAGATAATAAAAGTTTCTAGTGTTTTCTTTTTTAAAGTAAAAAAGTGTTCTTAAAAGATGCAAAAATAGTTTGTTGTTTATATTCATATGAGACTAAGTGTTTTTGAAAGTAAAATAATAATAATAATAAAAAAGATAGTTTGTTGTTTTAAGACGACAAAGTGTCTTCTTTTTTCCTTATGTTAATTATATTTATTGTCATCAGAGCAGTTACATGATACGGTTGGTATGATTTAAAATTAAGTATCGACCGAAACTGAAACTTGTTAAATTTTGATTCTTCGATTGCTTTTTAGTCTTATTGTTTTGTTAATAATTATGAATGCAGAAAAAAAAAAGAAAAATTTAAATGAGAAATCTTTATTTTTCGTTAGGAAAATTTTAAAAATTAGATTGAAAACAGTGATTTATAAAGCATGCAACGTGCAAAAGGAAAAAAAAAACCTAAATAAACAAACTATCCGTTGCAAATAATGTTTAAAAAATTAATGGTAAGGTAATCTTTCAAAAATTAAAGTTATGACAGAAACATTTTTATAATTAGAGGTTGCTACCTTTATGTGTATAATAAACTTAATGTTTTGTAGAAAGATTTTAAAGTCCGCCAGAACAACTTTAAGTATATGCATGTAAGACAAATTTCTGCAACTTTTAAAATTAATATAACTGTTTTTGTATTTAAACGTAGCTTTATTAAAGTCTTCTGACAGTTGATAGAATTTAGGCCCTAATCTAAGTGGAAGCATGTGTAATTTTATAAATCATTGCTTAGGGCTAAAATTCTTTTATGAAGTTTTTCTTAATGTTAAAAGTGATATACTATTTTAATAAATATATATATCGTCAGCTATTTTCAGTTTCCCATACTTGATTTTGAGTAGTACTTTAATAAAAAATCAACATTTACCATTTGAATCAAATATTTATTTGTATTATATTTTGCCTTTCATTTTTTAAATATTAATATGTTTAAAGTGCTTTTATTTTTTTTTTTTAATATAATTATGTGTAAGATATTTTGATTTAAAATTTCTAAGGTGTTGAGATTTGCCTTTTGGGAATCTATATTATAACTTTATCCTAAAATTTGATGAAAATGTAATGTAAACGAAAAAACTGTTTTGCAGTATCATATCTTTTTTAAAATACCATGCAATAAATTTATTCCATAATTTATATAGTTATAATAAATTTATATTTATAAATATTTAAAGCATTTTAAAAGTGTTTTTTCATAATTAGCATTCTGTAATAAATATTTAGATAATACAGTAGCATAACTATTTCTGTTTTTGTCTATAAGCGTACTTAAATTTCTTAGCTAATTAATAGTTAGTTAGGCTTAAATGCCTTATATTTCCAGGTGGCCGCTATCTTGGATGTTTTGAGATTTCTTGGTGATTTTATGTTGGCAATCTTTATCGATATGTGGAACCCAGTGTGAGTTCTGGCGTGTCGTGTTCTGGGAACCCCTGAGAAGCTCATTTTCGCTTAGGATTTTGTGGATGTGTTTTGATATTGTGTTGTATTATTCTGTCTTTTTATTTTTGTTAAATTTATTGGATGTATTTGATCGACTATGGTTTCTGTAGTCTGTTTAAACACTCTTGCTGAAGTAATTAATAAATTTGAGGAAATTTTGACGAAAAAAGGAGGTTTGTTTATAGTGTGTCAATGCGTATTCATAAGCCTATTTTTGAAAATGATGGTGATGCTATGACAGTATTTCATGCTTGAGCTTTCAAGAAAGCAGACGTCTGTTAAGGTATGTTAATAATTTTATGTATATTTTGTTGCCTTTCGAGTTTTTTACATTTTGAGATTGCTACACAGCGAGAACTGCTGAATTTTGAGAATGCTACACAGCAAGAACTGCTGAATCCAGTGATGTTTTTTTTTCAGTTAATGAGCGCGATTACTGATTGGCACTTAATGAGTTTCGTGCATTTTTGTGGTCGCGGCAGGAGTTTGCGGAATCCAGTGATTTTTTTTTTTCGGTTAATGAGCGCATAGCGCTCATACAACGTTTAGTGAATGCCACTTTAACGAGTTTTGTTTATTATTTACATTTTATTTTCGTTAAGTCTAACATGCGTATAAACCGGTGTTTGGCGACATTTACTACTTGGCGAAAAGGGGTTTTCACTCCAAGAAAAATTCCAAGATGGCGACTCCGGGAATTTATGACATCTGTTTCTATAGTTATGATGTCTTCATTATCGTTAAAGTAACAAACGAAAATTCAAGATTGAGTGAGATGAGATATAATGTATTTATGATGACTCAAAAAGTGGATTATGGTTTTCTGAACAAAAATTGTCTGTCTTTGTACCTATCATCAACCGCAAAAGTTTTTCCATTTTGTTAGAAACTCTTTTTTGTAAAAAAGCAAGAAACATATTATTTACTAAACAAAATTTAGAAACTTGTATTTGTACATCATTAATTCCTATGAAAATCCAAATTAATCATCATTTTAATCCTCATCATGGTTATTTTTTTAAGTTACAGCAAACAAATAATCTAAAAACATCTTATTTTATTTAAATATGAACTTGTTTCTAATTATTTTAAATATATTTATAAGTTGACAGTTAAAGGTAGAAATTGTGAAAAGTTTTTTAAAATGTGTTTCAAAAGGTTTTTTTAAGTATTCGGTTCAGCTGAATACATTGATATTCAGCTTAACCAGATAGTTTGATATTCGGTGCATCTCTAACCAAGAGTAGACTCGTGTTACCTAATACTCCAGAATTGTAAAAATGATGTACACCTGAGTGCTTCTTTTGGCAATAAATTTTAGTATCTTTAGGAACTTAATTATAAAGTGATAAATGAATTTTAATGCATTTTTCTGTTAGAGTCACAGGTGATAAATCTCCAAATATTCTCTATGGTTAAAATAACAGGGTTTGCATCAAATCATGTCATTAAAACATGCCAACTGGCTGTGAAACTGTAGCAGCGAAATATTAGGTAACAAATGAAATATAAATAAAAAATAAAGAGAATTTTTAATTACAATAATAAAGAAATAATTTTTTTAATCTGCTTTTATCAAATGATAATTTAATATTAAGTAAATTATAATTAAACTTCGAAAAAATAATTTAAAAATTCTCAATACATAGTTTCAAAAATGTTTTTTTCGCCTTTTCTGTTGTCATACTTGAAAAAACGGGAGAAAAAATAATCATTTTAATAAATTCAGTAGTTCATGCTTTCTACCAAGTCGAAGTGGTGAATTTTCCATAATTAGAGTCATGCCAAATTAATGTATTGTAACAGAAGTTTTTTGAACCAACATGAATTATAGTCCTGAAATTAGGGATGATTTTTATAAACATTCAATGTTTATAAAAAAGTGGCTAAAAAAAAAAAACTATTTTTACTTTTATACTTATTTAGTAGTAACTCTATCATTTTTATCATAATTTAACATTTAAACTTACAGAGAGGCAACATAATGCGTTTCATTGGCATGTTACGGTTGGAGATATATTTATTAGTGAAATCATTGCTATGCCATTTGATCCAGTGAAATTTATCAAATTCACAACATTTTTGGGTAGGTACTTTATGTCAGCCATGCACATGAAATAAACCAGGGCTGAAACTAACCTTTTTTGCACCCAGCACAAACATAGATTTTGCCCCCTCCCCCCCCGGCCTCCGCAAAGTAAATTTACGAAGAGAATTTTAATTCTAATCGCTGACTTATTTCAAATTTAAAATATGTAATAAAAAAATACGTAATCAACTTTGTCCAATATTGATTCATTAAAACTTTGAAAACGAAATCCAAAGGAAGTTACATGAAGAAACTATGCAGATTCGCAAGCTATTGTTAAACTTATAGGAGCATTCTTTTCAAATTTCTCGCTTGCACTTTAATATTTTTAAACGATTTTTTCCGTTTGGGACAGCTGAGGTTGTTTCTAACAGGATAAATGTTTACTTTTTAAATTTTGTTTGCAGTTTTTTTAAATATATATATAAAATTACTTTCACTTTTTGAACCGGTTCTGAAAGTTTAAGTAGCCTCATAAAAAAACTTGAACCAAAATCGAAAACGTACAACCTAACAATGTTAAAGATCAAACTCAGCTATCTTAAGAAAAAAAAAATATTTAAAAATATTAAAATGCAAGCGAGAAATTTGAAAAGAATGCTCCCATATTTAACATTAGCTTGCGAGTTTCTTCGTGTGACTAGTGTAGCTTCTTAAGAAATCAAAAACCAAAATTCATTTGACACCCCCTTCGTTTTCCTTATGGCGACCAGGGAACATGCCTCCTCTGCCCCCCCCCCCCCTCTAGTTTCGATCCTGAGATAAACCATTAAATAATGTCATCATTTGTATTCATTTTTTTTTTAATATAAACCTCTCATTCATTTTATTTGAAATACAAAATTTTCATTTAAAATACATATATTACATACATTTAAAATAAGTGCCTTTCACTTATTTCATTAAAAAAAGGGAGTAAAACAATAAGGAGAAATAATACGATGAACCAAAATTGTTATTTCAACCTCAGTACATCGTTTCTAATTTATACAAGTGAACACTAACAGGAATTATTGCTGGAAGAAAAAAAAATATCCAAGATAAAAGTACCTTTTTTGTGATCTATTCACAAAAACAGGGATTGCCCCGGCAAACATTTATACCCCTTTATTCTTCTTAATAAAAGAAGCCCCTTCACAAAATTATTCTCCATAAAAGCGACTTCACACAATAAGAAAAAATTGTTGGGATTTAAAATGTGTAATTTACAAACAAAATAAGCTCAGAAGAAAAGTATAGCAGAAAGACATTTAAAAAAAGGATGATTAAATGTTTACTTTGAATTTAAACAACTGAATTTGATTTTTCTTTACAGAAATTTATTTTTCTCAATTCTGTAACAAAAACGGGTCCCCCCCCTCCCCCCACCAAAAAAAAAAAAACTTTCACCCCTGATGTGAAATCATAAGGTAAAACTTACAATTTTAAGTACATTTATTTTGCATTTTACTGTTAATTTTTTTTTTTTTTTTTGGGGGGGGGGGGGGGTTGTCACAAAAAGTAGATTTAACTAAATTGGATAATTTTATACTGACTGTAGTGATGATATGTATAAGAGAATCTGCCAGTGTGACAGGCGTACGGTTCAGGGATGTATGGAGGGTATATGGTGGTATACGCCATATAACTTCGGGATTTTTTTAGGAAACACTGTATACAGTCTGTTTCTCAAAAAAGCTATAGTATATACACTGTAGGGTATACTCTCTGCCTTGAGCGTATGCCTTCTGCTTTTTTTACGATTACACCACTGGTACAGTTGTATGTGCTCATGGGTCCCAAGTTCCACCATTAATTTCTAAAATATTCTTTTTCACTCTAATATAAAAAAGGTTTTATTTTAGATTTTATTTAAGTTTTAAAGATTTTTTTCACACATATTTTTTTCCCTTAAATTTTGTTCTTTTTCTTTTGTTACAGAGATAAACATTATTAGGAATTTCTATTTCTCTAAATGTGCCGTTTTTTAAAAAATATAATAAAATGTTAAACGTTTAAAGTTTTATAAAAAAAAAAAAACTAAAATATAAAAAAAATTCCATATTTAAAAAAATAATAAAATAAAAATAAACATTCTTAAATGTTAACTTTTCTTGTGAAATATGAAAAACGATTCACAAAAAACAGTGAGTATATCACTTCATAAGCGGGTCGGAACATTCAAATTTTTACATTGCCTTAATGTTTTATTTAATTTGTTGATTTATTTAACAAATATAATTCTACTCAATTTCTTTAAAAGGAAATTCAAAAAGCAACATTAAATTTATAGTCGATCTCTATTACACATGTGCCACTAACGTACGTAACGTTTTTCACACGTACTTGTGTGAAAAATAATTTATTCAGTATGTTTTTAAATATACATAAATCATGGTGACCTAGTGTTTTTATTTAATTTAGGAGTATAAATCCATAGCCACAATTTAAAGTTTGAATAAACAGTGATTTGTGGGGCATTTTTTAAGACCCTTTAGTGGGGAAAACAGTCGAAACTTTCGATTAATTTCTATACAAAATATTTGCTACTACTAATTAAACTGACAACAACAAACAACAATTATTTGTTTACATTTTTAACATCTGTTCGATCTGCAGACAGTAAAGCCGTAAAGTAGACGCTTGCGCAGTAAAAACTTGCCTTTGATTGGTTGGCGTAAAGATTTTATATGTAACCAGTGAAAACGCTCTTAGGTTAAGGTTTTGGGTCACTAGGATTTTTTAGGTCGTTAGAACGACCAGTGAAAACGCACCTTTATAGAAGTTCCTTGGGTAAATTACCGGTATCACATGACTTTTTTCAGCCTCGAACCCATATTTGGAATATCCTCCATTTGATTGGTCAGAGTCATAGGCGTAGAGTTATATGGGCCCGTGGGGCTCGGGCCCCTCCAATAATTTTTTCCGATGGGCTATATTATATTACACCAACTGACATAGAAAAAAAATCTCAGATTTTGAAATTTCATATAATTTACAAAAGTTTTTAGCGTATAATGTTTTCGATGGATAATTGTTCTTTTTATAAATTCGCTGTTTACTTTTATTCTTTTTAAACAAGTAAAAGAACTCGAAAATTTTAGCGTGGCGTATGAGGGAAAAACTAAGCACTCTCCATGGTTGGTTTTTCTTCCTTCTTTGGACACTGGGCAGGGCACACTTTCTGGGAAGAATTTCTGATTCGGCGTCATAGGACAATAAATTGGACAACAAATGGTGCCCGATATGATCTGATTAGAGCACAGATAAGATGGTTCGCCGTTTCCCGAACCTACAAAGAAAGTGGCTCCAATTTACGAGCAGCTTTGAAGGACTCGGGAGGGAGGGGGTAGAGGAGTTAAATTTTGTCGCAAATGATATTAGGCAAAAGAATCACCAGTGTCTCCAAAGCGTAGAATGTAAAGGGAGAAATTCTTTGTCTCTAAATGATGCATAAAGCTCACATTTATTAAAATAGACCAAATCTATCAAGCGGTCTCTCTGTAGTAAATGACGATTCACCAGGATCTGGTAACATTAAACAGATACAAATTCAGTTGTTCTTATTCGGGCCGAGCAAGAAACCCTTTCTCAGGCCCATTTTCTTTCATTAATATCAGGCTGAGTAGGGACCGGGTCCAAATTTTTTTTTGTAAACCCGGGCCAGGCCATTTTTTTCCGTGCCGTTTCGGACTGACATTTGATTCGGTTTTTGTGATATTTTCAAACATTTCGATGTTCATGTAACAGTATGTATCTGTACATGCGCATTCATGGCAAACACAGCAGGACCGCTTTTTCGTGCACAACCCTGTAGTATTTATGTTATACATTTATACACTAAGTAGCTGACATGCCCGGCGCCGTCGTCCGGTCCGTCGAAAAATAGTACGAAACACGAAAAAACTCAAAAAACCGTAATAAAAATTCCCGAAAAATTAAAAAAAAGCTGCACAAATTCCAAATAAATTTAAATGAAAAGAAAACAAAATTTACTATTTGGGCTAGAAGATAACCGGATTCCTTTTACTAATTTGGAAAAATTGTAGCAAATCGCGAAGATACTCGAAAAATCGCTAAAAATTCAAAAACCGAATATGACAAAATTTTGTTATTATGGGCTAAAAGATTAAAAAAGGATTCCTTTTACGAATGTAAAAAAATGGCCGCGGAATGCGAAAAATCTCTAAACAATGCATAAAAATTCGCAAAAATTTCAAACATCGCTGTACGAATTTCAAATAAACTTTATTGAAAATATAACAAAATTTATTATATTGGGCTGAAAGTTTGAGATCCAATTCCTTTTACGAATGTCAAAAGGTAGAATCGGAACACTAAACATCGCATTAAAAATCGATAAAAATAAAAAATCGCAGAGGAAAAAAATTACTACAGCGTGTAACAAGTTTAAAACAAATTTCTTTTATAAATGTAAAAAAAAAAAAAAAAAAAAAAAAGGCACGGAATGCGTAAAAACGCTAAAAATCGTGTTGAAATGCGGAAATTTTTTTATCATGAGAAATCGCGGAAAGTAGAAAATTTTCTATATATGGCTGAAAGTTTGAAACCGAAAAAATATTAAAAAATATTATGAAAGTCAAAAAATCGCTACGAAATACGGAAAAATAAAAGAAAAGAAAAAAAAGAGCATTAAAAATTTAAAAATCGCCGAGAACACAATAAAAACACTAACCAGAATTCTTTCACGAATGTCAAAAAATCTCCACGGAATGCATAAAATCACAATGACAATCAAAACTGTAATAATAAGCTCGACGCAGCAGAGGTCGTTTGGTATCTTCAGAGGCCTGGGCCCTCCTTCCATGCTTTTCGGTATCTTTAATTTGTGTAATTTCCTTTTTAAATTTGTCCGGTTTCAATTTTTGATTTTTTTTTCAACCTGGCTCCCGCAAGAGAGTCTGAATAAGAGGAGAAGGCTAAAGGACTGCAGACGGAACGCGCGCGCCGCTCTCCGCGAATTCTGCGGCGGTATAGTATAAATATAGTAATAATATAGTGCAATAGCGTAGGATAAATACCAAGTGAACAAAGCCTACTACATTAGGCTAAAAGTTTAAAACCGAATTCCTTTTACCAATGTAAAAAATGTCGCTGAAAATTGCATTAAAAAAGAGCTAAAAATTCCAAAAGTCGGAAAGGTCGAAAATTACTATAAAATGCTCTAAAACATTTTAACCAGAATTCTTTCACGAGTGTCAAAACTCGTTGCGAAAAATCCCAAAAACTCGCATTAAAAATTCAAAAATTTCGGAGGCCAAAATTTACTGTATAATGCTAAAAATTTGAAACCGAATTCCTTTTATCAATATAAAAAAAAAAAAAAAACGCTGCGAAACACGAAATAACGCTAAAAGTCGCATGCAAATATTTGCGAAAAATTGAAAAATCGCTGTACGATTTACTATATTATACGCTAAAAGATTGAAATCGAATTTATTTTAATATTTAAAAAAAAAAAAAAAAACGCCTCGAACCGTGAAAAAAAACGTTAAAAATTATATTGAAAAGGTCTAATCAAAAAGTCCGAAATCGGTCTTTGGGGTGCATAACTAAATACATAGAGGTACCTCTATACCGAATTTTGTAGCTCTGCGTGCAGCGGTTATTTCAGAACATAGCAGACAGACAGAGAAACTTCTTTCCTTATTATTATAGACTAGCTGACCTGCCCGGCGCTGTCCGGGCCCTTGATAATAACCTTGAATAAAGCACAAATTTGTGTGATTTTATACCTTTAATTCGATTTTGTCCGAATTTATATTTTTAAATGAAAAAATCTCCAAAAAGTATTGACTTTTAATTGTAAAAGCACTCATAAGAAGTCATTTTCTGTTTTTCAATGTACGGTCGTTTTCATAATTTTTTTTTAAGTACTAGTTTCTTTTGGTCCGAACTCTTTAAAATTTTTATCGTTATAAATATAATCACTTCTCAGCCCGTGTAAAAACTTCGTGAAAAAAATATTGATATCTACTTCTAAAATAAATATATTTTCTTCTCCCTTTTTACTTTCTTCTATCTTTGCAAGAAGAAAGTATTGGATTAAAGAACATTTTCGAATTCCGGTTTTCGACATATTTACACTTTTTAGCAGTCTCAGATTCCGAAAAACATGTTTTTACAAAATGTCTATCTGTGAATCTGCCTGTATGTGACCCTTTTTTTTTTGGACAATCACAAAAAATTTTTATCACAAGACTAATGCTCGGAATTTAATAACTTTAGGTTCAATTAGCCCCCGATATAAATTGGTGCTAAATAGTTGTTGGTGCAAACCGTCCTATATCTCAAGAACTGATGCACAGAGTTTCATAAAACATCAGATTCTGTTAGTCCTTTATTATGTTTGGTGCTGATAAGTTTTTGGTGTAAATTGCTCAATAAGTGGCGCTGCTATGATGCCTTATTCACGATTTCCGCAATAGCTATATCTCAAGAACTAATGATCAGATTTTCATCAAACTTCAGATTCAATTATATCTTGATATTATCTCGTGCTGTTTATTCGTGTTATTTCGTATTTTCATCAAACTTCAGATTAGGTTAGTCCGTGATATAAAATGGTGCTGATTACGTTTTGTTGTAAATTGGCCAACAGGTGACGCTGCGATACAGAATTTTTCATGATTTTCGCAATATCTCTATCTTAAAAACTAATGCACAAATTTTCATCAAATTTCAAATTTAGTTAGACGTTATATGTTGTTCTTTATTACGTTTCGGTGTAAATCGCGCAATAGGTGGCGCTGCTATGCTCCGTTTTTCACGATTTCCGCAATTGTTCTGTCTCAAAAACTAATACACGAAATTTAATCAGACTTCATATTCTGTTACACTTTCACATAAATAGTTTTTTTTTTAGGCGTGGGTGTATACAGCGCGACTGTTGTGGCTTATATGCTCTTTGAGGTGAAAATTTTTCTTGCAGACATCTAAGAGGGTGGATGCCAAAATTCAGTTGTCTGTTTTAAAGATGCGATGCTTATATCTCCTTTTAAAATGCACACAATTTAATGAACATCTTTAGAATCCTTATCATCGAGATGATCATAGATTGTCATTTAATTTTGGCACCGTGATAACGAATTTTGAAGTATTAACATGTATGAGATAGAAGAACGTTTTGGGATTGGCACATCCGATTGGTCTTTTTTGTTTTCGCGTCGGGTTCTTTAACATAACAACAACAAAAAATAGTTATCGTCGTCCGAACTGTCCGTAATTTTAATATATTATAAATATAACTGTACCCGAGTACTCTATAAAATTTCATGAAAAATATGCTTATTTAATAGTGAAAACGTGTGCCGAAGCCAAGCGACACCGTGCGGAAACCGTTTTTTAGCTTTTTCGTCGAAATTTCTTAAGATTATTATTTTAAATACTTCTACTCGTTCGAACATTACGAAATTTTTGTAGTATATGTAAAATCCAATCTGTCGAAATGCTGTAAAAAGATAGTGGAAAAAAGCTCGTCACGGTGAGGCGCGAAGTAACCTGAGGTCGCGAATTTGTTTGAAGAAGTCTTTTAGAAAACCGATTGCACCGGCGACGAGAAGAAGATCTTAGCTTTAAATACGTATTTTTGTGAATCGATATCTCTAAAATTGAGCTCTGAGTAAGCGTTGGCGAAAGGAGAAAAAGTCGACTGAGAAATCTCCTTTTAAAATTTCTTTTTAAAGAGTTAAGAACTATATTCTTTTTTAACTGAGTGCGGCGTTTGAGATGCAAAAGTACGAACTATAAGAATATGTTGTCCATTTTTCCGTATTTTAAACTGCACGGCTTATGGGCATTAAAACAAAACGGCAAAAAAAAAAAAAAAAAGAAATGAAATGCATTTAGTTCTTCCTTCCTTTCCGCTCGAAAAGCAGGTTCTGATTATGCACGAGCGCGCCTCCGCCAATTTAAAAAACTTTCTTTATGAGTTTTTAATCAATTTCTCGGCCAATTATCAAAAAATTAAAAATGTGAGCCTCAGGGGCATCCATACCTGCATAGAACTATTCTTATATAAATTTTCAGACCTCTGCGGGCAGTAGGTTTTCCTAGCCATCAGGAATAACACACACAAACAGCGATCTTGTCTTTTATTATTAGATATATAGATATTTATGATATATGTAGAGTAAAACCTGTCAAAACGGAGCCTGTCTATGGTATAATCCTGTCTTAAATGGAAACTTTTCATGTTCATGAAAGATTGCCATACAATTTTACTTAATTTGCCAGAAACCTGTCTTAAACGGAATATTGTTTCGGTCGCTTACGATTGCTTTTACAAAGGTTTTACTGTATGGATATAAGGTTAGCCTGTGTAAACGAACCTGTCTATAACGAAATATTGTCTAATGGAAAACATTTCATGATCCCATAGGAAGGAACACTTTGAATTTTTACCAGCTTAGGTAGACGAAAACCTGTGTAAAACGAAAACTTTCAGCGATTATTTGTAATTTTGTCGTAGCAGGTTTTACTATTTTTGTTTAATTCTCTGTTCCGGGGAATGTACCCCCCCCCCCCCCAACCTTGTCTCCGCCACTGGCTGAGCCCCTTCAATAATTTTGAAAACTCTACGCCTATGGTCAGAGTTTTAACCAAAGACTTTGAAGATACATAGACCGGCAAACTGTCAGTTTAACTGAGGATTTTTGATCACACGATCACAGCTGTTGTACGGCAGTATATATATATATATATATATATATATATATATATATATATATGTGTGTGTGTGTGTTTTATATTTTAATTTACCTAAGAAAATGCTTTTATCAGCGTATTTTTTCATTGCGGATCATTAAGTATTAGTCTACCCTGTTTCATTTAGGCTTTTAAAAAAAAATACCTTATTATTCGTCAATTTTTTTTGTTTTTTTTTCGTATAGCAAGTACGTACTTCAATAAACATCCTCCAAGGAGGAAAATATAGTGTTACTTTCGTTTATATTAATTTTTTTTATTGACATTTTTGCATAAAAATTAGTTTAAAAAACGTAGATTTCTTTACAAGTAATTTAAAATTTTGTAAATTACTATATTATGTTACAGTTGCTACCTTTAATCTAAACTTCCCTACCAGTTACTTTTGTTAGCCAAACTTTAAAAAGGTGGAATTATAATCTTTAACAATCTGTTTCCATATAAATTTCGCCTTTATTTCGGTTTATAAGGCATGTTAAAATTAGATACTCTTTTTCAAACATACCATCCATAAAATTATTAATAAATCGCCTTATTTAACTTTATTTCTGAAAATTCAATATTTATAACGCATATTTAGATATAAAAAATAGGTTCAAGCAAAACAATATGCCATAAAATTCATATATATTGATAAAAATTAATTTTTAAGCTCATTCTAGCCATAGCACTTAATGGTAAATAACCACAGCTGACGTACAAACCTCGCGGTTCAGGCGTTTCAATTTACTTCAGATGGCTGCCATGATTTCGCATGCTTTTGAATGGGAATTGCCGGTCTATGTATCTTAAAAGTCTTTGGTTTTAACGCCACAGGAACCGTTCTTGGCAAAAAAACCATCAAATGAGAAAGTTTCGATACAGTTTCGATGGAAAAAGTCAGTGATTTGTATGAGTACCAGGAGGTGAATTAGAAAAACTAATGCATCTTAAAATTAACAGAATTAGTCTTCAATTTGGATTTTTTTATCCAATTAATTATAAATATTAACCTGCGTTGTTTGATCTTTTAATGTGTAAATATCACCCCCCCCCCCCCCCACGAAAATAAAAAGGTTATCTAATTCTAAAGTAGATATTCTAAATTATCTAATTCTAAAGTAGAAATCTTCTGCGTTTCGATAGGCTTCTGCTATTTAAAAAAATAAGAGTCTAAATTGGGAAGGAGAGGGTTGTAGAAGATTTTTATTTATTATTACTATAAAATAACAAATAGGACAAAACATTAAAGAAAAATTCTAATAATTCAGTGGGAAATTGCAAAGTACACAAGGAAAAAGTCCTTCCGGCCAGTGCCGGGAGGAAGAGGTAGCTTTCATATTCCTTATTTTAAAAAAGCCAACTTATATCATTCAAACACACGAAGCTCAATTTAGTGGAAACCGATTAATGGAGATTCAATACTAATTTTTATCAATATAATGAATGAGAATTTCGCGAAATTAGTCAGCTTTATCCAAGCTGCTTTTATTTAAAGTAACTTATATTTGGCTGCCAAATTCGGCGATTTCTTAAAGTGCCTGCCATTTTAAGACAACATGGTGGATGAGGCTAACCAGTGAACTTGGTCGAGACCTTAGTAATTTCTGTGCACATGCTCACTCACATCGGAATCGGTTGATATATACGAGTGCTGTCGCATGCAAAAAATCAGATTTTTCAAAATGTCACCCACAATAGAAATTGAAACTGCTATATCTGAGCCATTTTTTAAGGTAAAGACAAACAAAAAATGCTCCTGAATCCTTATATGAAGGTCAAATACTTAAGAAAGAAACCTTTTTCAATTTCTAATTTTTTTGCACCTCACTTTAAATATATATATATTTTTTAATTTAATGGCCGCCATTTTGAAACCAGATGGCTGATGAATCTGGCCAGCGAACTTGGTCGATGTATTGATGTATACTATCCACATGCCTTCTTACTTCGAAATAGGCGAATAGGTGTGTTATCGAGTGACAAATACAAGATCGTTTCAAAATGTTAACCATGCTAGAAATTCAAAGTGCTATAATTCAAACATTTTTTAAGATATAAACAAAAGAACAAATTTTCATAAACAAAAACTGCTCAGGAATCTTTGTATCAAGGCCAAACACATAAAAAAAATCTTTTTCATTTTCCAATTTTTTAATACCTCATTTTAAATTTTAAATTTAATTTATTTTTAAATGGCAACCCTTTTGAAACAAGATGGCGAATGAAGCTGTCCAACGAACTCGGTCGAGACATTGGTATGTACTAGTGATGGGCGATAACGAGATGTTTTTCTCGATTTTTTCGATTGTATGGATATCTCGATATTTTTCGATTGTGTAAATTTTTTCTCGATGACTACAGTTTGCAAATTTCTTTTATAAATCACATTTTATGTATTATATACGTCATACATTTATCAAGAATCGTCTGCGGGTGAACTGGAATGAGTCGATGTTAATATAGACTAGGCGACTTCGACCGCTAGCGGGCCCCTCCTTTAATCGGGGCCCCTAATTTATACGTAATCTTGTAATATGGAATCACGAACAGGTTACCCGCTATATACGGCACTGATATATGATAGCAGGCGGGTGTGGTGTGCACGCACTACAAAATCTTGTAAAAAGTATAATATCGAAACGAATGAACCTCGGACCAGATCTCTTGGGGGAGGGGTCAAAGCGAGCGGAGGGGTACAGCAGCTGCATAATATGATTAAGTCGTCACTTGTCTTTAGGCTTTTCCAACTATATGTCACATGAGAAGTCTGGATCTGAATTTATAAAAATGCCCTCCCCGTGGGGGCAAAGGGGGGGGGGAGGGGTGCGGGAGGTGAATAACATGAGTAAGTGGTCATAAGCCTTTCCAACAATATGTCACATGAGGGGTCTCGGCTAAATTTAGAAAAACACCCCCATGGGGGAAAAGTGGGGGGGGGGAGTCACCGGAGGTGTATTACATCAATAAGTAGTCACAGACCTTTCTAACGATATCTCACATGTGGGGTCTTGGCTAAATTTGGAAAAGTGTCCCCCGGGGGGGTGCAAAATGGGGGGATGGACACCGGAGGAGCATAACATCAATAAGTAGTCACAGATCTTTCAAACGATATCTCACACGAGGGGTCTTGACTAAATTTGAAAAAGTGTCCCCCGAGGTGGGCAAAGAGTAAGGGGGACTGTCACCGGAAGTGCATAACATCAATAAGTAGTCACAGACCTTTTCAACGATATCTCACAAGAAGGGTATTGACTAAATTTGGAAAAGTGTCCTCCGGGGGGGGAAGTGGGGGGGGGCGGCTACCGGAAGTGCATAGCATCAATAAGTAGTCACAAACTTTTCCAACGATATGTCACATGAGGGGTCTTGGCTAAATTTGGAAAAGTGTCCTGAAATTTCATATATTATAAATAATATTTAGCGGAGGGCTCCACAAAAAAATCCAATCTAAAATGATAAAAACGGAAAAAACTACCCTCGCAGTGGGAGCCAAATTGGGGAGGGGAGGCAGAAAGTCTCATAATATGAAAGCGTCATCCGAGAGCTTACCGATGACGTATCACATGACTGGTCCAAAAAAAGTTTGAAAATTGCTCTCCCTCCCTCCCCCATGCGGGCCCACTCTTTCGCCCCGGAATTCACACAGCCGCCACTTTAAAATTTTTATGTTCAATAAATAATATTTACGGGAAGACTGAATAAAAAACCCACGTCTAAAGTGATATTTAAATTTATTATAGAAATCGGCTAAGGTTTTAAAAATTTGTTCGCCCCTTCCCCATCCCCCTTTGGGCAAAGAAAGGTTCATAGTATGAAAGAGTGGTCAAAGGGCTTTTCGATTATATGCCACAGGAAGGGTTCGGTAAAATTTTTAAAATTGCACCCCGCATGAGTCCACTCTCACGTCCTCCTCCCTCGAAATCACCCGACCCACCTTCCTCTTTGAAATTTTTATATTTAATAAATAATTTTTATCGGAGGGCACCAGGTATGTGACATCTTGGTAGGGCTAAAATAAGAGAAACTTTGAAAATTAGGGCTTCATTTCAGAGCTCATTGTCATGTCTCTTTCTCTATCTCGCCCCTTGGTACTCTCGATCAATTTTCTTACTTTTCTTCTCTGCCGAGGACGAGAGAAATCCTCGAAAAGCTTCTCATAGCGAAATGTTGAAAAGCGCGAGAGAAATCCTCGAAAGGCTTTTCATTGGGAGATTTCGAAAAGGACGAGAGAAACCAGCGAGAGGCTTCCCATCGGGGAAGGTTGAAAAGGGCGAGAGAAACTCTCGAGAGACTTCCCATCCCGAAAGGTTTAAAACCGCGAGAGAACCAATCATCGAGCAGCTTCCCATCTGGAAGTGTCGAAATGCTGGAAAAATCATCGAGATAAGATTTGACGAAATGCGAGATGGAAATGAAGCTTTCAGAGTCAAACTTACCGCATTTCTGGTTTAAGTCATAATTTCTCAAAGGAGTCCATCTGCTTATCCAATATCCTTTTAGATCACAGGCTATCTAAGCCTGAGAGCTAATGTACCCGTCGGTTCTGTGTGTATGCATGTACGTACGTACGTATGTATGTACGTAACGCGATAACTCTTGATTAAAATGTACGATTTGCTTCAATTTTTTTTATGGTCATTCTGATAAGGCGTTCCGCTGATTAGTTTTGACGGTTCATTGGTTAAGGATAAAGGGAGAGAAGGGGGGGGCTGGTTCCCCCCCCCCCTCCTTAATTTAGATAAATAGGTTTTTCATGCAGAATTATTCGATTTGCTCCAAATTTCGTATGCCGGTTTATTATGTTAAGGAGCTTCCCTGATTAAACTTGGAGGTTCATTAGTTAAGTATGAAGGGGGGTAGACCCCCTCCTTAATTTAGATAAATGGGTTTTTCATGCAGAATTATTCGATTTGCTCCAAATTTGGTATACCGGATCATTATCTTAAGAAGTTGCCTTGATTAGATTTGGAGGTTTACGGGTTAAGTATAAAGGGGGAGAAGGGGGGCTGGTCCGCCCCCCCCCCCCCTTAATTTAGATAAATGGGTTTTTCATGCAGAATTATTCGATTTGTTCCAAATTTGGTATACCGGTTTATTATGTTAAGTAGCTTCCCTGATTAAACTTGGAAGTTCATTAGTTAAGTATAAAAGGGGAAAGGGGGGGTAGACCTAGTGATGGGCGATTTCGATTTTTTTAATCGATTTAATCGATATTATGGCCAACTCGATTTAATCGATACTATAAATTTTTTAATCGATGTCTCTAAAGGTCATATCATTTTCATTTTCCTTCAAAAAATTAAGGTCAAGTAGTTGGATGTCCAATCCCAAAACTTTCTTCTGTCTCATAAATGTTAAAACTTCAAAATTCGCTATCACAGTGTCAAATTTAAATAACCTATACCCATCATGAGGATCCAAAAGTATAGGTTCGTTGAAATATGTGTATTTAAAAAATATATATAAGAATCCCATTTTCCTAACAAATCATTGAATTTCGGCCCACACCCTTTTAGATGTCCGCAACGGAAAATCGCAGTTCAAAGGGCATAAAAGCGACACCTGTTGGGTAGTATACACCCAAGCCTAATAAGGATCTATTTATACGACAGTGTAACAGAATATGAAGTTTGATTAAATTCCGTGCATTAGTTTTGAGATATGGCTATCATGAATATCATGAAAAAAGCAGTATAGCAACGCAGCCTATTACATGATTAACACGAAAGACTCAGAAACAACTTACGTCAATGACTAACAGAATATTAAGTTTGATGAAATTCCGTTCATTACTTCTTGAGATGTTATCGCAAACATTGTGTAAACCCTGAAAAACAGTGTTGAATTCAGGGGCTGGTACGGGTGGACCTCCACCTCCCCCTCCCCGGAACATTGAAATGTCCCCTAGGGAGATTTGAGATTTTATGCTTAATGGACGAAAGTCCATCCCCCCCCCCCTCGTAACTCTAGAATGTTCCTCGCCAGAACCATAGAAATCCCCCCCCCCCCCGGAGAAAAATGTCTGAATTCAACACTGTTGATAAAAGCAGCATGGCAGCACAATTTGTAATATCATTTACACAAAAACCTAATCATGGATAACTTATGGCATTGTCTAACAGAATATTAAGTTTGATGAAATTTCGTTCATTAGTTCTTGAGATATTATCCCTAAAATTGTTTAAATCCTGAAAAACGTGTTGAATTCAGGGGGTGACCCGGGGGGGGTGACATTCCTCCCCCCGCAACAAAGCATAAAATCTCAAACTTTCTGGGGGGCATTTGAGTGTTTCGGGGGGGAGGAGAATGTCATCCCCGCGGGCCACCCCCTGAATTCAATACGTTTTTGTACATTAAAAATTGATGAAATTTCGTTCATTAGTTCTTGAGATATTATCCTTAAAATTATTTAAATCCTGAAAAACGTGTTGAATTCAGGGGATGGCCCGGGAGGGTAACATTCCTCCCCCCCCCCGCAACATTCAAATGCCCCCCAGAAAGTTGAGATTTTATGCTTTTTGTACATTAAAATGTACAAAAGTCCAATCCCCTCCCCCTCTGAACTGTCCCTCCCGGAGAAAAATGTCTGAATTCAACTCTGCTGATAAAATCAGCATAGCAACGCCCCCTTTTTGGCGATTTACACCGAAACCTAATAAGCAGCAATTTATGCAACGTCTAACTGAATGTGGTTTTATGAAAATCCGTGTATTAGTTCTTGAGATAGAGCTATTGCGAAAATCGGGAAAAATGCAGCATAGCAGCGCCACCTGCCGGTAAATTTACATCAAAACCTAATCCTCAAAAACTTATGTCAACGTCAAACTGAATCTGAAGTTTGGTGAATATTCGTGCATTAGTTCTTGAGATAGCAATCTTGCGGAAATCATGAAAAATGCAGCATAGCAGCGCCACCTGTTGAGCGATTTTCACCAAAAAGTAATCAGCACCAATTTATATGAAGGTCTAACTGAATCTAAAGTTTCAACAGATTCCATGCATTAGTTCTTGAAATAGACCGCTCACAATTTTTTTGTCAGAGACAAACAAATAGACAGACTGACAGACAAAAAATTTATAAAAATAGTCAAATCGTATTCCAGACAAGAAGTTCTAAAACTATAAATCCTTAGAAACCGGAAGTCGAAAATTTTCACGAAAACAACACTTTATTTTTCTAAAGACAAAAGAAAGCAAGAAAAGATGAACGCATCGATTCTGCCCTTGGATCAGAAATGGTGAATCGATTCAGTTCAGATTCGATGCCGATGTCGATCTTCAGATGCGATCTTCAGAATCGTTATTTTTTTGATTTACTTCAATTCTTTAGATACAATGTCGAATCGTTACATTTTGATTTACTTCAATTCTTTAGATGCAATGTCGAATCGTTATGTTTTGATTTTCTTCAATTCAAATCGCATCGCGGTCGATCCACGATTCGGGTTGAATCAATTCTTCCAATTTTGCTGTTTTAGTGCCAGAATTGTTGTAAAATTTTGTATAAGAGCCTTTTTTTACTTCCTAGGTTAAATCAGTGTTGAATGCAGGTATTTTTCTCAGGAAGGGATTTATGCGACTCCGGTAGGGATTGGGAAGGGGGGGTGTATTTCAGAGTTCCGTAATGGGGGCGGGGGGTGGGGGGTGCACATTTGTCCATTAAAAAGCATAAAATCTCAAAACTTACGGGAGGGACATTTCAATGTCCCGGGAGGGATGTCCTCCCGGGCTACCCCCTGATTTCAACACTAGGTTAAATCGTTATACTTTTGTTTAGAAGCCTAGTTATTCAGGTTACTAGTTTATTATATTGTATTTTTCAAGTTCGTCTCTTCTAATCTCTCCAACCCCCTCTCCCCTTTTCCTCGCTAATCTTAATTTACAGGGCCGTTCAAAATTTGCATGCAATTTTTAAAATGTCCAATTCTTGTTCTATTAGGTAGCTTTCTTTACAAAAAAGCTACCTATTGCAGCCGTTCGGAGGAAAGCGATTTCAAAAAATTTTGGTATATTTTCATCGATCATGACCCCCAGACCCCGAAACCACCCTCCGTTCAAAATTGATATATATATATATATATATATATATATATATATATATATATAAGATACCTTAAGGAAAAAATACATCAAAATGAATTGTTGACATTCAAAATGAAAAGATATTTAAAATATCGTACTCAAGTTTTTATTATTTAATCAAGACTAATTTAATTAAATTATTAATTTTTATTATTAAAATCTCTTATTTTTATGGCAATTATTGCATTTTCCATACATAATTTTTATATGGCAGTTCTTAGTAAACATCTAGATACTGGCAAGATACACTTAGCATCTATGCAGTGTAGTGCCCGGTACAGGAATAATAATTGGGTTGTTCCTGGATCGTCATCCAGCGACCATTTATACTCTCCCCCTCGTAATTTATTTTTTCGTAAGTGCTATGATTCTCGGTGCAAGACATGTCCATACGCTGCTCAGACACAAATTGTCTCAGATCAGATTCAAGTTTTTGTAAAGCATTTAATGTTATTTATAGTATAAAGTGCAACTTATGTAATATGAAATATATTGGTGAAACATCAGGTCCAATTCATAAACGAATCAATCATCATCGATCAGACTCTAATAATAACAAAGCAAAAAATATACAATCTACAGCTGAAATTCAACATTTTCATAAACATCTATTTAAAAATACGACAATTGAAATCCTTCAAATTCTAAAAAATAAATCAGAACGTCTTTATATGGAATCATCATATATGAAATATTATAACACAATTTATCCTTATGGACTTAACAGTGAAGTATTTAACAGACCTGTCAAAGTCTTCACATCTATAAATAACAATATTGATTATTCTCCAATTTATCCTACTCTTAATCATAATTTAAATGCTAAAACAACACGTAATAAACGCGGAAAGGGTTCATCATCAGTTGTAGTTTCCAAAAAATCTATCACAAAACAAATTAATGATCTTCAACGAAATTACTTAGAGAATTATAACTGGTTGTTAATTCGTAAAAACATCTTTGCTATTAAAAAGAAACAGCTGGTACAACATTTAAATGTCTTTCTAAGTAAATCTTTCTCTAAACATTTCTCTGATATTTACTTTGACCTTATTATGAGTAGGGTTAATCTTTTAAATATCAATATAAAAAAAAAACACAAAATTCAGAACATGAATACTCAAATGATAATTACTTTTTCAAACCACATTTTTAATAAAATTAATATCAATTCTATAATTAATGATAAAAATTGTTTTTTTCCTATCAATAATCTTCATATATCAAAAACCTTTAAATATCCGAATACAATTGGGAGAAAATTTTTTAACTACAATACATTTTCAAAAAATACATCTGCTGCAAGTACTTTTCCGTGTAACTGCAAAGACCCCACTCTAAAAAAATACATAAACAATGATCATGGACATATAATCACTGGAAATCTTGATATTGTTCATGATTTTAAATTGAAACAACTAATGGGTTATGGTACTAAATATAGACTTCCATCTAAATTTAATGTTAAATCTATTATCAAACAGTTTACATATGATATTGATATTTTTATTTATAAAATTTCTATCTCTTATAATAAGCCTATTGAATATTTTAATCAATGGAAGATATTAGTAATTGAAAAATTAACTATGGCTTTAAAAAATAATATTGCTGATTTGGTTTCTATTAATACACAGCATTATTTCCAACAAATTACTAAATTACAAAAAAACTTCGTTATTACATATGTAGACAAATCTCCTAACAATTATGCTATTATATGTAAATCATATTATCACCAACTTCTTACAAATTCTATTTCTTCTAATAAGTCTTTTCAAAAAACTAATGAAAATGTTATTGTAAATAATCGTAAAATTCGAAGTTATTATAAACTTTTAAATATTTTATCTACTAATTTTAATTATCCATATTTAGTTCTTATTCCCAAATTTCATAAAACTCCTATTAAATTTAGGACTGTTACTATTGGTTGTAATACATATAATAATAAAGCCAATACACTTCTCTTAAAAATTCTTAATCAAATATATGAACTTACTACAAACAATGATAATACACATTGTATAAAAAATAGCTATCAACTTGTTAATATTTTAAAAAATCTTCATTCTGTTTGTAATATAACGACATATGACTTCAAAGATCTTTCTAATAATATAGACCGATTAGATTTACATAAAATTATAAATGCATTATTTAAAAAGTATTATAAAAAACTGGAATTACCATCTAATATAGATATTGCATATTTTAAATCTTTAACTAACTTCATTATCTATAATAATTATATATTGCAAGATAATACTTTATATTTACAGCATGTCGGTATACCTCAAGGCGGTTGTACTTCCAGTTTACTCTCAGACTTATACTTATCTCATTATGAACGTAATTTTACTAATAATAATCTACATTTATATCGTTATATTGATGACATCATTTTAATTGAAACTGATCAATCTGCAATTACTCGATTTCCAGTTGATTATCCCACTATTTTGGAATTAACGGAAAACCTTTTATCTAACCATACAATTAACTTCTTAGATCTTAAAATTACAATAAAAGACAATAAAACAATCACAGATTTATATGACAAACGTAAAGAATTTAAATTCACAGTTAATACATTTACAAATTTTAAATCTTGTCTACATCATTCTGTATTTCGTAATATAATACTTAATCATTTATATAGAATAAAAAGTTTATGTTCTTCTCCTCTAATTAACAATAATATTAAAAAACTAATTTATGATGCATTAAATCATGGTTTTCCAAAAAAATTCATATATTCATTAATATACAATTAGTACTTTTCTTACATGATCTATAAACACAAATTAACACATGCGTAAACAAAATTACAAAAAAATTATTAAAAAAAAATATCTATAAAAAATTAAAAATTGTAAAATAATATAAAAAAATATTATAGGTTGGTTGGGTGGGCAGATGTTAGAGTACGGAGGAGGGTGGTGTTGTCTGGATAATACGCAATGGTTAATTATTTATGTATAAAAAAAAAGCGGGGCTCTTGTATTATTACTATTTTTTAGTTATGTATTTTATGTGGATGTTGATTTGATATTTTATATGTAAATTGGAGATTTTCATTAATATTATAATTAGCTTAATTATTCATTAATCTAATTTAAAATTATTTGTTATTAAATTTTAATTTACTAAGGACAATATCATATTAATTACTAATAGTATGCCACTCTTAGTTTAATGTTTTTGAATGTCCCACATTCATACTTTATGGATTTTTATGGATGTCTGAAAATAATCCACATTCTATATTTGTGCTTTTTAAGTAATGGGATTTTAAGTATTATTTAACCTTCTATATACTTCCACATGCTTTTTATTTCCTGTTCATTTTATAAATATCTTATATATAATTCATTAAAAAATTATTTTTAAATTATTTTTAATAATTATTTATATTAATTATTACTGAATTTATTTTGTTTTATAGCATATAGCTATATGCTATATATTATCAATGTTCTAACATTATTTAAACTCTTAGTTTAGTTTAAATAAGTTAGCTAATAGAATATATTGTATGCTTTTAAATTTTATTAACAATAGTTTTAAATACAATGTGTGATTTATATTAGGTTTATAATTCTCTATATATAAGGATTTGTTTGGTTTTGCTGTTTAAACAGTTATTTACATTCAAAAGCTTGCAAATTTTTATCTTGCGATAGATGTTTAATATAATTAATAATAGATGGCAGCACCAAAATTGTATCTTTCAGATTGCTCTAATTTTTAATTTTTCTAGCTCCATTTCAGTTATAATTTATACACCAGGGTGTATTTTTTGCTAAATTTTGACGATATTGTTAAAATGTTATCTATTAATTTAATAGTGCATTTTAAATAATGTAATTAATATTTATTTATTTTATATTAGATTAAATTTGTTTTACAAGGTATTTCAAATTTTATTTCAAAATGTATTAACTGCATCCTTTGGTATCATTTACTGTGATTTCTTAACTGTTTTATTCATCTTAATCTTTTTGATATACTGGTAGACATGTGCACATGGATTTTTGTAAAATACTGAAATATTAATCGGTATGGTGTTTATTATTTATATTTTATATCCTATAAATATTTAAATACGTTTTATTGATTCTTCCATTTCATATTATTTGTTTCTATTCTGCTTTCATTTTTAATCGATTCACTTGATTTTAGTGGTTGTTCGGGCACAGGGGAAAATTAATTTTAGCTTTAGCTTATTTTTCCCACAGAAAACAACCATTTTGCTTATATCATTGAATTCTGTGCCCTTGATAACGTAATTCAATGTATAAGCTTTTCAATTTTTGTCGGTGTCCACTTTTTTCTTTTTTCTTCCATAACAATTCTTATAATTTTTTTTTTTTTTTTTAATACTTACAGCTTTAATTCATAATAATTGACGGTGGTAGGTTATGTTTAATTAATGGTAATATATATATATATATATATATACATATATCTGACCTATGTCACACTGTAACTCCCGTAATTATGAACCGATTTCGATGTAATTCGGTGTGTACATAGTACATACCAATGTCTCGACCGAGTTCGTTGGCCAGCTTCATCCGCCGTTTTGTTTCAAAATGGCGGCCATTTAAAATTTTTAAAAAAATTTAAAACTTGAAATGTGGTACCAAAAATATAAAAATGGAAAAATATTTTTCTTTTATGTATTTGATCTTTATACAAAGAATCCGGAGCAGTTTTTGTTTCGTCTATATCTTAAAAAATGGCTGAGTTATAGCATTTTGAATTTCTAGCGTGGCTGATATTTTGAAACGTCCTGAATTTTGTCACGCGATAAAAGGCGTATTTATGAACCGATTTGGATGTAATTCGGTGTGTACATAGTACATACCAATGTCTCGACCGAGTTCGTTGGCCAGCTTCATCCGCCATTTTGTTTCAAAATGGCGGCCATTTAAAATTTTTTTAAAAATTTAAAATTTGAAATGTGGTACC
This sequence comes from Maratus speciosus, assembly GCA_963932465.1. Lineage (NCBI taxonomy): Eukaryota > Metazoa > Arthropoda > Arachnida > Araneae > Salticidae > Maratus > Maratus speciosus. The sequence continues at coordinate 106,016,271 of OZ010786.1, read as the reverse complement.
AAAAAATTGAAAATGGAAAAATATGTTTTTCTTATGTATTTGACCTTTATACAAAGATTTCGGAGCAGTTTTTGTTTCGTCTATATCTTAAAAAAGTCCTTCCGGCCAGTGCCGGGAGGAAGAGGTAGCTTTCATATTCCGTAATTTTAAAAAAGCCAACTTATATTATTCAAACACACGAAGCTCAATTAAGTGGAAACCGAATGTAGGAGATTCAATACTAACTTTTATCAATACTAAATCATTATGAATGAGAATTTCGCGAAATTAATCAGCTTTATCCAAGCTGCTTTTATTTAAAGTAACTTATATTTGGCTGCCAAATTCGGCGATTTCTTAAAGTGCCTGCCATTTTAAGACAACATGGTGGATGAGGCTAACCAGTGAACTTGGTCGAGACCTTAGTAATTGCTGTGCACATGCTCACTCTCATCGGAATCGGTTGATATATACAAGTGCTGTCGCAGGCAAAAAATCAGATTTTTCAAAATGTCACCCACGTTAGAAATTGAAACTGCTATATATGAGCCATTTTTTAAGATAAAGACAAACAAAAAATGCTCCTGAATCCTTATATCAAGGTCAAATACTTAAGAAAGAAACCTTTTTCAATTTCTAATTTTTTTGCACCTCACTTTAAATATATATATTTTTTAATTTAATGGCCGCCATTTTGAAACAAGATGGCTGATGAAGCTGAACAGCGAACTTGGTCGAGATATTGATGTATACTATCCACATGCCTTCTTCCACCGAAATAGGCGAATACGTGTGGTATCGCGAGACAAATACAAGATCGTTCCAAAGTGTTAGCCATGATAGAAATTCAAAGTGCTATAATTCAACCACTTTTTAAGATATAAACAAAAGAACAAATTTTCAGAAACAAAAACTGCTCCAGAATCTTTGTATCAAGGCCAAACACATAAAAAAAATCTTTTTCATTTTCCACTTTTTTAATACCTCATTTTAAATTTTAAATTACATTTTTTTTTAAAAATGGCAACCCTTTTGAAACAAGATGGCGAATGAAGCTGGCCAACGAACTCGGTCCAGACATTGTGTGTACTATGTACCGACCAAGTTACATTCAAATCGGTTCATAAATACGCCTGTTATCGCGTGACAAAAATCAGGTCGTTTTAAAATGTCAGCCACAATAGAAATTCAAAATGTTATAACTCAGCCATTTTTTTAGATATAGACGAAACAAAACCTGTTCCGGAATCTTTGTATTAAGGTCAAACACATACGAAAAAACTCTTTTTCATTTTCCAATTTTTTGGTATCTAATTTTAAATTTTATTTTTTTTTTAACTTTTTTTAAATGCCCGCCATTTTGAAACAAGATGGCAGATGAAGCTGGCCAACGAACTCGGTTGAGTTATTTGTATGTACTATGTACACACCAATTTACATCCAAATCGGTTCATAAATATGTCTGTTATCACGTGGCAAAAATCAGGGCGCTTCAAAATGTCAGCCACACTAGAAATTCAAAATGCTATAACTCAGCCATTTTTTAAGATATAGACGAAACAAAAACTGCTCCCGAATGTTTTTATCGAGGTCAAACACATAAGAGAAAAATATTTTTTCAATTTTCAGATTTTTGGTACCACATTTCAAATTTAAATTTTTCTTAAAATTTTAAATGGCCACCATTTTTAAACAAAATGGCGGATTAAGCTGGCCAACGAACTCGGTCGAGACATTGGTCTGTACTATGTATAAACGAAGTTACATCGAAATCGGTTCATAAATACGCCTTTTATCGCGTGACAAAATTCAGGACGTTTCGAAATGTCAGCTTCGCTAGAAATTCAAAATGCTATAACTCAGCCATTTTTTAAGATATAGACGAAACAAAAACTGCTACGGAGTCTTTGTATAAAGGTCAAATACATAAGAAAAAAAATATTTTTCCATTTTCAATTTTTTGGTACCACATTTCAAATTTTAAATTTTTTTAAAATTTTTAAACGGCCGCCATTTTGAAACAGAATGCCGGATGAAGCTGGCCAACGAACTCGGTCGAGACATTGGTATGTACTATGTACACACCGAATTACATCCAAATCGGTTCATAAATACGAGAGTTACAGTGTGACATAGGTCAGATATATATATATATATATATATATATATATATATATATATTGATATATATATATATATATATATATATATATATATATATATTGATATATATATATATATATATATATATATCAATTTTGAACGGAGGGTGGTTTCGGGGTCTGGGGGTCATGATCGATGAAAATATACCAAAATTTTTTGAAATCGCTTTCCTCCGAACGGCTGCAATAGGTAGCTTTTTGTAAAGAAAGCTACCTAAATGCTATAACTCAGCCATTTCTTAAGATATAGACGAAACAAAAACTGCTCCCGAATCTTTTTATCAAGGTCAAATACATAAGAAAAAAATATTTTTTCAATTTTCAATTTTTGGTACCACATTTCAAATTTAAATTTTTCTTAAAGATTTAAATGGCCACCATTTTTAAACAAGATGGCTGGTGAAGCTGGCCAACGAACCCGGTCGAGACATTGGTATGTACTATGTATAAACGAAGTTACATCCAAATCGGTTCATAAATACGCCTTTTATCGCGTGACAAAGTTCAGGACGTTTCAAAATGTCAGCCACGCTAGAAATTCAAAATGCTATAACTCAGCCATTTTTTAAGATATAGACGAAACAAAAACTGCTCCGAAATCTTTGTATAAAGGTCCAATACATAAGAAAAGAATATTTTTCCATTTTCAATTTTTTGGTACCACATTTCAAATTTAAAATTTTTAAAAAAATTTTAAATGGCCGCCATTTTGAAACAAAATGGCGGATGAAGCTGGCCAACGAACTCGATCGAGAGATTGGTATGTACTATATACACACCGAATTACGTCCAAATCGGTTCATAAATACGCCTTTTATCGCGTGACAAAATTCAGGACGTTTCAAAATGTCAGCCACGCTAAAAATTCAAAATGCTATAACTCAGCCATTTTTTAAGATATAGACGAAACAAAAACTGCTCCGGAATCTTTGTATAAAGATCAAATACATAAGAGAAAAATATTTTTCCATTTTTAATTTTTTGGTACTACATTTCAAGTTTTAAATTTTTTTAAAAATTTTAAATGGCCGCCATTTTGAAACAAAACGGCGGATGAAGCTGGCCAACGAACTCGGTCGAGACATTGGTATGTACTATGTACACACCGAATTACATCGAAATCGGTTCATAATTACGGGAGTTACAGTGTGACATAGGTCAGATATATATATATATATATATATATATATCAATTTTGAACGGAGGGTGGTTTCGGGGTCTGGGGGTCATGATCGATGAAAATATACCAAAATTTTTTGAAATCGCTTTCCTCCGAACGGCTGCAATAGGCAGCTTTTTTGTAAAGAAAGCTACCTAAAATGGCTGAGTTACAGCATTTTGAATTTCTAGTGTGGCTGACATTTTGAAACGTCCTGAATTTTGTCACGCGATAAAAGGCGTATTTATGATCCGATTTGGATGTAACTTCGTTTATACATAGTACATACCAATGTCTCGACCGAGTTCGTTGGCCAGCTTCACCCGCCATCTTGTTTAAAAATGGCGGACATTTAAAATTTTAAGAAAAATTTAAATTTGAAATGTGGTACCAAAAATTGAAAATTGAAAAAATATTTTCTTCTTATGTGTTTGACCTTGATAAAAAGATTCGGGAGCAGTTTTTGTTTCGTCTATATCTTAAGAAATGGCTGAGTTATAGCATTTTGAATTTCTAGCGTGGCTGACATTTTGAAACGTCCTGATTTTTCTTACGTAATAACAGGCGTATTTATGAACCGACTTGGATGTACCTTGGTGTGTACATAGTACATACAAATATCTCGACCGAGTTCGTTGGCCAGCTTCATCCGCCATCTTGTTTCAAAATGGCGGCCATTTAAAAAAATTAAAAAATAAAAAAAATTAAATGAGATACCAAAAAATTGGAAAATGAAAAATATTTTTTTTTTGTATGTGTTTGACCTTAATACAAAGATTCCGGAACAGTTTTTCTTTCGTCTATATCTAAAAAAAATGGCTGAGTAATAGCATTTTGAATTTCTCTTGTGGCTGACATTTTAAAACGACCTGATTTTTGTCACGCGATAACAGGCGTATTTATGAACCTATTTGGATGTAACTTGGTCTGTACATAGTACATACCAATGTCTCGACCGAGTTCGTTGGCCAGCTTCATTCGCCATCTTGTTTCAAAAGGGTTGCCATTTAAAAAAATTAAATTTAAAATTCAAAATGAGGTATTAAAAAATTGGAAAATGAAAAAGATTTTTTTTTATGTGTTTGGCCTTGATACAAATATTCCGGAGCAGTTTTTGTTTCTGAAAATTTGTTCTTTTGTTGATATCTTAAAAAATGGTTGATTTATAGCACTTTGAATTTCTAGCATGGCTAACATTTTGAAACGATCTTGTATTTGTCACGCGATAACACACGTATTCGCCTATTTCGATGTAAGAAGGCATGTGGATAGTATACATCAACACCTCGACCAAGTTCGCTGGCCAGATTCATCAGCCATCTTGTTTCAAAATGGCGGACATTAAATTAAAAAATATATATATATTTAAAGTGAGGTGCAAAAAAATTAGAAATTGAAAAAGGTTTCTTTCTTAAGTATTTGATCTTGATATAAGGATTCAGGAGCATTTTTTGTTTGTCTTTACCTTAAAAAATGGCTCAGATATAGCAGTTTCAATTTCTATTGTGGGTGACATTTTGAAAAATCTGATTTTTTGCATGCGACAGCACTCCTATATATTAACCGATTCCGATGTGAGTGAGCATGTGCACAGCAATTACTGAGGTCTCGACCAAGTTCACTGCTTAGCCTCATCCACCATGTTGTCTTAAAATGACAGGCACTTTAAGAAATTGCCGAATTTGGCAGCCAAATATAAGTTACTTTAAAGAAAAGCAGCTTGGATAAAGCTGACTAATTTCGCGAAATTCTCATTCATTATATTGATAAAAATTAGTATTGCATCTCCTATATTCGGTTTCCACTAAATTGAGCTTCTTCGTGTATTTGCATGATATAAGTTGGCTTTTTTTAAATAAGGATTATGAAAGCTACCTCTTCCTCCCGGCACTGGCCGGAAGGACTTTTTTATTATAAAGCCACATTTTGAAACCTTGACCAAAGA